>CM052720.1:42420032-42567532 GCA_028551405.1 Uromys caudimaculatus
TCCACTATGTTCATAGCAGCCATATTTGTAATAGCCAGAAGCTGGAAACAACCCAGATGTCCCTCATCAGAGGAATGGATACAGAAAATGTGGTACATTTACACAATGAAGTACTACTCAGCTATAAAAAACAATGACTTAATGAGGTCAAACTTCTTTTACAGCAAGCCAGGCTTGCTTGGTAACTTGTTACCTGACTGTTGCTAGGTAACTGTTAGGCGGAGCCTAGAAGAAGTACTCCTGGTAGATGGTAGCCAGGCCCCCGCGGATGGATTTCTTCTTTTGAGAGGCCTGGGATGCATGCCCTAGAAGCCTGGTGAGGACTGGGGAAGGAAGGTGGCACACAGAGGGGAGACTGCAAAGTGTTTTCAGGCTACCAGGGACAGGGCAAGCGATGATCAGACTTTGTGTGGACAACTGAGGGCACACGCCCTTAGTGATGCTCTATCGGAACACGGTCCAAGAATGGACTCATGGGAGGAGAAAGATGACTACTTGTGCAAACACACGGAGAAAGCAAGAGGAGACTTGTGGTGGGTTTCCTCAAAACACGGAGTTGTTCTTGGACCGTGTTTTTGCGTGCTTCACCACCCCCCCCCCAAGCAGGTGTGGCAGCTAGGAGTGAGCCTGCTTCAGATGGCTCGTTATTGCTTGCTGCTGTTTAGATTATCCTTCATGTGCTTCTACGGAAAAACAGGTTTTTGCCACGTGTGGCTTGTCTTTGTGTATGGCTTAAACTCTTGAGACCTTTTTGTGAGGGTCTGAATAGAGCTGGCTGTTGCATGAGAATCTACCTCATTTGTCAGCTCCATACTTTGGGTCCCCTCACCTCAACAGCAGTTGACAGTGTTGCTGGGGCTTTATCTACTCATGGGCCATCCATGCAGGGTTGAATTCAAAGGTGTGTGTGTGTGTGTCCTTGTCACCTTGTGCCTGGGGCGGAGGGAGCCCGTTGAAACAGAGCCTCATGTCATCTGCCAGGGCTTTGGAGCCCTCAGAATCCTGAAGCAAGATGTCTGTAAGGCGGGGCTCCGGTTGAAACTGACCCCATGGCCTCGGAGTTCATGACTCACATCTGAGAATACTCAGACCACAGCGTTATGACCCTTCGTAAACATGTAACTGTTTTAGAAACTAGGTCACTCACACCGATTCACTGTCCCATCTGCGTCTAAATAAGCAAATGGCCAGCACCAGACCGAGGTTGGACTTCTTGCGGATGGCTGGGGCGGTATTATCAGCTCTGCACGCTTCTGACGTGTACCTTTTGCCCACCTTCTCCTCTCCTGCACCTCCAGATCCCTCTGTGTGCCGGAAGTACATGTGTGTGCCGGAAGCATGCCGAGGCCAGCGGAGGGCATCCTGACCCCAGGAGCTGGAGTTACAGCTGCCCAGCACGGATGCTGGGAAACAGACCAGAATCCCTGCAAGAGCAGTATACGCTCTTAAGCTGAGCCATCCCTACAGTGCCTGATTCAAGAATTCTTGTACTTGCGAGTCACCTTTGATGCCTTAGGAACAGAAATATAATAGTGAAATGTGGAGCTATGTCCATCCCTCCAGACTGACAAAGGTTTGACGTGACTATTGAAAACCAGTGCTAATAGTAGCTAATATTTATGGAATCTGTGCTCTTGGACTGTGTGGGTGCTCCCAAGCCTCTTTCCCTGGAGCACTGTCCCCAGAGAAGCACCTCAAACATTCCACTTCCCACACAGGGGACATCCTTATGGCATGTCCGTAAAGCTAAATATGACTGACCAGAAAAGGATCAATCGTCAGGGAAGCCAGTGGGGATCAAGCCATCAGGATCAGAGTGACACAGGAGACGACAAGGATTGTGGTAACTTGTAAACAAGGGCTCATCAGAGCAGTAGTGGAGGGTCACATAGCAGAGGAGAGAGAGGTGTGACCTCTCATCAGCCCTGCCCAGGATGCCAGGAAGTAGGGACTCCTTGGGGACACCCCTGAGCTCTCCAGCTGTGCCAAACAGCTCATCTGGTTTCCCCAGCTCCGGAGACAACTCTAACAGCTGGAAGCCAGTCGGCTGGAAATCCCCAGCCAGCAGGAATCTTGAGTCAAACAACAAAGAGGAGGGGTCCTGGGGAGGTGGCAGAGGCCTTATGGAGCACGTGGGAAGCCCTGCTTCCTTCCCAGTGCCATTTTAAAGTAGGCATAGAGCAGGGCAGTAGAGGCAGAACATAAATTCAGGATCGTTCTGGGGCACAGGTCATCCACAGGGGTGTGCCTTGCTCAGGGTGACCCCATTTCACAAGCAACATTTGACTCCACTTGGAGTGTAAACACGGAGACAGTGACACTGCACTTTAGCAGACAAGTACACAATGCCATCTGCGTGGTACCACCCACAAGGAACAAACTGATAACTTAAAAATAGAAAAAGTCCCGCCCTGTTTATCAAAGCAAATTGGGACCGTAGGATATGGGTGTGTCCCAGACATGCCAGAAAAACAAGGTCTGAAGATGGGGGTGCAACTCCTCCCTTTGAACCCCATAGAGGAGGGCAGCTAACACATACACCAAGGGACTCCAACAAGCTGAGAGTTCTCCAGTGCCCTGGCCTGAGCTAAGCTTGCTCCCCACTTGTTGACATGGCCTGGTCCTGGTGCCACCCTAGTTCATATGAAGTTTGTTCTTCTGCCCCTTGCCTCTTTACCCTGCTCCACCTCCCTTCTGCAGCTTGACTGTGCTCTGCCCTGTGTCACCTCAGCACCTCCAGGGGAGCACCTCAGCACCTCCAGGGGAGCACCTCAGCATCTCCAGGGGAGCACTCTTCCCAGCCTCCCTCCCCTGACACTCTTTTTTTTTGGGGGGGGGGGTGTTGGGTGGGCAAAGCTATTTTAGTTTTCTTAAGATTTACTTATTTCTGTGTTTGTGTCTGTATGAGTGCGTGCCATGTAAAGTGGGGGTTAGAGAAAGCGTTGCACCCCCTGGAACTGGAGTGAAAGCTGACTGTGGGCTGGGAACGGAAGTCAGGTCCTCTGTAAGAGCAGCCAGTGCCCTCATTTCTCCACAGCCCTCCATCCTGCTGTCTGTCAGCTTCTCAGGGATGGCTTCGCTGTAGCCTTTCTGTAACTCACACATACACACAGATCTGCACTGTAGGCTGTGCAATGTGTGGTCTGAAAATTAATATTAATACATTAATTATATAATTATACTATAAATACAATATATTTACAAATTATAAATTATTATAATAAATATAATAGTGTTTATATGATTAATTATATAAATATTAATATTAGCTGTTAAGATTAGAGTAAGAGTTGGGTGTGGTGGCTCATGTCCTGAATCCTAGAACTTGGGAGGCAGAGGCAGGTGAATTTTTATGAGCTCAAGCCTGGGCTACATAATGAGTTCCAGACCAGTCAGGTCTACATGGTGAGTTCCAGGCCAGCCAGGGCTACATGGTGAGTTCTAGGCCCTATCTTTAAAAAAAAAAAAAAAGTAATAAGGGTGAAAATGGCTCTAGGGGAAGAGGTGCTTACCACCAAGCCTGAAGATATGAGTTCAATCCCAGGAGAGGAGAGAGAGGACTCACAAAAGTCTTCTTCCGACCTCCAGACACTGTGGTGTGAGCCATCAAGGGGAACAGGATTACCTGGCAAATGGATGCTGACAAACTGCTAAGGTTGTGGGTTCATTGTTAGCCAATGGTCCCGACATGGAGAGACACAAAGGTGTTTGTTCATCTGTTTCAGACATATGCCCTTGGCAGGCCACAGGTTCAAGGCTAACCTGGGCTATCTAAGATCCCATCTCAAATAGAAAAGGGGGGTTGGGAGCTGGCTCCGTGGTGGAAGCATGAGCTAATCTAGAGGACCAAGCGCTCGCACTGGGCGGCTCACGAGTGCCTGTAACTCCAGCTGCAGGGCATGCACTATCCCTAGCCTCCAAAGACGCCTGCACTGATGTGCAGGCACACACATGTGCTTACACACATAGAAAATTATAATGATAAAAAAAAAATCAATCTTTAACAATAGAAAAGACAAATGAAAACATCTTCCAGGGATGGAAGTTACAGCGGAAAAGAGTTTTTCAAAGAGAGGACTGAGCCGGGCAGTGGAGGCACACGCCTTTAATCCCAGCACTTGGGAGGCAGGGGCAGGTGGATTTCTGAGTTCGAGGCCAGTCTGGTCTACAGAGTTGAGTTCCAGGACAGCCAGGGCTACACAGAGAAACCCTGCCTCGAAAAACCAAAAAAAAAAAAAAAGAGAGAGAGAGAGGACTGTCACTGTCACAGGGCTGGTGTGGGGTGAGCCACGGAGAGAATAACTATGGGGAGTCCATGTTTGGCTCCTGCTGTAACAAGTCAGGGAGGTTCTGGGGAGTAGACACCTGCCGAGGCGCACACTGCCATTGGCTGAGCCCTCCGTGCCCCGGGCTCCTGCTAGGCATTTACAAGCATTGTCTAGTCTGTTTATCTTGGAAAGTACCTTGATGCCGGACACCACTCTTTAAATGAATGGTGTCATGGCAGCTCGTGACAACCTCGTGTGACCTTGATACGTGGTTGTCATTGTCCTCATGGGGTGACCAAGACACGGGTAATAATTCATATCCCTGACAACTGACCGGGCACGTTTCTTATTTATTTGTGTGTGTGTGTGTGTGTGCGCGCACCAGACACAAAACTTTCTGGGCTCTGGAAATTTCTAGAGTCTGGTCCCTGGGATGGCTCTACAGGTGTACACTTAGAGATGTGTGTGAGAAGCTTTGCACCAGCCTATGCTCAAATTATGCTGTAAAACCCACTAAAAGTAGAGCTGGGTATGTTTTCTCAGACCATAATTCCAGCATCTGGAAGACTGAGGCAGGAGAGTTGCAGTCCAAGGCTATCCTAGATTACACAAACTTATCTCAAAAACAGGTGGTAGTATGGGGGCTGACCAGATGGCTCGGAGAGCAGAGGCACTTGGGGACAAGCAGGAAACCAGAGTTCAGTCCTTAGGCCCCACAAGATAGGAGAGAACCAACTCCTCCAAAGTTGTCAGCAATTTCCAGCAGGTAAGAGGAACATACGTTCTTCCGTGACCTTCTCCTTCCAAACACAAGAGAGCTATCACCAACCTTATTTATTTTAGAAGGTCTCATTTTATTTTAAAATGTGTGTGTGTGTGTGTGTGTGTGTGTGTGTGTGTGTGTGTGTAGGATGTGCACATGGGTGCAGCATCTGCAGGAGCCAGTAGAGGGCACCCTGGATTCTGAAGCTGAAGTCACAGGCTGTTGTGGGAACAGTGGGTGCTGGGAAGCAAACTTCCATGCTCTGCAAGAGCAGGAAACACTCAGACTCCTCTCCCACCTGTTATTTACTTACTTACAGACAGCAACTCCATATGTAGGCTCGACTGACCCAGCATTCACTGTGTAGACCAGACTGGCCTCAAACTTGCTGCAATCCTCCTGTTTCTGCCTCCCGAGTGCTAAGCGTAAAGGCAAGCACTACTGTAATTAGCTTATTTATTTCTGTGTGTGTATATGTGTGTAGTGTGCATATATGTGTGTGTGCCTGTGTGTATGTACACATAGTACCTGTGTTTGCATATGTGTGGTGTCTTGTGCATGTAGGTACACATTCATGTGTGTGCCCATGCATGCGTGTGGAGGTTGGGCACTGGATGTCACTCTCCACCTTAAATCTTAAGCCCGAGCTCCCACTTAACCTAGACCTCGCTGATCCAGCAAGCCTTACTAGCCAGCTCTGTAGTGAGAATTCTGGAATTTTGATTTAAAAAAACACACACACACACACACACACACACACACACACACAGAAATATTATAAGACTGTGCTTTCATTTTAATCCCAGGTGTGTGGATGCGGGGCTGCTTCGGACCATCCGCAGCAGCTGACTGTGATTTGCCTTGTGCTCTCACAGAAGCATGGTCTTGCCAGCTGCAGATAGTTTCTGTGATTGTGTGACCTTTGGAATTCTGGGAACTTTTCAGAGGGTACATAAATGCTGGGGCCCCCGAGATGTGGGGTTGGTGGCTGTCAGTCCTTGTTGAGTGGGTTGGGGAGGGTTGGTTGTGGCTTGTTAGTAGTCGTGCTCAAAGAAGAAACAAAAGGAAAAAAAATTAGATTCAAGGATCTCTCTCTCTCTCTCTCCTTCTTTCTCTCCTATCTAGTGGTCTAGTGGTTGGGGGTGAAACTGGGAGGATCTAAAGGGTGGGGAAAAAACCCATAAAGTAGCAAAAACCAGCTACACAGGAATACAGATCTGATTTCTAATCCTCACCTTTGTGTGGCAAGTGTTTTACCCATGAACCTTCTCTCTAGTTTCTCTAGAACGTTCTTCACCCTGCTATCTCTGCCTTCGGTTTTTCTTGAAGGAGGCCATGTTGATGCTGGTGGCCCATCTGTATCAAGGATCCTAGTGGCAACAGCCAGGTTAATCAACTTTTACAACCATGTGGGTAGCCTGAGGTAGCAGAAAAAAAAAAAAAAAAAAAAAAAAAGGCTTAGCCTGGCTCACGGTTTTGGGTTTCGGGTCTGTGGTTGGACAAAGCTGTTGCTTTCAGGTCTCAGGTGGTGGGCGGCACACCATGACTCCCCAGTTTTGGAAGCCTAGGACTGAGGTGTGAAAAAGGAAGGAGATGAGGAAGGTACTGAGTCTAGCGGGCTTCTCTGACGGCACACTACCAATGACCCCATGACCCCCACTAGGCCCCGCCCCTTAAGGGTTCCACAGCTTCCCAGCAATGCCAGGGAACCAAACCACAGCCCAACCTGTCTTTGCTTCTGTCTCCATCCAGTCCCTCACCTCCTTGTCCTGGCTTTTTACTCAAACGTTCTCTCAGAAACTCTCTGAAGGAGCGCACCGGGACTAGCTTAGCCACGTGGAAGTTCTCTTGGTCTGGGATGTGCACAACTCATAAAAATGCAGTTGGCAGCCTGAGACCCAGACCTGAACATACCGTGCTCCACCGCCGCCGCCATGTGACTCCTGATGCTGCCCATCTGATCGATCACCTTATAGGAGCGTATGGAGGGGAGGCGGGAATGTTTTTTGATTGATGATTGATGTAAGAGGTACATCCCGGGCAAGTGGTCCCGGGTTATATAGGAAAGCCGACTGAGCAAGACAGTAAGCAACACCCTTCCTTGGCCTCTGTAAGATGCCAGGAAATGGGATTGGGGACCCTCCGGTCCTAAGTGTCTCTTCAAGGAGAGGCCTGCAGTTTAAAGCCATGTCCACCAGGAGGCGCACAGTCCCTTTGTGTTGGTATGGCGGCTTGCTGTTCGGCTTCTGTGGGCCTAGCAAAACTCTTCATCCAGGCAAGCTCTGCAGGAGGGCTTCCAGGCCCTGGAGGGTCGGCTCAGTGACTGGAAGCTTAGTGAGTGAGTCGAGAGACAGACGCATGTCAGACATTTCTGTGCCCTCTGTCGGCAACTCTGCTGGTCCTATGAAGCCGAAGAGAAACTTCGAGAAACGATATGTTCGTTATGTCATGAATATTTCTTGCGCACCTGTCATACACTAGGCATTGTTCTAGACGGTGAGGACACAGAGGGCATCCAGCACTGGGGAGGCTGAGGCAAGAGGCTTAGCCTGTGCTACATATGGAGTCCCGACTTCAAAACAAGAGCAAAGAGATAGAAAGAAAGAGAAGGTGGGGACCAGAGAGACCACCAAGAAGGAATGAATAATTAAGTTCAGATTGTAATGGGAGCGGTAGTGAGGGCTAAGAAGGAAATACCATGGCGCTAAGTGTCAGAGCCGGTCATGTGTGTGCCATGTGCCCCAAGAGGCGTGAGGCTCTGTAAAGTACCCTCAGCACCAACTCTTCCTGCAGCCTCTGTCCCCTTCCACTTGGCCTGTGGTTCCCCCACAAGGGACAGATGCTATTGTTCGTTTCCATAGCAACCAGTTAAATGTGGTCCTACTGAGTGTGCACTGTGGTCTGAAAGGCTGGGAGGAATAGCCAAGTCCCCCCTTCCGTTCCCCGTGGGAAATCACAGGAGATCATAAAGCATCTTGAACGGTCCTGCAGATCTGGACCTATAAAAACAGCGCTTGAGAGATGAGACGGGTGGGTTGCATATTTGAAACTAGCCTGGGCTACAAACAGAGAGAGTTTCAAAAACTTGGGCAGGGTGTGTAACTCACCAGGGCCTTGTCTGTCTTCTGCACAGCACATGAATAAACAATGGCAGTTTCTCAGTTCCTTAACCCGACTGATGTTCTAATTCAGGAAACACAGAGCTGGGGGATGGAGCACTTGGAAAGTCCCCTGGCTTCTGTCGTGACCCTTGAAATCCGAGCAGTTCTGAGCAAGAAGCCATTTCCCAGTAAGGCCAAGTTCAGGTTCTCGGGCTGGGGTAGCTTCGGGTACCCGGCAGAGCTCTGGGGTGGAGCGTTGTTGTGGTTGGCACGTGGCGTGTGAATCACCAGAAAGCCTCTGAGATACCTGACTAGCTGATCAACTCCCACCCCCACCCCCAGCATCAGGGGTTCCTCAGATAGCAGGAAGATCAGAACCACTACTGGAGTTTGAGGGGTCCAACATCCTACAGTCACCAGGTCCCTTGCAAACTCATGCCTACCCCAATGTCTTTGAACTTGAAAGTGACTTTCATTACGATCACATTTCCATGGCAGATGGTGACTCACGACCCAGACCTTATCAGTCACACAATGAGAGAAAGGACTTTGACAACAGCTCTGACCTGAGCCAGGGGCAGGAGTTCCCTGGTGAAATGGAGAAATGGGGCTGGATATGTGGCCCAGGTGGTAGAGTTCTTTCCTAGTGCTCAGGGGCTGGGCATAGAGGTATAAATCTGCCATCCCAGCATTCTGAGACACCGAGACAGAAGAATCACCAAGTTCAAGAATATCCTCAGCTACAACACAGGTTCCAGGCTAGCCCACTGTGCCTTTATTTTGAGCCAGGAGATATCTCTGACATGCTCATTCATCCACCCTACTCTGCAAACAGGGAGACATGTCCACACCAGAACCCCATTTCCACGCTGTTACCTCAAGGCCACGTCAGCTGAAGCCAGGCATCCATGTCTCACCCAGCACACACTGTCTCTAAACCTCCTGAAGTTCATTCAGGGCTGCCGTTAGTCAGCAGGTGAGGGAAGAGACCCTCTGAGGACTGGGTGGCTTGAGGGGGCTCCATCATCTCCACCCATCCTTGTGGCCAGAAGTCAGCATGTGACATGCCAAGGACCTTCCTTCTAAGTGGACTTACTACCTCTATGGATGCCACCCTCATCATCCAGCGTGCAGGCCTTCTATGGATGGCTTGAGTTCCCTCTGGCTTCTGGTAGATTCTCACAGGCACTCCTCTGGCCAAAGTATCTGTCATCCCTAGTTTCTCCTTAATGGCTCCCACAGATTAGCCACTCTCCTCTCATTAAGAGTCAGTTTCTCCTGCCCACTGTTCCAGCCACACAATCTTTCCAAGTTTCTTCTGGCCTGGACCATTTAGAAGTCACGCCAGTCCCTGCTGTCACAGCCCTAAGGACCCACGACATGACTGGCTACCCCTCCATACCCATAGTCACTGCTATTTATTTATTTATTTATTTATTTATTTATTTATTTATTTATTTATTTATTTTTTCAAGACAGGGTTTCTCTGTGTAGCCCTGGCTGTCCTGGAACTCACTCTGTAGACCAGGCTGGCCTCGAACTCAGAAATCCACCTGCCTCTGCCTCCCGAGTGCTGGGATTAAAGGCGTGTGCCACCACTGCCCAGCTAGTCACTGCCTTTTAAACATACTTGTTAGTAGAGTCTCTCAGTGACCTACTATGAACGGGCCACCTCTTTCCTGCTGTGACCCATACAAGGAAGTTGGGAATGCAGGCCCTGACCTGGGCAGCACCTTCCCACACCGAGGACACAGACTCTGGAGGTAGTCAACCAACGTCACTGTCCACTTGCTCTCTGCTTTACTCGTCTTTCTGCATGGGCAGCTTGTATGACCCTGGGCCTCAGTTACCAGCTGTTTCAGGCTCCCACGTATGGTAGGAGAAGGCTGCACACTAGTAATCTGTTTAACTGACAGAGAGTGTCTCTGCTTCTCTGAGATTTCTGACTGCCCATCTGTGGTCTCCAAACCCGATTTCTTCTCGCTTTGGGACATCTGTGGTCTGCAGCCTGACATGAGTCCCTCAGTTTCCCATCCAAAGCTCTCCATCCTGAGTTCTGCCCTTTCGAGATTCTCTATGATCAATTAGCCTAAGATAGTGCTTTGATGTGTGGCAAACTTCCCTTGGGCACAGCAAGCTCTTTAAACACTGGGCCATATCTCCAGTCCTCGTCCAGGGGTATTTTTATCAGGGCATTTGATGGTGGTTGCCCTCTGCAGGGAGATGAAGTATAAAATAGATGGGTCTGCTCTCCTCTTCCAGTCAGTGACTCAATCCCAGTGAAGCTTCCTGCAATTCTTCTTGTGTAAGTTAGCTGGGCTTTTTGGGGTTGCGGTGGGGTGGGGGGAGGGCTCTACTCTCTGATGAGCGGGTAATATGTTTATTCCCACTATATGCTTGGTGCCTTTCAAGCCCCCCCCCCCCAAGCCATCCCTTCCTGTCAGTCCTGTAACTAGCAGTTTCCCAGGAGAGAGGCACCCTCTGCCTGGGATGAGACAGAAGGATTGCTGCCTTGAATCTCAGGTTTAACTGAGAGGAGTCAGGTCATCTCAGTAATGGTTAAAGTTTCTTCCTGGCCGAGGCTAAAGGCCTGGCCTTCGAACGAGGATCTAATTTTATCTCCAATCCATAGATCAAGAGTTAGCGTCGGGTGGGATGGCTCATACCTGTAATGGCAGCACTCCGGGGACTGAGACAGAAGGGTCGCTGCCAATTTGAGACTTTCAAAACAACAGCAAGAGTTTATGGTATCTGTGTGATACATTGTATCACTGAAAAACAAAACTCCTTCGGGCAGTGGTGGCAAACGCCTTTAATCCCAGCACTTGGGAGGCAGAGGAAGGCGGATTTCTGAGTTCGAGGCCAGCCTGGTCTACAGAGTGAGTTCCAGGACAGCCAGGGCTACACAGAGAAACCCTGTCTTGAAAAACCAAAAAAATAAATTGCAAAAAAAAAAAAAAAAAGAAGAAGAAAAAGAAAAACAAAACTCCACTCAGCCCCTCCACAGACACAAGGGAAGCCCCTTTAGTCTATTCTTTTTCCTTTGGTTGGTTGGTTGTCTGTGTCAGGGCATGCCACAAGTGTACATTTCCCTGAACATGGCTGAGAATAAAGGACTGCTCTTTAACCGTGTACCACAACAGAAGGGGCTGGGACTCCCTCTGCCATTTTGACAGGTCAGGCCATCGGATGCTGTGACACGGTTGGCTGAGCGCTTGCTCAGCGTGCACTAAGCCCTGGGTTCCATCCGCAGCCCCAAATCACATCAAATGCAGCAGTGCCAGTCTCTGCACTCGGAAGGCGAATGAAGAGGTAAGAGACTGCAGATGTGACCGCATGGTTTTTAACTGTAGGTATAAGAGAGAGAGATCAGACAGAGGCATCTGAACGAGTCCAGAGCAGAGAGAAAAAGTAGACAGAACATGGTCAGCAGGGTGGACATGGTGGAGAGAGGGGTGCGGGGGAGGGGGAGATGGGAGAGCAGACGGGAACATCGGGAGAGAGGGGAGGGGGAATAAGGGACAGTGGGCGAGAAGCCGGGAGGCAGGAAGGGCCAGGAAGCTAAGGAAGGGGCTCGGAGATGCATAACAAGTTTTTTGGGAAGGACTGAGGGAACCTGGAGGCCGCAAGGGCAGGTACGTGGTGTCACATGTCAATGGAGTCATGAGCCCCTTCTGCTGGAGATAAAGGAAAGGACGCCTTCTGTCAGATGAGGACATTCCACAGGCTCCTGAGGAGTGCTGGCTTTCACACATCTGCCAGAAAACCTCCTATAGTCCAGGTGGAGCTCATTTCTGGATATTCGAACAGCCTGAGAACTAATAGTCAAAAGTTCAAGGCTATCCAGCGCTATACTGTGAGTTGAGGCCAGCCTGGGCTATTAGAGACCTTGTTTCTTTTTTTTTTTTTTTTTTTTTGTTTGTTTGTTTGTTTTCGAGACAGGTTTCTCTTTGCAGCCCTGGCTGTCCTGGAACTCACTCTGTAGACCAGGCTGGCCTTGAACTCAGAAATCGACCTGCCTCTGTCTCTCAAGTGCTGGGATTAAAGGTGTGTGCCACCACTGCCCGGCTGAGACCTTGTTTCTAAATAAATAAATATAAATAAATGAATGAATGAATAAATGGTAAGCTGGCCTCCTCAAGCCTACCTGGGCTATTGGAGACCTTGTAAATAAATAAACAAACAAACAAACAAACAAACAAATAAATAAATAAATGGTGGACCTGTCTCCTCAAGCCAGCCCAGCCTGCCAAGCCTTCCCTTCTGCTCTGTAAGATGCGGCAAGGTCGGCCTGACACGCCAGGTTTAGTCCATGAACTTTGAGAACAGGCAGCTAGTTAAAATATGACTGGGAAACCCATGAGAAGCTGAGTCACAGCTGCCTTGTGCTGTGCTCCCGGGAGCTTGCATCTCACTTATCTCGCGGGAGATAAGTGCTCTCAGCAGACTGGAATCAACCAGCTCAGTTGCTGGAAGAGGAAGGGGTTCCGGCTAATCCCTTGGGAGGGAGCAAGGGCTGACAAAGTCACGGGATGAATTAGACAGGTTTCAGAATGAGGCAGGCTGGCTCGGTGGAGTGTGCTGCAGACAGTGGGGCACCACTGGGACCCGTGTCCCAGCATGTGGTTGAGAATAAAGAACGTCTCTTTAACTGTGCTCATTCCTGCAGGGAAATGCCCCCGACGGGCATTGAAAACAGGGCCAGGGCCACCCTTGTCAGATCCACATCACCCTGAAACTCCAACTGCAAAGCTTTGGAAAATGAAATCCTTGGATCTTCTTTGGGAGGTGGGAGGATGCAGAAGTAACTCCTTAAGAGCCGTCCATCCTTTATTTTTGAGGGTGAGTCTCCCATTGGCTGGGAGCACCCAGAGAAGCCTGACCTTGCTGGTCGTCAAGGTGCAAGGATCCAGGTGCCCCTGCCTCCCGCTCTGTGATTATAAACTGCAGCTGTACTTAGCTTGGTTTTGTCGTTTGTTTGACATGTGTTGCCACGTGATTGAACCCAGGCCCTCGTGGATGCGTGGCAAGTGACGGAACCATCTCACCAGCCCCCCGTTTGATTTCAGTCTGCCATTGCTGTAGGCATTGTTGAAACATTTTATCGTTCTGAGCTTCAATTTCTTGATGTCTGTTCTAGCAAGAAGCACTTCACACGTTTTACATGGTAAGGTTAAGAGAGCAGTCATGGTCACCCATGGGGTCACACTCCCTTAACCCCAGAAGTTGGAGACAGCGGCAGGAGGCTCTCCGTGAGTTCAAAGTCAGTCTGGTCTACTTAGCAAGTCCTAGGCCAGCCAGGGCTACCTAGAGAGACCCTGTTTCAAAACTTTAAAAAACGTAAAAACCCAAATCCAAAACAAAACAGCCATGGCTGGAAAGGCTTGAAACACAAACCCATAGATCCACAGGTCCCCCTTGCCGAGGAGAGGGGGAGTCTTAGACATTGAAGTTGGTTGACTTGAGGAACCCAGTCAGAGCTAGACCTTATGTCTGAGGAGCCTAGGAGAAGGATAGGAGGGTGTGTTGCCAGTTAGCTCTCTGCTCTGAGGTTATGAGGGGCCCAGCCTTATTTCTATATGCAAATTCCATTGCCAGCCTTATTTCTATATGCAAATTCCTTTGTCGGGATGGGGACAGACTTCCTGGGCAGCAACGTTCCACATTCACAGAGTCACTTGGAAAACCTTTCTTAGCCTTGTCCCTCAAAAATGCTCCCGGGACAAGCCTCTTTCTCATTTCACTTAAAACCATGTTTTATGGGGTGTCCTGTGCCCAGGGTCACACGGCCATGCCATGCAAGAGGGTGCATGCCCACAAAGGGGGAAAGACAGTGGATGAACTGTCAGTATTCATTTCCCTGACTGGATGTTCTGAGGGTGGAGGTTTTGGTTATTCAACATTGTCCTGACAACACAATCTTGTAAGTGTTGCTCGGGCGCCCCGGTGGCATCAGTCCCCAGCAATGGACCCGCCGAATGCCAGCGTTGGTGGCCAGCATTAAGACTCAAAGATGCCAGGCTTTCTGAGTGGATATACTTGCTGCTCCCAACAGCATCGGCCTTGGCTGTGCTGTGTTTAAGTCCCTGCGGCTGGTCCTCATCTGCATCCATGTCCGCGTGATAGGCGTGAGAGCCAGAGGCCAGGGCTCTCTGGGGTGAGAAGAGTGGGGCAAAAAGAAACCACCTAGGCACCATTTATATGAAGCATTCATGTGAAGCTTGGAGACAGCCAGGGCCACCTAAGCTGCTATAGGCACTGGCCAATCAGAGGAGGGCTCTAAGGGCTCTGACTAGGTTGCCTTCCCCTCACTTCCCCTCCTTCTTCTCACCTTCCCTGGAGACTTCCTTCCTGTCAGGTCCCGGCAGTTAGACAAAAACCAGCAGTCCTTAGGAACTTGTGAAGCCCACTGCTCTCTACCAAAGGAGCCGGTTCCCTCAACACGGGCAGAAGGAACAAATGGCCATCTGTGGTGCCTATTAGCCTGCCAAAGTACATGCTGTACCCCAGGCTACCCCAGTATCACATTTCAGAGTCCATGCTGATATCCTCCCTTCACTTCTCCAGTCTCCAGCTCAAGAGCTCCCCTCCCCCGCTACCCATTTCTCCTCATAAGCCTATATTTGGCTGCTCTGTCTCTCTCTTTCCCCTCCCTCCCTCCCTCCCTCCCTCCCTCCCTCCCTCCCTCTCTCTCTCTCTCTGCCCTCTCTTGTTCCCTATTCTCAGCCTTCTTTGTCTTTCTCTTCCCCTCTTTCCCTCTCTCTTCTTTTTTTTTTGGTTTTTTGAGACAGGGTTTCTCTGTGTAGCCCTGGCTGTCCTGGAACTCACTCTGTAGACCAGGCTGGCCTCGAACTCAGAAATCCACCTGCCTCTTCCTCCCAAGTGCTGGGATTAAAGGCGCGCGCCACCACTGCCTGGCCCCTCTCTCTTTTCTTTCTCTGCTCTGGACTCTTCCAGATGCTTCTCTGGCTGTTCGCTTCCTCATAGCAACAATAAAAACCTGCCTAGCAGTGGTGGCTAGTTGATCTAGTTGAACCCGAGTTACAGATGGTTATGAGCCTCTATGTGACTGCTGGGACTTGAACCTGGATCCTTAGGAAGAGCAGCCAGTGCTGGTAATCTCCGAGCCATCTCTCCAGCCTCCTGGGCAAGTTTTCTGCCTGTTACATATTTTTGTTTTTCAGTTACTAGGGCTGGAATCCAGGTCCTCACACACCCTAGCATGTGCTCCACCCTGAGCCACGCCCCTATAAGGTCTCCTATATCTTATATTAAATAAAAATTTCACAAAATAGTCCCAGTTTCCCCTCCTCCCACTTCTGCCCTCTCTCTCTTTACAGCATTGGTTGGGAACTGTCACTATTGGAGACCCTTGGCAGGCTGACCTAGACAGGTATATAGGGCCTGCCCTGGGAAGGGGCTCAACTTGGTTTAGACCCAGCTCTGGGCCTTTCTTGAATTTTTAAATTTTTTTAATTTTTGAAAAAGAGTCAAGAGTCTTGTGTAAATTAGGCCAGCTTAGAACTTAGCATGTACCAGAGGCTGGCCTTGAACTCCTGACCCTCCTGGCTCCACCACTGGCATGCTGGGATTACAAGTGTACAACACCACCTCCCCACTGCCTTAATATCTTTTGAACAAGGGTCCTTTGTAATCACTTTGCATTTGGCTCCACACACACCCTGTTCCTCAGACCCCTGGCTCTGTCTCTAGGGCTGCAGACTAGGACTTGGTCTTGGAGGGGCATTGAGGGACTCTGATAGGGGAGGTGCAGGCTAAGCATAGAAGCCCCCTTCCTGTGAGCACTGGCACACAGTGCAGGCATGTCTGGGGCAAGATTGTCCAGTTACAGGCAGATGCCTGCACAGTGACCCCACACCTGCACAGTGACCTCACACCTGCACAGTGACCCCACACCTGCACAGTGACCCCACACCTGCACAGTGACCCCACACCTGCACAGTGACCTCACACCTGCACAGTGACCCCACACCTGCACAGTGACCCCACACCTGCTCCTCCATTGG
The DNA here is from genome assembly GCA_028551405.1 of Uromys caudimaculatus. Lineage (NCBI taxonomy): Eukaryota > Metazoa > Chordata > Mammalia > Rodentia > Muridae > Uromys > Uromys caudimaculatus. Next base: position 42,436,192 of record CM052720.1, read on the forward strand.
CTTCTTTTTTATTTTTTTATTTTTTTTTTTTAATGTCACTGTCTTCAGACACACCAGAAAAGGGCATCGGATCCCATTACAGATGGTTGTGAGCCACCATGTGGGTGCTGGGAATTGAACTCAGGACCTCTGGAAGAGCAGTCAGTGCTCTTAACCACTGAGCCATCCCTCCAGCCCCACTGGCTTCTTTTTGATGTGATAGAATACACACCACAGAAAGTTCATGATAACCTTTTTTTTCGGGGGGAGGGACCAGATCTCACTATCATTGACTGGTCTGAAACTGACTATGTAGCTATGTGGCTTTAAACTCACAGAGATCTGCCTGCCTCTCCCTCCAGCTTATTGGGATTAAAAGAGTGCATGATTAAATTTGGCCAAATTGTGTGTGTGAGTGTGCGTTTGTGTATAAAGAACATTTTAAAAGATTTGTTTGTGTATGTGAACATTTTGCTTACATGAATATATGCGTATATCTGCACAGTGTCAGTGGCGGTCAGAAGAGGGCATTAGAGCCCCTTGAACTGGAATTTAATCATCACATGGGTGCTAGAAACTGAACCCAGGTCCTCTGCGAGAGCAGCCAGTGCTCTTAACCGCTGAGCCATCTCCGCACAGACCCCCCCCCCCCCCCAGAGCTTTTTGTAGGAGGGTAGGAAAAAGTGACAGGGAATGGTCAGGTCGGCCTTTGTCTCAAAAAAACAAAAGCAAAACCAAAAAACCAACAAAAGAAAAACCAAACAAAAAAACCCATAACCCCCGAAACAAAACCAGCAAATTCCCGAGAAGTTGGCTATTGGGAATTGGGAGTCCTCTTTTTGGATGGTGCTGGTCTTTAGACATGAAGGCTCCAATAAAACTTTGCTTTCAATTTCATGCGCGGGCCGGACATGAGGCCGGTTTCTAAGCGCTGGTTTCGTTCTGGGATTCAGGTACAATAAGGAAGTTGTCAACTGAAACTGTGAGTGTTCTTTCTCCTCTCTTCCTATTGCTCCTAGAGGAGCGGGAAGCAACCTGGCGGCAGCCACAGGTGGAGCTGCTGGGCCAGCCCTCCTCTCTGGTTGGCTACCTGTGAGCTCAGCTCCTGGGAAACAATAACATATATAACCCAGAAGTCCCGAGCCCCTCTGAAAACTACCAACCGCAAGAGCAGCTTCTGCTACTGGAAGTGTTGGACCTGACCCACAAAGGACTTCTGCCTAAGGGAGAACAATGCCCAACTCCAGGAATCCCAGCCTAAGGATGTCCCAGGACAGCAGTGACTTCTGTGGTCAGAGGTAGGTTGAATCAATCCCCTCTTTTGGAACCAGGATGCAGTGGGTATTTCAGGGCCCCGAAAGGAAGCTGGACATAAGAATAATAGACCTGAATCCGGACCTGACTCTGCTTCTAGCTTGCTGAGCTTCCTAGGATCTAATTTCTTATTTTTAAAAAAGATGAAGCAGGGGCGTGGCTCAGAAGGAAGAGGCGCTTGCTACTGACATCCAAGCTTGGGTTCAATCCCCGGGTTCAAGGATTCATCTGAATCTTCGCATGTGTGTCATGGTATATGCCCTAATCACACCCCTCAACGCACCATACACACACACACACACACACACACACACACACACACACACACACACACACCATACATACACGCATACACACATATTACACATACACACATTGCACACATACACCACATGCATACACACACCACATATGCATACAGACACACACACATCACACCACACACACACACACACGGGCGCACACACACACACACACACACAGGGAGCATCTGTGGGTAATGGGTATGAAGGAGCCCCGCATGGCAGGGGTGGGCTCAGCACTTTTCAGGGTCTTTGACTGTAGGGAACCAAGAAGGACCCCATAAAAAAGATGGAGACCTTGATTTGTCACCACCTGACAAGTGGGGCCAGGTGTGGCTGAGAACAGGCTTGCCAGGGAAGGCTCAAGTGTTCCCAAAGAGCCCCTCACTACCCAGCTGTACCTCTCTGTGTAGGAGTCCACAATAATCGCTTTGCTCTCGGCCTCTCCTGGCTCTCGCCTGCCTGGAAGGTTCTGAGCTATGGGCCCGGGAGAGACAGCGTGAGCATATAGCCATGGGGCTGTGAGGCCCACTCTGGATTCATAATCTTTGTACCTGGGGTACATGTGAACATTCCCTGTGCACACATGTAGATGTGTGACTACACAGTCTGTGTGTGTGTGTGTGTGTGTGTGTGTGTGTGTGTGTGTGTGTGTGTAGAAGACATTACCTGATATAAGAGTGAGAAAACAGAATTTGCAGTTAGAAAGGGAGAAGAATGTTCAGGCCCAGCTCTCTGCTCCCAGCTCTGGGACTTTGGCCATGTGTCAGCAGCTCAGGACCGCAGAATTCCCTGCCAAACAGTCTGATTCACTGGGTGCTGTCAGAGTTAATGCAATCTCCGTGGTGAAAGGGCTTACAATGTGTTTGTGTATAATTGTTTATTTGTACCTTAAACAACCAGGGCCTGCCTGGCCAGGGTGGGGACAGCCGAGAACCTCTGGCCAGGCATTCCTTTTGCATCTTAGACATGGACCCAGAAGCAAGCTTGACGGTGCAACTTCAGCCTTGTATGCTCGGAACAGAGACCATATTGGGTATTCTGAGTTAGTGCAGGCTGACAGTACACATGATGTGCTCCTGCAAGGCCTTCCAGAGCGTCTATGAGGTGACGTGTGTGTGTGTGTGTGTGTGTGTGTGTGTGTGTGTGTGAGCATGTGTGTGTATGTGTGTGTGAGCGTATGTGTGTATGTGTGTGAGTGTGTGTGTGTATGTGTGTGAGTGTATTGTGTATGTGTGTATATGTGTGTGTATGTGTGTGTATGTGTGTGTATGTGGTGTGTGTGTGTGTGTGTGTGTGAGAGTGTGTGTATGTGTGTGTGAGGGTGTGTAAGGGTGGGGGAGGGAGCACTTTTTGGCATGAGAGTTAACAGGCCAGGCAAATGTAATGAGGTCAGAGTTCAGTTTAGAAAATATGCCAAACACAGCCTGGTGCTGGGGAAAACTATGCCAGCTCGGTGTGACTTCTTTGGTCCTTTGTAGCTGTGACATGAGTCACTGGAGCCATTTTCCTATCTTAGCTCCTGTGATCTGTGTGTCCAACCTTAGGCATTTCTGGCTAGGGTGGATGGACTTTGTTCTGAAGTCTAGTCTCAGCCATGGCAACAACATGTTTACGAGAGTGGTTGAGAATCCATGCAATGTGCCTGGGCTCTCCAGGTCTGGGCCAGGAAGTTGTCTGTGATAACTCCTAAATGGGCAAAATTTCATACTGAGGACACCTAGAAAGATCACTGATGGTGTAATTTGGGGAGGTGGGTCAGCATCTTCTCAGAAAAGACAGGTATGCACAGAGAACGTCTCTCTAGGGTGACAGGCTCGTCCTCTCTGGCCAGCCAGACTCTCTCAGTTCCTGACCTAGATCTGGAACAGTGTTTCTAGAAGATTCCAAAGAAGGAGCAGGCAGAGGGGTCAGGGAGGGTAGAGATGAGTTTAGTCCGTTGGGGCCACCTGGAAAGAGTTTCTAGGACACGGTCATGGGGTCAAAGGCCAAGACACCAGGGCTTGGGGTCAGGAGGTCTTGGGGACCCTGGAGTGGTCCTTCACCGGGAAACTTGGAAAAGCATGGTGAGACTGTGTGAGTGTGGTAAAGTCGCAGGCAGGAGAAAGATGCTGAGCCCATCTCCACAGCTGGGGAAGACTGTTTCCATGGCAACGGACCCCTTCTAAAAGATTGATGTTCTTTTCTACCAGCTAGGTGGGGATCCTCCCACTTGCTGTGGGATGGATCCTTGGTGCCAAGCCACCTCAGGGAAGAAAGGGGATGAGAGGCTGAATATGGTGTCCCATACATTTGGCTGATCACTGTTTGAACAATACTTCTGGCTCAACTTCCTTTGAGCTAATTAATATCAGGTGGTCCACTGGTTTAAATTTGCCTTCTCTTAAGCCTGCAAGCTACTAAAGGGAGGGGCAGCTGCTGCCTTTTCACCAGTATAAACGCAAGAACATTCTCTTTTGGGTGTACATTGCACCTTGCTTGAGATTGCATCCTTAGCACCAAGAGGGATTCAGAGGCCGGCGGATGGTAAAAGCCAGAAGTGGGTATGGAGAAGGTCAAATCTTTTCCTTGGTTTTTTCTTCTCCCTCTCCCACCCTGAGCTGTATTTTGGAAGCACAATGGTGAGGCAGCCGACCTCTGGGGCTCCAGGAACATGAGCCAGTTTCCGTGGAAGGTGCAGACATTCTTTAAGGTTTCTACACAGCCCAGATGTTCCCTTTAAGGACCAGGGCTGCTTTTCAAGTCACTTGCCCTCTCCCCTGTCTGGACAACAGCTTCACTTCCTTCAGGATTTCCCATGTGAGACAGTGCTGTGGGTCTCCATAGCCTGTGACGATGCTATAGGGTCCAGTTCTCCCGTCGCAGTGTGTGTGTGTGTGTGTGTGTGTGTGTGTGTGTGTGTGTGTGTGTGCGCGCTCATGCCATGGCGCTAGGTGAAACTCAGAGGATAAATTTTCAGAGTATAAATTTTCAGAGTCAGCTCTCTCCTTCTACTATGTGGGTCCCAGGGATTGAACTCAGATCATCAGGGTTGGCAGCACACACCTATACCCACTGAGCCATCTCACCAGCCCATTCCAGATTCTTATTTGGCCCCTGTGCTAGACCCATCAGTAGAATACATCTAAGATAAATTAACCACTTGGTAAAAGCAAGGGGTGTGATGTAAATATATACTTTATTATTTACTTATTTTATTTATGTGTGTATGCATCTGATGTGTGTGTGTGTCTGGTGTGTGTGTGTTTATATCTGCTATGTGTGTATATCTGCCACGTATATGTGTGTGTTAGCCATGTATGTTTGTGTATGTGTCTGCCATGTGTATATGTGTGTATCTGCTCTGTGTGTGTGTGTCTGCTGTGTGTGTATATGTTTGTATATCTGCCATGTATATGTGTGAGTTAGTCATATGCTTTTGTATATTCATCTGCCCTGTGTATATGTGTGTATTTGCTCTGTGTGTGTGTGTGTATCTGCTATATGCATATGTATATATCTACTGTGTGTGTGTGTCTGCCATGTGTGGGTACCTGTGGAGGCAGAAGACAGCATCAGATCCCCTTGGAGCTGGAGATATAGACAGTTCTCTGAGGTGGGTGCTGGGAACAAAATGTGGGTCCTTTGTAAACTGCTGAGCCATCTTGCCAGCTCATGACACTTTTTAAGATATTTATTTATTTATTTATTTATTTATTTATTCATTCATTCATTCATTCATTCATTCATTCATTCCAAGCACCCACACAGGACAACTCACAACCTGTAACTCCAGCTCCAGGGTATTTAACGCCCTCATACAATTACATATACACATGCACAGACGGACACATATATACTCATAATTATTATTATTTTTTTAATTCAATGGGCATGGTATGTCTACCTTAAGTTCTAGCACTTGGGAGGATCTCTATGAGTTCGAGGCCACCCTGGTCTGCATATGGGGTTCTAGGTCAGCCAGGGCTACACAGAGACCCTGACTTAAAAACAGAACAAAAACTGAATGATGGGGGGGGGGGGGGTGTCACATGGAGACCATGCAGGGGTGTGGCCCAGAGCTAGAATGCTTACCTAGCATGTTCCAGGACCAGGGTTCCAGCCACAGTGCTGAAAGCCTAAGTCTTACATACAGAAAAGTACACAGATCAAAATACAGCCTGCTGGCCTGAGTTTGAAACAGGCTAGGTCAGGTACAGTGGTACACCTCAGGAGACTGAGGCACCGCCAAGAGTTCAAGGCCAGCCTGGGCTACAGTAGTGAACTTGTCTCTAAACCAACAATGAAGTGAAAGAAGGAGGGAGAGAGGGACAGACAGATGGAGGGACAGAGGGACGGGCAGAGGCGGGCGGGCAACAGCACCCCCTCATGGCTGTATCGGGAGCAGCAGCTTGGCTCCTCCCGAGCCTTCTGGTGTAAACAGGACTTGATGCGGACACAGGCGGGCGCTCGCTTTGTGGTTGGCTTGTCCCTGTGATCTGAGTACTGGCCTTTGATTCTCAGACCGACCACACCAGTGTGGGCAAGGAAGGTGAGGGTCCTATTTCTGCTGAGACAAAGGAAGGTCTCCTGCCAAATTAATTATTTTTGAGTCACAAACTCCAAATCATCTGCGGCCAGAGAGGTGACAATGGCAGGGTTATGTTCCTCTGGGCCACTCTGGCAACGCCACTGACCAGCTGGAGGAGAATCTGATTGTGTTTTCTTCTCTGGGAAATGGGGGTAGTGGCCTCTTTCCCTGCGGGGTTGCACAGGACAGGAGCTTTGGAAAGCATCACCAGGAAAGGGTGGCATCATGGTGACAAGATGATGTGATGCAGGTGGGCATGGGTTAGTCTTCCAGGAAATCTCCTGAGGGAGCTGTTTGTTTTGGTTGTAGCCCGGTGGAGACCCCGAGGGGCTCAAGGAAGCCTCCAGGAAATAAGAGAGCCCGATCCTTGGACCGGCAGGTTCCCAGGAAGGACCCTGAGCCCACAAACTCCAGGTGCTCCACTTGCATGAGGACAGCCAGCGATGGAGCCAGAAGTTCTGAGAGCCCACCTAACTTTGCAGAGACCCCGGGCGCTGCCGCCCCCGTATCCCTCCCTTTGGGTGAAGGGAGCAGATTTCTCCCCAGTGAGCAACGACCCCCAGAAGACACCAAGAAAGAGAGGCCTCCGAGGGAGACCCAGCAGAGCTGGCTGAGGATGTTGCTGAATCTCGTATTCATGAGGATAGAGGAGCCCAGAGAAAAGGCTAGCAAGATGTCAAAGGGGAAAGGGGACCTACCAGACGCAGCCGAGGAGCCAGCCCTCAGGAAGAAATCCCAGGAGAAGAGGACCAGCCGCAAGAAACACAGTCACAGGAAGCCTATTGCCGAAGAGCCTCCTGGGCCCCGAACCACAGAAGCACAAAGCCAAGAGGACATACAGCCCAGTTTGGCTGCCTCACGCGCCACCGAGGAGGCCGACCTGGGGCTGATCTGCAGGGGTGAGCAGACTAGGGTAACCCCATTGTCCCACCCCAAGGACCAGGGTGCTCTAAGTTTGTTTACTAAATGTCCTCAGATCAGAAGTAGACAGTGGGGGACATTTCTATGAGGTTAAACAGCTGAGCGCTTGAGTTTAACCCAACGGAGTTGCTGCTGTGTGGCCTGACTTGAAATATGCCCCCCTCAACAGAGAGAGGGAGGGAAGGAGGGAGGGAGGGAGAGAGAGAGAGATTTGCTGTCTCCTGGATCAACAGCCAAAAAACAAGTGCTTGCTGCCCAGTAGCTGGTGCTAAATGCAATGAGATTTAGGGAGAGGTGGAAGTAGCTGATCTCCCACCCCACAGGCCTATGGGTGCCTACCAGTGCCCTGTTTAAACCCTGCTCTGTCAAGAATAAATCTGCTTCGGGGCATGGTGGTGCACGCCTTTAATCCCAGCACTTGGGAGGCAGAGACAGGTGGATTTCTGAGTTTGAGGTCAGCCTGGTCTACAGATCGAGTTCCAGGACAGCCAGGGCTACACAGAGAAACCCTGTCTCGAAAAACCAAAAAAAAAAAAAACCAAAAAACCAAAAAAAAAAAAAACAAAACCAAAACAAACAAACAAAAGAACAAACCCATTGTGCTAATTTCTGCTGTGGCTGCCCCTGGAGCCTCTGATTCCTCCGAGGTGAAAGGAGACGCCCCCAAGCCATGTGAAGTGAAGCGCTCTCCCAGGGGTCTCAGCCACGTGCTGGAGGCGCTGGTGCAGACACACTGTGTGGCTTTGGTGGGAAAGGAGGCTCAGGGAGAGCTGGTTAGGGAGCCTGGTCTGAGACATCCCACTTTCCCTCTGGAAATCCTGGCCAGTTTCTGATTTGGGGTGAGACTTAGGGGTGGCTGCTGCCCGGCCTGTCTGAGAAATGTCACTAAATCTGGTTTTAACTTGCTTTCATTTGATTTCCAGGGGGACCAGATTCTGACCTCCCTCAGGCCTTGCCCGCTGAAGGAGGCCATGCTGAAACCCCAGACAGCTCTGGCCAAGCCGTAGGTCCTCCATTGAAGCCTGACCGTGAGTCCAAATGCTTAGCATCCTTCTTTCCTTCCTGATGGGAGTCTGCACCAGACTAGAGGGGTTGCTCACTCACGGATCTGTCCTGCCTACTCTGCTGCTTCTGGCATTGCACACTTATTTTAGAGTCTAACAGGAGAGAGGCCGAGGTAGCAGAAAGGCAAACTCCTGCCTCTGTGACCATGGCAACGTGACTTTGCTTTCAATTTCTTAAAATGTATTTTGAAATATGTAGAAGACGGGGCAGGGACATACCTCAGGTCGTACCTCAGGTGCTTGTCTGGCATCGGGAAGCTGGCATTAGGTCTTCAGTATTGCACAAATGTGATGGGGTGGTACACACATGTAATCCCAGCACTGGGGAGGTGGAGGCAGGAGGATTGGTTCAAGATCATCTGCTATGTAGTGAATTGGAGGCCAGTTGGAGCTACATGAGACCCTACTCACCAATCTACCTATCTATCATCTATCTATTCTATATATCTTGTCTAGCTAGTCTATCTAATCTATCATCTATCTATTATCTATCTATCTCATCTCTCTATTATACCTACCACCTATCTATTGAATAGAGACTAAGGACTCTGCTTTAGCAGGTAAGAGGTCTTGGGCTTAACTAACTGAGACAGCTATATGGAAAAATGAGAACTGTCCAACAGCCACAGCGAAGAGCCGCCAGTCTGCTTTGAATCTTCTTGCAGAATTATAGGGAATACAACGAAGCTTCATCAGAACTTACACACTTACCTACTCGTCTCTCACCAGTGTGTCCAGCCTCGTACACAACCAGGACACCTACACAATACCTTCTTCCTCTAAGTGTCTAAAAACAAGAGCCATGTTTTTAAAGCCAGGACATGCAAGGGATAGAAAGGCATTTCTGTGGCCAATTTGTAAGACATTTACTTTTTACCATTGTCTCACCGGAGAGGATACTGAACTACAGACTGGTCAGGAAGCCGGGGGGGGGGGGGGGTATCTGGTGAGAGACCAGGAGGGAGGAGTAGACCCCCTCCCCAGCTAGTCAGGGACAGACCTTTGGGGGCACAGCTATCGTAGTCGGCATGCCACCCTTGTGTAGGGCAGAGCAAGCCACCTTAGGAAATGTTCTCACGTAGAGGCAGCTATGTGACAGGTCTAGTGTGGCTTGAGAGGCAGCCAATGTCCTCTCTGTGCCTTAGGCTGTGGATCTGTTATCATGTGAGGCTGGAAGACTTGGAATCAGCCTTAGGAAATGTTTCTAATTCCTGTTCCTTGTTTGATGTCCTGGCAGCCTGTGAAAGAGGCAGGGGGACAGAGATTGTGACCCATATTTCACAGGGAAAGCTATAAAGATCAGGAGGGGGGTGACTTAGCCACCACCAATTCAAAGTCCCTAGACCAATGAAGCTCAGTTAGCAGGGCCGGTGGACACCGGGCCTTAAATCCCTGTATGAAACATCATGCTTTGGGCTGTGAGATTGCTCAGAGGGTAAAGCCCCATGTTCTATCAAGCCCCGATGGTGTGAGTTCGATTCCTGGGACCCATGTAATAAAAGGAGAGAACTGGCTTCCAAGAGATGTCCTCTGACCTCCACATGTGTTTCTCTTCTCCCTAATAATTAAGTTATAGAAATTAATTAAGAAACTTAAAAAGTCATACTTTGCCTCAAAAACACTTCCTCGGGACTCGGCCAGTTCTCAGTCGGGATGGTGGGGGATGAGAGGGTCTTTGGGTATTGGGGAACCTCAATCCTGAGGGATTGAGGCTGGCTTCGTTCTCCTGGGGAGTCCGGATCTGGATACTGTCTGCGTACTTAGGAGTGGTGGTACCCGTGCTCTCTTGCAGAGGATGACGTCATCTGGCAGATCGTGGAATTGCTCAAGAAAGCTGGAGACCAACTGGAAGAAGAGGTGAGGCGCAGGCATCAGAGAGCGCCTGCAGAGCTGTTGCAGCTACCGGTTCGTGCCCCACTTCCCCTTCCCAGTTAACCCCACTCCCTAATTCCAAAAGCCGCCTCCCGCTCTGGGTCGGCCCTGTCTGGGGCTGCCTTTCTCCTCTCCTCAAGGCCAGGGGTCTGACTCCGTTTCTTTCTCCAACCCCGCAGCAAGCGCAAGTCCCTCAGCCAGAAGTGCTTCCTCTGAAGAAGCCAACGCCACCCCCCAGGAAGAAATCCCAGGAGAAGAAGTCTAGCCTGAAGAGAGCCTTGTCCCTCAAGAGGCCTGCCTCCGAGGAACCCAAGAAAGTGGGCACAGTCACTACCGTTGGTGCAGAAACCCGGCCCAAGAGGCCCAGCTTCCTACCCCTGTGTGTTAGTAACCAGCGAGTTTCCACCTCCAGCAGCCAAGGTAAGCAGGCTCTAGCAGTTGCCATAGCAACTGCAGCTGCCTCAAGCTCTGGAATCTTTCTGATGCCCATACTAGGCCTTGAGCAGTGTGGGGAGGGTGGGAGATGGAGACCTCTGCATGGTCTCACTCAGGTACCCGCAGCCACCTCAGCCCTTGAAGTGACCATACACAGGGTCCTCAGCCACTGGCATCTTTGTAGCTGGCCTGGGAATATTTTTGTAACAGAACTGGAGACAATGGCTACATTTTTCTTTTCCCTTTAAATACGTGTGGATGTTTTGCCTACGAGTATGTCTGGGAACCGCATGAGTGCCTGGTGTTTGTGAAGGCCAGAGGTGGGCATCAGATCCCTGGAGCTGGAGTTACAGATGATTGAGTCACCATGTGGGAATCAAACCTGGTCATTCAGAAAAGCCGCTGCTGCTCATAACCACTGAGTCATCTCTCTAAACGCACACAGGCCGATTTTGTTGTGATTGTTTTCTTGGTTGTTGTTTGTCTGAGACAGGGTCTTATGTAGCCCAGGCTGGTCTCAGACTCCCCTGTGTAGCCAAAAATGACCCTGAACTTCTTGTCTGCCTGCCTCTACTTCCTAAATGCAAGAATTACAGGCTTTGTGCACCACCGCCCTATTTGTGGGGTACTAGGACTGGAACCCAGGGCCTCGTGCCTGCTGGGCAAACCGTCTCTCAGCTGAGTACCCCAGGCTCTCCCAGTTCTACATTATACCCTCCCTGTCTCTGTGCCTCTGATTCTGCTCTGTGTCCTATTGCCTGTCTGTATCACAGTTTGCCACAGAGACGGAGGAAACTGAGTGCAGGAGCAAAGTGATATCATAGTCACGTGGCTCATCAAAGTGGGAGGGAGAAGGACGGGTCACATTGGCTCTTCCTAGGGCTTTAGGGTGGATGGGGGCCAGCCTTGTACGACACTGTTGTCAGGAGACTTTCTGGCTTAGAGGGCGTGGATTTGGGGTCCTAAGAGGAGAGATTGTCATGCAAGACAGTTTAGGCCATGGATCCTCATTCATGGCATGGAGCCAGCCACCTACTGCCCCCTAGTGGACCAATCGAAAACAGCAGCTAGGTAAGGGAAACCCGTGGAGAGAGAAAAAGGCAGAGAAGCCGAGGCAAGGCTGTTCTGAGGGCTGCAGAGAGCTTGATCGAGGTCCCCAAACAGAGCCCCAGACCTGGCACATCCCAGAAGCTCACTGTAGTCTTGCAGAGCCCAAGGGTGGGGTACACTGGCACCTGCGCAGGCTCAGGGCCAGCTGCTGGGTGTGACTGACACACACACACACTCACTGTGCCTTTCTGCTTCCCAGACTCCGAGGCGCCCGCGTTCCACGAGGTCCAGTCTGTAGATGGCGGAGGCTCCCATCCCTCTGAGCTCCACACACCAGAAGCGGTATTCCAGGGACCCGAGGAGAAGCCACTGCTGGACAGAGCCTCCGAATCCAGTTAGTTCCTTGCCTCTCAGAGACACCCCCTCCCCCACGCCCTCACCTCCAGCAAAGAACCTGTCTTGACTCTGCCACTTGGAAAGGGGAAGCTGAGGCAGAGAGAGAGGCCAAGGCCTGTTTCAATCTCCCTGTGGGAAGCCGCAGGCTGTGGAGACAGCTCTCGGGCCCAGAGCACACGTCTCCGGCTAGCCTCAGTTTCCCCATTTTGCAAGGGTGGCCCTTGAGAGTGGCCGGGAGCTCTAACTGAACGACATCTTGTAAAGCATAGCGAGGCAGGCCTGTCAGCCGACAGGTTGTGTCACTCCTGATCGCTGTTATTGTTGTTAGTTAGGTGGTGGAGAACTGGTGAGGTGACAGGAAGGGGCTGAGAACACGGAGGGGAGGAGGTCTTGCCACAGTTACCAGTTTATTCCTGACAGAACCAGGCCTGGATGTCAAATATTGTGTAACATCTGAAGATGCTTTAAACCGCTTTGGGGGAGAAAACCCAAGTTGGCACTTCAGAATACATGGAAAGGAAACACACACACACACACACACACACACACACACACACACACACACCAGAAAAGTTGGGGTGTGTTGACCTGGCCCTGACCTCAGGCCTTGTCCTTTTCCCAGGAGAATTCAGGCGGAAGATCCTGGCCCTCCTCCAGAACGCAAAGGAAGAGAAGGGAGAGCAGGTAAGGGTGCCTTCCTGAGTCTCCTGCCCTTTCGGGGGACCCCACCCCTCTGCTTCATTCTAAGCTCCGAACTGGCCTCCCCCAGACAACATTCCCCAGTACCAAAGACCATCACCCCTCCTGCTCCTTCTAGGCCAAAGTTCACCTTTGACCTTCTGGAGGCCAGGAGCTGTGACTCAGTTTCTCTTTTTCTCCCCACAGCAAGCTCAAGTGCAGGAGACAGAGGAGGCCGGGGAAAACCCGGCCCCAGCCGGCAAGGTGAAGTCCCAGGTGAAGAAGTCTAACCTCCGGAGAGCCTTTTCTCTCCGGAAACGCAGCTCCAAGGATTCTAAGAGAACGGAGGCTTCAGGGACCCCAGGCTCTGGTAGCCTGGAGACCCGGCCACCCAAGAAGCATGGCTTCCTGCCCATGTGTGTCAGCGGCCACAGAGCTTCCATCTCCAGCAGCCCAGGTGAGCAGGCCTGGGGTTACATGGTAACTTCAAGCCTTGACCTCTGCTTTCTGCTGTAGGAAGAGTGGTGTGTGTGTGTGTGTGTGTGTGTGTGTGTGTGTGTGAAGTTGTCAATTTCAGCAGGACACCTGCCAAAACTCCATTCTGTTTCTTAAAAACAAAGGCACTGACTGCCAGGAAGTGATGGCACACGCCTTTAATCCCAGCACTTGGGAGGCAGAGGCAGGTGGATCTCTGTGAGTTTGAGGGCAGCCTGGTCTACAGAGTGGGCTCTAGGACAGCCAGGGCTACACAGAGAAACCCGGTCTTGCTAGATCTGTGGTTGTCAGATATCACTAGGGAACGTTAACATTAACACACCAAGATTTCAAGATGACTGCACTTGAGGACCATTGTTATGCAGTGGAGCCCCCTGCACTTAGGCAGTGCCTGCTGTATATACCGTGGGCTCAGTACTATCTCAGTTAACACGTCGGGTCTGTCTTATGATTCCCATTTGACAACAGAGTAAGGCGAAGTTTAGACCGACTGGGCCAAGGCTTGCGCATTTAAAGGGGAGGTGATTTTGCTAGGTGAGAGCCATGGGCACGTCGGTGCTTCTTTTTTTTTTTTTTTTCGAGACAGAGTTTCTCTGTGTAACCCTGGCTATCCTGGAACTCACTCTGTAGACCAGGCTGGCCTTGAACTCAGAAATCCGCCTGTCTCTGCCTCCCAAGTGCGCCACCACTGCCCGGCTATGTCGGTGCTTCTTAAACTGCAGTCTGTGGGGAAGCAGAGGGCAGAGAGGGGACACATCCCCTCAGAAGTAGGGCAGGGCTGACACCCTCCTTGTCCCCCAAGGACTGAGACAGATATCAAGTTCATCCATATTTCTTTGATCCCTTTCAGAAAGCCTGGAGCTCCAGAAGACGGAGGCTGCAGGAGGGGGACCAGCCGGGTCCCCAGAAGTGCAGGCCAGAAGTCACACACCAGATGAAGGGCCTCTGCCAGAAAGAGCCTGCGAATCTAGTCAGTATATATATCCTGTACCCTCTGGGGTAGCCTTTGCTAATCTCTCTTCCACGTGCCCCAGGCTAAATAGGGAATGCTCTGAGGAGTGGGGAAGATAGCTGAAACCCTCAGAAGACCCTGCAGTGGGGACAGGAACTACCAGTGTGCTCTTTAAACGGAGGCCGCTGGGCAAGGGTCCTTAGTCAATTTCATTGTAAGTGATTCTACCTTGGTTCAACTCGAGCCGTTCCTAATGACCTCTCTTTGAGTTTCGTGCATACTTTTTGAGCCCAGCTCAAATCAACACCAAAGAGCCATAATGCAGCCAAGTGGCCCTCCTATTGTGGCAGGACCCGTGGCCAAGGGACCTTCCCCTCCACTTGTTCTGGCTGGCCACAAGCTTCCATTCCTGACCTTAGGAGCCCTCAGCTTTCCTGTGTGTCAGGTGGAGCTGAGTTCGGTCACATGGGGTGTAGAGAGAATGTGCCATGGGTGCCGGGGGTCACTGGGGACAGTCTCTCATCCTTCCTTTCTTCCCTCAGAGGAATTCATCATCCAAAAGCTGGTGGTGAGTCTCCAAGAGGTAGACAGCGAGCTAGGGAGGCAGGTGAGTACACCTCAAACTCTCCAGGCAGATACGGGGGGCTCCAGCTCCCTCCCCTGAGACCTGGGCTCTATCCTTACTTCTGAATGACCTTGGTCATGTCTCTTGACCTCTCTGAGCCTCAGTTTCCTCTTTTGCAAAATAGGGATACTCCCTGTTTGACTAAATGGTCCCTCTGCAGAGAACACTAACATGAGGCCGTGAAGAGAATGTTAGCTTAAAATAATAGAACTGCAGGCAGGTTGGGGAGATACCTCAGCAGGGAGAGAGCTTGCTGTGCGTGCCCACCGAGAGCCTGAGTTCAAATCCCAAGCACACAGGTAAAAAAGCCAGGCATGGGATCCTGCACCTGTCAGGACAGAGATATGTGGAGAGGAGACAGGAAGATCGCAGGGGCTCCGCGGCAGTGAGGAGACCTCCGGGGTCAGTGAGAGACTCTATCTCAAGGGAATAAGGCAGAGCCCTCGAGCAGGGGTACCAGACATTCTCTGGCCTCCATATGTACACTTACACGTGTGTATATGTCATATACACACGCACACGCGTGTACTCAGATACTCCCCCCCCACACACACACCAGAAAGTTCTAATGGCTCCCAATCTGGGTCTGCCCCAACCCAAAGCTAAACCCAAACTCAAAGCCACAGCACCTCCAGCCCCTCAGATCCTGACACAATGTCACCTTCTGTGGTCGCAGTCCTGCCAGTTGGATCCGGTTCTTTCAAGCTCTCTCGAAGCATCTCCTGCCCCCAACACAGGTTCCTGCCCTTGTCCAGCAGTCTCCCCAAGAGATAGGCAGGTCCCTTGAGGGCCTGGAGGTGCTTCAGCCTGCTTCCCAGGCCCGGCCCCAGCTCCAGGGCACCTGCATCTCACCACCCAGTGAGCAGAGCCTTGTCTGTACCACTTCCATATGCAGAGGGAAAATTGACATTGCCCGTCCCCTGAGAGCAGACCTCAGCCCTCCCAGGAGGCGTCCACACATCGCTGCTTGGGCCACCTCACCACCCTTGTCCAAGTCCTTAGCCCCATCCCTGTGCCCAGGATCTCAAATAAATCGCATGTGCCCCAAGTCTTTGTCTTTGGGTCCCCCCCACCTGCAGGAGACTCCAGTTACCATGTCTAGATATGAAGAGAAGTAAATTACCCAGAAGGTCCTTAGTGTGGGGCTAAGAATCCATTAAATGCTTTTCGTGGACTCTCGAGTCTACTTCCAACCGTTTTGGAGAGGGGATCTGGTCACCCCCACTTTTCTATCTAAAGGGAGGCTCAGGGCGACATGTTCTGTGTCATATTGGCTTTATGTACATGCGCTTTCTTTTTTTGTTTGTTTTTTGTTTTGTTTTGCCCTGCTCCTGCAAGCCACATCTTGTAGAAGTGAGGAGGAGGTGGTGGGGGGATTTGATGAAGGGGTGCTTCCCCGGGTATCTGAGGGAGCCAGCTGGGGAGGGACACTGCCAGTGGCCGCACTGACAACTCCACTTCTGTTCCAGATCCGGAAGTATCCCAGCTTCAAGCGTTTTTTTAATGAGTTCTCAGATGCCTCCCTCAGGAAGCTGGTGGCCACTTTAGACAGACAGAAGGCCCGCCTCTCAGAGGAAGGTGGGAGCCTTGCCAACAGGCCACCACCATGTGCCTTTGGCACACTGAACAAGTTTGCCGCCAACCACAGTTGTGCCATCTGCACTCTTATGCAGTCCAGAGGCCAATACAAGGGACACAGTTACGCCCACTTCCTGTCCAGGAAGGCCCAGCAGGTGAGAACAGGAGGGTAAGGACAGGTCAGCATGGCCCAAGGGACAACAGGTCTTCTGACTTTCCTGATTCGCTCAACCAGACTTTAAATAGTTCTTTTAACAGAGGCAGGTGGATTTTTGAGTTCGAGGCCAGCCTGGTCTACAGAGTGAGTTCCAGGACAGCCAGGGCTATACAGAGAAACCCTGTCTCGAAAAAAAAAAAAAAAAAAAAAAAGTTCTTTTAAAATTACGTTTGTGGGGCTAGAGAGATGGCTCAGTGGTTAAGAGCACCGACTGCTCTTCCAAAGACCTGAGTTCAATTCCCAGCAACCACATGGTATCTCACAACCATCTGTAATGGGATCTGATGCTCTCTTCTGGTGTGTCTGAAGACAGCTACAGTGTACTCATATATGTAAAATAAATCTTTAAAAAAAAGATTAAAATTATATTTATTGCGTGTGTGCCCATGCATGCACATGTATGTGAGTGTCACAGCACACGTGTGGAGGTCAGAGGACAACTCGTAGGAGTTGGTTCTCTCCTTCTGCCCTGTGGGTTCTGGGGATGGGCAGAAATCAGCTTGCCAGTCTTGGTGGCAAGGGCCTTTACCTACTGAGCAATCTTCCTGGCCCCTTGCTACAATCTTCTGGGACAGTTCTAAACACAAAGACGGAGTTAAGCAGTAGTCGCTTCAAAGGGCAGGCAGCTGAGGCAGGGGTTGCCTGTTGGTCCCAGGAGGCCTGCAGGAAGTGGCAGACACAATTTGAATGGCCAGGCTTTGGAGACTGAGGCTGAGGTGGAAGGACTGGGGAGGGGGAGGGGCCGCAAAGGCTAGTGGATGAATAGGGAGCTAGCTAGCTTGCTGTCTGCAGACTGGGACCTGACGGCTTGGCTTGTGGCTTTTTCCCTTCCAGGACATCATGAGTCTGGAAGCCCAGAGTCCGGACTGAAGGCCACATGGCATACACGAGTTCTTTCGGAGTAGTCAATGATCAACAGCTTTGGTCTGGAGACCCTGAAGACTCCGCAGCATGGCCCTCTTTTGTGCTTCCCAAACGTCCCTGCAGACAAGAACAGACCATGGACAAGTCTCTGTGTCTGAGGCACTGTCTGAGAACACTTTCTTCCTGGAAGCTGTACCCAGAGGCTGTGCTGGGGTCTGCACCAGAATGGGGTTAGGAGGTCCAGTGAACCTGAAGAGAGGCTCTCCCTTCTGCAATCTCTGAATCCCATCGCCCTACCCCCCCATCCCCCCCCCATCATGAAGATGATACCTGCCAGATCCATGAATCTTAGCTGGTATGAGTGTGTGTGTGTGTGTCTGTCTGTCTGTGTGTCTGTGTGTGTGTGTGTGTCTGTCTGTCCATCTGCCTGCCTGTCCGTCTCTGTGTGTCATTGGGTGGAGGGAGGAAGTGTAGGTCAGAGGTCAACCCCAGACATCCCGCCTCCAGTTCCATCTGCCTTGTTTTTTGAGACTCACCCAAGCAGGCTTGTCTAAGCTGAGAGTCCGAGGGATCCGCCTGGTCCCACCCCTCCAGCACGGACATCGCAAACATCTGCCACCACACCCTGCCATTAATGAGTCTTCGTTTTGAAAAATAGTTTTTTATTTCAGTTTCTAACTGGAAAATGCACATGCACTCAAACAGCTGGGTCCCTGCCATGTCACTGAGTTGATCAAATAATCCTCATGGACCCATGAGAGACCCCTGGGAACCCTGCAGACCCCAGCAGGAGCCAGGGATAATCTTTAGATCGGAGGGGTAACCCCTGATCTCCTGGAATCCTATTAGCCTTTATGATGATTCAGGAAGTTATCTCGTGTTATGTCTATAATTATTTTATTGTATTGAGAAAAGGTCTCACTCTGTGGCCCAGATCAGTATCTCCCAACCCAACCCTATTCTCTTGAGCACTGAGACTACAGTTGTGTGCCGTCACACCTGGGCTACTTTATGTGGTCACAGCTGGGTAGATTTCAGAAAGTCAAAGAGGGCTTCAAGCTGGACTGTCCCTGCTGCACAGATGAGGCTACCTTAAGAGCCTTTTGCCCTAAGACATGCAGTCTCCATCCTGTCTGTACTGGCTGGTTTTGTGTCAACTTGACATAAGCTGGAGTTATCATAGAGAAAGGAGCCTCAGTTGAGGAAATGCCTCCATGAGATCCAGCTGTAAGGCATTTTCTCAATTAGTGATCAATACGGGAGGGCCCAGCCCATTGTGGGCGGGGCCATCCCTGGGCTGGTGGGCCTGGGTTCTACAAGAAAGCAGGCTGAGCAAGCCATGGGGAGCAAGCCAGTAAGCAGCACCCCTCCATGGCCTCTGCATCAGCTCCTGCCTCCAGGTTCCTGCCCTGTGTGAGTTCCTGTCCTGACTTCCTTTGGTGACAAACAGCAATGTGGAAGTATAAGCAGGTTAAACCCTTTCTTCTCAATTTACTTTTTGGCCAGTGTTTTGTTGCAGGATTAGAAACCCTGACTAAGACACTGTCCTCACTGGTGACTGGGAGGTGTCTTGAGATGGGTTCATTTGTGGATGTACTTTCTGCACAGATGTGAGGTGTGGGTGCAAGAGCCTCTGCCTGACACCCAGCTGGGCAATGACTCGGATGGGCATAAGTCACATGTCACTGACTCCCTGGGCTATTGTCAGGAAGCTTCGGTCATGGGGGAGAGATTAAAGCCTGGATGGCAGACTGAATCTTGTTAGCCTTGGAGACTATTGGTGGCCACAGCAGGCTCATGGCACAAGGGGCTGGGCGGCTGAATGAGGGCAGGAAGGCCTGGCTCTCAGGTGCAGCCAGTCTCAATCCGAAGTTCAGTTAAAATCATCCGTTTATTATTTTTTAAATTGTATCAAGGGGTCTTTTACTGGCACTTGGTGATCTCCTTATAGATTTGTTTTAGGCAGTATTCTGGGATGTGGCATGTACATGAAATAGCTAAAGTTTTGAATGACTTTTAAAAGGATTTTATGTGCATTGGTGTTTGGCCTGCATGTGTGCCTGTGTGTGGGTGTCAGACTCCTGGAACTGGAGTTGCAGACAATTGCTGTCATGTGGATGCTTGGAATCAAACCTGGGGCCTCTGGAAGAGCAGCCAGTGCTCTTAACCACTGAGCCATCTCTCCAGCCCCAGGAACTAAAGTTTTGAAACAAGGGTCAGGAACCTTTTGTACATAGTTTATTTTTGTTATTAAGATAATCAGTCTTATACACAGTTCAGGTTAGCCACCACACCCAACTGTACATAGTTTCTTTTATTTATATATAAAGATTTTGTTTTTATTTTTAATTATGTGGGTTTGTGTATGTGTGTGTAGTACCCACAGAAGCCAGAAGAGGGCACTGTATCTCAGGGCGCTAGAGTTGCAGATGGTTGCAAGCTGCTTGCGGTGGAACAGGGCTTGTTTTACCACTGAGTGCTCTCTCCAAACCTTAGACATTGTTTCTTATCTGTAACAATGACTATCCAGGCTGTAGAATGTTTGTTATGAGTTCCTGATGCTGGCATCTAAGTCTGTTTTTTGTATTGTGTTGTTTGAACCAATAAAGACATTGACTCAAAGTGTAAGCTGGATCTTTTCAGGGAAGCTAAATGACCACCCTCTTGCTCCACCCAGTGGAGACAAAGTGGCTGCCCCCTTGTTCCATCCAGTAGAGACAAGATGGCCGCCACCAGGCTCCATCCAGGACAGTCAGAGCGTCTAGATAGTGGGGCCAGCCTCCCTGTCCCTGTCTCGGTTTCTCTATGGCCCATCCTTGGGGTGACACCGGGCTCACACAGTTACAAAAGGGGTGCTAGGTTGGGTGGTCATGAGCTCCAGGCTTCCCATCTGTTCCCAGGCTGGTAATATCAGGAATGAGATATTGCAGTCCTAACCTGACTCTTGAGGCACAGAAAGGCTGGGTCAGCCATCTTTCCTTTTGATTACTCCATGAAGCTGGTGTGTCTTAGCACAGATGGATGGAGGGAGGAGGCCGCTCTCTGCTGTGTGTCTGAATGGGAAAACATGGTTGAGGGGAAGTTTTTGTAGATACAAGCAACAGAGCAGCCAGAGGCATCTGGGAGAGTCCAGACTGCACATGGCCAGCAGACTGACCCCGGGGCCATGAGGTGGGGGTGGGGATCAAGAGAGAAGCCACAAACCAAGAGGTCACGTAGCCAAAATGGCTGGTTATATAGGAATCAGAGACTCTGGGGGAAGGGGAGTAAAGCTCTGGGGTTGGAGAGATTGACGGTAGGAGACAGGGTATGCCAGCCAAAATGGCTCTGTAACAGGTCCTTGTAAGTATGGACTGAGGGAGACTAGCAGCCAGAGCCGCCTGGGTGTGTTAAATAGGCACCTCAGCCATTAGAAACCTACCTTTCTTTCTTTCTCACCCAGCTTTCTTTGAAACCTAACAATATCCAGTTTGAGTTCAGCCTGGGCTGTGAGGATCCATGATTCACGGAAGATACCCCAGACTCAAATAGTATGTAAATGCAGAAGTCCAGCATGCTAGGGTCCCCATTACCAAAACAGAGAGAGATACCCAAGTGAGCTTGCAGGCCTGATTGGGGAATTCCAGGGTAGGTGACCTCTATGTTAATCTCTTGGGTCCACCTCTACTGTCATTCCCTTACAAGGGTGTGGTGGCTGGAAACTTGCTGGGGAGGTCTGGAAACTGCTGTAGACCCATTGTCCTTGCTTCAGGCCAGGTGGCTGGGATATCCCATTACCTGGGCATGAAGGCTGGAGCCTATTCCCCGCCACCCATTAGTAATTGATTTGCCTGAGCTTGCCTGGACTTGCCCAGTTTTTAGACCTAGTCTCCTTAACTGCCAATTTGAAGCCTGTCATGGAATCAGCCTAGCCTTCTCAGGCTATGTAAGACCCAATCCACAAGCAAAGATCAGATAAAGGGAGAGGCTATACAGTGGCGCAGGCCTTTGATCCCAGCGCTGAGGAGGCAGAGTTCAAGGCCAGCCTGGTCTACAGAGTGAGTTCCAGGCCGGCTAAAAATACTTACCAAGACCTTGAAGACAAATAAATAGAAAAGGAAAAGAAGAGATTAAAGGGACCTAATAAAGGTTAACAGAGTTGGCGGTTAGCAAATAAAAACCCAGTTGACTGGCAAATCTGAATCTCGGGTAAATGATTGTAATGTCAGGCACACCTACCAGGAAAACAGTTGTTTGGTGTTCACCTGAGATTTCAGTCACAAGCCATCCTGGATTGTATCTGCCAACCCTGGAAAGTCTACAAACACCTGCATTACCTCAAAACAGGGGAAATTAACAAACCCTAGAGAACCAACAAGGGGGTTCTGACTCCTTGGACAATGGTGACATTGGAGGTGTTCAGATTCGAAGCCGGCACAAATGGCTGAGGTGCCTATTTAAGATATCAAAATGGACCTGGCCAGGTTCTCCCAGCATCCCTCAGTTCTTACCGGTCACAGAATATGGCTGGCACACCCCTCCGTCCACCCTGAACGTTCCAGCCCTGGGTCTGAACTGCCCTTCCCTATATAATCCAGACATTTGGGTTGCCCGTCCCTTTTGTACCTTTGGCCTCCTGGCTGCTGTCCCTGGTTGCCCTCTCTTTCTTCCCCTCCCCCGCTCCCCGCGTGGCACGGACTCTGGGCTCTCCCAGATGTGTCTCCCTCATCTCTGTAATAAATACGTATCTCCGTATCTCCCCCACCGTATCGAGGAGCAGTCATGCCCTCTTTTTTCATTCAGGAAGCTTCTAGGCTTGACATACACACTCTGACAGAAGACAATTTTAATGGGTGCCATGTACCCCTGGGCCAGGGAATTGGTATGTCTGGGTTGAGAGACTCTCCTCAAGGTGAAGGTCCTCACACTTCATGCCTCAGGGAGCTGCTTCCGCATGCCAACCTCCAGGTCCCGCCCCTCACTGGTCTACACTACTGGATCAGCCATTTCATTTTATCTTATTTGGTACTTTTTAAAAATGTGTATTGGTGATTGCCTGCATGTATGTCTGTGTGAGAATGTCAGATCTTGGACTTACAGTTGTGAGCTGCCAGGTAAGTGTTGGGAATTGAACCCAGGTCCTCTGGAAGAGCAGTCAGTGCTTTTAACCACTGAGCCATCTCTCCAGCCCCTGAGACAGAGTCTTATGTAGCCCAAGCTAGTTTCTAACTCACTATCTCTGGGATTTTGATTCTTTACTAGTCTTCCTTCCTTCCTTCCTTCCTTCCTTCCTTCCTTCCTTCCTTCCTTCCTTCCTTCCTTCCTTCCTTCCTTCCTTTCTTTCTAAGATTTATTTATTATATGTACGTACACTACAGCTGCCTTCAGACACTTTTCTTCTCTCTCCAGCCCCGCTCACTCTGGCTCCACTTGCTGTAGCTGTCTTCAGACACCCCAGTAGAGGGCATCAGATCTCATTACAGATGGTTGTGAACCACCATGTGGTTGCTGGGATTTGAACTCAGGACCTTGGAAAGAGCAGTCAGTGCTCTTAACCTCTGAGCCATCTCTTCAGCCCTTTGCTAGTCTTTCAAAGCCCATTGTTCCCTGAAAGGACTTGGGGGAATATAGCCTCCCCCAAGGTCTCCTTGTCACAGGGCCTCCCTTTCTCTGCTTACATTTCTGTGGGTCCTCAGTGGCCAAGTTCAGCCTACATTTGAGCTTCAGCCTTGGCTCTAGGTTTGCGTTTGAGTTAAGCAAATGCTGGTGGTTTCCTTTCTAGGGAGCAATGGGGAACACCTTCTGCTGGACAGGCTGGAAATGTTGAGATTTAGAATGAGACCCGTCCTCCAAATCCTAGCCAGAGTGACTCCGCCGAGCAGCAAGCTGCAGGGTACATTTTCTTCACAGCAGCCTTTGGCGGACCTAGCCCTCCTTCCCAAGGTCAGTGTTTGCAGAGACCAAGAGACTCAGAAGGGTAAGCATGGGGTGTAGGCAAGCGTGCAACCTGCCTAGGATCTGGTCTATTTGTGCCTGTGCCTGCTGAGTCAGTGGTCGCTTGGACTGGTTTAACACCAGGTCGTGAGTGCTCCTCAGGACTCAGCCTATTAACATATCAAAGAGGACCTGGCCAGGCTCTCAGCATCCCTCAGTCCCTAGCTGTTACTGGGTTCTTGGGCATCTACTCTGAACTCTCCAGCATAGGGGCTGAGCTGACCTTCTCCTAGCTACTTTTCCCTATATAATTCAGCCATTTTGGCCATGGGTTTTGCTTTTTGTTTGTTTGTTTTCCCTTCTTGCTCAGGTCCTGCTCGTTCAGGGATTTATACATTTATTTATTTATTTAATGTTCTTTTGTTTGGTTTGGTTTTTTTTTTCGAGATAGGGTTTCTCTGTGTAGCCCTGGCTGTCCTGGAACTCACTCTGTAGACCAGGCTGGCCTTGAACTCAGAAATCCACCTGCCTCTGCCTCCCAAGTGCTAGGATTAATATCCATTTTTTTTTTTTTTTATGTAAGTATACTGTAGCTGCCTTCAGACATACCAGAAGAGGGCATCAGATCCCATTACAGATGGTTGTGAGCCACCATGTGGTTGCTGGGATTTGAACTCACAACCTCTGGAAGAGCAGTTGGTGCTCCCATCTTTCCAGCCCCCTCTATGTGTTTATTTTAACCCTTTTATGTCTGGGCCTCTGGGCTCCTGGCTCTCCCCTCTCCCTTTCTCCTCACATGGCCCTCCTCAGGATCATGTTCGCTCTGGACTCTTCCAGATACCTCTGGCTGTTTTATCTCAGATGTCTGCAATAAGCCTTCTTCTCCACCATAGGAAGGAGCAGTCACATCCTTTTTATTTTTTTCATTCAGTGTTCTCACGGGGTCTGCAACAATTCTGCCGAAGACTTAAAGTGCAAAGGTTAAAGTTGTGCCTTAAGTTTTAATTACCGTGCCTAAGAGATCTATAAAACAAAAATGTTTTTAACCTGTAAGCCCCACTTGACCAAGGACAGATAACTTCCTGGAATGCTGGGGGATGTCCTTTATGTAAGATAACAAGCCACTTGTTTTCACTTCTGTGAACAAGCTTGCTTGCCTCAACTGTGCAGTATGTGCTTGATCGCATGTAGGCGGGAGGTACATAGGCAGGAAATACAGTCAGGATGTGTGCTTGCCCCGGATTGGACAGAAGCAGAATTGTGTCCCTCCTCCAGGATGGATGGACCATGAGTGGTATGTGTTGATGTCTGTCTGTCCATCCAGGGCAGAATGGTGGGAGGGCAGCAAGACTGGAAGCAGGAGACTCTTCAGACCAGGAAACCCAAACTTGGGGGAGTAGACTTTCTGCTGCATTGGATGGCTTGAGGGCACCCCCTGGTCCCAACAGGCCTCAGGCGAGAGGCTGGACCCAGGTCACTTGGATCCCTCCTGCTCCAGCTTAGGAGTTCTGTCCACCCACTCCCTAAGAAAGGACAAAGAATCGTCATTTTGAGTGACCCTACTTAGGACATCCCTTGTCTTATTCCACCCACACCTTTCCCCCAGCATTCTCTCTGTTGTACTTGATCAAAACCAGGGATCTAGGATTGTTCCAAAAGCCAGTTTAGGGGTTCACTTTATTATCCCAGAGCCCTTACCCGCTCTTCAGAGGGGATCCCCACTGGGAAGTGATTTTTAAAATGTTTGAAATACTATAAATGATTAATTGGTTCTTGTTTTTCCAGAAGGGTGGGGCAGCCTCCTGCCTGCTCGGTTGAGTTGTGTGGCTACTATTCTATGCAGGTGGATCGTAGACAGATGAGTACTCTCTGGAGGTTCTCAGTATAATGGGTTTTTTTTTTTTGGGGGGGGGTGTTTTTGTTTTCATTTTTTTAAAGAATTATTTATTTATTTTATGTATATGAGTACACTGTCACTGTCTTCAGACACACCAGAAGAGGGCATCGGACCCCATTACAGATGGTTGTGAGCCACCATGTGGTTGCTGGGAATTGAACTCAGGACCTTTGGAAGAGCAGTCAGTGCTCTTAACCGCTGAGCCATCTCTCCAACCCCCTTGGTTTTGATTTTTTAAGGCAGGACTTCTTTGTGTAACCCAGGCCATCCTGGAACTCAACATTTCTACAGATCAGACTGGCCTTAAATTCAAAGATATGCCTGCTTCTGTTACTGAGTGATGGGATGAAAGGTGTGCACCACCCCGCCCAGTTGGGCAGTATCTTAACTAGTGGTTCTCAACCTTCCTAAGGCTGTGACTCTTAATACAGTTCCTTGTGTTGTGGTGACCCCCAACCATATAATTACTTTTGTTGCTACTTTGTAACTGTCCTTTTGCTACTGTTACGAATTGTAATGTAACTATCTGATATTCCGGATATGTGACATGGTATCCCAAAGGGATTGAGACCCACAGGTTGAAAACTACTAGTCTTAACAAAATCAATGAACTTCTGTTTGGCTCTCTTTGTTTTGTTTTAAGATAAGATCTTACTGTCCTGGAACTTGATATGTAGATCAGACTGACTTCGAACTCACAGAGGCCTACCTGCCTCTGCCTCTAAATTGCTGAAGTTAAAGGTGTGGACCACCACCTCCTTAAGCATCCAAGATTGCTTTCTTACTTTGGCTTCTCTCTCTCTTGCGCTCTCTCTCTCTCTCTCTCTCTCTCTCTCTCTCTCTCTCTCTCTGTGTTTCTTTTTTCCCGTTTTGGAGGGTTTTGTTTTGTTTTTTTTTTTCGAAACAGGGTTTCTCTGTGTAGCCCTGGCTAGAACTCACTCTGTAGACCAGGCTGGCCTCGAACTCAGAAATCCGCCTGCCTCTGCCTCCCAAGTGCTGGGATTAAAGGCGTGCACCACCACTGCCCAGCTGGAGTTTTTGACACAAGGTCTCATAATGTAGTGTTGGCCAGCCGTGAACTAACAGAGATCCACCTGCTTCTGCTTCCTCCAATGCTGGGACTAAAGGTGTGCACACCATACTCAGCTCCCATGTCCACACAATGGCCTGGAGCTGGCCGTGGCTGTGTCAGAAAGGGAAGGAAGGGCAGAAATGAAGCTATATGCTTAGGGTTGCTTCAGGAGAGGCAGGATCGCTCTTGGGTGACATCCAGAGGCGTTCCATACCTCAGGGCAGCTGTATTCTTGGATCCGGCTGGGATGAGGTTTGTAGGTGACCCAAACTGTCTTGGGTAGTACCGGAAAGTCAAGGGGACGAGGTGCAGACCTGGATTAGAGAAGCCAAGAACACATTCGTGAGGGCAAATAAGAAGAGCCACTAAAGTCCCAAGCCTCATCTTCCCCTGCTGTGTGACCCCAGGGTAGCCCCTTGCCTTCTCTGGGAAATTACAAGATCCTGCAGAGCCCACCATAGAAGAAATCTTGGCATTTAGACCTGCACCCTCATGGATAGGAATTGGTTTTTGTTTGCTTGTGTTTTTTTACCCTTCCCTTCTCCGTCTTGCTCCAGCCCAAAGATCTTTCATTTATTTCTCATTATGGATGGTTGTGAGCCACCATGTGGTTTCTGGGATTTGAACTCATGACCTCTGGAAGAGCAGTCAGTGCTCCTAACTGCTGAGCCATCTCACCAGATCGATAGGTGTTGTTTTAATTTAAAAGTTATATTTATTTATTTATTTCCATGGTAGCAACAGCACCTTATTCGGGGATTCCCAACTGGACCCAAGGACTGGCAGGTTTCGCTGGCTCTTGGGTAACATTATGGCTGCTTTGGACACAGGGATCACAGAGGGAGCCTTGAGCTTTGACCCTCCCTCTTGACACAGGCAGATTCCTAAACTCATCTGTGACATGACTCTCCACACAGGCAATTGTGTACAGGCAGGAGGGTCCCAGCATCTGCCCACGAAGAGGGACTAATTGGCAGCTGAATAAAATACAAGTTCGAGAACCCAAGAGGGATATTCAGCATGCCTCCAACCCTGCCAGTCTGACGTCAGTCCCTGGGACCCACGAGACAGAAGGTCAGAGCCGACTCCAGAAAATCTGTCCTTTGACCTCGCCAGCACACACTCACGCACGTGCACAATCAGTAAGTAAATAAACGTCAAAAATGTTTGAAGAAATTTCTACCAAATGGACTAAAGAATGGTCAAAAGCAACTTCCTGTTTGTGTGAGTAAGGGGTTTGCGGCCAAAGACGTAAGCTAGATATGATGTCACATGTTTATAATTCCAGGGCCAGAGAGTTGGGAACAGGAGGGGAATCTAAAGTTCCAAGTTAGCTTTAGCTGCACAGTGAGTTTGAGGCTAGCCTGGTCTACATGGTGAGTTCCGGGATAGCCAGGGCTACTCTGCTCAAAACAACACAACACACAGTTGAGAAGTAGCTAGCAAACTCCAGGACCCATGCCACCCTGACACCTGATGTCTTCTGAAGAGTTTCCCGTTCACAGGGTGGCCTGTGCTGCTGTACCCTCACAGGCTTATGAGCCAGGTCACCCTTGGTTTTGCAGGTCAGAAAATGGAGAATCAGAGCCTAGCTGTTCTAACCGTAAGCGCCGAGCTCTCCTGGCAGAGCAGAGAGTTTCACTTACTGCAGTTTGCTAGCTGGCTTCTTGGACCGAGGATTTTTCTGGAAGCACTCTCTGGTGGCATTGGTCTTCTGTTTCCTCTTGAATATCTTCTTTACTATGTTTGAATCTGCAGCAGGACTCTCCCTGGGCAAAGAGACAAAGGAGGTGCTTGTTACAACAGCCTGAACAGGGTCTGACACCTTTAGAGTCCTGCCCCAGTTCAGCAGACCTAGCGGCCCTGGCTAAGAATGATGTTCCCCTGTAACACGTCTGATTACCATTAACTATTTATCGGAGCAATAACCAGACCAAGGAGACAAACAAGGCTCAAATTACACCTACTAAAGGTAGCCAGCCGAAAGAGGTTAAAAACCACACAAACATAATGTGTAAGCTTTATATAGTTTAACTTATACAAACTGTCAAAGGGTTTTTTTTGTTTTGTTTTTTGTTTGTTTGTTTGGTTTTTGGTTTTTCGAGACAGGGTCCCTCTGTATAGCCTGGGCTGTCCTGGAACTCACTCTGTAGACCAGGCTGGCCTCGAACTCAGGAATCCACCTGCCTCTGCCTCCCAAGTGCTGGGATTAAAGGCATGCGCCACCACTGCCTGGCCAAGATTTTTTATTTATGTGTAAGTGTGTCTACATGTAAGTATGCATTCACAGAGACCAAAAGAGGGTGTCAGATCCTCTGGAGTTGGAGCTGTAGGCTGTAGTGGGCTGCCTATTGTGTGTGTTGGGAACCGAACTTGGGTCAGGTGCTCTGCAAGAGCAGTTTGTGTTCTTAACCACTGAGCCATCTCTCCAGCCATACACACCCCCAGTTGTAGAGATAAAATTACAAAATGGAGATAAACAGATCCATCTTAATAAGCTCAGTGTGAAGCAAACACAAATGTCTATGGAGAAATGCCCAAGAACGTGGTGGCACACACCTATAATCTCAGGACTCAGAAGGCAGAGGCAGGATTGCCCTCTCAGTGCCAGCCCGGGCTGTGTAATGAGACCCACGTCCAACAATAAAATTAAAGAACAAAATGTTTCAACCCTGCTTTTCTAAAAGACAAAGTTAAAGTTGGGGGTGGGGTGGGGTTGACATAGGCATGACCCCCCCCCACTGATCGTTCATTGGCCAATCCAACTGTTATCCAAGCAGCAAGGGAGCCTGGGAAATGTAGTCCCCAGGGATCTTTAAGCATTACAGATCTGCAGGCCCTGTCACGACTGCAGAGATAATGATAGAGCGTATGAGACATGCTATCTTGGTTTGGCTTCTGTTGTTGTGGTCAAACACCCTGACAAAGTCACTTAAGGCAGAAGGGGTTTATTTGGCTCACAAATCCAGGCAACGGTCTGCCACTGATAGGAAGTGAAATCGGCAGGAACTTGGCAGCAGCTGGTCTCCCCCCATAGTCAGGAGCAGAGAGCACCGAACCATGCTTGCTTCTGCTCGGCCCACTCTCCCCTTTTCATTCACTTCAAGGTTATAGTGCTAGGGCTAGAGCCACGCACCACCGTGCCAGCTCCAACGGAGACCTCTGAGAGTCCTATTCTACCATTAGGGGCTACCCAAGGCTAGGATGGTGCATCTGTTAGACCATTCCAATTGTGGCTTCACGCAAAATAAGACACGGGACCTGGAGTGGTGTACTCAGTGTGTGCTGGAGTGGGGAAGAGGGATGCTATCGCCTCATGGACAAGTATGTTCCACATAGCGCCTCACTGCGGGAGAGAGAAGAGGGCACGGAGGTTGAGCTGTTGCCCCACAGACTCAAGAACTAGGTGATACCCAGGCAACCGAAAAGGCAGAAACCTCACTTATCTGGGCCCCTCCCCTGAGCAGAGGAGGGAGCAGTCCTGAGGAAGGAGAAACTTACACTTGAAGAGGCTTGTGGGGGGCTTCCTTCCCGGCACCCGGTGCTGCAGAGCCTGTCAGCTGTGATGAGGCGGGAGATGCTGTAACTGAAGGAAATACCGGAGGAGGTATAAGGGCAGGTAGTGGGCCCTGGGTCGTTTTGCAAATAACAATGGTGAGTGTGTCTGAGAACAGCAAGGCTGCCCAGCACTCCTTTAGTCCCAGTACTCGGGAGTCAGAGGCAGGTGGATTTCAGTGTTTGAAGCTAGTCTGGTTTACATAATGAGAGCCAGACTATCCAGGGACCCAATAGTGAGATCCTACTGTTAAGGCATCTTTTTCTTTTTTAGTTTCTTTTTCTTTTTCCAGTTCTTCAAGACTGGGTTTGTGTGTAGCTTTGGCTGTCCTGGAACTCACTCTGTAGTCCAGGCTGGCCTCAAACTCAGAGATTCACCTGCCTCTGCCTCCCCAGAGCTCACAACTGCTTATAACTGTATCTCCAGGGGATCCTTCTTCTGACCTCTTTAGTACCAGGTATGAATGTGAGCGAGGCACAGAAGCGCACGCACACACTCATCAAACTGTTTTCTTCCAGACAGGATCTTTCTATGTAGCCCTGGCTGTCCTGGATCCTGATCTAGCCTGTGAACAAACACTAGGCTGGCCATGAACTCAGATCTGCTTGCTTTTGCCTCGAAAGTGCTAAGATTAAAGGCAGGGGCCCGCGCATCCAGCAAACATAATTTTTTTTTAACCATTATGATTTTTTAAAAACATTTTTTATGTGCTGTGGGAGGCATCTCACTATACCCAACAAGTCAAAATTCAAAACACACGTCTGGATGTAGGCATGTGTGAACATTTCAAAGGATTAATAAGATTATTTTGAAATAATAAGCAAACAAGCAAGGAAGCAAGAAAACCAGCAACGAATGCTCTCCTCTTGTTTAAGAGCCAAATAATCACATCAGTGAATCTGATGGAGACCGAAGACTGCGGCTGCAGTGGGCAGACGCCGCTGTTCCCCGCCCCCAAGGTGACGTCAGAGGGCGGGGCCTGAGCATCCACCAGAGCAAGTAAGTAAACCTTCATCTTGGAATGAAGATTATTATTAGGACCACTGTGTGTATCTCGAGTGAGTGTTCAAATGGAGTCAGAGATGGACACTGGGTGTAGTCTTCAAATGATTTGTTTTTGTTTTTGATTTTTCAAGACAGGGTTTCTCTGTGTAACCCTGATTGTTCTGTAACTTGCTATGTAGACCAGGCTGGCCTCAAACTAAAGAGATCTGCCTGCCTTTGCTTCACGAGTGCTGGACTAAATATTTAATTAAATATATATTTTTTAATTTCTTACTGATCCGGCTAGGCTCATCAGCCATCAAGCTCCAGGGATCTGTCTGTCTTCATGCCCCCAGTGCCAGAGTTACAGACATGGGCTGCTTTACCCAGCCTTTATGTGGGTTCTGGGGATAAAATTCTAGTCCTCATGAGTTTATTTTTATTGGTTAAACATTTGTACAAATTATGGGTTCTAAATATAGATGGCTTTATTATAAGCCTTTAAATATCAATATTAAATTCATTTTATTTTATTTATATAAAGACTTATTTTATTAGCCAGGAAGTGGTGGCACACACCTTTAATCCCAGCACTCGGGAGGCAGAGACAGGATGATCTCTGAGTCTGAGGCTAGCCTATTCTACAGAGTAGGTTCCAGGACTGTCAAGGCTACACAGAGAGACCCTGCCTTGAAAAACCAAAAGAAAAAAACCCCCTAAGAACCCAGATTTATTTTATTTTTAGTTGTGTAGATGGGAGGTGCGTGCACATACGTAGGAGGGCAGATGCCCATGGGATCCGGAGAGGGAACAGATGTGGTTTTGAGCCACCCCGTGTCCTGGCCACTGAACAGAACGGAGGTCCTCTAAGAAAACAGCAGTAGCTCTTAACCCTGCACCATCTCTCCAGCCTCTTCATGGTATATTTGCTGCCAAAGGAAGGTACTGAGCTTCAAGACTTGGGGACAAAGACACAAGGCACAGGTCAGTATCCCCTGTGGAGGCTGCTAAGACAGATGGCTAATGTCACCCTTGGAACTGGTGTTTCTCAGTTCTGCATTGTTAATTGCTTGCTTGTGGGCCGGAGCAGGGAGGGTCATACCTGTGGGTTGTTCTGGGCCTAGATTCTCCACAGATGGCTGGGCAGGTGGTGTTGAAGGACTTAGGGACAGAAGTCCAGGTGTTGCCCCGGCAGCTGTGTCTCCCTGGAAAGGTCTGAGCAGCAGTCCGGGGGACTCCGGGGACCCAACACACACAGAGGATCCAGCCTTTGAGCCGTCTGAGTCTGCAGCTGGGAGCAACACGGGTGGCAAGCTGTTCGTGCTCTGGTCGTCGGTGGTGGAGTCCAGGTGACTGTCATCTTTCACTCTTTGCTCCAGGTTTGGAGTTTGAACATTTATTGCGCAACTGTCACTGGGGCCAGCGGGCCTCATTAGTGTGCCCGGCTGGGCTGGGGCCAATGGCGGTGCAGACGGCTGCTTGGATGAAGAGACCCGTGGTGACATGGGTGATTCCACAAACCCCTTGCACCCGGATTCAGGTGTCTGCACTGAGGGGGCTATTGGAGAATGGCTGTCCTTTCTGTCCTCCTTGGGAGCCCCCTGTACGGGGGTTTGTGAGGAGTCCTCAGGGCTTCTCCTCTGTGCCGGGAGGCTCCGCAGACTCGGAGGTGGGGGCTCATGGCCAAGGGCGATCTCTATCTGGCAGTATACTTCAACCCTTGGGAAAATCACTCTCTTGCTGGGAGAGTCTAGGTACGCGGCATCTAGGAGAAACCACAGATTCGATATGCTCATAGTTTAGTATAGGCGTGTGTGCAAAATCTACATAAATATACGATAAACACAGCCTTGTCCCAGCACTTGGGAGCTCAGGCAAGAAGATTGTAAGGACAGAAAACAGATCGTGGGGCTGGGGGTGTTGGCGAAGGTGCGGGAACCATAAAGAAGCTCCAGGAAACTTTTTTTTTTTTTTTTTTTTTTTTGAGACAAGATCTCATGTAGCCCAGGCTAGCCTGGCCTCAAATTTACCATATAGCCAAGGATGACCTTGAACTTCTAATTCCCCCTGGCCCCACCCCTCCCCCACATCCCCAGGGCTGGGATTACCACTGGAAATTAAACATAGTTTTTTATGCATGCTAGATAAGTACTCTAATCAAGTTCAAGTCCCAGCCTCTCTAGAAAGATGGGGATGAGAGATTGTGCATGTGTGGGAGGACCTTGGAGGAAGGAGTGAGGGCGAGGCCTGCTGGGCACAGCTGGGTGCAGACTGGCATCTGTCAGCTCCCGCCTCTCCCTTCCCACGCCAGGGAGACAGGCGGGGCTATCGGCTTCCTGCTGCAGGAGTAGCTGGGTGGATGAGAGCTTTTGCAAGGGAGGGATGCGAGAGAGGGGGTGAGGATGAGATTGAGGGGTCCAGGGCGGCTTCATTCTGTGTGGCATGAGTACCTTCCTCCCCTCCCCCCTCCAACCAAGCAGAGAGCATTCTGACTGCTTCCAAGTGGCAGATGGCAACCCATAGTAGCTCCTAATCACATCCCTGTGCCAGTAGAAAAATCCAAAAGGCCTGGCATGAGGGTGGAAGGGTGGGAGGGAGGGAGGGAGGGAAGGAGGAACTCGTGCGTGTGCACTGGCGCCACCTGGCAGACGATGCGAGCATCACAAGGAGCCCGGGAAGAACCCGGGCTTCCTTTGCAGTGGGACAGGAGTGTAGTCAAGCTGTGACCTGGGTGCAGAGAGATGTGCCCTGGCTGGGGAACCGGAGTCGCCTCCTAAATCTAAGTATCAGACTGTAAGACCTTCCCAGCCTCAAGTTCCTCACAAACACCATCACCCAGGAAGACTGAGGGCTCCCCAGCTGGCGGCCAAAGAAGACTGACCAACCAACCCCTCATCCTCCCGGCTCTGGGCGCTCACAGTAAAACTCCCTGAGATAGTCACTACCATTGCCCCCTCCTTTATAGATACGGAAGCTGAGACCCCAGGAGAATCATTACTGGTCACCCCAAAGGTGTCAGGAGCTAGGATACAAACCCTTCTTTACAAAATTGGAAATAAGACTCAGAGAGCAGAAGTGGTTTTTCCAAGCACACACAGCTTGGGGGTGCAGCTGAGAACCCCACTTGTCTCTAGAACCCAAGTGGTTCTCGATCTCTGTGTCTCCACCGTCCCCCTCTCTTGCCATCATTCTGTTTTCTCAAGTCCCTGGATGCCTAGACCCAGGAGAAAGTAGGGAGAGAGGAGAAGGGAGCTGAAAGGTCAGAAAGTAAATTTAAATATATATATATATATATATATATTTTGTTTGTTTGTTTTTGTTTTTGTTTTTTTTTTTTTGTTTTTCAAGACAGGGTTTCTCTGTGTAGCCCTGGCTGTCCTGGAACTCACTCTGTAGACCAGGCTGGCCTCGAACTCAGAAATCTGCCTGCCTCTGCCTTCCGAGTGCTGGGATTAAAGGCGTGCACCACCACTACCCAGCCTATATATATGTTATATATGTGTGTGTGTATATATAGGTGTGTGTGCATGTGTGTATATATTCTAGTAAGAAATATCACTCAACCCTTATTTTCACCCCAAAATATTTCTTTCCCCAAAGTATTTGCTTTTAAAATAACAGGGATATATGGACATATCGGAATAAGGACTACTTCGTATGATAGAATATTATGCACCTGCTCTGAAGACTGTGTGACCACATGGAGAAAGGCTGGGCCAGCATTCGTTAAGCACCCTTGGCCCTGGGGCCTCCTCCATCTGAAACCACATCCTAAGTAGTTAACCCTAAGTATAAGCAGGTCTTTGATCTCTTTCCATAAAGATGCTTGCGGTTAAGAGCACAGACTGCTCTTCCAGAGGTCCTGAGTTCAATTCCCAGCAACCACATGGTGGCTCACAACCATCTGTAATGTTGTGTCTGAAGACAGCGACAGTATACCCACATACATGAAATAAATTTAAAAAAAAAGAAGATGCTTGCTATACCTTCACGGAGTTTGAATGAATTACCCTCTGTACTGAAGCTATTCATCTGATAAAGGCAAGAGGAGACAGATCCGGTCCCCTTCCCAGACCAGCAAAGGGTGTTAATCAATAAATCACTCAAATGTAACGAGTCACATGTACTCGAGACCAGGTCTGGAGCAGCTCAGGCTGTCCTAGAGGCAGCTACAGAGCTGAGGGTGACCTAGAACATCAGTTCTGTAGCCTTTTCCCGAGTGGAGGCATATAACTCATGCATCACCCTTGTCTGGTGCGGTGTTGGAGACTGAACCCAGGCTTTGTGCTGCAGGCAACCTCCCTACCAACTGAACGGCATCTCCAACCTCTTTGCTTCTAATTTCATAAATACATGTTTAGAAATATTCTCAGCCCTCGACACAAGGGTTTGTAAAAAAAAAAAAAAAAAAAAAAAAGCAAAATATAAATAATTAAAAAAAAGGAAAAAAAAATTCTAAGCCGGGCAGTGGTGGCGCATGCCTTTAATCCCAGCACTCGGGAGGCAGAGGCAGGTGGATCTCTGAGTTCAGAGGCCAGCCTGGTCTACAGAGTGAGTTCTAGGACAGCCGGGGCTACACAGAGAAACCCTGTCTCAAATATACCATTTTCTTCAACCCACTGTCTTGGGCAGTGCAGGCTGCTGGGTGTCTGTCCTTCTGTCCAGCTTCCTTGGCTTTGGGATACTGTCTTCTACCCAGATTTATATCCCACAGCTGCCACACGCCTTGCCCCCCCTTCCTTGGGCTCCAGGTACTCACTAAGTCTCCGCAGGTAGGAGACAGCATCTTCGTATCCTCGATAGTAGTAGTCCTGCAGGATCTAGAAGGTGACACAGGAAAATAAAGGAGGCTGCAGCCAAGAGAGCCAGCCTCTCACTGTAGACACTCCCCCTGTCCCTCCTACCCAGGACCATCCCTTTGAGGGGAGAGGCACAAAAGCAGGGTCCCATCTTTTCTGATCCCACCCCCTCGGTCCTGTCTCTCACCACCAGGTCTGGGGGGAACAGCGCATGTGTCATGCGGGTGATATTCTCCAGGGAGAACTGGAAGGAGAAGTTGAACATTCGGAAGTCATGGAAGATGGCGGGGCAGTCCCTCGGACAGATGTCTTGCTGGCTGCTGAAGGTGGAGATGGTGATGGAGTCTGTCCAGAAGGCACAAGGCTGCATGCTTGTGAAGCCACCGTCGATGTATCTCTGCAGGGAAGAGAGACACTCAGCCAGAGATGACACGGAGGAGCTGGGGCCATGGGAGAACAGAGACATCTTTTGCTACCAGCCTTGAGACTGAGGTCCCCAAGATAAACGGTGGGTG
The DNA here is from genome assembly GCA_028551405.1 of Uromys caudimaculatus. Lineage (NCBI taxonomy): Eukaryota > Metazoa > Chordata > Mammalia > Rodentia > Muridae > Uromys > Uromys caudimaculatus. The sequence goes on from CM052720.1 coordinate 42,472,240, forward strand.
GTGTGGGCATGGTCACTTCCTGTGTCTATAATGGCCTCAGGACTCCAAGTCTAATGCTCTGGCCCTGTTCTCCCTCAGAGAATCTTACTGATAACTGGCCTCAATATGGGGTCCCTCCTCTGCACGACTCAGGAGACCAAGCCCCCTTCTTAGTAACCTCTCTCTGACCCCTTTCATTCAGAGTGGGGCTTCTGTTGGTTTCCTTACTTATAAACGGAACAAGAGATGACCAGAACATAGGCTCTGCAACCAGGAGTCCCATCAAATGTCTGGACCGACTGGTGGTTACACCCCCACTATTCAGACTGCAGCCAGGAGACTGGTCACAGGGTACCCTAAAGGCCAGCCAGAGATGCAGACTCTTGGCCTGCCCAGATCTGTTAAAGCAGGGTCCTCATTATCTTAGGACCCTTCTGAGTTACTCAGGGGCACATGAAAGCCTGTGACCACTGACCCAGACAGCCCCGAAGGTCTTCTCAGTCAGGGTCTCAGGTCCCTGTGTTCTGAGGTCTGTATTCTGCATGCTGACTTCTGAGAGAACCTGGCAAGTCTTGAAGCCTTGACTTGCTGGGTTCAGTACAGGGTTGGTGGGTCTAAGGGAGGGACTTGGACCAACTAGAAGAGGTGTCTTTTAAAAAGCTAGGAATTCTGGGTAGTAAATGTTCCTCACCTTAATGTGCTCCAGGGTCTCAGTTCACTAGCCACTCACCTCGCCCCGATACGTTGGGGGAATGAAGCCACAGTAGACAGGAACAAAGCAGCTGCAATACAGGGCCTGGGGAGAGACGGGACTGAGATGCTACAGGACCTGGGGTGGGTGCCAATGACTCCTGACTCCTACCAATTCTCCATTCCTTAAATTTAAAGTAAGGGCACTGGCCTGGGAAACAGCTTGAAATTCACTTCCCATCCTGACCCTTAGTTGGGTCCTTGGTAATCTACTGGACCACCTAGTAGACTAGTCTCCTCTTATAGAACCAATCCTGGCAGAGACAGGAGCACGAAGGAAGGGAGGGGCCAGACTTGCAGAAAAGGGAAAAAGGGAGGAGGCTGGGGAGTGGGCTAGATTGAGTTACCCCCGTTTCCCCGGGTGGGGGCGCCCCAACCAGGGCCTTACCTCGATGAGCTCTTCCTTGGACCGGTACTCGGAAACCACGACGTTCTCTCCGTCCGTGACTCGGGTGAGGCTCACATGCAGCTTCCCGGTGGCAAACTTGTAGGAGTCCTCCGGGAGCACGTCGTACAAAAACTGTCGCATCATCTGTACCATCTTGCAGGATGGAGACAGAGGTCCCAGAAAGAACTTCTTTACCTCGGCCAGACCCATATTCACCACTCGGAGGTACTCCTCTGTGGAGCGAGCAGAGGGGAGATGCACCCTCAACAGTCCAAGACCATGGTGGAGGGAGCCCCCGGCTTAGTGCTGTTAACCATCACCCAACAGTTCACAGCGAGGAGGTCTCCGACCCAGAAGCCTGGGGCCTCAGGAACAGGACAGAGCCAGACCATAAAGGAGGAAGTCCCAGAAGCCCTACACCTAGGAGACACCGGCACCAGCATGAGACCCAGGTGTTCTGCTTCTTGATCACCCGTGGCCACCCAACAGAAATTTTCAGTGGTTAAAAAGATATTTTCTCCAGCTAGAGAGATGGCTCAGCGGTTAAGAGCACTGACTGCTCTTCCAGAGGTCCTGAGTTCAATTCCCAGCACCCACATGGTGGCTCCCAACCATCTGCAATGGGATCTGATGTCCTCTCCTGGTGTGTCTGAAAACAGCTACAGTGTACTCACATGAAATAAATAAATCTTTAAAAACAAAAAGATATCTTTTTCCCTGCAAAACAGCTGCCCCAGCTTCCTGTCCCCAGACCTGAGGTCTGCCACCAGGCTGTGTTTATGAGAGTCCTATAGAAGTTCCTACACAGATGCGATTGGAAGTCTCTTACCAAGTGACAAGGGCACTTACTTAGAGGCCACATACCCTTGGCAGACTTCCCTCTCCTTGCTTAGCCAAGGATGACCGTGAACTCCCAATTCTATGATCTCCTCAGGAGTGACACCATGCTTGGTTCTGCTGTGCCAAGGAGAGAACCCAGGGCTGCTGGATGCTGGCGCTGTCTACTTACCTGTAATCCTGCTCTCAAAACCATATTTTTACACTTTATTTTTATTCATGCGCATGTATGTACACACGTGCGTGTGTGCCCACGGAAGCTAGACAGGGTTGTAGGATCCCCCAGAGCTGGAGTTAAAAGCAGCTGAGAGCAGTATGACATGGCCAGTGGGAACTGAACTTAAGTCCTCTGCAAGAGCAGCAAACGCCCTGAACGACTAAGTCACCTCTCCAGTCCCACAAACACTATTTTCTCTTGGTGCCAGGGATTGAGCTCGGGGCATTGCACAGGTTAAGCACAAGTCCGGGTGCTTGACCACTGAACTACACAACCAGTCCTTAAACAACAACCTCATATGGAAAAATTTGTTTAAAGTTAGTGTCATGCATATGTAACAGGGACTTGTGTAGTCATGAGCTCTCTGCCGTGGGAGGCAGTGGAGCGGAGGTGGCATAAGCGCCTCTGTCAGAGAGCTTATCAGCCAGATCTGTGGGTGGGTGGGAAGGGCTAAGTCTTTCCAGCTTGGAGAGTCTGGCAGTCTAGTGCCTAGCGATCAATTCATGGCAGACAGACACACAGAGAAGGTAACTGATTTGCCCAGACTCACAACAGGATAGCTTATTCCTATTACATTTTATATTTAACAGACTATACTTTACTGGGCTAATCCTAGAGACTACTAATGCTGGAGTGCCGTTGTACAGGTGGGGAAACTGAGGCAGGGAAAAGAATCTTGCCTGAGGTCACACAGTCAGGCAGTGTTGGTTTGCTGTTTTGTTTTCTGACACCAAGCCATCCCTCACCACCCCCAGATCACAGTTGCATTACACGGTAGGGACCCCAGACTTTGCTGTGAACATGGGTTTCTCCTACTCCTTCCTGGGAATCTTAGTTAGCCTCACCATGTGTAGGCAGGAGCAATCAGCATCTTCCCTCTAGGGAGGGTGGTGACCAACTGGCAGGTTGGAAAACAACCTGGCAAGGGGCTACCAAGGTCTCAGGTCAGCCAGAAGACAGATTACAATGGAGACATGTGCTTCAGGAATTAGTTTCCTGTAACGTAGGCTGGCTGCAGACTCACTATGTAGCCTCGAACTCCTGATCCCCCATCAGCCAGTTTCCTAGTGCTGGGATGACAGATGTGTGCCATCGGGATGAGCTGTCTAAAAAGTCTATTGTTGGGGCTGGAGAGATGGCTCAGCGGTTAAGAATACTGACTGTTCTCCAAGAGGTCCTGAGTTCAATTCCCAGCAACCACATGGTGGCTCACAACCATCTGTAATGGGATCGGATGCCCTCTTCTGGTGTGTCTGAAGAGAGCAATAGTGTACTCATGCATAAAATAAATAAATCTTTAAAAAAAGAAAAAGAAAAAAAGGAATTAAAAAAACCAAAAAATCTTTATTGTTTATGTACACATATCACTGCACACGCTATGTGTGCCGCCACGCCTTTGCTGATTCCCACAGAGGTCAGAGGGTGAGGAACACCCTGGAACTGGAGTTACCGGTGGCTGTGAGCCACCAAGTGGGCTCTGGGACTCCATCCAGGTCAACTGGTAGGGCAGCCAGAACTCGTAACTGCTGAGCAGTCTCTCCAACCTGTTTAATTTTTTTTTAATTCTTAGCAGGCTACCCGAGGTCATTGACCCGCCCTCAGCCTGCTTCGGCTTGTTCTACCAGGTCTGGAGAATCACTGGCAGTGCCTGCGGATCATGCAGGAAAGTGTGTTTTTGTCACAGGAGGTACACCTACTCGTGTGTGGGAAACACCAAACAAATCCAATACAAAAGTCTGCTGTGGCCTCAGGACATGGGAGATAGAGGCAGGAGGATCAGGAGTTTGAGGATAGCCTGGGCTACATAGACCTGCCTTAAAAACAAGACAGAAATGCAAAGGAACAGAAAGAACAAAAAGCAAAATTCCTCTATCCAGAAGAGGCTCTGACCAGGTGGTCATCCAGCCTCTGGATCCTAACCTCCACCCTGGTGCTGGGTTACAAGCTCACACTACCACACTTGGCTTTTCGTTTGTTTAAGATTTATTTAATATATATGAGTGCTTTGTCTGCATGTATACCTGCATGCCGGAAGAAGGCATCGGATCCCATCGTGAGCCATCAGGTGGTTCTGGGAATTGAACTCAGGACCTCTGGAAGAGCAGCCAGTGCTCTTAACTGCTGAGCCATCTCTCCAGCCCCCACACTCAACCAACCTGGTCTACAAAGCAAGTTCTAGTACAACCAGGGCTACACAGAGAAACCCTGTCCTGAAATGAAGAAGAAGAAGAAGAGGAGGAGGAGGAGGAGGAGGAGGAAGAGGAGGAGGAAGAGGAGGAGGAGGAAGAAAGAAGAAGAGAAGAAGAAGAAGAAGAGGAGGAGGAGGAGGAGGAGGAGGAGGAGGAGGAGGAAGAAGAAGAAGAAGAAGAAGAAGAAGAAGAAGAAGAAGAAGAAGAAGAAGAAGAAGAAGAAGAAGAAGAAGAAGAAGACAGTCTTTGAAGGCCCGTGAGAGGGCTCAGTGGTTTGCTGTCAAGCCTGATGACCTCATGACCTCATGACCTCATGACCCACAAGCAAGGGAAGAACTAACTCCTACAGGTTGTCCTCTGAACCCCACTGGGGCATGTACACACACGAATGAATTCGCCGTACTAGCTACTCTTCCGTTACTGTGATAAAACACTAGGACCGAGGAACACATAGACGAGAGAATTTGCTTGCGTTTCGAGTAGAGGTAAGAGTCTGCCATGATGTGGGAACGTGGAAGCAAGCAACAGGCATGGCAGCCAGAGCAGATGCTGAGGCCTCACAATAAAAACCACAATCAGACAGAAGAGTTGACTGGGAATGGCTCAGGCTTTTGAAACCTCAAGGTTTCAGTGCCACGCCTCCTCCAGCAAGGCTCCGCCTCCTCCAGCAAGGCTCCGCCTCCTCCAGCAAGGCTCCGCCTCCTCCAGCAAGGCTCCGCCTCCTCCAGCAAGGCTCTGCCTCCTGAACCTACACAGAGTTCAACCAACCTGGGACATGTATTTAAACTCCTGAGCCTTTGGGGGACATTTTCATTCAAACCACCACATGCACATGCATGCACATATGCACGCAACACACACACATACACAGATTCGTGCATGCAAGCATGCATGCAGGCATGCACACAAGCACACAAACACACACACACACATGCACACACTGACATGTACACATAATTTTAAAGACTAGTCTGCCAGAGGACTGGAGAGATGGCTCAGTGGTTAAGAGCACTGGCTGCTCTTCCAGAGGATCCAGGTTCAATTCCCAACACTCAACAATCTGTAACTCCAGCTCCGGGGCATCCAACGCCCTCTTCTGGCCTCTGTGGGTACTGCATGCACTTGGTGCACAGACATTCATGGCAGGCAAACACTCATAAACATAAAACACAAATAGATGAATACACACACATACACACACACACACACACACACACACACACACACACACACACACACACCAGAAGAAACAATCCATGCTAAATGCTCTGCCCATGTCCCAGACTATTCTCTTTAGGAGAAACCACTAGAAGTGGGCATGAGAGGCCAAAGGTCTGCGTGAGTCAAGCCTGCATTGCTTACCTTAACTTTAGAACGGGATTCATTCCCAGTCCATAGGGAGGGGCGTGACGGAGTAAACAGCATCCTGGAAATAGTACTGACATTTCCCGGGTCCATGCCTCTGAAAATGGTCCAGCCTGGAAATCAGCTGTGTGCCACCCAGAAACACACAGCCAGAGGGAGGCGGGCTGGTTTCTCTCAGCCTGGGGGCGTTTGTCTTAAAATTCTTCCTTGATGCTTAAAGCAGGCACAAAGGGAAAGGTAGTCTGTCTCTCTGCATCTTCTTGCTTCCCTCCTGGTTTCTGTGTGTGTCTGTCCTTGGGGTCCCCATGTGTCTGTCCTCAGAGTCCCTGTGTGTCTGTCCTTGGGGTCCCTGTGTGTCTGTCCTTGGGGTCCCTCACTGTCTCTCCCTCCTCCCTGGCTCTCCTCCCAGCTTTTTTTGGTGATGGGGAGGGGAAATGGGTAAGTAGCCAGGTCAAAGAAATGTTCTTTGGTGAATTCAACCATTAGCAGGTGTGATGGCTCGTGCTAGCCATCCCAGAACTCTGGGGATAGAGGGTTGCTTCGAGTTCAAATCGAATCTGGTCTATGTTGCAGGACATTTGATCACACTGTGAAACCTGAGATTCCATTGTTTACTGAAAACAAAAACAAAAACAAAAACCCTGTTTCTAGTTGTGGTGTAGGCCCTTAGCACACACCTTTAATCCCTCTGGCTGGAATACAGACATGCCCTTAGCACACGCCTTTACTCCCAAACAATGAGGGTAAAGTGAATTTGTAGAAGGAAGCAGCCATGTTTGAAAGTGATGTCTAATTGAGTGGCAGACAAAGTGATGAACTGGAGAAAGATTTGACAGAATAGGATGTGACCAACTCTCACAAGAACAGAGAGGAAAGGGAGGTGACTTGAGAGAGAGCAGCGCAGAGAGAGGAGGCAGTTCTACTGTGACAGTTAGGGAGAGACAGGGAGCAGAGAGAGAAAAAGCTAGACACAGGTGAAGACAGAACAAGCCAGAGAATGAGAAAGGAGTCAAAGATTAGAACAGATTACCAAAGTTAGTATGAGGCCAAGCAGAGCAGTTCAGTGAGAAGCCAGACTGAGTCAGTCAGCTTGGAGAGGAGTTTGAGCCAGAACAGCTGAGCTGAATCAGCCAGCCAGAGTTCAGAAAGAGCTAGAAAGGGTGAGCTTATTCATCAGCAAGTCTCAGAGGCTGAAAACATTCTAGGCTTAGATTAGATCATACGGAGACTAGAAGCTTCCAGGACTAGGCCTAGGTTAGCAGGCTGATGTAATAAGACAATTAAATCAGGTGAGCAAAAGTTACTTTACAGGTCTCCATAGAGAGTTTTCCAGCCATGGAAGACCCTGTCTCAGAGAGAGAGAGAGAGAGAGAGAGAGAGAGAGAGAGAGAGAGGGAATCAAACATGGTCATGGCCAGCTGGGTTTGGAGCCTTCCCTTCTTTACATGTCTGTGATTCTCTAGCACTTTCTCCCATTCAAAGGCCTCTGTTACTATCATCACCTGGAAACAACCCAGAGTCACCGGGGAGACAAACCTTGGGCATTGTGTATCAGGGAAATTCTAGATAGAGTTAAGAGAATACCCAGTCTGAAAGAGGGCAACACCGTTGACTGGCTTGGGTCCTGGACTGCCTAAGAAGGAGAAAGGAGCTGGTCTACCAGCCCTGATCTCTGAGTCCTCACCAGCCATCTCAGGATGTCCCTGTCACAATGGACTGCACCCTCAAACTGAGCCGAAAATGGACCGCACCCTCAAACTGAGCCGAAATAAACCTTTCTTTCTAGGCTACTTTTGTCAAATAGTTTTGTCACTACAAGTGTGACCATTTCCAGGCTGCCAGGCTCCTTCAGTCATGTTTCTACACCAACCTCAGCAACATGGGGGTTGAAAGTATCTTGCTGGGCAGTGGTGGTGCATGCCTTTAATCCCAGCACTTGAGAGGCAGAGGCAGGTGGATTTCTGAGTTCGAGGCCAACCTGGTCTACAGAGTGAGTTCCAGGACAGTCAGGGCTACACAGAGAAACCCTGTCTTGAAAAACAAAAACAAAAACAAAAACAAAAAAGAAAGAAAGAAAAGAAAGAAAGAAGTAGTATCTTGGGCTCAGTGTGTCCTAGTCAGGAAACCCCAGGCTAGTTGGCCTGACCCAGTCCCCACCAGCTGCTTCTACTGCAGGCGACAGTTCTCGTGTGTGTGTGTGTGTGTGTGTGTGTGTGTGTGTGTGTGTGTGTGTGTGTGTGTGAAGCCTCCTCTCTCTCAACAGCCCCTCAGGATTCTGTATCCACAAAGACCCTTCAGGAACCTTCCAGATAGACTGGGAATCCCCACCCCACCCGGCCAGTCTCTAGGACAGCGGTGGGTACTTGTGTTTGTCCGGCAAACATTGAGAGAAAGGAAGCTACCTCTTGACTCTGCAGTGAAATCCTGGCCGTGAGGTCACACAGACAGGGAACACATTCATTTATGATATATGGCCTCCTATACCCCAGGCTGGCCTCAAACTTACTATATTGCCAAGAATGACCTTCAACCCCCGACCCTCCTCTCTGTACCTCCCAAGTGATGAGATTGCCTGAAGGTGAGTCTGTAACCAACAGGAATCAATTGTATTGACTAGTGTGGCCAACCCAGGCTTCAAAAGCCTCCAGCGCAAGGAAGGTCAGCAGGAAATGAGGGCTGAGATGAGGGGCCTGTCAAGGCAGGGTGAAGCCACAGCACTGTCGTCTGTAACCACAGATCTGTACTGCACAGCCAGGCAGCTTTGCTTCCAACCCTGGGTCACTCAAGCCGTCTGGGGCAGCACTGGCTACTTAGGTATGTTTATTCAATTCCACCATCTATAAAACAAGGAAAGAGAGTCCAGTGTGGTGGCTCAGCAGGTAAAGGCACTTGCCAGTGAGCCTGGGTTCTATCCCTGGGACCCATAGGGTGGGAGAGAGATAGTTCACACAAGTTGTTTGATGATCTCCACAAAGCACATGTGTGCTGTGTGTGCTCCCATGACCAAACAAGTGTGCACATAGACAATTTAAAAAAACAGAAAGTTGGATATATATATATATATATATATATATATATATATATATACACATACCACATATACACATATATACATACACACACATATATATATATACATATACACATACATGGACATGGTTTCTTTGTGTAGCCCTGGCTATCCTGGAACTCGTTTTATAGACCAGGCTAGACTCAAACTCAGAGATCTGCCTGCTTCTGCCATCCAAGCATCCAAGTGCTGGGATTAAAGGCAGGCGAGCACCACCATGCCCGGCAGGTACATATTTTTAATCTGGGTGAAGATATCTTCTTTGGGCCTGAGGATCTGTCCAGTTGGTAGAGTGATTTCCCAGCATGCACAAAGCCTAAGTCCATCTCCAACAGTGCATAAGCTGGACTTGGTGTGTACTGCAACCCCAGCACTGTGGAGGTGGAGGCAGGAAGATCAGGAGTTCAAGGTTATCCTCTGCTACAAAGCAAGTTAGAGGCCAGCCTGAGCTACATAAAACCCTGTCTCACAAAAACCAACAACCAAAAGAGAATATCTGCTTTATTGACTTATGAGACAGTGTGAAAACTCCTTGCATATTGTATGCACTCAATCTTAGTCATGCCTGGAATTGTCCCTGTGGCGTGAACTAAGTGTCCACTGAACAAGGCAGCATCTTCTTCAAGATGTGTCAAAGTAGGGGGCTGGAGTAGGGGGCTCAGTGCTTAAGAATACTGGCTGTTCCTTCAGAGGACCCAGATTTGATATCCAGCACCCACATCTGTAGCTCCAGTTCTGGGGGATCTGACACCCTCTCCTGGCCTTCCTAAGCACATCGCACATGTGGCGCACAGACATACGTGCAGACGAAATACCCATACACGTGAAAATAAATAAATTTAAGATAAGATACAAAATACATGGACATAATAAAAACTTGGCTGAGAAGGTGGACCCGCGGTCTCTGGCAGCGTGCCTCTCTACGGGAGATGGCCAGAAGCTGAGTGTGAAAGAAACACCAGGGACTGGAACTATCACCGAGGGGGATGAAAGGTGCCTGTGTATGTTATTTGATTAAATTGGAAATATTTACTCCTTTCCCAAGAGCAAAGAGGTCTTACTCATGCTTAGTATTCAATACAGCACCTGGAGTCCAGGCAGACGCTTAATTAACTGAATGCATACACAGATAATGAATAAATTAGTGAGCTCCAGTTATCAAAAAGGGACACTGAGGCCGGAGGAGACAAATAGTTATTCGAGATGACTCAAAGCAGATGGCTTCCCTTCCCCCACACGGAGGTGAAGGGTCACTGCAGGCCGACCCTGTAACTGACTGGATCCTGTTCGTGGATGTGCAAGAATTAGGCCTGCTGTGTGGGATGCATCTGGGAAGGAGGATGGGGCTGCCAGCGCGCAGGCGTGCGAGCGCGCGCGCGCACACACACACACACACACACACACACACACACTCTCACCTAGTCTCAGTAGACTGGTATCCTAGCAACAGCCTCCAGCTTAGCCAATCACAGTTGGCCAGCCAGCTCTCCCTTGTATTGAGATGACTTGCCAGGGGAAGCTGAGCTGAGGTGGCTTCTGGGAGGTAGGAGTAAGCAGATTCCCAGGGAAGCTCCGGCAAGGCTCAGAACCCCTGGGTGAGGAACCTGCAAGCCTTAGGCTCCTGTCTGGCTCCAAATTGCAGGCTGAAATCCCAGCTGTATTTTCCCGCGGGTCTATCTTGACTACCTAACCACATTCTAGTAATAACTGTTATTATTATCTTAATGAAAGTAGTTCACCCAAACAGGCTTTCCCACCTAGAGTCTGTTTATCTTCACAGTGACAGCCAGACTCTAAGGGCTGTGATCTCGGTTTGTGTACTACACACTGCAGAGGCATTAATAGAAGCAGTCTGCCTTAAGGCCCGTAAAAAGCCCGTGGGGACCCTCTGGCATGGCCAGTTTTCAGTCAGAGAAGGCTTTGTGCCAGGCAAATCTAAAGTGAAAACTGATTATATAAAACGACTAAACGCAAGCTGTTGAGGAATGGTGCTGTGTGGGGGTTGAACCCCATGAGACCGCCAGGCCCCACCTTAAGCAGGAAACCCCTCAAAATTCCTGGAAATGGATCGTTCTAAGAGTCTAGGTCAAGGATACTAGACCAGCCAGGCAGTGGTGGTGCACACCTTTAATCCCAGCACTCGGGAGGCAGAGGCAGGTGGATTTCTGAGTTCAAGACCAGCCTGGTCTACAGAGTGAGTTCCAGGACAGCCAGGGCTACACAGAGAAACTCTGTCTCGAAAAAAACAAGGAAAGAAAGAAAGAAAGAAACAAAGAAACAAAGAAAGAAAGAAAAAGAATACTAGACCAGACGCAGGGAGGACTGCCCAAGGGGTAAAAATGTTTGCCAGAATACATGAGACCTGAGTCTGGTCCCCAGGTGTGCAACTCCAGTGCTAGGGTTGGGGAGCCAGCTAGATCCATGGGGCTCTAGAGAAGGGGAGCCGTCTAGATCCGTGGGCTCACTAAACAGTCTAGAAAGTGGAGAGCCCCAGTCCCCTGTAAAATAATAACAAACAAACAAACAAAACAGGTGGGTGGCTTTTGAAGAAGACACCTGAGGTTGCTTTCTGACCCCAGGTGCATACAAATGCTCGTGCACCTGCACACACACACACACTGACGGGCAGCCCCTCACACACAAATACCAGCCCAGCCCCCATTTGTCTGCTTTTGCAGGTGGAAATCCCAGCCCAGGGTAAAGGTGAAGGTGAGGAGATGTGTGGATGATTAAGTGGGCGGGTGGGTGGATGAATAGGTGGGTGGATAAGTGGGGTGGAGGAGGATGGTCGGGTAGGATTGTGGGTGGGTGGATGGGTGAATGGATGGGTAAGGTTGTGGGTGGGTGGGTGGTGGGTGGGTGGTGGGTGGGTGGTGGGTTGGATGAGTGGATAAGTGGGTGGACACACGCTCTAAGTCATACACCCATGTTATTAGCAGCACACACACATGTGCACACACACACATGTGCACACACACACACATGTGCACACACACAATGTTTTATCTATTTTTTATTTTTGGTTTTTCAAGCCAGGGTTTCTCTGTGTAGCCCTGGATATCCTGGAACTCACTCTGTAGACCAGGCTGGCCTCGAACTCAGAAATCCACCTGCCTCTGCCTCCCAAGTGCTGGGATTAAAGGCGCGTGCCACCACTGCCCGGCACACAATTTTTTAAAAAGCCTTAGAATTTAAAAAAGAAAAAAAAGTATGCTGAAGTATACCATATGGTGGTTCACACCTATAACCCCCCTCAGAAACTGATGCAGTAAGATTGCCATGAGTTAGAGAGCAGCCTGGGCTACCTAGGGATTTTTAGGCTAGCCTAGGCTATATAGTGAGATCCAGTCCCCAAAACAACCAAGTGGAACTCTGATAGGCTTATGTCAGTTGCCATGGGAATGGGCTCATAGCTTGGATTTCCAGCCCATCTGTCACAGACCCTTTTCTTGCCTTGGACACCAGTTCTGGGTGTCTCCCCACCCCTGTGCACCTCTCCCCAAGAATCCAGACACATTCTCCCAGCATTCATCTGTGAAAGCGTGGAGAAGTCTTACGGGTCATGCTGCACTAACACAGAGGGAATGAATATGTCTAGAAAGTTCTCTGGAGACTCATTCAATACCTCAGGGCCATCAATCTCCCCCCCCTCACCCCGCTTCTCTCTCTGTCGTCTTTGGAGATTGTGTTCCAAGGTAGAAATCTATCCTAGCCCCATCCACATCCTTCTGTCTGAGTGAGACACCCTGGGATGAAGCCAGAACTGAGGACACCTCTCACATGTTGGGTTGTGTGTGTGGCAGGGCACCTGCGGGTCGCCCCCTAGCACCCCGTCAGCTGTGAATCTCTCCAGTTGGTCACCTTGGCAGAGCAAGGCCAGGCCTCCTGCCCTCCTGTTCCACCCTCGATCTCAACCATGATAATTAGTTATTTCTGCTAATGGTGGGAGAGCGCTGGCTGCCTGAGGCGTCTGCTGATCTGGCTCTGTAGGGCCCTGCCCCACCCCTGTGTGCCGGGGTCCTGCTCTCTACAACTCTCTGCAAGGGGTTCCTCCTTGGCGCCTGCCGCTGAGGTCAAGTCCTCTCCTTTGGTCCTGGCCACACTCACTTCAGATGGGTAATGGGGCCGCCTTCTCTACAGCACAGACCAAGGCTCAACTGGTAATGTTGAGCTGGGAAGGAAATGAACTTGTCTCCAGGGAGCAGAGCAGGTCAGCCTAAGGCAAGGGGCTCAGATCAAGCACTACCCAGGCCTCTGCAAGCCCAGGGCACCACAGACATCCCTCCCCAGCCAAAACAGCCTTGTGACCTGGTGGCTCTCTGGTCTCCAAGTTGATCTGAGGCAGGGAACAGTTTCCCTATTCTTTTTCTTTTTGATGGTGCACCCCGTCATTTTATGCCACCCATTTTTTTTTTTTTTTTTTTTTTTTGGTTTTTCGAGACCGGGTTTCTCTGTGTAGTCCTGGCTGACCTGGAACTCACGCTGTAGACCAGGCTAGCTTCAAACTCAGAAATCCACCTGCCTCTGCCTCCCAAGTGCTGGGATTAAAGGCGTGCGCCCGGCTTTATGCCACCCATTAACAGTCATAACCAGAGACTACATTACCCAGCATCCCCTCTTTACTCAGCCATTGGCTCCCCATTCCTTAGCTGCATGTGGCGCCCACTGGAAGCAAGCCTGTACTTCCCAGCGTCCTTTGCTGCCAGGCGAGACTATGTGACTAAATTCTGATCCACAGTTGAGGGCTAACAAGGTGTGCATCACCGAGCCCCATCTCAGAGGGAAGGGGTGTGTCTGTTTCCCCTTCTGACTAAATGGAATTTGGACGTGCACAGGACACAGGGAACATCTGTGTGCACCTTGATGGTGCTTGCGGACTCTTGGGACTGGGGCTTGGAATCTATAGAGAATGCCACACATAGACCTTAGAGGAACTAGAACTCTTCTGTTGCCCTCAATCAACAGTCTCCTGGGTTTCTGGAAGGCTCCGGAGACTGGGCACCGCTGACTCCAAGAGGGCTTTGTGTCAACAGGGAGACCGATGTCTCTTCCACTCTACAGCGGGTAAACTGATCCAGAAAGGTAACACACAAGCCAGATGACATCGGGGACCAGAGTAAAGGCGGATGGAAATGGATTCTGGTCTGAAGTCCTTTCCCTCCTTGCTAAACCCCACTCAGAAAGAGCACAGGAAAGCAAGGAGCGCTGGAGTGAGCCACTCCGACTGCCCACAATTTCTTAACTCCTGTTCTCCGGGTAGGCAAAGCTATGATCCTGACCTGAATTCCTCCCTGGGAGATTCTCGGCTCTGCTGCTACCTGAGAGCAGACTAAGGGGCAGCAAGAAGCCAGTGCCTGCTTTATGTAGTGCCAGGCACCGAACTCACCTGTAGACGGGAGCCTACCAACTGAGTCACATCTTCAGCCCTAAATGTTTTTGTTTTTTTTTTTAAGCCTTCTACAGTAACAAAGCAATTGGAGGCTGAGTTGGCATCCCTTGGTCAATGCTGCAGCTAAATAAAGACATGAGGGTCAGGCAGTGGTGGCACACGCCTTTAATCCCAGCGCTTGGGAGGCACAGGCAGGTGGATTTCGGAGTTCGAGGCCAGCCTGGTCTACAGAGTAAGTTCCAGGACAGCCAGCGCTACACAGAGAAACCCTGTCTCAGAAAAACCAAAAAAAAAAAAAAAAAAAAAAAAAAAAAAAAAGGCTTATTGTAGATATAAACGTTTTGTGTCCTTTGTTTGGGAACTATATGACCAAGGAGAGTAGAAACACCCAAATATTTACTGCAACAGAAGTGTGGGGGTGAATACAGCCTACACTACAGCAGAAAAACAATATTTTGTTTTGTTTTGTTTTGGGATGATCTCCAGTAACCCAGGCAGGCTTCAAATGCACTATGTAGCAAAGGCTAGCCTCGAACTCCCGAACCTCCAAACTCCAACCTTAGAGTTACAGCTGAGCTACACCCTGCCAGACTTCTCCTTCACGTTCTTCCTCTTTGGTGAAAGTGGGTCAGAACACCAATAAGTCTTTCTGATACATCATGGGGAGGAGGTCACAAGGCAGCTCCTGGGAGAAAGGTCTCCCCTACCACTGAGGCATCATGCCTCCAGCCCAAGTCTTTCTTACTGTGGGTGTTGACCCATGATGTCTGTCCTAGGTCACCTCAGTAATGCAGGGGACACCAGCATGGCCGCCAGCTGGATGGCTGGAGGTTTCCCCTGAAACCCACCACTGCCCCCTTTCCTCTGCTTTCCTGCTTGAGAAGCCTTTGTGAACTGAAATTCCCCTCTCTGAAACCATGACATCAGGTGACCTGTGTTGTCCGTCTTCTGGACACACTGGTTTGTCCACTCTGTCACCATGGCCTCCCACATCCTTGCTGGAGGCCTCCAGTCCTGCCCAGTCTGTCTCTCCCTGCCTAACTCCCATTCATGCTGCTGGCTCCCTCAGGCAGTTCTGACTGGAGGCACTTGGCCTCACTCTCTGCCTTTCTAGAACCCAGGAGACATCTCCTCTCATGTTAGAATGACACCATGGTGTCATGGTGAGACATCCCTGTGGTCCCGGTACCTGGGAGGTGCAGACAGGAGGAACATGAGTTTGAGGTCAGCCTTGGCTACATGAAGGACCAACCTTGCCTACCTGAGAAAGCATAGACAGAGGGGGAAGGCTTGCCATAAAGTTTTTTTGGGGGAGGGGTCTTCTGTAATGGCAGCTGATGGGTGCTGGGACTGCCAGACCACCAAATCTTTATCCTTTTATAAGAGATAGAAATTATTTTGGGGCTGGCAAGATGGCTCCATGTGTAAAGGCGTAACTTGCTGTTAAGCCTGAAGATCTGAGTTTGATCCCTGGGACCAACACAGTGGAAGGAAAGAACAGATTTCTGAAAGTTGTCCTCTGACCCCGACCCCCACAGGTGTCCTATGTGCCCCCCACACCCACACACATGCACACGATAAAGGAGTGAATGATTGTAACTTTAAAAACCCTATACAAAGAAGTTCTTTTCTTTTCTTTTCTTTTTTAAAGTTTATTTATTTTATTTATACGAGTACACTGTAGCTGTCTTCACACACACCAGAAAGGGCATCAGATCCCATTACAGATGGTTATGAGCCACCATGTGGTTGCTGGGAATTGAACTCAGGACCTCTGGAAGAGCAGTCAGTGCTCTTAACCGTGGAGCCATCTCTCCAGCACAAGAAGTTATTTTCAAAATACAAAATAAAATAAAATAAAATAAAAAATCCAGCTCTGTGAGACTGTGTCCCACTTCTGGCCACATCAGAAACTCTGGAACCCCACTGGTTGTCATGGAGACTGCCTCTCCTCAAAAAAATGGTGATGTCATCTCCGATGAGGACCAGGCAGAGTGCTAAGTGCTTTTGCGATGTCTTCGCACCGACTGAAGTAGCCCCATGAGAAGGGGGGCCCTCAGCATCCTCTGTTTCCCCAGGGATGAGGCAGAGGAGTCTCTGGTCAAAGAAGCCCCGGATGGAAACAGCTTTGAGGGAAGAAGGGGGGCTGAGCTTAAAGAATTTTTAAAGAAAAAAAAAAAAAGACAGGAGGCCATCGGAATGGATCGGCAGGTAAAGGTGCTAGCTGCTAAACCTGACGCGCTGAGTTTGATACCAGGACTGTGGGGAGCAGAGGAAATCCTAAGGAAATGAAGGAGTCAGTCACTATGCTCTTGACCTGGGCACCGCCATGTCAAAGACCCAATGCCTCGGCCTCGTGGGAATGGCAAAGCCTTCCTCTAGTCTCTGTGTGAGTGTTGATAGTGTGTGTGCTAAAAATGTCCACCATAGCTCCCCCCCCCGATATTTACAGCCTGCAGATGGCTCCCCTGCAGAGAGACTGCTCCTACCAAGATAGCTAAACCTGCCTTGATCTGTATATAATAACCCTGTCCCCTTGTCCAGCTGTAAGCAATAACCCCGTCCCCTTGTCCAGCTGTGTATAAATTGCATCTCCTGGTTTATCTGTATATAATTACCCTGCCTCTGTGTTCTGCTGTCTATGATAAACACACCGAGCTTCCAGGGTGCTACAGTTTCTCCGTCAGAAAGCTCCGCCCACACCATCCCAGCTTTCCTGTGTATCTGTCATTTCTTCGTCCCCCTGACGCCCCTAGTCAGGGTTAGAAGGCCCAAGCCATGCAAGGATATGGCCTAGGACCTCCCAGGTGGCAGGAGAGAAGCAACTCCTGAAAGTTGTCTGCTGACCACATGTTTGACGTGGCACTTGTGCACCTGTGAGTGCACAGACCCTTGATCGGGGACACACACAGTAAGTAAGTATAATAAAAATAATTTCAAAAGGCGACAGATCTCCAGTTATACACACGAGAGTGGTCCCACATAAAGTAAGAGGACATGTACACACCTTTTCAGCTACTACGGATGTGTGCCAAATCCCTGAGAACAAGACCAGCAGGGAAAACCCTTGGACCGTCCTATCAACACTGAGCCACCAGGAAATACTATGGAAAGAGAAGCCCCTTCACAGCAGTAAAAACCATGAGAGCCTCAGAGATAAACCTGGTCCCGGACGCGGAGGCAGGAGAATCACCATAAGTTCCAGGCCAGCCTGGTCTACAGAGTGAGTTCCAGGACAGCCAGGGCTACACAGAGAAACCCTGTCTTGAAAAAAAAAAAAACCCATTTAAAAAAAAAAAAAAAAAAAAAAAGTCTTGAAAATGCAGGGCCTGCTGGCGTGGGTATGTATGCCGTGTTCGTGCATGTGTGTATACATGTGTGTGTTCACATGTGCGTGCCTACGCTTGAGATTCTGGCACTGGAGAGGCAGAGGCAGGAGGACTCCTGGGTGAGTTCCAGGCCACAGGGACTGACTCAATGAAGGTGTACCATGTTCCAAGTGTAACACCGAGGCTCTCCTCGGGCCTCCACATGTTGGAGAGGACACACACACACACACACACACACACACACACACACACACACGCTCGCACCACTCCTGTGTGTCTCTGGGCATTAAACTGTACAGTCTTCAGAGAACCCTCCAGCATGGCATAGAGAGCCTACCACAGGCTACTCGAGTCTGAGGGATTGCACACATCTTGGGCAATGCCGGACTCCAGACACTGTTCACAACCACAGGACTTGGGGTGTCCATCAGCAAAGCAATGAACTGAGCAGAGGTTGGTATTAGTGGCACATGGGGACTTGGGTCCAGGCCTCCAACTGAGCTTCTGATAACACGTCAACAGCCTGGTTACCCGTCCTCTGTCTGAGAAGTATTCTACCCAAAGTATTTTCTTTCTTTAAATTTATTTTTTATTTTTTTTACAAATTTTTCTTTATTTTTGGTTTTGTTTTGTTTTGAGACAGGGTCTCTCTGTACAGCCCTAGCTATCCTGGAACTCACTCTGTAGTCCAGGCTGGCCTTGAACTCACAGAGATCTGCCTGCCTCTGCCCCTCATGTACCAGGATTAAAGGCCTGCACCACCATACCTGGGCCCAGTAAATTTTCCAGTCCATCCCTGAGTGCATCGGGTCTGTGTAAAAGCTCCCCCCATGCTAACCCCGCAGCCACAAAGCCAGCATCCCACGGGGGGGGGGGGGGTCCACTCTGCCAAGCAGCCACATGGTTTAAGGCATTCCAGTGTCTACTCTGCACAGACTAGGTTCAGGTTGACCTTCTCAGTACTATTTATATGATCTCAGGCTGCATAAGTGTCCCGTGACTCGGTTTCCTCCTTTGTATTAAGGGAGATAATAATGGTTTCCTCCTCAGAAGGAGCTGTAAAGTCTGGATGAGTTAATACATTAAAAACTTCAAACAGGATCTGATACAAAGGATAATTCCGGTTGTCAGGAAATCACGGGGCAGTAAATGACTGAACCGGATTGGTCCATACTCCTCACCCCTCCTCTCATCTTGCGATACTCATGACCCCATTCCCTGTGGTCCGTGGTAGCCTCAGGCTGACTAAGTAGGTTTCCTATTTCTCTTATTGAACCAACTGAATTGATCCTAAAAGGTCCTGGTCTAAACTCACTGGGAATATAATACTAATAATTTTATATATATATATATATATATATATATATATATATATATATATGTGTGTGTGTGTGTGTGTGTGTGTGTGTGTGTGTGTGTGTGTGTATGTGTGTGTGTGTGTGTTTGGTTTTCTGAGTCAGGGTTTCTCTGTGTAGCCTTGACCTGGAACTCACTCTGTAGACCAGGCTGGCCTCGAACTCAGAGATCTGCCTGCGTCTGCCTCCTGAGCACTGGGATTAAATTTGGGATGGTATATTTTTAAGAACTTACTCTATAAGGCAGCAGAGGCCAAGGCTGGGGATGTGGCTCACTGGGTAGAGTGTTTGCCTGGCCTGTGCAAAGCCTTAGGTTCAATTCCCAGTACCACAAAAATGGGCATGGAAGTGTATGCCTGTTCCCCCTGCAGAGAGGAGGCAGGAGGATCAGAAGGTCATCCTTGGCTACATCAAGAGTTCAAAGCTAGCCTGTGCTACATGAGACCCTGCCTAAATAAAACAAAGATTAAGGGGAGGGTGAGAGCAGTTGAGGGGACCTGAAAGGCCAGGGCCTCCTCCCAGGGACCCTGTCCCAGGGCAGGGAGCCCCGGAGGGGCTTACCTTTCCAAAGGCCTGGTATCTGCAGGGTGGGTAGAAAGTTTTACTCTCTTGTCCCATTGTTACTTATAAACTATTAAAAAGGAGACCATCCCTTGCCTGTGTGTGGCAATTAGTGAGGACCCCACTGATACCCTTTAGGGCAAAGCCCTACCCCCACTGCTGCTGACTCCTCAGAGATCCAATAGCTGACACCTCAGTTGGTCTCAACTCTACCTGCTAGCACATTCTAAACCCAACCCCTCTGTTACCCCTGCAGAGAGGACGCAGAAAGATCAGAAGTTAACGTCATCCTCAGCAACATAGAGAGTTCAAGGCTAGACCCAAGATACCTCAGAGCACACTCATCCCTAGTTGGTTTCTACTCTGGCACCTCTAACCCAGCAGTTGAGCATCCTTGAAACTCCCAAACCAGACAGTTGGCGGTTTCCAGCACTCCATGCCCAGGTCACAAAACAGATCGCTCCTATCAACGACATTCCTCCTTTGACAAACCCAGATCAGGCCATCACGAGGATTGTCCTGATGGCGGAAACTGGAAGACAGGGGACTCAGCCGCTGGCTTCTGTGGGTACAGAACGGAATGCCAGAGCTAGGACTCAGTTTGGGGGTCAGCACTGGGTTGGAGCTGGCTGACGGAGTCTCAAGTCACCTGATCCCTCCCTTGCTTCCTACTCTAACCTCACCCCCAGTCCTCCCCTCAGGTCTGTCACCCAGGGCCCCAGGAATGTCCTTTCTCTGCTTGTTCCCTGCCTTTGTGCAGTCTCCACTTGGATGCCTTCTTCTCAACATGGCCGCCCCTGAACAGCTTTGGAACACAGTCCCCATTTCCCCTTCAGCCCCAGTCAGTGGCAATTTGTTCACAGACCCCCATCCCTTTCATCATGACACCAGAGACATCGCTATTTGGAAGTTTGTTAGCTGTTTTCTGTTATCTGTTTTCTCTCTAGAATGTTCTAGAACTTCCGCTCCACAGGGGCTCTACATTACAGCCTGGCATTGAGCAGGTGGGGGGTGGCCTGGCCTGTGCTCTACACTGTTAAGGACAAGGAGGCTGTTGCTCATAGCCCTGGGTCAGCACTGTGGCCTCTGGCCCACCAGGGCACAGCTGAAGCTCCCACACTGTGCCCAATCCTCTTCTCAGTCCTCAGGGTTTGCATGTTGGGAACCCCCTCCGCACTAGGAAGATGAGGCAGTGTTTGTATTTTAAAAGAAGCCTCACCCAGCCTCACTCATGAGCAGACTCTGGCTCAACACAGAGGGAGAAGGACCTTGTGTGTGTGTGTGTGTGTGTGTGTGTGTGTGTGTGTGTGTGTGTGTGCGCGCGCGCGCGCGCGCGCGCGTGCGCACGCTACCCTGGCTTGGCTTTGTCCCCGGTGCACTTCCAAGCTTGTACAGGGTCTGCTCTGAGGAATCCCTCCAGCAGCCCCCTTCAGAGACACCAGAAGAAAGGTCTTACCCATCTCAATCCCGCAGATGACCAAGGCCGCAATCACTGCGCCAGCTGACGTCCCTGCAAAGCGATAGGCCGTGTCTAGCATCCTCGGGGCCAGATCTCGCAGAGCGTCCACGGCCCCAGCCTGGTAGTAGGAAAGGAACCCGCTCCCGGAGAAGGAGATGGAATGCGGGGTGTCGGGGTCTCCTTTGAACACCTGTTCGTCCATCTTCGGGGCCTCTGGCCTCCCAGCGGAGGAAAAACCCACACCTGTCTGCCTTGCCTCAGTCTCTCCTTCCTCGCCAGCCAAGAGCCGGGAATGTGGCAACTCTACCGGCCCAGCCAGGCATCCACGGGTGGTTTATCCAGCCACTGCCTGGGCCTGTTGAGCTTTTCTGAGAGGCACCCCTGAAGGGCTGATAACTCCAGGTCCTGGATGAAATGTAGACAGTCCTCAGAGTCACGGGCAGGGGCGTTGTCCTGCAGACCCCATGCTGACTTCATGCCCTAGCTAGACTCATATCAGCACAGGCTCCTCAGCCATCCGGAGCGCACCCAGGTGCGGGGCATTCCCTGCTGCACCCCGCTCTGGGCCGTGTCAGCCCAGAGCATCCAGTTGCAAAATCTCTGCCTCACCCTGTGCCTCCCTCACTGACAGACTGCTCCTCTCTGACAGGGGACAGAGTTGCATGCCACGCCCCTAGCCGCCACGCCCCCCTCATTCCCAGTGTGGACTGCCAGGTGGCTTTGGCTTTCTAAGGGGAGGAGTAACTCATACCACCCCATTCCCCTCTCCCAGCCTCCTCAGACTCTGTTAAGTTCTTACACATGCACCTCTCTCTGTTCTTATCTTAGGATTGGCTCTGGGCAAAAACTGTAACAGAGGAGAAGTTAGGCTCTGGGTGTTTGTCTGGTTTGCTTTCCATTGCTGTGATAACACCGTAACCAAAAGCAACTTGGGGAGGAAAGGGTTATTTCAGCTCACAGTTTAAGGTTCATCATGAAGGAAAGTCAGGGCAGGGTGGCAGGAGCTAATGTAGAGGCTATGGAGGAACGGTGCTTGCTCCCTCCCCATCGCTAGCTCACCCTGCTTTCCTACACAACCCTGGACCACCTGCCCAGGGGTGGCCCCGCCCACCGTGGGCGGGGCCCTCTCCCATCAATCATTAATCAAGAAAATACCCTACAGACTTGCCCGCAGGCCAATCTGACGGAGGCAATTCCTCCGATGAGAGTCTCTCCTCCCAGCTTCTGTCAATAACCAGCCAGCAGTCTCAAGCCTCTTTCCCACCTCTTACTGTCTCCCTGGCCCCGGCCTGGTCCGTGCCCTCTCGCCTGCCTCCCAGCCCTGGGCCAGCTCCAGAGGCCAGAAGAGGGCATCGGATGCCCTGCAGCCGGAATCACAGGCAGCTGTGAGCCGACTGACGTAGGTGCTGGGAACTGAACCCGGTTCCTCAGCCCCGAGCCATCTCTCCAGTTGGCGTGCTGTCCGTTGAGTGTACAGGAGGGAAGAGATGGTCACATAGATCAACAGCTTGTGGGTGGGGGTCCAGGCTCATGAGGTCCCATGTGGGGATATCAGGATCAGGGCAGAGAGATGTGTTGGTAAGGGACAGGAGCTTGGGGACCAGCATTAGTTCTGGGGCTGCCCAGCATGACTCCCGGAGAGAAGGAAATTTCCTCACAACCCAAAAATGTCACTGTGGATCACTAAGGTAGCAAAAGCTTTCCTAGTCTCCTCCTCTCCCTCCTCCTCTCCCTCCTCCTTCTTCTCTGTATTTCTCCCTCCTCCTCTGCATTCTACCCTTCTCCTTTATTTATTTATTTTTTTATTTATTTTTTTGTTTTTGTTTTTTTGAGACAGGGTTTCTCTGTGTAGCCCTGGCTGTCCTGGAACTCACTCTGTAGACCAGGCTGGCCTCTAACTCAGAAATCCGCCTGCCTCTGCCTCCCAAGTGCTGGGATTAAAGGCGTGCGCCACCACTGCCCGGCCCCTTCTCCTTTTTATCCTCCCCCTTCTCTTCTGCCTTCTCCCCGCTCCCCCTCCTCCCTCTCCCTCCTCCCTCTCCTCCTCCACCATCACAACCGTCACCATCACCATCGTCTCATGGCAGCAGGACCAGAATTAGAACTGAGACACCAAGTTGTCTCCCTCCTAGTCCCAGTTGGCCCCAGTCTCTCTATTGGTAGGGACAATTATGTCTTTCCTGGAGGTCCTGTCAACTGATAATTTTGTTGATCCAAACTGGAAATACAGAGTCTAGCACCCACTAAGGAGGGAGCCTTCCAGTGTTCCATCTTATGTAGATCGCTTCAGACATGTAATTGTCAGATTTGGAAGGCAGGTTTTGGTTAGGGGTCTCTGTGTGTGTGTGTGTGTGTGTGTGTGTGTGTGTGTGTGTGTGTGTGTGTGTATGTGTGTGTGTGTGAGAGAGACATGTGACAAGAAGAAGCCAGTGGCTTTTGGCAATGGGAACAAGGAGAAGTGCCACCTCAACTCCCCCAGACCAGCTACTAACAAGCTTCCTGGGAGTCTGACAAGCAAACGTGAAGTCACCAGAGTCCCATCCAACTCACCCTGTAATTAACTACTACATTGCACAAGGCTAGATTGCTGCAGGAAGGAGAGGGGGAGAGCAGGCTGAGCTGCAACATCAGAAGCTGGGGACTGGAGACTAGAGACGGTGGGAGGGGGGTGTAGGGCAGGAGACAGCTCTGGGCTTCCTTGGGAGGGGAGGCTTGATGAACTCAGAGGCGTGGGAGGGGACCTTGGGGTCAGACAGATCGACTCCGTGGCTTTTTACTGCTGTTTACATGCAGTAAGGCCTGCACAGTACATTTGGATTTTCCCCTATTTGCAAAACAGGCAGTAATTCCTAAGCTTATCAGGAGTTATAGAGGTGACATAATGGCTATGCCTGGCAGGTGACTTGCCTGTCAGTATCAGAAGACCAGCAAGGTCAGAAGGGGACATGTGACCTCCAATCTCTGAGTAGAACACAGCGGGGAGGGGGTTTGGAGCACACTCCAGATGGAGAGTCATGGAAGGGAGGGGAGGTTAGGGTCAGTGATCCAGGAAGATGGGGTGGCCAGGCCGGGGGGTGGCTGGAGGGCGAGTCAGCAAAGCTATTGCCACAGAGTCTTGGATGTGGGACTGGCTAGGTGAGCCAGGTGATTCACAGATAATGCTTAGTTTTCTGCTTGTGGCTAGGGAGAGGCAGGGTGCCTGTGGCCAACCAAGAAACTGGGACACCGGTGAGGAAACTGGATGAAGATTTTATCTATCTGTCTGTTTGTCCATCTATCCATCTATCCGTCCATCTTAAGATCTGGGTGCCAGAGAGACAGCTCAGCAGTTGCTTCTATTGCAGAGGACCGGGGTTCAAATCCCAGCACGGATGTGGGGACTTAAACCATCTGTAACTCAGGTTTTAGAGGATCTGGTGCCCTTTTCTGGCCACTAGGGGCACTACGTACACATGGTATACATGTGGACACAACAGCCATACTCAAAATAAGAATGAATTGAAAATACCATATTTGTATATGTTTTTTGTTTGTTTGTTTGTTTGTTGGGTTTTTTTTTTAAGATTGGCTTGCTGTGCCTTTAATGTCAGCACTTGGGAGGCAGGTACGAGCAGATCTCTAGGAGTCTGAGGCCAGGCAATGCTATATAACCCGATCTTGTCTCAAATAAGAAACAAATAAATAGATAAGTAAATTGTGTGTGTGTGTGTGTATGTATGTGTGTGTGTGTGTGTGTTCAAGTTGTGGGCACATGTGGAGACCAAAGGATAATTTTCTGAAATAGACTCTTGCTATAGTTATTTTCAGCTGTCACTTCGACTTACATGGTAAGAGGAACCCTCCGTTAAGAACTGCCCCCCTCTGACACACGCCTTTAATCCCAGCACCTGGGAGGCAGAGGCAGCTGGATCTCTGTGAGCTTGAGGCCAGCCTGGTCTACAGAGTGGGTTCCACAGAGAGCCCTGTCTCAGAGAAACAAAAACAGAACAGCAATGCCTCCCTTACACTGGCCTGTGGGCGTGTTTGTGGACATTTTCTTGACTGTTAACGGATGTAGGAAGGTCCAACCCACAGTACAGTGTGGTCCCTAGGAAGTGGGCCTGGGTTGTGTAAGAAAGGAAGCTAAGCAGGGATGAGGGGAGGTGCAGGGGGGGAGCCCCTAAGTCCTGCCTCCCAGTTTCTGCCAAGGCTTCTTCCATGATACATTGTAATGGCAGCCAAATGAACTCTTTCCTCTCCCAGCTCCTTTTGGTCATGGTGTTATCAGAGCAACAGAAAAGCAAACTAGAATAGCCCCCTCTTTCCACCCCGTGGGACCCAGGAATTGAACTCTGGACCTTGGGTTTGGCGGCAAGCACCTTTACCCACAAAGCCATTTCACTGACCCAAACTCACAGGTTTTAGAATATTATTGTGTCTAGCTTAACTGTAACAAAGGAGAAAACAGTAACACCTCATAAAACATTGTCATAGGATGTGGGAAGTGTGTGTTTTGGTGACTTCCCTTGCTATGTTAACAATGTTGTACCAGGAAGCGTTTGTGAACCCCAAAAGACTACCAAGGGACCATTTCTGATGGAATCATATTAGGGTCTCTTTATTACAAACTCGAGTTTGGGCCTACTCACGGCTGAACCACAGGACGGTTTGGTTGAAGCACCCCGAGTTCTCATCGGGACAAGGTTTTTATAGGAAATGGGGGCAAATGAGGGGTTGTCCATCCGGGCAAGCATCTAAATGAATGACTATTATAAGCCGACAAGTGGGTGCTCTGAAAACTGTATACAATCACAAACGGACTGAATGTCCATCTGAAACAGTCAGACTAATCTTTGATTAACTGTCCCTAGAAGTAGCTAAGGAGTTAACTCTGGGGTCTGGGCCAAGGACAAGCCATGGGGTCCTTCCTGGTACTTGGGTGCAGCTGGGGTTCAGCTGCAGGCCAAGTTCTCAGACTTTTTTCTTTAAAATGGAGGCTGGTCCCAAGATGGAGTAGGTTTGGCCTCTCAACATGAGAAAAATGACTTAGGGAGGGTGTTTTGAGACTATGGCCCATCACAGTGGGAAAGTACTGAGCAGGATTGGGGGCAGCTGGCCACACTGCAGTCCAGTCGGGAAGCAGGGAGGTAAATGCTCGTGTCCAGTTTTCCACTCAGTTGGGGACCTCAGGCCATGGGACTGTGCCACCCATAATACAGCTGGGCCTTCCCTGCTCAGTTAACACCGTCATAGACAGGTCCAGAGGTCTCCCAGGTAATTCCAGATCCAGTCAAGCCCACAGTGAAGGTGGACAGGACAGGGCTTGCAGGGTGTAAAGGTTGTTATTCTTTTTTTTTTTTTTTTTTTTGGTTTTCCGAGACAGGGTTTCTCTGTGTAGCCCTGGATGTCCTGGAACTCACTCTGTAGACCAGGCTGGCCTCGAACTCAGAAATCCGCCTGCCTCTGCCTCCCAAGTGCTGGGATTAAAGGCGTGCACCACCACTGCCCGGCCTAAGGTTGTTATTCTAAATTTGTTGTGCTTGGTATGTGGATAGAGGCAGGGTGTGGTGGTGAACGCTTGTGATCTGAGCATCAGCGAGACTGAGGACGGAAGACCCTGAGTCCCAGTCGACCAGCCTGGGTTGCCTATAGTCTTTGTCTTAGAAACAAAAGCAAAAAAACAACCCACAAACAAACCCCCAAATCTCTTCTCTTCACCCTGCACTGGGCACATATTGCTCTCAGGGGCTCCCAGGATGGCCCTGACCTCCCCTGCTGTCTCTAAGCCCTCAGGGAAGGTACCTGGACACAGCAGATCCGGATTCACAAATATTTGCTTAGTGAGTAGAGGCTCACAGCGGTGTTCTGTGAAACAGTGAAACCCTGGCAACGGCTGACTGCTCAGCAACCGAGGCCAGTCCTCGAACTGTGTTCTAGTCGCCCCACAAAACTGAAAGACTGAGGAGGTGGATGGAAGGGAGTCTACAGAGAAACTGAGGCACACTCATGAGCGTACAGAACAAAAGGCGCACGCCTTTAATCCCAGCACTCGGGAGGCAGAGGCAGGCGGAGAGTTTGAGGCCAGCCTGGTCTACAGAGTGAGTTCCAGGACAGCCAGGGCTACACAGAGAAACCCTATCTCGAAAAACAAAAAACCAAAACAACAAAAGCCCTCGGGGTGGTGGGGATGGGAGCCGAATCTAGTTTTACTGTATTTTAGGGCAAAGCATTTAATCATAGAAACAGAAACCTCTGAACAACACACAGACAACTACAGACTTGGGCAACCTCCAGGGAAGGGGACAGAGCCCCTCAATGCCCAACCAATCAGATAGGTTTCTGATCAGAAATGAAATGATTTCTTAACTGTGTTACATTTCATTCATTCATTCAGCGTAGAGCAGGGGTACACCTGCTACCTTGCATGCAAAGGTCAGAGAGCAACTCGAAGGAGCTGCTCGGTCTGTTTCTTCCACCACGTGGACTCCAGGGATTGATTCAGGCCCTCAGACTTCATGGCAAGCACACGAACCTGCTGGGCCATCTCCATGGCTCTCACAAAGTAAACAGTCTGAAGCTGGCTATAGTGAAGTTCATCTCTGATCCCAGCACTCGGGAGGCAGAGGCAACCAGCTCCCGGGGAGTTTGGGGCAAATTTGAGTATGAACAAGTTCCAGGCCAATCGTGGCTACATAATGAGACTCTATCTTTAAAACAAAAATGTTTTGGGTTGGAGAGATGGCTCAGTGGTTAAGAACACTGGCTGTTCTTTCCAGAGGTCCTGAGTTCAATTCCCAGCAACCACATGGTGGCTCACAACCATCTGTAATGAGATCCGATGTCCTCTTCTGGTGTGTCTGAAGACAGCGACAGTGTATTCAGGTACATAAAATAAATCAATAATTTTTTTAAAAAAAGAAAAATGTTTTTAATAATTTAAAACTAGTTTTATTTTAGATTTTTAAATTTTTATTTCATGTGTATGAGCATCTCACCTGAGTATACAATGTGTTACATGTGTGTCACTGGCTGCACGGATGGGAGGAAAGCATCGGATCCCTGGAACTGGGGTTACAGATGGTTGTGAGCTACCACATGGATGCTGGGAACTGAACCCAGGTCCTCCGAAAGAATAGCATGTGCTCTTAACCACTGAGCCATCTCTCCAGCCCCCAAGTTTTGGTCTTAAAACAAATATACCTCCCTCTTGAATGCATAGGGTCCTAGGTTCAGTGCGCAACGCCACACACGTGTACCAGGTATATATCTTTTTTCTTTTACTCTGTTCCATGACTGTGAGGCAAAAACCCCATCCCTCTAGGATGGCTTAGAGGAAGACATCGCCCATACCACACAGTTCAAGTTTACATTTGGGAGAAGTCTCATAAGAAGACCACAGGGGGGTCAGGGCACTGAAGAGGTGGCTTGGGATTTAAAAGCTCTTACAGAGACTTTGGGTTTGGCTCCCAGCACCCACATGGTGGTCCCAAACCATCCGTAACTCCAGTTCCAAGGGATCTGATGCCCTCTTCTGGCCTCCCTGAGCACCAGGCACACACACATGCAAAACAAAAATAAAAATAAAAGACTCAGAAGGGAGGAGAGCCGAGCCATTGTCATGGGCAGTAGGCTTGAGGACTACAAGGCAGAAATGTCCTGGGATGAACTTTCTTTCTCCACAGGTCTCAAAGCTGCCACTCAAGGGGGGCAGATACACACGGCAGTAAGAAGGCAAGGGACGACTGGTTTTATGAATGAGGGCCTTCTGCTGTCTCTGAAGCATTCGACTAGACAGTCTTGTCAGCATGGCTCGAGACAGCTGTTAGCCACAGAAGGCCACAGGAGTCAAGGGAAGTGGCTCTGCCTTGCTACTCTCCCACCACCCACAGATCCAGATAGGGGGACAAGGACAGCACCTGCCCGCTCAGACACTCCAAATTCCAGGCTCCCTCTTCTCATATTCCTGATCTTTGCAGGCAAATAATCCACCCACAGTATGTAGCTTGCCTAGCTGCCTTCAGACTCCCACTGGGAGGTAGTGTGGCTCCAGGGGCTGTTGAAGGAGCCCTGTAGATTCTCCCATGGTATAAAGAGGCCAAGAAAGGTCAAATATAACCAACACCAACCAGGGCACCCCGAGTCTCTGCTACTCACCTTGGCAGTGAGAGTGAGCTCTCTTCTTCCCTGGCAAGGTTTTGAGGGCACCATACTCAAGTGTTTCATTTGGTTTTGTTTTTCCTGAGACAAGTTTTCCTTTGTATCAGGCTAGCCTCAAACTTGCTGTGTAGCAAAGGATGATTTGTTGATCCTCCGGCCTCCACCTCCTGGCTGGGATTAGAGGCCTGTGTCACTCACTGCACTGAGTGTTCTGGGGTGCTGAGGACGGAGAGCAGGCCCATGAGCATGTTACGCTAACACTGCCAACCAATCCAGATCCTGAGCCTTCTGCAGGAGATAAGGTTATAGGAAAGGGCACGCCCAGCTCATCCAGGCTTCGTGCTGTCCTACTGTGTGCTGAGCACAGAGGGGAACTGACACATGTCCTCCCTCAAAAGAAGCATCCGGATGGACCGCCAAGGTAAGGAAGGACGTGTTCTGGGGAGACCTGATAGGAGGATTTAGGATGCTGGCCGGAGTGTTTGTGGTCCCCTTTTTCAGATGTCGTAGAAAACATATTAAGGTGGAGAAAGAGACACCCAATAAAAACTGGGGGGGGGGGGGGGAGAGTGGTGCACAGGGCTCTAGAAACAGACTTAAAGATCCCAGCTCTGCCACTCTCTGGCTACGTGACTCAGCCCAAGTTGCTTACCCTCTCTGAGGCTCAGTCCAGGTACAAAGGGGGGATGGACCAGGTAACCCTCCTGGCAGTGAGAACCACTCTCAGAAAAGCAAACGAAGTGGTGGCGCACGCCTTTAATCCCAGCACTCGGGAGGCAGAGGCAAGCAGATGTCTGAGTTCGAGGCCAGCCTGGTCTACAGAGTGAGTTCCAGGACAGTCAGGGCTGCACAGAGAAACCCTGTCTTGAAAAACCAAAAAAAAAAAAAAAAAGAAAAGAAAAGAAAAGAAAAGAAAAGAAAAGAAAAGACATTGATCTTGTCCATGCCAAACCTTAGAAAAGTAAGCATCAGGTTTCTGTTTTCAAAGAGGAAGGAGCCATGCCTCAGGATGTCAGAGGGAACAGGCAGCACGGGGCTAGAGAGGAGACACATCCGCTTTTGTCTCTACTTTAACATCTCAGAGGTACTTGTGCACCCCTTTGAACAGCCTCCTGTCCGCACTGGAATTTGCTGGCTGTCCTCAAGGCTGCTTGCTGCAGAGCTGACTGTATACTGGTGCCAACATGGCACCCATGAACAGCTGGTGAGTGCAAACCGTCATGGGGCAGATCCTTCTCTCAACAGGGTGGGAAGAAGTACCTTGCCAAGCCAAAATCTTAGCTAGATGAGTCTGGAAAACACAAACATTGACTCTCGGGGACCTCCTGGCAGGTAGGGGAATGGTTGCAAGCACTTTGGGAAAGCAATGCATTGCCCAGGCTGTGCCCTGGGGAAATCCTTACCCAGGCTCTACAGATACTTTGGGGAAACAATTACCAGCCTTCATAGTAGTGTTCTTAGGTTCTTAGAAGCAAATCATTGAAAGCACCACATGCCCTCAATCTACAGTGAGGAAGCAGTCATGTCGCCTTAGAATGGGCCGTAGGAGTGCACACTGTATGCCACAGCCAGACACCCACTGCACTGACAAAAGTCCATAACTGAAGGTGCAATATAAGCAAGCTGGAGCTGGTGGTGCATGCCTGTAATCTGAGGGTATGAAAGGTGGAGGCAGGGGCATCAGGAGTTCAGAGCGAGCCTTGGGCTATGAGGCAAATTTGGGTCCAGCCTGAGCTAATCACATGGTAGGTACCCATGTGAGGATCTGAGCCCCAATCTCAAGACGCTAGGTAATCCCGGTGAGGGGGCACATATCCATAATCCCAGTGTGGACTTTGGGGTTCTGAGTCACATGATCAAAAAATTTTAAATCCTAACCGCTAAGGAGAGAAGGCAGAGGAGACTTGGTGGCCTGCAGGGTGGGGGGTGGGGGGGGGTGGGGAGGGAAGGGAGAGCAGTTGGGGATATGAGGGGTTGAGGGGTAGAACCAGTCTCAGTCCCAGGAGAGGGTGGACCCACAGCCATGGACCCACAACCAGTCCCTGAGAACACCACAGGCATGCGAAGTCATCTCCCCTCCAAAAGGGCAGACCCACTGACTTGGTCCAAATTTGAGTCTAGGCTTAGCTCAGGCTCTGTCCTTAGAAACCTTGTAAAGTTATACACATACACACACACACACACACACACACACACACACACACACACACACACACATGTAAAGCCCTTGTAAAGTGGGGTTGTTTACCAGGAAAAGCCACCTCTGTCTTACCCACTCCTACAGCTCCCCCACTCTCCAGAGAGGGCATCTAGCTCTCTGTTACCTCCAATAGGCCTGCAGCTGCTCTGAGCCCCGCGCTGTTCCAGCTAGCCCCCCCCCTCCCCCGAGTGGCAGATTCCCCCTAGATGCTTCTGACAATTCTTTCTTATCTCCAATAAAAACTTCCTTAATCATGGAGTGGTCATTTAGGTGGTTTCTTTACTGTGCCCCTCAAACACCAGGGGCACAGGCAGGGATCCAAGTGTGGCCACCCCAGAACCGCCCCGTGTTCCCCTCCTTGGCTCACACCTCTGTCTCAGTTCCAGCAGGGTGTGCAATCTTGTTTCCAGAGCTTGGCTTCCCCACAAAGCTCCCAGTCAGGTCAGCCTCCCTGGCCTTATCTCTGATGATAGCCACCCTAGAGCTGAAGGATTCCTTTGAAGTCACTTCAGAGTCTTCTGCGCCTTCCTCACCCCGTTGCCTGAAGTGTGTGCACATGGACCAAGGTCGGCCAACAGCTAGTGCCTTTTTAATCTCGGATCCGGTGACCTTGCCTGGCTTCTGCAAGTTCCTAGGTTTGACCCCAGCACTGCAATAGACAGACAGACAGATGGACAGACAGACAGACAGCAAAAGAGACCTGCTCTGACAGGGTCACTGGCCTTGGGTTGTAGAGGCATAAAGTGTGGTGTGGTGATTCTGTGGGTAAAAGGACTTGCTACTCGAGCTTCCCTGGAACCGACTTCACAAGGCCTCACCTCCCCAGGCCTGTCACACCTCACATGCCTGCAAGCACACCACACGCGCACTCACACAGACACACAACTACACACTCGCCCTTACACACATACACACATATGCACACCCTCCTTACAAACCCACACACCCCACACACTCTCTCACACAAATACACACACACACACACACACACACACACCACAGGCTCTCTCTCTCTCTCTCTCTCTCTCTCTCTCAGATTGGATTTGCACCATTTCTAAACAGGTCCACTTCCCCCGTATCTAATAACCTTTCTTTTCTACTTACCTCTGGTGGGTGGTGGGCTAGAAGACAGGTTAAGGCATTTAAGAATCCTTATTAAAAGTTGGTTTTGAAAAATCCAAGCCTACACTGAGGCACCAAAGAGGCTAGCCTGGCCGGGTATCATAACAGCCACCCAGTACAATAAACTAAAATACCTGCTGTGAACTATCAAGGTGGTTCAGTGGGTAAGGGCACACGGAGGCCTGATGTGTGTTTGATCCCAGGACCCACAGAATGGAAGGAAAAACTGATCCCTGCTGGGTGCCCTCTAGTTTCCACACAGAAATGATAAAAATGGGGCTGGCTCAGCAGTTAAAAAGTAAACCAATAATAATAATAAATAATAAAAATAATAAAGTGGAAGTTATTCCTAGGTGATTGGAACTTGGCCACTGTCTCCTACATGCATTTAAAAGTTATGCTTATGTGTAATTACGTGTATGGAGGTGGGCGTGTGCATGGGAGTGCAATGCCCTTGGAGGCCAGAAGAGGGCAATAGACCCACAGGAGCTAGAGTACACCGCACGTTTTCTCTCATATATGAAAGTTGCTTTAAAGTGTGTATACAAGTGTTTTCTTTTGCATCTATGTCTACATACCATGTGTGTGCCTGATTCCCTTGAGGCCAGAAGAGGGTCAGATCCCT
Source organism: Uromys caudimaculatus (assembly GCA_028551405.1). NCBI lineage: Eukaryota > Metazoa > Chordata > Mammalia > Rodentia > Muridae > Uromys > Uromys caudimaculatus. The sequence goes on from CM052720.1 coordinate 42,505,211, forward strand.
CGGAACTGGAATTAGCTATGAACTGTTATGTGGGTGCTGGGAACTGAACCCAGGTCCTCTGCAAGAGCTTCAAGTGCTCTCTTAACCCCTGAGCCATTGCTCCAGCCCCTGGACACTGCTTTTAAGCTGAAGATTTGTGTGTTTCGTTTAGAATGTCTCAAGGAGGTGGGTGTGGTGGCGCACGCCTTTAACCCCAGTACTCAGGAGGCAGAGGCAGGTGGATCTCTGAGTTTGAAGTCAGTCTAGTCTACGGAGCAAGTTCCACAACAGCCAGGGCTACACACACACACACACACACACACACACACACACACACACACACACACACACACACACACATCATGAAAATCTAAAAAAGAATGGCCATGGGGCAGGATGGCATCTTTCAAAGAAGGGAAAATAGAAGACTGTGTTGCCACGTGCCACCAAATGAAAGCCCAGCACCAGAAATAGTACCTTGTTGTAGGTTGTTAGCAGGTGGTGCCCCCATATACCCTCCCCAGGAAAAACCATTAAAGGGTATTACCAATGCGCTCTGTTACCCTCTAGTACTTGACAGGAAAAGCCTATTGCTGAAGACACCACGAACTTGATTCGGAAGCTAGAAGGTTCTGTGTATACTCCCAGAGGAAAGTAGTCACCAATCTCACCTAGCTGACAACCCTGTGAGCTACAACAACCTGCTGGCAAGATATGCCCACCGGTGCAATAATGGCCTGGATGTAAGGAAAGTAACCAATCGCTTTTAAAAAGTGGGTTGAAAGCTGGCTCCATAGATGGAATCCATTTCTGAGACTTACTTAATAGTTCAGTGAGGCCAGGAACCCATGGAGAGACAGATTGTGGGCCTAGGGGAACAACCGCTATTATTCTGCTAAAGGGACATAGCAATAAAATCTAATGCCTTGTTGCTGGTCCCACAGATCACTGCGTTCCTCTCGCCAGAGAAGCTTCTTTTTCTGCGGTGTACGGCTATTAACACACAAATGAACACTGGCTAATATTCAGAGAATAAAGGACGTTAGAATGGTAGCTTTGAATAGGAGGTCGATGTTAGCATCCTTCCTTAGGGCTCAGGATCTATGCAGAAGAGGGGGCAGGAAGATTTTAAGCAGAGGCGGTAGATAGCAGCATTTTGCAGACTTTTACATGCTAGGCAGGCGTGGTGGTGCACACCTTTAGCCCCAGCACTTGGGGGGCAGGGGCAGTGGCTCTGAGCTAAGGACCTTCAAGCCAGAAGAAACCCTCTTTACTCAATTGAGCATTCTGTCTTAGCATGTGAGAAGTAACGAATACACCCTCTGCATTTTACAGTTGCCTTTGTTACTCAAAATACAACCCATAAATAAGGACTGTTTGTGGTTTTGTGTTTGTGGACAGGGTTTCACTATGCAGCCCTGCCTGTCCTGGAACTCACTCTTCAGACCAGGCTGGCCTTGAACTTTGTTTGCAATCTACCTGCTTCTGCTGGGATTAAAGGTGTGCACCAGCACAGCTGGCTCGTAAATACGGATTTCTAAACAAGTTCCATTCTCAAGGCTTAAATTAACTGCTTCCTACTTCTGAAACCTTTAGCTATTGCCTAACTAAACATATCTTCTTTCCAAACTGCTCTCCATGTCAGGCCCCTCACAGCGGGCCTCGGAGCGTGGGCAATATGCCGGGGTGTCTGCGCTGTTGATGTAACACAAGGGTTGTTTGCAGGCTGGACTCATTTTATCTGTTATGTTATACAAATCAGGCCCTGTGAAGGTGATCAAGAGCTACGACTTCTACCACCTCAGAGGACTGAGCAGGAAGGACAGTAGGGAACTCCCACAGGCTCTTGGCGCAGGCGTGCTACTCCTGGGAATGCGGCTGGGCTCAGCTGGCAAAATACTTGTCATGTAAGCATGAAGAGCTGAGTTCAGATCTTCTAAAGGCATGGTCTTAATTAAAACATACAAACAAAAAACCGCCTTGTGACCGGCACCTGTAATCTCAGCATGGGAGAAGAGGTGGCTGGTTGGCCAGTCAGAAGCTTGCTCAGCGGGTTCTGGTTCTGTAAGGACAGCTCCCACCATCAGCTTCTCTAGTGGCCACATCCAGCACACAGTGACTTGAGCAATCCCAACCAGAGGGATGGTAACATCCCTCTGCAACCTGTGGCAACCCGGCAGAACCCCCTCAGCCCATCCATGAGATCTAAAGGACAAGTCCACTCTTAATGGCTCTGTCTTCAGAGAAGTGGGCAGAGTTAGGATAGGAGGCCTCACCAAGGACATCAAACGCAGCACCGCAAACCACGGCCCATAGAACATTTATTTCTCAGAGAGAAAATAAGACGTCATATTACGGTAGGTAAAATTAACTCTTGTATTCTTTACAGGCATAGGTTTTTCTGTTTATTACCTCTCTTATAACCATCTGTTATAAACAATTCTAGAAGGCAAATAAAGTCACTTTCTACAATAAATAGAGCATCATGTGCTTCACAGCAGACCAGACAGAGACATGAGGCCCGTGCCACGGCAGGATCTGAGCCGCATCCTGTCCTAAAAGAGCAGGTTTTTAAGTGGGACTCGGAGGGAGGGAAGGATTCAGAGACTGAAAAATAGAAACAGAGGAGATAGACTGAGAGAGGGAGAGAGCCCCGAGATCTTTACACAGGTTTAGACGGGGGTCACAGAGTCCACAGCTGGCCAGCTACCTGGGGAGAGGGGGATGCGTCGGCTCCTTGACTAGACTGCACAATGGAGGGTTCTGGTGATGGAGAGTATGCACCTGAATAACTTAGGACAGTATCTTACAGTTATATACACCACGCCCCGCCCCAGCCGTGGCTGCGCTGTTTGCTGGACAGAATCTGGCCCTCTCCGTGAGTTTTGTTGGTTCCCTTTTGAACTCTGGCTCATGTCCCAAATGTGTAAGAAGTTGGTGGTTGGTTGGTTGTATTTTTTAAAAAGTTTGAGTGTGTAAAAATGGCAGTGATCTCCCCAGGGACTTCGTTTTTGCCCAAAATTCCCCTATGAAAAAGATTTAAAACAATTAAAACATCAAGGTAGAAATGAACATGGCAATTGGCGGTCTGCAAACGCGCCTGTGGCTTTGGTGCTTAAGAGCTGAAAAGAAACGTCAAGAGCAGAAGCCTCTGAGAGCTGCGTTGGTTTGTCAGTCAGCTTTCCCCATTCACAGTTTTTTTCCTTCCTTTTTGAGGAGAGGCTGAGGAGGTGAAGGTGGAGAAGAGGTTGAAGGGAGTGGGAGCAGCAAACCCGGGGGAAGGGTGCAAGGGGGGGCAGCGCCATGCCGCCTGCCCGCGGTGACGTGCTGCTGCAGTGAGGCTTAAGGCTGCTGCAGGAAGAGAGAAGCCCACGAGAGGGGAGCAGGGGCATGTGGCATGCCCGCTGAAGGGCACACGCCACCCCCACTATCCATCCAGCCTGTGCGTGGACAGGGTCCGCCCTTGGCACTCCTCACAGTGAGGGGAAGGGTGGGAAGCCCAGTCCATCCACAGGAAGTGTGCACACAGCTGGGCTCGGCCTGTCAGCGGCACAGGTGGGCTTCTGTGGGGGTGGGGAAGGGTCCTTACAAGTAGGGTAGCTTCTACCTGGGGCTCAAGCGCCTGGCAGACATCCATCTAATATAGCAGCTGGCCAGGAAGGAAATGGGGGATCAAAGAAAAAGATCAATTTGGTGATGTTGCTGTCAGTTTGGCACAAGGGAGAGAGGAGAGCAATGAGGGAAGGAAGAGCCTGGGCTGGGGTGGGGAATGAGACAGGGGGTTCGAGCATGGGCGGGGTGGGAGGGGGGAGCTCTGAGGGTTCCCGAGGGACCCTGGCACATCTCTGGGATCAGTGTCAGAACCTTGCCTGCCCTGAGGTATGGTTAGGTAGGAGAGGCGTGGAGGGAGCCAGCTGGCCCCAGAAAAGCAGCCTAGGCCCTCTTGCCTTGTGGGTCAGGTCTATCTCCCTGGCTGGCTAAGACTCTCAGCTGTTTCTACTTCTAAGTGGTTCTTCAGTGGAATATCCCCAGGGACCTCGGGTGGGAGTTTTTGGCACACAGCAGCCCTCCAGGGGAACCACATGATTGGTCAATAGTGGGCCTTGCCCTTGGAGACCCAGTCCAGTCAGGGCCTGCCATTAGAAAGAAGCTGCCGGCCATACACGTGGCAGGGGCAGAAGAGGTTTCTCATGCCTCAGGGACAGAGGAGAGGCAAAGAAGGCAGACACAGGCCCAGCTCCACTCTTACAGGTAGCTGGAAGTGACAAAGGAGTGGGACCCACGTACTCGGCTCAGGTGGATCATGGCACGGTCATAGGCCACTTGTACCGACTTCCGGATGCTGGTCTTGCGGCCTTCTAGCATTTTGAGCTTGTCCACAGTGTCCTCCACACCCAGGGGCAGGACTTTGTCCCTTGGAAGCCACTGCCTGAAATGCAAGCAGAGCTAAGCTGCAGCTGCAGTGGGTCCTGCAGGGGCTCCTCTGAACCCTGCTCCCAGGTCAACCAAGCTCAAGGGGAGTGGAGGAGTGGAGAGCTGATGTGTCGCCCACAGGCTGAGCCTTACCACAGGCTGAGCCTCAGTGTCAGACGTTTCTGTCATTGGCAACTCTACCTCCTTTCTACACAGCTTTATTAGCCATAGGCCTCCAAGCCCCTCATAAAGGACACCACACTATCCAGACTCCCTCAGGACTGAGACATCCTTTCCCTTGGCTGATGGGAGTGCCCTAATCAGCTTTCAGCTTAATCTCTTTGGTAACTAGCTAGTCATGGAGCTGCCTACCCAAAGTCATGTCCATCCCCAGGATCAGGTGACATTCAGTGACTGGTGGCTAAAGGGTACAGAGAGCTGCAATTCCTAATACCCCTCCTGAGCTCTACAGAGCAAAGCTGAGGCTGGACTTCTCCCTGTGCCCCAGGTGTAGCCCTTGTCCTGTGGCTTTCTGATGAAAGTCTCCTCTTGAAAAACTCCTCAAGGAAGCCCACTCCAGCCTTCCTCTAAGCACCATTGGCTAGTGTCCTTAGGGACAGCCACAAGCAGAAGCCTCTCCCTCACGTGGGCTGACCCTGCGCCCTGACCAGGGTCCCGCAGCAGCTGTCACTCACCAGGTCCTCTTGTTGTCAAAGAAGAGGACAAGAAAGAGCCTCTCTCCAGCCTCTGCCTGCTTCTGCTCGCCCAGCTTCAGTACATCCAGTGGAGGGACAGGGATGGGGACACCATTGTGCAGGAGGCCCTCCCGGGGCATCTTGGGATCGATGATCTGGAGACAGAAGAGGAGACAGGCCCTGAGCAGGAGAGGGTGGGAGAGCTACAGGCCAAACCATCAAGGCATCGGACATCACGCAAGGGTTCAGTTCTCCACGTGATGGAGAGGCTAGTATGGATCGCCAGCACCCCAAAGTAGAGATCGTAACTTTGTTCCCCCAGTCCACTGTGCTACCCTTCCCATCCTTGTTCAATCAATCCTTTGGACGAAAGGACCTGCTCGTTAGACTGAAGAGGACTGAGCTGGATATGGAAGCCAGAGAAGCAAACTCTCCCTTATAATGTCTACTAGAAAAGGGCTAGGGCCGCTTCCCTGGCTGTCTTCTCACCACCTCTGTAATTCACTCCCTGACTCAGGGCCTTGCTCAACCAGGCACCTAGGCTGTGACCACAGACAAAGCTCAGCCAGGCCACAGAGGCAACACCTTTACTTCTGTGTAACAGGCTTTGGCTACCTGCCACCTTCCCAAGGCGAGTGAGGCCAGATACGTCTGTCCGTTGTAAGATTGGAGAGGAGACAGACAGACAGCTGAAAGGGGTTTGAGGGGGGAAAACCAAAGCCACCAGAGGACCTAATCTCCAGAAGGGCAGGGCCACATGTGATTCTGAGCAGGTGTGTCCTCACCAGCCCAGTGGCTCTCCAGGCCTGTGGAGCAGTTTCTGTTCCCAAGGCTGCTAACTATCCACACACCATCTCACTTCAATCTCCTGGTGAGGCTGGAAGTCGGACAGGTGTTAGCAGACAGGGAAACATCGGCACAGGAGGATGGGAATTGTGGGAACTGTGGCTGGGACTGAAACCAGCTGCCCCGGAGCCTCCGCTGTGGTCTGGCTCTGGGCCTGTGCTGCAGGCAGCCGGCAACCCAGACCTGCTTCCAAAGTAGCTGGCTCATGTGCACAAAGGCCAGAGAGACTTGGAAACGCTGAGGAAGAGCCTTCTCTAGAGACAGAGCAATCTTAACTTCCATGTCCTGCCCCAGGGACTCTGTTCATTTCCCTGGCCATCTGCCAGCATGCCCATGTCCTTCCGAGGTAAGCCGCTAGAAGAGGTGCTCTGCAGTGTTACTCTATGGTACTGAGGTGGCTCAGCAGAGAGCTCTTGCTGCTGTCCCAGAAGACCCAAGTTCAGCTCCTACTACCCACGGGGTGGCTCACAACCTTCTGCAACTCGAGTTCCAGGTGGCTCCGACACTTTCTGACCTCCCCGGGCACCAGACATGCACATGGTACACAAACAAACACATGTACATGTAAGCACTCATATACAAACGCCTTACGTAAACACAACAAATTCCTTTAAGACCCCAAGAAAGAATGACTTCTAGCCCACCCATGAGCTAGGTAGTAGTTGCTGCCTGTCTCCCAGGCTGCCTGTCTCTCTTCCTGGGACTGAAGCTGAAGATCTAATGAGACAACAGAAATGGTCCTAAGCCTCCCCAGCTACTGAAGGGATGGGGGTGGGGGTGGGGGAGGCTGCTCTGCTGTGGCCACCTGCACCTGCCGGCGGCGTCAGGAAGAGACTGGGAAGACCTGCCGAGCCAAGACCAAGGAGGATGAGCGGTCTGAGGACTGCACACTGCCATCCACCCAGTGAGCATGATGCCGGCTTACAGAGCGTGGCTGCGAAGCTCGTGCTAAGGTCCAACATAACATGCAGCAAATGTGCACATACACATCACGACTGTACAAATATTAGTCCATAGGCTACAGAGGGGTGGTCACACTGCTCCCCCCCTTTCTGTTTTCCAAATCTCCTGTAATGCGCACATTGCTTTTACAGAAGCAAGCAAACCACACACCACCTCTCAGTACACCATGCACATGGACACGCACAGGAAGAATGCAGGCCATGCACCAAAATAAAAGCACAGGTTGTGTTCAGGTGGTGATTGAATTTCTTCTTTGTAGTCTTTGGTTTGGTTTGGCATGAGACAGGGTCTCACTGTGTAGCCCTAGCTGTTCCATGACTATACAGACCGTATCGGCCTTGAACTCAGTGAGATTCATCTGCCTATGCTGAGATAAATGGTGTGTGTCACCAGGTCCCAGTGCTTTGTTTGTACTTTAAAGGTTAGTTTTGGACTGTCTCTCTTTCATTGTAAGGATTGAAAACAACACTCCAAACGCAGTGCTCCAACCTGCCAGCCCTATCACTCCCATAGTGACTAAACTGGGTCCGTGGTTTCCTTTGTACAGAGCTCCCAGTTAAGTGTCGCCAGTTACGGGGTAAGTGTGAATTTTCCACACCTACCATAGCTTAGGAGGGGACAAAGTAGGGGACCAATATGGCTCCAGGAAGTGGTACAGTATCATTGCAACAGGGTTTCCTCATCATCACAAACAGGATCCTGTCTTCCTTATCTTAGGAGGCTGCTGTCGGGCTCAAGAGTCTGAGAGGGCTGGGAAAAGCCCAAAGCTATGCATGAGAGGTCCTGGGTGGTTCCCTCCAGCGCTACAGACCCTGAGAACACCTGAGAAAACTCTGATGCCTGGCCTCAGCCTCTGGAAGGCTGTCTTGGTGTTCTAGGGTGGAGTGGACTTTACACGTCTTTTAAAATCTCCCCAGATGATTGACAAGATCCAAAGGTTTCCAGTTGGTGGTATGATCCTCCAGAGCCTGTGGCCAGTTCCTCCCCACCTGGGAAGGCTTTAGGAGGTTGTGGTAGTTTGAATAGGAATAGTCCCGTCCCCCCCCCAGCCATGTATTTCAATGCTTGGCCACAGGGAGTGGCACTGTTAGAAGGTGTGGTGTTAGTGGAGTAGGTATGGCCTTGTTGGAGGAAGTGTGTCCCTAAGAAAGGGGACTTTGAGGGTCCTATGCTCAAGCTCTGCCCAGTGTGGAATCAGAGTCTCCTCCCGGCTGCCTTCAGATCAAGATGTAGAACTCTTGGCTCCTCTAGCACCATGTCTGTCGGCATGCTGTCATGCCCGCCTTCTGCCATGATGGTAATGGACTGAACCTCTAAAACTGTAAACCAGCCCCAATGAAATGTTTGCCTTTATAAGAGCTGCCATGGTAATGGTGTCTCTTCATAGCAATGAAACCCTAAGACAAAGATCAAAGCCAAGGAGGTAGATAGAATTATTAGTCACTACCAGTGGGAGTGTAAACTAACTTCTAGGCAATTTGGCAACTTGTACCAAAATCCTGTGTAGATGTTTCCACTGGCAGGCACTCCTGAGAAATGACCGATTGTGCACCAAAGTAAAGCTAAGATGTCCACTGACAACTGCTGATCACAGTGAAAGAGTAAATCTAAACGGGGGGTGGGGGGGTAGGGGGGTGGGGGTGGAAAATGGTCAGAGCGTGGTATGTGAGAGCAACTGAAAGACGATGTCATCATTAACAAGGGCGTGATGATGTCATCATTAACAAGGGCGTGATGACAGTTTTTCAGGTGAGATGGACGTGTTCATGGTATGCTGGGAAGGGAAAAGGTAAAGGCGCACTGCCTCGTGTGCACATGCTGATGCATGGGGAAAGGGGCCAGCTGCAGTCCTGAGAGGCCAGGACTGGGGAAGACTCCTGATGCAGTGGCTCAAAACAAAGGCTTTCTTTCCATCATATTATGAGCCCCAAAATCAAATTCCAAGTCCAGTGCTTACTGGCCGACTGACAGTCGCTAACAGACCCTGTCTCTTCCCGACAAAACAAGATCAACCATTCTGTCCCTGGCATTTCAAGGACTTAGTGTGGCAGATGTTTAATAACACTGCTGAGCATTATTAGTGTTTAAAACTATACTTGCAATGTTCCTCCTACACAGAAGCAAGTGGGCAATGCTACAGAAGCCCTAAGCACCGGGTCTCTGAACACCTGCAGCCTTTGTGTGTAAGGAGGGGTGGGTTGCTGGTTTGCCCCAGGAAAGCTAGATAGATTCCCTCCCCCCTGCAGCTAAAGGCACCTGACTCCCACCACACAATCAGGTAATCCCCCAAGGCAAGGCAGGGGCCAGAGCCGCCAGGGGGAGAGGGAACAGGAGGGTGTCGTCTGGGGCAGACTCACCAAGGCAGGGTAGGAGGGGTAGCCTCGGCACTTGGCCCACACCAGCTCCAGGGGCTCCAGGTCTCCGCGGTCTTCAAAGGGCATCAGGAGGCTTCTGCCTGGGGGGTGGGGGAGGGGAGGAGACAGCGCCCAAAGGGGACTTGGCGTGGTGCTCCAAAGCCCTGCCTGCGGCTTCCATCTGACCGAGCAGCCCAGGAACGAGTCAGCAACCCCCTCCACCCTTTCTTCAAGGATTCTAAGACCGGGTCAGGGGTCAGCAAAGTAACCCTATAAATGGCTGAATAGTACATATTTCATCCTTTAAGGAGCCACATGGTCTTTGCAGCATGGAAATAAGCAGAGTCTGAACAGATGAGCATGTCTCCTCAGCAATAAAACTCATGTTTCTGATACTGAAATTTCAATTTCATACAACTTTCACATTACCATCTTTTTCATAATTTGAAATGTAGAACCATTTTTAGTTCATGAGCCACGTAAAAACAGCAGGCTATAGTTTACCAACCTCTGACCCTGAATTCTGGGACAGCTTCCCTGGGGGAAAAATAATGGTTTCACCTCCAGGGCCTCTTAGGGAGAAGGGGCGTGTCCCAGCTTGAGCAGAGAAGCACTGTCTGCACTCCAAGTTGGGAGTCCTTTTCATGGAGGCTTTATGAGGGGAAATGCAGAGAAGACCATCTCAACAGAACCTGAACACTGCTGACCAGGCCACGTTGGGCCATCCAAGCACCTGGCTGCACTACAAACCAGCAGAGCCAAGCAGACAGGCAGGTATTTCCTGACCCTAGGTATCCGGCCTGGGATGGCTGCACCTCCTCAGCCTCACTAATGCTCAGAGCACCACGGAAACTGCGTTCCTTCCCCGACACCTGCAGATTGTTTACAGGAGGTGACAAGTCACCTGGCTAAGGAAAGGGGCTCAAATCTGAGAGCAGTGATGGTATAGTTCTTAACTAAGATGAAAAAGATGTCGTTTCGACTCCAGTGAGTGAAGAACACTGACAATGAACTGATAAAAAGCCAGCATCAAGACCAGTTGAACAGAAACCTGTGCAGCCACACACCGGAGAAACGACAGACAGGTCGGGTTCTTTTGGAATACAATTCTATTCAATGTCCCAGGAGCATTAAGATAAATGTTTGCACCATCTGCTCCAGTAAACTTTTTTGGAAATTTATTACAAGAAAGGTAATAATAGGATTTCAGGCAAAAATGTGCATTCAAAATATTGTTTGTGTTAAAGGCTGGAGTTAACCCACTGTCCACTCAAATCAACCACAAAGCATTCCTTGTCAGATAGAAGGTTCCAGAAATACAGTGCACAGAAAAACCATGAGCCGCAAAGAGAAAAATATACTAGCAAACCCTGTGAGCACGAGTGTGTGTATCAGATCTGCACTTGTCAAATGTGCCTCAAAGAATCGGAAGCAACACAGGAACAGGACAGCTGTGTTCCCATGGCGGCTTCGGGAGCGCAAGCCTTCTTAAATATCCTTTGGCATCGCTTTTAGTGGGTTTAGTGGGTTTAGAAAATAAGGGAAAAAATGTCACCACCAGAAGCACAAAGTGTGTCAGATCCACTTCCTGACTTCACGCTTAAACGCACAGATTCATCTGGATGTGAGAACTGTCATCTGAGTGCAGACACTCACAAAGGCATGCATCTGTCAACAGACACTGGGAAAGGCAGAAGGAAGCAGCTGGACCAGGGAAGGAACCCCGTGTGTTAGAAGGGACCGGCAGAGACAGGCCATCCAGAGTGCACGTGACAGACAACTATAAGTTAAGAAGCAGACTGCTCTGGACCTGTGCCATCTGGGAGCCACCCCAAGCCTCCTGTGGCCCTGCCTTGCCTTCTTTTCTATCAGGTGAGACAGACATGACCGACAAAGCCAGGGTTATCAATGACACATTACCACCTAGACGCTAGAGCAAAGCTTGGTAACATCAGCCACAACTACAGACACACGCTTCCTCCAACCTAACACTCCATGGATGGAATGACGTGTGCGCACAGACATTCTCAATGCAGCACTGATGAAGACACTTTAAATGTCCGTCTGTGGAGGGCTTTAGTGAAGCCAATGAGAGTCCTCCCATACAATGGGCCACTGGGCAGGCGGGAGAAAGCAAAGGATTTCCAGGGTATACCATGAACTGGAAGAAAGGAATGGAGGCCCTCTATACTTCTCTCTCACACACACACAACCACACAGCTAGCAGCCGATGTTCTGGAGGGGAATGCCTGGTTTTCCTTAGAGCTTCTGGATTTTCGGTCACCATAGTTACATGTTAACTATTCAAACTGTGCTGACTAGTGTTTTTGTTTTGATTTGATTTTTGTCAGCCTAGACACCAGTCCTCTGGGAAAGGGACTCTCGATTGAGTAAATGCTTCTCTCACACTGGCCTATGGCAAGTCTGTGGGCATTTTTTAAATTGATGACTGATGAGGGAGGGCAGGATGCAGCCCACTGTGGCTGATGTGATCCCTGGGCTGGTGGTCCTAGGCCATAAGAAAGACCCGAGCAAGCCCCGGGGAGCAAGCCAGTAAGCAGTGTTCCTCCATGGCGTCTGCTTCACAATGGACTGTAGGCTGTAACTGAAGAGAACCCCTTCCCCTCAGGTTGCTTTCACCATGATCACGATCATAGCAACATAAACTCAAAATACAACACAAACTAAAGACACTTAAAAACAAAACAAAAGCCAAGTGTTACTGGCCCAAGAGTGAAGGCCATCTCTCTAGTCAGTGCCTGTGGGTGTGGCCCTCACAGACTGACAGCCAGGTTGTGAGCCCCTGAAGGAAGCAGCTCCGACAGCTTGCTCCTCAGAACATGTTTTCCCCAGCTCTGCCTCGATAGTCTCCTCACCTGAGCCACTGTGGTCAGAGTCTCCATTCACACCTTCCAGGAAGGGCACTCGAGACAGGGCTGGCTTCCCACGGCTGCGTTTGGGAGGTGTCAGGCCACTGCACACAGAGTAGAGGGTGAAGTGAGCAGTTTTTAATTGGAATCAACCACCTCTCGATTTTCCATGTCCAAAAGGCACGGAGCTATAAAACACAAAGGCAGGAGACAGTGTCTCCATTTCCTTTACAGCGGATATTAACTCACAGCACATGTGACCTGGGAGTCCCCACTAGAAACCAGTCCATCCTTGTGGGGGGACAGCTCCCACTCTGCAAAGGACTATTCCATCCAGAGGGAAGACCATGGGGCCGGGCGTGGTGCTGCACACCTTTAATCACAGATCTCTGTGAGTTGCGGGCCAGCCTGGTCTACACCATGAGATGCTGCCTCAAAAATCACAAATCACAAGAAAAACAGCACCACAGGGAGGGTCAGTCACCCAGGCCCCGCTCAGCCTCTCAGGACAGTCTGGCCACCAGGAGGCCCTCTCACCTCTGCTCGAATCCGCATTCTGTGCTTCACATTTCTTGAGAAGCCAATTTATTTTTGAGATCTGAAAATTTGCCTCTTTTCCAAATGTTCTATAACAGGCACGTCTTCTTTCCAGAATTAGCAAAGACATTTTTAAATTAAAAAATAGATCCACTTCTCACTTCCAAATGGTTTGTGAGTGAAATTTTTCTTGGGTAGGGATGGATTTTTCCCCCCCCAACTATAAAGGAAACCAACTTCTTTCTTTAAACAAAGCTACCGCAAAGAGGTAAAGTTCGGAGGATGAGGTGAGTCAGTGGGTAAAGGCACCTGACGTCAAGAATGAGTCTGATCCCAGACACACATGGTAGGAGAGTACTAACTCCTATAGGTTGTCCTCTGACCTCTGACCTCCACAAGCACAGTGGCACACATGAACACACATACAAATGCAGTAAGATACTTTCAGAAGGGAAGTGCTAGGCATGGTGCCACATGCCTTTAATCCCAGCATTTGGGAGGCAGAAGCAGAGGTAGTCAGATCTCTATGAGTTCGAGGCCAGCTGGTTTACAGAGCAAGTTCGCGGACAGCCAGGGTATATCATGAGACCTTGTCTCACGAGAAGGGGGGGGGGGGAAGAGGGAGGGAGGGAAGGAAAGGTAATATTAGACAAGGACAGGAAGTGCTGTACTGAGGACACCGAAGCGCTGGCAGTTTTAATGCGCAATCAGAGCTCAGAGCTTCCGGGCAACAATTATGTGGCTGGGAACCACCACAGCCATCAAACTTTACGAAATACTACTGCTGCTGGGCACACACTTTTAATCACAGTACCAGGGAGGCAAGGGAGCATCTACAGGGTGAGTCCTAGCTGAGCTACACAGTAAGATAGTCTCAAGAACAAATATCGCGCCGGGCAGTGGTGGCGCACGCCTTTAATCCCAGCACTCGGGAGGCAGAGGCAGGTGGATTTCTGAGTTCGAGGCCAGCCTGGTCTACAGAGTGAGTTCCAGGACAGCCAGGGCTACACAGAGAAACCCTATCTCAAAAAAAACAAACAAACAGACAAAAGAATAAATATTGCTGATCTATAATTTTTCAACTAGAAAAACCAGTTAAAAGATAAGTCAAATTTTTACAGAAAAGCCAAGACACAAGGGCCAGGAATGGCTAGAGTGTGGAACTCAGGTTCACTGAGTCAGAACTGAATTTATGTTAAAACTTGGCTTAACCAAAACCGTGACTCATATTCCCTCAGTGAACACAGTTGGTACCAGCAACCTAGCAAAGCCCAGTTCATAGAGAGGATCCGGTCCACTCGGCCTACAAAACCTGCCCATGCGCCTTAGAGCCTGACTGTGTAGATGGAAGATGCTAGTGACTGCACTAGGAAGTCTCTCTCCATGAACCTGGAGACATCTCCAGGAAAAGAGCAGGGAGAGGCAACTAACAGACAAGCCAGGCAGCTTAGCTTGCCTCCGTCTGTGACCTTCTGTGACCCTGAGCAATGATTGCCCCTGGGTGCTGTGGAAAGTCCACCTTCACACAACCACGCACTCTGTGATGGTTCGTGTTTTCAGGTCTAAAGTATCACAGACTACCAGTGCTCTACTCCAGAGTGCCAGCACGGACGGGAGGGGCCTCGGAACCTAGGCTGCAGCAGCAGAACATGCTTTGCATGGTTCTGATGAGGCAGAGGGATGCCGCTGAGGCTTGCTTTGCAGACTTCCCCAAAGATGCAGACCAACCCAGGATAGTCCGTCTACAGTTCAGAGACTAATTTCCATTTCTGTCCTCTACAAGTTAAGCTATGGGAACTGACATCTATCTTCACAACAGAGACTCACCACACCGCAGCAGCAGCTGGAGGAATGACCCACAAGAGGGTGCAGCTGGCTGTAGTGGGGTACAAATGTCATCCCAGCACTCAGGAGGAGGAGCCAGGAGATCAGGAGGCCAAGGGAGCTAAGCCTCAGTCATATCGAGTTCACAATCTGGGGTGCAAGAGACTGGGTGGAGCACAGCAATGAACAGAAAGGTGCTCTGAGGAGCCATATGGAAAGACAACCAGGGAGCGAGCAAATGGGCAAGAGGTCAGTCAGTGATCAGTGTAAGAAGGCAGGCAGGTCTCTCTGAGTACAAGGCCAACCAGCCTGGTCTACACAATGAGTTCCAGGAAGCCAGAGCTAAGTGGAGAGACCCTGCCTCAAAACAACAACAACAACAACAACCCAGAATACCAAGAAGAGACAGCATGGCTTCAGTCTAACAGATAAGAGCTTCCTTTCTGCTCTTCTTGGAGAACTGGAGAGGAGGAAAGGAGAACACTGGTCAGAACTTGGATCTCGCGTGCGCGCGCGCGTGCGTGTGTGCGTGTGTGTGTGTGTGTGTGTGCGCGCGCGCAAGCGCGCGTGCATGCATGCGTGTGCACGAGTGGGCTTTCTACTTAAACCTGCTAGGTCCCAGTCTCTCCTGCTCCAACTCTGAAAGCCAGACTGAAAGAGGAAATACCTTTCAAGGGCATGGCTCCTCTATCAAGCAAAAGTCTTGGGGAAGGCAAGAAGGAGGAACAGACCAGAGTTCCTCACAAAGGCAAGCATCAGCTGGACCGGGTGGCAGCCTTGGCCTGTTTCTGTGACTCACAGATGGGAAGCCTGCCTGCCTGCCTTCAGTAGGGGAGAACAGTACCCGTTCCACCTCAGTCAAGGGCTGGAAGACAACAGATGGCTGACCTCAGTCTTACCCCAACTCCAGCAAACTGACCTTCCAGGCACTTCCATATTTGCTTAGCTTTACTGGATTTTTGTTTTGTTTTTTAGCAGGCTTTACTACAAAGCCCAGGCTGGTCTCCACCTCATGATTCTCCTATCTCAGGCACCTAAATGTTTCGGGTACAGGCTTGGGCTTACTCACTGTCTTTGAAGGAAGCCAGAACTCCAACCTGAGAGCAAGCAAGAAGCATTTTCTAGGATTTTGAAATCTGTTATTTTCTAGCCCTAATAAACTCTCTCCCCACATCTGCTCGCTTTGTGTCTCTAGAGGTCAAGGCAGTTTTGAGGTTTCGAGGGGAGGAACTGATGTAGGAAGCCAGCACAGGCAGTGTGTAACTGGAGGCCCACACAGCCCCACCTGGAAGCTCAGCAGGTAAGCAATTCTCAAAGCACATGTGCCAGTGAGGCCTGCTTCAGAAGCCTTCAGACACAGGCCAGCCTTTCCAGTGCCTTCCTAAACCAAGGATTCTCTCAGCAGTCACCTTCTGCAGTGGCACTGAGGCCCTCTAACACAGCAACCCCACCCCCACCCACCCCTGCCACCCAGAGTCTGGAAGCACAAACACAGGGCAATGAGCTCAGTAAACTCTTAGACTTGGGAGAAATAAAGGTTCTGGTTCAGAAATCCTCCCTTCAGGTTAAAGAACAACAGAAGCCCAGCCCTTCTCAGCAACGACAGGCAACCTAGAGCCTCTGAAAACGGGGCCTTTAAAAGTTCATACTTGGTCTCCCCTCATTCCTACCCAGCACCTCTACAGAAGCCACAGCTATGGGCACTGGATGTAGCTGATGCAAGCCTGGAATCCCAGCAGCTGGGAAGCAAGGGAACAAGGGCTGAGCTGGAGGCTACCCTGAGCTATTCAGTTCTACATCCTATTTCAAAAACCAAGGGCTAAATCCAGGCATACTGGTATACACCCATAATCTCAGCCCCCGGGAGACGGAGGCCGTAAAAATGCTTTGAATCCCAGCCCATTCAGGTCTACAAAACAAGATCCTATATGAAGAAACAAAGCAAAACAAAACAAAAAAAAAGCTTTGGTTGTAACTTACTGGTAGAGCACGTGCGAGCAGGTGTGGCCCAGGCGTCAACCCTCACAGAACAGAAGCCAAAACAAACCGAAGAGACCAAGCCTACGAAACCACGTCTTCAACAAGCTGAGTGTGCATCTCAAATGGCAGCTTCACTGGGCAGCAGGAGACTGGGCTCCACACACTCAACACCGCTCCTCCATCAGAACAGGTCTGAGAATCAAGGGCCAATCCCTTTCCCTCAGGGCTCCCAGTCAGAGATAGGCCAGAGCCTGAGGAGACGGCACTAGTGAGAACTAAATAAGAAGGCAGCTCAACCTGTCACTGAATAGAGAACGAAGGAAAAGAGATCTCAAGGCTGTCCGAGCGAGCTTTGGGGAGAGACATCCTTACCTGACAGCTTCAAACGCCAGTCCTCCACTGAGCCCCAAACTACATTCCGAGTCAGACCCGCTTTCCGTGTGTTTTCCAAAGCCGTTAGTCACGCCTGCCAAGGACACACAAGTGAGTCCTGAGTGCAGAACCTCCCTTCCCTGACACATGCCTCACTGTGAGAAGCTGCCTCAGAGGACCAGAGTGGGCAGGTGGCTGTCCCTGTAAGGAGTGTATCATAGGTGGCAGAGGGACCCTCACAGAAAGAATGCTAGCCGGTGAGCAGACTGTACCTCCTCATTCTCCCCACATAAAAGATGAAGTCAGCACACGCCTGACCACCAGGGGAAACTATGGCTTCTCCACCTGGGCAGGCTCACAAGTCCCTGGATGGATCCGCTCTAATTGCAACCCTCAGTTATCAGGTAGGTTCCCTGCCTTAGCTCTTTTGATAACCACTCACAAGCCCTCCCCATCCCAGCCAGCATCGGCAGCTTGCTTCTCCAGGGAAGATGACAGGAGAAGCTAAGACAGGATAAGGGTTTAGGGTCAGCCACACCCAGAGGTATCTCACAGAGCTAGTGAGTAGAGAAGCACAGACTCTTAGGACTACAGCAGCCCAGAGCAGAGTAGCCATGGAGCACCAGGCCATGACTCCAGGCCAGGCTCTCAAATACAGGCCCCCTTCTTTTGTGAAGTAGAGAGACTGTTTGGTATGAAGCCTTTTGCAAGGAGCCTCGAGTGGAATGAGCTGTGTCATTGTCCTACAGAGTCCTACAGCTCTGACCGCTGAACCAAGCTGACGATGGATCAGACCACCAACTTAAGAGCTGTCAGACCCCTTGGCTAGAAAACAGCAAGGCCAGCCACACTTGTGAGAGCAGATGCCCAAGCTAAGATGTCTCTTTCCTGGCCTGGCGCTTACTCTAACTCTGCGGACCTCAGTATGAGTCAGAGGACACTCTGCCTTGCTTGTGAAGGATCAAGGCCTGCCTTCCGAGCTCCAGCTCAGGCTGTATACAGCTAAGTTGTGTTGTGAGCGCAAGGCAGTGAGTGGCGACTGTTTAGTATCCCCACGAGGTAGGGCCCCAGGTTGATGGGCCTTCATTTTTAGTGCAACGATCTCCAGCTGTTCAGGGAGACACACACAACTGAAAAGATGACAGCATCTGCTACCATTGGCAGTGGTCCCTATAATCCACTCTAACCTTAGCCCTGCAATGTAGGAATCAGCAGCTCCCATCTGTAAGAAGGAAAGAGGCTCAGAAAGGGTACTTCCCTCCAGTACAGGCACTAGGAAGTCAGGGTCTGCACTTGGCTTGAACACCCTAAGCAGCTAGCCTAATACAGAGAAACATGGCTGAGGGGGATGGAAGCTTGTGCTGGAAAAGAGGAAAAGCAAGCGCTGGCCGCACAATCCCAGCTACCACATAAAGGATATGTGACAGGGGAGCAACGGTCAAGAGCAGCCTTTCTACCTCACCACGACCAAACATGCCTACCTGGCTTGGAAGGCCCACATGTACCCTGGGCCCCTCACACCAGCTACCCCCAGCTTCAGGTGCCACCTTCAAGAGAAGCCTTCCCAACCATGGGTCACGCTCTCTGAGCGGCTCTGGCAGTGATAGCCCACCTGAGCCCACATTCTGTGCTCAGTGATTTCTCGGTAACTTAGAGGAGACTCTGCTCTACTTTCTACTACACTGGGACTCTGGCGGAGCCTGGTCTGACTTATTACCCTCTCCCACCAGAGACCAGCTCCTGATGGGCATGCAGTCAGGACCCCAGTGACCTAGCCCTATGACCGACTCTGTGACCTCCTCGCCCACACGCCACACTGCTGTGGCCGGCTCCTTTCTGCTCTAGGACATGCAAGTGTGCGCCCAGCTCTGAGGAATTTGCTCATCGTCCTTTTTAGGATACCCTCCCCTAGACACCCAGCAGCTCATGCTTCAGTCTCCTCAGATCTTTCCCACATGTCCCCCTCGTGGGCCACTGTCTCTTTGCCACCAGCACTCTCTATACCCTCTTCTCTGACGGTATGACCAGGGTTTTATGATTGTCAGCAAGCTTCAAATACGAGAGCCCTCATTTCTCCTGTAAGAGCGTTTCACAGTTTGTTCACTAATTTTCCTCCAGTGCCTAAGACAGTGTCTGAGAAAAGTCAAGAGTAAATGGAAAGGAAGCAGAGACCATTTGACCACACAAAGTCTTACATTCCCCTTAAGGCCAGGGACACAATCTAAAAACAACTGCTCTCTGCTTCTTTCCTCAGAGCCCCTAGAGATGGCTGGCGGGGGAGGGTGCTCCCTGTCAAGGCAAAGCAGCAAAGCAGGTGGGAAATAAGGAAAGAAGTGGCAGGCAGGGTCACCTGTCTCCTCCTCCTGCTGAGGGGTCCTCTCCCCTTCACTGTCACTACAGCTCCGGCTCCTTGGCCGCTTCCGGGAATAGTGCTCATCCTCTGTGCTGGCTGGAGAGGCAGGAGCGTCCACTGGGCCTTGGTCCTCGCCATTCTCCGGGGTCCCATCTGGATCCCCCTGTAGCTTAACTCCATTCTTGGCCTTCTTGAAGAGGACGGACGTTCGGCGGCCCACATTGCCAAGAGGGGTGCCAGGAGGGCTGTCAGGGTTTATGAGGGACAGTCTGTCAATGCCATTGTCACTAAGCAGGCACTGCAGGGGCTCACTCCCCAGCTGCAGGGCTGGCGTTTCTAAGAACTCTTCATCTTCCACCTTCCGGGACTTTAGGAAGCGGCTTGAAGGTTTACTGTCGCTGATGGGTTTCAGGGTTGGGGGATCTGGAGGGGACTCCTGTTCCGATAAGGAAGGTGCTGGCCCGGTAGGCTCCAAGGTGGGTGGGGCAGGCAATTTTGAATCATCTATTAGAGAAAAAGAGAAGCTGCTTGAACATTCTAGAAATCGTCTGCTCCTACAGGTCAGATACCATCTCTGATAAGCCAGGACCACAGCTTTGACCCCTCTTAGGTTCAGATCTAAGCAAAGATGAAAGGAGGCGTGAGCCCCGTTCACACTCAGTAGCTCTTAATCCCTGCTGTGTGTGTGAGTCAACTAGGAGAGCCGTCCTCCGCATGCTCAATGCGCTCGCCCAGTGCACTCGCCCAGTGCGCTCGCCCAACGCGGAGACCTGTGAAGAGCTCTTGGAGCCGCTTCAAGGGTATTGGCTAGAATATTTACAACTGGCCCTTAACAACAGCAACACATTGGTGGCCAAAATACATGGCTTGACACTAAAAGTGGATCCCCAGACAGCATCAACAGTATAACAGGCTGGCAGTCAGAGTTGGTAAATTCTGTGTATACAGAGCCTTACCAACCTAAGACAGCAGTGCATTGCTTTGGATAATGCATTTTCAATGATGGGTAAGGAAGGCATTCTTGTCAGAACAACCTACAGACAGTCTTGTTTATGAAATAAACAAGGGACAATGTGGACCTTGGGCTAGGACAAGGCTCAAGATGGATATAGCTGAGGAATGTGTTCTTTGTTTCTTGATCTTCTTGTTAAGTCCCTGAATGCGGTAATCATGGGGCCTTTGTTCATGCTTTGTCCCTTACTCTGTTTATACCTTGTTTGTTCCTTGACTACTTTTGTCTTGGACCTAGAACTGAGCCTATTCTTTGCATGTACTTAAAATAGTATAAAAGCAGCCTGGAAAAAAAAAACCTGCCTCAGCATTTGCGGGGTCATACTATAATGCTGTCTAACTGTCTCTCTTTTTCTTTAATCCTCACTCCCTCCCTTGGGACCCTGTTGACTGACTGAGCTGGCTTGGCCAGCGACCCTTTAATACAGTTCCTCTTGTGGTGACTCCCAACCATAAAGCTATTTTTGTTGTTACTTCATCACTGTAATATTGTTGCTGTTCGAATCATAATGTAAAGATTTGTAAAGACAGAGATTTGCTAACGGGGCAGAGACCCACAGGTTGAGACACACTGAACTAGGTAGGCACTGGACTAGGAAGTTTGTAACAACTTTAAGCCTAGGTTATACTCCAGACCAAATGAAGGCAAATCACAAACTGAGCCCAATAGTGTGTGTTTCAAATGTCACTCATGCCTGAGAAAGCCACTGGCATAGTCAACAGTAAGGGGAGGCTTCAGCTTGCCAGACATTGGGGTTTTCTCACCTGTCCTCAGTTCTGGTTTGTGAGGGCACCCAGCAGATAGAGTGAGTGTTTGCAGACAGAAGGAACTCAGCAGCTCTCAAACAAGCCTGTTCCATTTGAAACTTTACAAGCCACAGCCCAGACGTCCCCATATGAGCCTCTGCGTTGCGACCTGACCAGGAAACCCTCTGGGTGATGCTAGGGCAACTGGCCCACTGTGTATGACCCTACCCTGCCACAGTCAAGCAGTGGAATTCAAATGACATGCTGACTGTCACATGAAAGTTAATGGTCACATAGCCTTCTGATGTCATGTGGCTTCTCTATCTTGTCTCTGATCTACAAAACAGGCCAATCTCTGCAATTTGAGCCTTACCAAAACCCATGTTTAGGCTCTGTGAGTGACAGGTCCCCCCAAAAGTTGGGCTGAGGCAAGGGCAGGCACCAGTGGGAAGCAGCTCGGCTCATAGACAACTTCTGGATTTTGAGAGTCATTTCCTCAAATCATTAAGGCTGGTGACAGACTCTAATAAACTATTGGTTGCCATGATACTTTCACTTGAGAAAGCCACCTGCCTCAGTCAATGCCATCTTTGGTAGTCTGACTCCTCTACTGTGGTGGGCCTACAGCCCTGGCCAGCTGGGATCCAAAACCACGAGTCTGGGCTACAAGGAAGGCCCTCACTTCCCTGCTCATCCTTCCACAGCCCAGTGTAACCTCTTCTCAGAGCTTCTGCATGCAGTGGTAGAGAGTAGCTGACTTAGCTGGAACACAACGCCACTGCATCAGGTGCAAAGAAAGATTCTGCCTACTACAGAGTTGCTGGGCTCCAACACCCTAACCTCTCTGAACCTCTCCACTTGAGAGGATACTCTCGAAATCTGAGCCTCTTACTCTTCCTGACTCCCTACTCACCCCAGCACCCTGCCTGCCTGACTCTCGCTTACCTCTGTCTCCTTCGTCTTCTGGCTCCTCCTGTAGGGCCTGCTCCGGCACAGCTGCATCCCCCCGAGATCCTGCTGGCAGCTCCCCATTGGGCACAGTCTTGTTCAGTGACAGGAGCTGTGGTGGCGGTGGCTGTGCTAGCTTTTGCCGAAGGGCATTGATCTCCCTGCGCAGCATGCGGACACGACGGGTGCGTGCCCCACTAGACCGCATGGCGCTCACCAGATCCAGTTTCTCCAGCAGTTCCTTCAGCTGTGCCTCTGGGGACAGATGGGCCCGGTTCTCTGGGATGAGGATGTTGTCCACTGCCAGGGAGAAGGGAGGACAAAAGAGGCTGAAGGACCAGCTCAGCGCAGGGTGAGGGAAGAGGGCTGGCGTGTTTTGGATGCAAACTACAGTCCTGGAAGGGCTAGGCCCGTGACTTGGCCAGACAGCACTGCTGCCCAGAAGGGCCAGAACAAAACGTGGGAAACAGCTGCAGGAAGCAAGCCCCAGTTATGCCTATGGCCATGCGGCAGGCATGCAGTGGCTTACCAATCCCTGGCCCGAATGACTGTGCAGTAAGCAGGGACAGGCAGTGTGGTGCTCAGAAGCTCTACTTCCTGGTCCTCCCACCCCATGCTCCAAAGCCACAATGCAGGGATCCAGGAGAGAGGCCTTGGCTTTCCAGACAGACAGCTACGCCTTCCCTATAGCATTGAGTGCACCAGTTTAGCCTCAGAGCACACTGGTCTGCTCCCGGCCACAGCTTTGCGCCTCCAAGGCCCACCCTGATCCTGGGCTGTCTGGGCCCTGTCCTTGTGCCTCTCTTCCTGGTCCTTCTCCTCCCTACCCATCCAGGCTCCTCACCGTCCTCCCACGAGAATCGGTAAAAGTCTTCCAATTTGGGTGACTCGGGCAAGTGGGTGCCCCTCTCAGGATCATAGCCGATGTTCTCTGCCTGCCGCCGGGCATGCCGCAGGATGGCCCCTCCCAGGTCCCGCAGGCGGACAGCTGCTCGGTGGAAAATTGTGTCTTTAGCATTATACTTCATGCAGTTGGTAACTATAAGGTTAAAGTCCTCCTCAAACTCCTCCAAGGTGTGGTACAGGTGAGATTCCAGCTTCCGCCTCATAGTAGAAAAATCCATTGGCTTGGATATGAATTCCAGGTAATCTGGAACCTAAACATATAAAACCTGTACAATTACAACAACTATTTATGAGCCTCACGGGCGCACCCTTCACTGCTACTCTTGGCCTCCCAACTCTCTGCTGTGGCCATGTCGGGCTCACCGCGAGCCCCAGGGCCTGGTCCACCCAGACCTCCTACAGACCCCTCACCATAAGCAAGTCTCCTAGCCAGCCAGCCAGCAGCCCACCCTCAATTCTGGATGGCCTATGGCCCAACCCTTCCTTGCTCTATTTCCAGGGCAGACTTCCTGCCTAGAGGGGCAACTTGCCTCACTCAGGCTGACAGGTTCAGCAAAGATGTGTGCAGGGTCCTTCTCCTGCAGCAGGTCCAGAGTTGTCCTCAGCAGAACGGTGAATGGCATCAGCTCCAGCTCCATGGCAGCCTGCTGCACTTTGACCTGCAATGAAAGGAGGAGTGGTCGGAGAGTGGGGAAGCTGGCCACCCCACCTGAGGCTCACACAGTGTAGTTCACATGTCAGAGCCATAACTTCCAGTGTGTGAGGGCGGAGAGGTGTTGGCATCATGTGGGCTTCGCCCTCAGGATGGACCAGGAAGCCTGGGCATGGGCTCTCACAAGAGTGACTTGTTAAGGCAAACTCCCACTGTGGGATGGAGCCCTCTCCCAGCCCGCCACTATGCCCTTACTTCCAGCCTCCAGCCTTGGGAGTCAAATCAGCTTTTCTTCGCAAATGGCCCAGTCTGTGATAATCTCTCCTGGTGGCAGTGAGTAGACTAGAACAGCTACTTTACAAATGTTTTCTACACATCAAGAACCAGACCAGGCCGGGCAGTGGTGGTGCACACCTTTAATCCCAGCACTTGGGAGGCAGAGGCAGGTGGATTTCTGAGTTCGAGGCCAGCCTGGTCTAGAGTGAGTTCCAGGACAGCCAGGGCTACACAGAGAAACCCTGTCTCAAAAAAAAAAAACAAAAAAACAAAACAAAAGAACCAGACCGGAACTCACAGAAGTTAATAACAATTATTGATTGTAGTAACTAACATGAGTAATAATCCACGCTAGGTCTCAAGTAACGGCCTAAGCATTTTTTAAAGATTTATTTTTAGTTATATGTAGATGTGTGTCTGGGGGCATATGTGTGGGGCCAATCTAAGCATCCTCCGGAACACTGAGTATCAAGGTCGGTACAGATAGGCATTTCACACAGAGGAAGTGGAGTCACAGAGAGACCAAGAGACTGGCTCCAGGTCACAGAGCTAACAGAGCAATTAGCACAGGGCTCTAGTCAGCTTCTACAGTACTCCTGACCATTAAGCCACACTACTCTTCTCCTGTATTATCTCAATTAACGACACAGCAACTAAAGCAGAGGTTATGTCCCCACTTTAGAATATGGTACATGAAGTTGGCTGACATGATTGTTACCAGAATTATCTGTTTGGAAAGCATTTGAGCCCAGGCCTTAGTCCAAGAGCACTGAAGAAACCCAATGTGAGCACACGTGTATCTCATGAGCACTGAGAGCTCTCACTAAGAGCGTGTGGGCCCAGGGTGACTGGGGAGCCCAGGCTCACCCCTTAGCACTTGTATGGACCTAGAATGACCAGGGAGTCCAGACTCAGCATAGCTACAGCACCCTGTCCAATGTTATCTTACATGGGTGCCCTGACAGGAAATACCACACAGCCATGAGTGAGGCAGACAAGCTCCTGCTCTTATCCACATCAACATAAACCATAGCCAGGTTTTATGAACCCAAGGAAGACCATCTAAGCTGTAGGACCAAGCCTGGATACAAATTACAGTTTGACCTGTGAAGGTCTTGAGATGTCCTCTCTGCCCACTCATGCTAAACACAGTAAGAGCTGCCAGGGCACGGTGTAGAGCCCCAGCAGTTGGCCTAGAAGGGAGGGGGTGTGGCTACTGAACTGAATGACAGGAGGAGGAGGAATTCTAACCCACGCCTCGAAAGCACTGGAGTAACAGCTGCTATTCTTGGACCAGAGAACAGTCTGGGCTTGTCATCCGTTCAATTACTAGTATTTGCTCTGCGCCATGTGCGGAGCACTCAGACACTCCAGCCGGGCAGAGGACAGTACAACCCTTAGCAGCAGCAGCTACCCCTCTCCAGCCCTGACCATGTGCCAGGCAGCATTCTCAGCTCTGAGAAACATGAATTCATCTGTCTTTCCGATGTCAGCTCTCGTTATCTCTATACTAAAGATGAGAAAACCGAGGTCTACGGAGATTGAACAGTTTGTTTCCTGTTACAGAAGGAGCCAGGCTTTAGACCAGCAACAACACCCATCATGCTCCTGAACCACATGCTATACCACCGACCCCCTCATGTCCTGTGCTGGGGGACTTTGACTGTTCGACTCCAAGTCCACAAATGCTTAAGGCCCAGGGAGAACCTCGGGTTAAGTGACGGTTTGTATATGCTCAGCCCAGGGAGTGACACTATTAGAAGGTGTGGCCTTGTTTGGAGTGGGTGTGGCCTTGTTGGAGTAGGTGTTGTCACTGTGGGTGTGGACTTTAAGATCCTTGTCCTAGCTGCCTGGAAGCCAGTATTCTGCTAGCAGCTTTCAGAGGAAGATGTAGAACTCTCAGCTCCTCCTGCACCATGCCTGCCTGGATGCTGCCATGTCCCCATCTTGATGACAATGACCTGAACCTCTGAACCTATAAGCTAGCCCCAATTAAATGTTGTCCTTATAAGAGTTGCCATGGTCAGCCGGGCAGTGGTGGCACACACCTTTAATCCCAGCACTCGGGAGGCAGAGGCAGGCGGATTTCTGAGTTCGAGGCCAGCCTGGTCTATAGAGTGAGTTCCAGGACAGCCAGGGCTACACAGAGAAACCCTGTCTCAAAAAACCAAAAAAAAAAAAAAAAAAAAAAAAGAGTTGCCATGGTCATGGTGTCTGTTCACTGCAGTAAAACTCTAACTAAGTCAGTTGTCATCTGGCAATGTCGTAGAACGGCTCCAGAAGCTTTTCAAAACATTCAGGTCAGTATCCCTCCAAAAACTTCTAAACCAGAAACTCCAGTCAAGGGCTCAGGCGTGCGGAACTAAGCACAGACAGGCTCCAGCCCAAATGAGTTTAACCACGAAACATAGATGCCTCCAGCAGCACTCTACCCCATACCAAGTGGGCAGAACATGGAGCCCACAGTGCTCAGCACAAGACAGACAAAGAATGCTGGCACCACAGAGGTGCCTGCACGCTCCGATGACACAGAGAAGGAAGGGCCCTAGTAAGAGCCTGCCAGGGCTCTGCTCACCTGCTCCCGCTTGAGCTTCTCCCTCTTGCGGATGAGTTCGATCAGCAGCCTCGCACGCTCCAGGTCATGGCGGAGTTTCTGCCAGTATTTCAGCTCCTCCTTCACGGCGCTTGTCTTCTCGTCCTGCTCCCGCTGAGCAAGGCAAAAACAAGGGGGCTGTGGTCTCCTCCCTCCCCACAGTCCCGGCTTCAGCCTCCGAGGGCTTCAGCAATTGGGACCCTGCCTGCACGCCTTTAATCCCAGCACTCGGGAGGCAGAGGCAGGTGGATTTCTGAGTTCGAGGCCAGCTTGGTCTACAGAGTGAGTTCCAGGACAGCCAGGGCTACACAGAGAAACCCTGTCTCGAAAAACAAAGAGTCACTTCCGACTGCTTCCCCCAGCCCCAGGGACACCGCCGGCTGGCTATGGCCCTCGGAGCTGGAAAGCATTTCTGAGGAAACCTGGTAAGACTAAGGGGTTGAAAGAATCTCACCTTAGAGCTTTGCCTTAGCTAGAACACAGTGACGTTCCTTCTAGCACATGGTGGTTTAAAATGGTTTGGTCAGTGAAAATCAGCAAATGCAAGGGCTGGAGAAATGGCTCGGATTAAGAGTGGGTAGGTTTACAGAGGACTGGTTTACAACCTCTTGCAACTCCAGTTCCTGGGAAATCTGCCTCTGGTCTCTACAGGCACCTGCACTCCTGGAAACACACGCACACTAACACACACTTGGAAAGTAAAATAAATAAATAAATAAATAAATAAATAAATAAATAAATAAATAAATAAATAAATCTTTAAAAAAACCAAACAAACAGTGAATCCTGTCCTAGAAGAGGTCACTGTCGCTGAGAGAAGGCAGAAGCTCAGCATTTGCAACACAGGAATGTGACAGCTTAAAAAGAAACCAAAGCCTGGACCATGTAAATAGAAGAGAGCGCTGACAGAACCCCCCTCTGGCCTCTGAGGTACCTGCTCTCAGGACACACACTCCCCACACATATACAACACACACCAATTAAAAAACAAAATAAACCTTTTTGGGTATTTTTTTTTAAGACTGAGTTTCTCTGTGTAACAGCTCTGGTTGTCCTGGAACTCGCTCTGTAAACCAGGGTAGCCTGGAACTCACAAAGCTCTGCCTGCCTGCCTCTGCCTCCAGTGCTAGGATTAAATGTATGTGCCACCAGCACCAGCAGCTAAACCTTTTCAATTGCTGAGAGGATACAAAACAGAGAGGTGCCTGGATGGGGGAGGTTTGGTTGGGAAGGCTTGCTAGGTAAGCAGCCTCCTCAGAGCTGCATATACAGGGGAAGACATGGGTAAGCCTACAGCTTGCTGGCCAGCCAGTCCAGCCAATCACTGAGCTCAAAGTTCAGTCACTGAGCCGGGAAGGTGCCTGGTATTGGCATGTATGTCATCGCACGCGTGCGCGCGCGCGCACACGCACACGCACACACACGCACATACACACACACACACACACACACACACACACACACACACACACACGCGCGCGCGCACTCATACAACAAGAAGAAATCAGAAAAGGTTTAAAGGTGCATAGAAACCTGTTGTTACAGAGACTATGATGTCAATGCAGGGCAATGGTGAAGGTGACAGTCTGGGGAAGGACTTGCTGGGAAGAGCTTGCTGATGCTGCAGAGGCTTCAAGGAAGCAGAGGTTAAAGAGAGACCAGACAGCTTGGCCTGTGACTCAGAGGCTGCGACAGTGAGCAGACAGGGTGCTCAAAGCATGGGTCATGTGAACTTTGTGCCTTGCAGCGTGGTAGGATCCGAGGCAGGTGGGACAGAGCAGCTGAGGAGGGTTAACTGATGCTGTGGGCATTGGGAAGGGACTAACTAGGAGCAGAAAAGCATGTAGTGGCTGCCACCATGGGACAGGCTGCAGACTACAGGTTAGACCGTCAGCTGCAGACCTACTATGAAATGCTTAAGAGCAAAGGGCATCTTTTCTGATTTTAGGCAATTGGGCCACCCTATTTTCACCCAGCCCACCTCTTCTATGACATCTGGAGGGCTTTGTCTATGTAACTGTGACACCTGGCTGGCTGTTCACTGTCCTGGAGTTTATCCTTGAGTCAATCCTTCTAACAATACATTTTTTAACAAAAACATCTCTTGGCCTCAAAGAGATTAAACAGCCCAGTTAATAACATGCTTTGAGATCATTTAAGACTATGTGCTCAGTCTGCTGTCCTACTATGTACTCAGCCTATTTAAGTTTAACCTGCTCTTAAGAGAACAAAGTTTCTTTGTTTGACTTGGATTTCCTAGGCAATCAACTTTTACAACCTAAGCATAGCTTTCATCTTGTTATGTTCTCTCCCAGGTCTTTGACACAGTCCTCTGCGTGTGTGTGTGTGTGTGTGTGTGTGTGTGTGTGTGTGTGTGTGTGTGTCCCCGCATGCACTGTGATAATTATTTGCTGAAAGCAGTCAACAGGTTAGAAGTTACCTTAAATATCCATAAATTTTAAGAACATGTGGATATAGCTTGTTAAGGTCTATTTGCAATATTGAGTGTTTCTAGGTCAGGGTACCTTATAAAAGTTATAAAACTGTCAATTTTCCTGTAAGGAATCCCTCACTCGGGCTGGAGAGACAGCAGAGCACCTAAGAGCACTGGCTGCTCTTGCAGAGGACCAGGGTTCAGTTCCTAACACCTACATGGCAGTGATAACCATTTATCATTTCAGTCCCAGGTCAGCCAACACCCTCTTCTGGCCTCTGTGAACAACAGACACCTACATGGTACACAGACATTCATGCAGGCCAAATACTTGTACATACAAACTAAATCTCAAACGAACAAACAGAATCTCTCCCTCCACCCCCACCCTATCGTTTCTGTGCTGTTCAATTAATACAGAGAAAAGCCCTGTTAGGAAGAGGCAGGGCAGACAGCAGACACAGCCTTAACTTATTACAGGCGTGATAGACAAAACACTCCACACTCCACACACACACACACACACACACACACACACACACACACACACACACACACACACGAGTGAACACACATTAATACAAGAGGAGATGGCTTTGTTTTCATTCCTGAATGCACGCAGATACAGTTTAGTGTTACTGACTTATCTGCAGCGTATGAGCCATGCAAAGCATCTCCCTTTAGAAGGGGCCCCAGCCAGGCCAAGATCTCTGCGGTGCTGGTGAACTGTCCCTGGACAGATCACTCAGAGGGTGATCTGCGAGGAGGAGGAGGAGGAGGAGGAGGAGGAGGAGGAGGAGGAGGAGGAGGAGGAGGAGGAGGAGGAGGGGGAGGGGCACCATCCCACTTCCACCATCTTCTCCTTTCCCCCCAGCTTCCTCCACAAGCTGCCAAGAGCCACGGTACCTACCTGCTCAGCATTTCTCTGGGAC
Organism: Uromys caudimaculatus; assembly: GCA_028551405.1. NCBI lineage: Eukaryota > Metazoa > Chordata > Mammalia > Rodentia > Muridae > Uromys > Uromys caudimaculatus. Next base: position 42,534,896 of record CM052720.1, read on the forward strand.
TGTAAGTGGGAGTGCAGGCGTCTGATGAGGGGGACGCCATTCCGAGCCTGCCGCTTCAAAAGCCAGTAGCTGTGGAGCCGCTGCATGAACTGGTTTTTCCTCTGAAAGGAGAGACCACTACAGATCTTGTTCAACCTTGGGTAGAGGCACAGGGGAGTGAGAGACAGGTCAGTGGGAAGCTCGGGCTACACACAGCTGTATATCCCATTCCGATCCCAGTTCATTTCTGAACCTTACAGAGGAAAACAGAACAAAGTGACCAAATGCCTGGCCTCAGGGGAGGGCTGAGAGAAGACAGCAGAGTTGGGCAGCTCAGACTGAGCAGGCGAGTTTCACCTGCTTCTCCATCCTGCCTTGCAGTACTGAGCTGAAGGAACCCTCTCACAGCCCTGCTGCCTGCCCTTATGATGCTCTCAGTCCAGGTACTGAGAAACGGGCCCGTGCTCCTGAACCCACACACAGCCTCCTCCTGAAAACAGCACAAAGAAAACCAAACTTTCAAGTAAGCCGTGTGCTGTGCCGCCAGACCCTGCCTTATGTGGCCAAGGATCTCACCAGACCCACAACCAAGCTCAAAGAAAATACACATCCAAATGTAACCCCTCAGAGTAACCTGACCTCTGAGGGCTCTTGTGTGTGGATGCATGTACATGAGAGATGGGGTCTCACTATAATATCCAGGCTGGCCTGGTACTTATGATCCTCCTGCCTCAACCTCCCAAGTAACTGAGATTATAGGCATATAACAACGTAGCCAGCTGACCTCTCATTTTTTCATTTAAAAACTCTTAGCATCCTAAAAATGCCTCAATTTTGAATCAAAGGAAAAAAGGAGAAAACAACAAAAATCTAAACACAGATAAACATCGAGGACAAAAGCTTTAAAGGAACCAGCAAAGGAAGGTCTTAAGAACCGGGTTATGGCCGGGCAGTGGTGGCGCACGCCTTTAATCCCAGCACTTGGGAGGCAGAGGCAGGTGGATCTCTGAGTTCGAGGCCAGCCTGGTCTACAGAGTGAGTTCCAGGACAGCCAGGGCTACACAGAGAAACCCTGTCTAGAAAAACAAGAAAGAACTCGGTTATAACTAGTATCAGTTATGAGGGCTGGGCAGGAAAGGATCTAATGAACAACTTCAAGGTGAGCAGCACTGTCCCCTCCCCACAAAGTAGTGACAGGCACCTAAGGAACCCAGGTTGGGTAGACCAACACTCCTGACACAGTTAAGAAGATGGCGGCCCCACATGGGATCCGACCCCATGACCTCTTCACTACCACAGTCCACACCCAAGGTAAGCAAGGCCCCAGTGCCCTACACTTTCTTCTGCTTTATCTCTCCGTCACACTCCACAGGAGGAGAGCTAACTGTAGCTAATCGAGATGAAACTTAAGAAAGATGGGGCGAGTAGAGCGGGCACTGCCACTCCACGCCTTCTCCGTCTCCAGTCAGATGTTCTTGCCCCAAAGCCAAGCTTACCTAGGCCTTTCCCCACAGGACAGCTCCCACCAGCACCCATGCCAAGCACACCTGCCCACTTGCAGGCCAGCCCCTCCCTCTGCCTCCTGGCCATGGTGGGGTCAGCAGCGTTTGTGCGAGTAGGGCGGGGATAAAATAACACAGCAGCAGCAGTAGCCACCATTTATTGAGCGCTTACTACCTGCCAGGTACTGTGCTAAGGATTTGACTCAGATTTCTCTCAACTCAATCTGGTGAGTTTGTTCACGAACCCAGGCTTAGAGCAATTAGGCAACTTACCAAAGGTCACACAAATATCAAATGGTGTGTTTCTTCTTAGCCAGCAAGTCTGGCTCCTGTGACAGACAACCAAAAGCTAGCCCCAGGGCACAGCCACCCTACAAATGGGGACTAAGCACTGACCCAGTTACCTCAAGAAAGGTAACCAAGATCAGTTTTGTGCCTGGAAAACGCAGAGTTGCTGAAGTTCTCGAAATAAGAGCCTCTCTGTCCCGATCTTGTTCTGGTACCTTCCCAGCATGGCAGGTCTGGCTGCCTGTTCCCCTCACAGTGCCAATTTCCTAATCAAGACAGCCTAGCACTCACAGCCCAGAATCTGCCCCTTTCCACCTTAGAACAGGATGTGGCATGTAGTAAGTGCTCAATAAATACCTCATTGAATGAACAAAGGAGAGAGCAACTTTACCTCCCGTGGCTGTGGTTTCTTCATCTGGGAATGTGGGAGAAGGTGCAAGGACTACATTAGATGAATAGTCTCCAAGATTCCCTCCTCCTCTAAGGCTGTACACTTGTCTTCCTCTCCTTTTCTTTTCCTGGACATGGGCTCACTGTGCAACCCTCCCTCGCCTATAGCTCAGTATGTATGCCAGGCTGGACTTGAACTTCCGGGACTTTATCTGCCTCTGCCCCCCAAGAGCTAGGGTTAAAGGTGTGCACCACCACACCCAGCTACCACTGTATACGTTGTGAATCGGCCTTGAGGTAGACTCTGCTGGAAAACATTCCCTGCTAAGCTCCTAACCCACCAGCACCCCCAGCTACTGAACGGATACAGGTGCTGTGCTCTCTGAGGGCTGAGGGAGGGGCCAGGCGGCTTGCTTATAAAGTTCTACTTTCCCCGAACTTTAAAGCTCCTCAAGAGGAGAACATGCATCCCTCACACTCACAGGCTCCCCACTAGGAATCCGAGTTTTGGGGAGCCCGTGAGACCCCTTGGGGATGTCACAGAGATGAGGCAGTGTAAGGACACAGCCTGTACATACAAAGACCGGAGATGATAACCATCTAGCGACCCATGGGAGAGTTAACAGCAGAGGATTACCCTGTGCACAATGCCATTTAGTGCCACTGGGAAAACTACCACTTTATTACACTGTCACCCATGTTATCAAGCATTTAAGTAATTTATGTCACTCCAAACCAAAGGAAACACATTACTCGGAGGGCAGGGACAAAACCACAAGACAGGCCCAGGTTCCAAAGGCCCAGGCTTCATTTGGGAGCACAGAGGAGACCAGGTATCCATCAGCCATATGTGGGGAAGACCTGGGCTACTGTGAAGAACAAACCAAGTCCCGCAAGAGACCTTCTCAAGAGGCTCACCTGTAAGAGGGTATCTGTGGGACCGTGACCATGGGGACAGTGATGGGTGTCTCTCGGCCAGCTTCCTCTGGCTCCTTCTTGATCTTCTGCTTTAAACTCATCTTGCTCTTCTTGGACATCCCTTTGAGGGGGCTGCCCACCCCACCTTGGCCTTCCTGGCCCCCATCCTCTGCTTCTTCCTGCTCTTCCTCCCCACCACCCTCTTTCGGCCCATCCTCATCCCCGACTTCACTGAGGCTCCTTGGGGAGTCGCCCTTTCTCCTGGCAGTGGTAATGCTTGGAGAGTGGGCCTCACAATAGGCGGTCTTGCGCACAGTGAAGATGGTGCCGTTGAGGCTGGTTTCTCTCATGGGTTCGATCTTCATGAAGAGCCCGGCCCTCTGTGCACATGTCACATGGAAGGCGGTGTAGCAGTTCACTTTATGGCACTGGATGGCTGCGCCCAGCCCCTTCTGCTTGCAGATATAGCAGGTCAGCTTCCAGCGGGCGGGCGGAATGTTGTCGATGCCCTCAATAGGCTCCAGGAACACAGTATTAGCAAAGCAGACTTCAGGGATCCAGATGGCACAGACTACATGGGCCCAGTGGCCATCACTGGTCTGTTTAAAGGCCCCACCTTTATTGGGGCATAGGATGCAATCCACAGGCCGAGAGGGAGACTGCAGGCAGCAGCGACACAGCCATTGGCCCTCTGGGATATAGGGAACGCCATAGCACTCCTGGTGCACAGCTAAGTTGCAGATGTCACAGAACAGGATGACATTGCTATTGTGGCACTCATCATCCAGGCACACGCAGCAGAAGGCGTCTTCGTCGATGAGAGACTGCTGAGCCCCACTGCTGCGGCTCTCCAGGTAGGACTCCTTCTCGAGCCGGTCCACCAGCAGCTCGAAGGTGTCCGCCGACACCGAGCTGTGCCCGTCGGCCCGGCGCTTCTCATTTACCATGTCTAGCCAGGCAATGTCCTCCTCGTCCATGTCATACTCCACCTCTGCATCCAGGTCCTCGGGAGGCTTCTCAATGTAGCGGTAATAAGCAGCAGGCAATGGGGGTGCTTCCGGCTGGCTCCCCGTGTCCACCACACGAAAGCTGGGCTGTGGGAGGTGGAAGGAGGTACCGGATGCATGTTTGGAACAGGGTTCCTTCTTCTTGCCCTTCGATGAGGGTTTCTTGGACTTGGCAGGGAACTGGGGCTGCTCACTGTTTTCTTTGTTGCTATTGCATTCAGTGATATCCTGAGCAGTCAGCTCATCTTCAGTGATGATCTTAAGCGGGTCATAAATGCTGATCCGATGTAGGCGGCCATCGATGTCGACCTCGACAATCCTCTGGGCTTGGGCGTAGGTCAAGGTCTCTCGTGTGGGTGAGCACTTAAGACTGTATGGGGATGGGGATCTCCGGCCCTCGGCGTTCTGCCGTGACTTTCGGCGAGGCTTCCTCATGGCAACTGGAAACCACGAAGACAAGCCTAAGGAGAGAAGGCCACAGGAGTGTGAGCTGGATATCATTGCTACACCCGTTCATTCACCCTTCCATCCATTCAAATGGACACCAAAAGATCTGTTTCCGGTCTAAACAATATACCTCTAAAGCAGTGGCTCTCAACCTCCCTAACACTGCGACCCTTTAATGCAGTTGTTTAATGTTGTAGTGACCCCCCCACTACAGTTATCTTCATGACTATTTCATAACTATAATTTTGCTATTGTTATGAATCGTAATGTAAATATGTGTTTTCCAATGATCTTAGTTAGGCGACTCCTATAAACGGTCGTTTGACCCCCCAAAGGGGTCAAGTCCCACAGGTTGACAACAGCTGCTCTAAAGCATTCACAAGGCATCTCTCTAAATCTCTTTACACACATCACTCTCAGTGAAACTTTTTTTCTGATTACTTTAAAATTGCAAATTCCAGCTGGGCGGTGGTGGCGCACACCTTTAAATCCTAGCTCTCAAGAGGCAGAGGCAGGTGGATCTCTGTGAGTTCGAGGCCAGCCTGGTCTACAGAGTGAGTTCCAGGACAGCCAGGGCTACACAGAGAAACCCTGTCTTTTTTGGTAACAGCATCTTCTAAGCTACGTAATTTACCTGTTTACTAGGTTTATTATTCTCTACTTCTAGCTGAATGAGAACTTCAAGGAGGAAGCTGGTCACATTCGCTGGGAAGTGTCTGAAAAGATACCTACTCGTGCTAGATGAGTACACTACACACTTCTGTGTGTGTGGTGTGTATATATGTACACCCGTGTGTCTGCATGTGCACCGGCCCACTCCAGCACGTGTGGAAGCCAGAAACTGCAGTCAGGTGTCTTCTTCAATCATGCACCACCTCATTACTTTTGAGATGAAATCGCTCCCTGAATCTGGAGTTTGGGGCTTCAGTTACATTGGCTAGTCCATGAGCACCTGAGAGCTACATATCTGTCCCCCGACTGTTGTACAACTTTAAATTCATTTTGGGGTCTCTACCCTGCCTAGTTTTTGGATAAAAGACACACAACTTTTATTACTTACAGTAAGCCTTAATCAGCACTAGAGCTGGCCAGATAGCTAGCCTCTATGTTGTTAAAATCTATTTCTTGCCAGGCAGTGGTGGCGCATGCCTTTAATCCCAGCACTTGGGAGGCACCAGGTGGATTTCTGAGTTCGAGGCCAGCCTGGTCTACAGAGTGAGTTCCAGGACAGCCAGGGCTACGCAGAGAAACCCTGTCTCGAAAAAAAACAAAAAAACAAACAAAAAAATCTCTTTCTTATTGATAACCAGGTTATTATTATGTTTTAGCTGGGCCGCTCTAAACTCTAATTGCCAGCCCTCAGGGCTGTGCTTTCTTGATTCCTAACCCATGGCATTTACTTTTCTCTGTCTCCCAAAGGAGAAATAGATAAAAACTGATATAAATATGTTTAAGGATACATGGCCAGGCCTTTGACGAAGACAAGGATGGTTAGGTTTCCTGTGAGTCCGAGGCCGATCCACTACACCCGACGCTTGAGGAGTGCTAGAGGCCCACTTTGCACTTGACTTTTAGGTGGGTACTGGGGATCACACTCAGTTCTGTAAGCTTACACAGTAAGCCCTTTACCTACTGGGTCATTTCCCCAGCCCTGATGTTAACCATTATGATCCCTGTCCTCAAGGAGTCTTGTCCTACTAAGGGGACAAAAATGCACACAGATCTTTAGAATATGAGACAAGGTCTAGTATTGTAATGATCCATGCGGTGAATGAAACAGGTCATTGTGGGAAAGATCGTGCTTAGGGTTTCAGAAGACAGGATACCAGGTCAGAATGACAGCAAGATCATGCTGCTTGTTTCTTTGAGACCATTTGAGACAGGGTCTCTCCACATAGCCCCTGCTGGCCTAGAACTCGGGATGTAGGCTACGGTGCCTAGCTAACATCGTGGGGGGTTTTTGTTTTTCTTTTGTTTTTTTTACAAAAGGGGAGGCAAAGATAATAATGGTGACAATTAAGAATATTCATCCATGGCCTGGAGAGATGGCTCAGCAGTTAGGAGCACTGACTGCTCTTCCAGAGGTCCTGAGTTCAATTCCCAGCAACCACATGGTGGCTCACAACCATCTGTCATGGGATTCGATGCCCTCTTCTGGTGTGTCTGAGGACAGCTAAAGTGTACTCTGTATTCCTATAAATAAAATAAATTAAAAATAAAAATAAAAAAGAACACCATCCCCTGTCAAGCTTTATAAAAAAGACCCAGTTCCATCCATCAGAGGATCAGTGTAGTGTAGACCTTAATGGTGCACGCCTTTAATCCCAGCACTTGGGAGGTGGACATAGGCAGATGTGCTTACTTTAGTGAGTTCCAGGTCAGGTGGGGGCTATATAGTGAGAACCTGTATCTAAATAAATAAGTAAAATCACAGGTCTAAAGCATCTCCTGAGACATCTCATGGCTAGAAGCCCTATCTCTTGGCCTTATCCAGAGTAAAGACATCTGAAATGCTTCCGACTATACATAATATAATACGCAGGGTACTTCCTACAGGAGGCAGGATAAGATAACTGCTTCCAACCACAAACTTTGCAGGCTCTGGGAAAGCCTCTAAGCAATCTTTTAAATTGTAAGTAGCCTGTCTGAGATCTTCATTGGACTCAAGGATAAACTGATAGGGGCAGAATCTGAGGTGAATTCTCAATGTACAATTACCTCAGAAATCTCTCTCCGGTAATACTTGTATCTAATCTACCCCTGTGTGCTTCCCCCAGCATTCTCTGCCACTAAGGAGCAGAGGCAGGCAGTTACCAAGGCCATCCTCACCAGGAAGACTATATTCAGCATACTTTAACAAACTACAATGGCCTTTTCTTTTTAGTATTTCTCACTACCTCAGGAGACTGTGCAGACATCATCTCCATTTCAGCCAAGAGAAAACAGAAGCTCAGAAAATGTGTGACTCAAGCAAAGCTGATGTGACTCCAGATCTCCCAGCCAAGCTGAGAGGCTACAAACACCAGGGAGTCTCTATGAAGATCTTCTGTACCAATCTAGGTTCTAATCCTGGTTCTATGTAACCTGGACAAAGTTTTGAATTTCTCTGGTGCTAGGTGTAGTGGCACACTTTCTATCGAAATACTTTGGAGGCTGAGGTGAGCCTATCTCTGTGGAATTTGAGGAATCTGAGATCTACAGCTTTCAGACTACCACAGCACATAGTGAGACTCTCCCTTTTAAAAAAAGTAAATGTTCATAGGCCTGGAGAGATGGCTCAGCATAATTGAGAGCGCTGGCTGGCTGCTCTTCCAGAGAACCCAGATTCAATTCCTAGCTCTCACAGGACAGCTAACAAGTGTCTGTACCTCCAGTTTTGGGGGACCCTAACAGCTTAACATACATACATGCAGGCAAAACACCAATGCACATAATTTTTTTATAAATATATATATACATATATATGTGTGTATATATATGCACACACACACACACACACACACACACACACACACACACACACACACATATATGCTGAAAAAGTAACTCAGCAGTTAAGAGGACCTAGGTTTGACGCCCAGACCCATACTGTGGCTCACAACTGTCTGTACCCAGGGTCAGGGTATTGGGAGCCCTTTTCTGGATTCCCAGGACTATCAGGCAACATACCCATGCACATCAAAATTTTAAAAACTAAAAATTAATAAAAGCAAGGGCAAAAATATCTACTCATTAAGGATGATCAATAAGTTATCATTGACAACCATAGTGAAAAGACCTTTCAGTCCCAAGGTATAACCTGGCTGAGAAGCAATGTGAGGCAGGCCTACATCACCATTTGGAGCTAAAGGACACAGGACCTTTGCCGCTCAACTAGCCCTGGGGGCACTAGATCTCGTACAAACCTCAAATCTCAGAAGTAGTCCCAGGCAACAGACTCGATTCCCTAACTCTCCAAAGGCAAGCAGCCTCTGGAGAGGAAACACATACTTCAGTATCAATTTTGAAGAGTCTACAAGAGCCCCATTCTATACTCTCAGAAATCGTCTCCATCCCCACTCGGGGATCCCGCGCGGTCGGTCCCAGGGAGCAAACCCGTCGGATCGGGCTGGGCTACTGCCAGGGGAAACGAAGAAGAGTTTCGCCTACATGGAGCTAACAACTAGACCAGGGTTGGTATATTTTTTTGGCGGGAGTTTCCTCACGTACACAACTCTTCCCACACACACTGCCGAGTACCCCCAACATCCCCCTTCAGAGACGTTCTCAGTCGCCCGTGAGCCCCAACTCGCCCACCTCAGCCTGGCCCCCGAATGAGGAGTTTCAACAATTGGACGGAACCCGTCCAGCACTCCACACAAGAGACTCATGAGACCAGGTAAGACTCCAGACAAGGTCCCTGCCCCTTTAAAGGGACATCTCTTCCTGTGGAATCTTTACGACACCCCTCGAAGGAGAAAAGAGAGAAATATCTCCCCCCAAAAATACCCAGAGGGTAGGCGCACCACAGACAGACGCGGAGTCCGACCCTCACAGAGAAAGCGAGCGCCAGCGAACGAGGGGGAGGGGCGGAGGGACGCAGAGATGCAAGCCCTTATTGGCTGCCCGACCTGCCCGTCAAGGGGGAACTCGTGCGCCAAGGGCGGCCCCCTAAGGGCGGAACTCTGGTCTGGCCTGGCCAATAGGAGAGCACGGGGAGGGCGGGGCTTAGCCGCTCGGCTGCCAGGACCGGGGAGAAACAAGATGGCGGGTGCGGGAGGGGGTCCTCGCTTTGCAGCTCCCTCTCGCGCGCTTTCCCTGGCCTCGTCGCCGCCCTCGCTCCAGGGGAGAGCTCGCGCGTCACCCCCGCGCCCCATCGGGACACCCCTGTGCGCCCCGGCTGCCCCCACGCGCGCAGCGCTCGCTCCCCGTCGGCCCCCGCCGCCCCCGCTCGCTCCGGCCCCACCGCCGCCCCCATTTTACCTCTGCCGCCGGCCGGGCCCCTCGCTTCGGGGGGCCCCCTGAGCGCGGGCCGGCCGGGCCAGCGAGCAGCTCGGTGCGCGGCCCGGCTGAGGGAGCGCGGCCTCCTCCCGCTCCGGCCCTCCGCTCCGTCTCCCCCGGCCCGGCCGCCGCTCCCGGGGGAGGAGGGGGAATGGAGCCACCGCCGCCGCCACCGCTGCCGCCACGGAGCCCGGCCGAGGGGAGGGAGGGATCAGCCCCCAGGCAGGATCCGCCCCTCGGCCTCCCCCCGCCACCTCCACCCCTTCCCTCGCTCCCTCCCCGGCTCGAGCCGCCGCACGCGAAGCGGGAGCGCGAAAGCGCGGGGAGACCGGAGCGGATGCCCCCGCCCGAGCCCGGCGCGGCGGCGGCGGCGGCGGGGAGACAGAGCGCGAAACGGCGGCGCCACCTCCACGGGGCACCGTCCCCGGCTCCGCCTCACGGTGGCGGTGCGGACGCGGCGGGGCTTCATCCCGGGGCCTGCCCCAGAGCTGGTCTAGTAGTAGCCGGGGTTCCCACTCTGAATCCACAGAGCCATGGCTTACCCCATCCCAGCCAGAGTGTGGGGCCACCCGCCGCCTCCGAGGTGGAACCGCCCATCCCACCCCGCCCCAAGGCTCGCCCCGGGACCACAGGGTGTGTGGCTTCCCCGAGCGCAGGTGGCTGCGAAGCGGCCAGAAAGTCCCTCCCCAGGCCCCCAGGACAAAGGTCTAGCGATGTCCACCCTTCCCCTCCCCCGGCGGACAGCCCGGGAAAGACCCGCGCCTGTGGTGTGTACAGGTGAGCCTCTCCTTGCACACAAGGCTGCCACAGACCAGATTTTTCCATCTGTGTGTGTGTGTTTTTTAAATAAAAGTAAACATAAAAGTTTGACAGTCTGCTTAAGCGTGCCTCGTAATTCCGTTTGTCACTCTAGTCATGGGAAATACTTTTCTCCTTGAATCTGATTTGGCCAGGAGTCGGTTAATTTAATGCACTAAGCGGCTTTCTCAAAGACTGCCTGCCTGTCAAACCGCAACTCCCAGACTTTGAAATGTACTCAAGCTGGCTTTTGTTCTAAGAAAAAAAGATAGAAGAAATGGTTCCTTTGCCCCTTCACGCGCGACGTGTATCTATAAATTTGAAAGCTTACCTCTCGTGACTGAGCTCTTAAGCACCAATACTTAATGATGCTTATAAAGGATATATGGATAAACTGTCAACCAAGATGAAGATGAATGATATATTTTGAAAGCGTTTCCGCTGCCCGAACTTTCGTTCGGTGAGACTTTCGATTGCTCGATTGGCTCTGGTGTCCAGGACCTGGGTGCTACAGTTGAAAGTAGAGAATAAACTCTTAGGGTCCAAACCTTGTGTTTTTATTTACATTGAAGTATAGGTGGTCGGCATCCTAAGTAAATAGTTCAGAATTTACCAGTGAAGCAAGGAAGTTAGGTTTCGTTACAGGGGTGTTTTCTTGATAGATGGTAATAACGTACTGCAAAAATAACCAATTTTTAAGAAGGAAAGGGCGTGGCTTGGGGAGCCAAGCAATATCCCCACCCCCACCCCCACCCCCACCCCGCAGTGTTTTCAAAGCTTTGAAGCAGAAATGCTGTGAATTAGTCAACTCTTGTAAAGCTTGGGGGAATAATCATGGGAGGGAAGGTGTGGAAAGATTAATTGTGGGAGGGAAGGCCCTAGAGGAAGAGAATATTGCAATTACTTTTAATTTAAAAAAAAAGAGGAACAAATAGGAATTTCAGTCTTGTTATTTTACAACAGGAAACAAACATTTACATAGGACATGTGTCTTGGTCCTATCTTTTATTCTGCACGGTGGCACGTGGGCATCACCCACCTGTTTCTTGACTGACATTCTCAAAGTTTATTTAGCATGACCTGGTTTGTATGATTGAGAAGGACTTTACTCTAAAATGGACAAATAAATGCCCTGGGAAGATGTCGCAGCTCATCCTGGCAGTGACTTAAGAGCCATTGAAAGCACATGGCAGTCACCAGCCTTTTTTTCCTGGTCATTTTCATGAGACCAGGCTCAACTCGTGTTTCTCCTCCCTTCTTGCCCTCACCCTCAAAACGTTAGAGCAACTCTTATTTTCCTTCTTGACCCGGGAAATTAGTCTTCTGTACGTAGCATAACCTCACACATAGCCAGTTCGCTGGGATGTAATCTCAGGTGTAACATGTGACAATTATGTCATTAAAAACAAATTTGGATCAGACATCCCAGAGGCACTGCATTTAATTCGCCTCAATCTTCAGCTATTTTAAAGAGTTTGAAGTCATCAGTCCCTGGCCTGTCCATTAAACAGTGCTAAATTAAGTTCAACAAAACAAGCGCTCTGCCTGTGACTCTAAATACTTGCTTTATCATTTCCCTTCTTTGTCATTACAACTCTCGTGAGCTCTGTCCGGGGCTTTAATCCTAGTATACAGGAGGCAGATCTCTGAGTTCCGGCCATCTTGGTGTGTGTAGCAAGTTCCAGGCCAGCCAGGACCAGAGTGAGAGGCTGTCTCAGTAAAACAAAACCAAACTTCATGGTGAACACACACACACACACATGAAAATTAACCAGACCGAAAGTTCACTGAGATGGTGGACTGACTGAAGCTAGAATAGCTATCCCGGAGCTGTGGGACTTCACATTGGATTTTACATGATCAATGTCAAATATATTTTTCCGACACAAGGGAAAATCCGTAAAAGAGCTGAAACTTGAAAAGCAATTAGCAGTGTGACATTCTGACTCCTCCCTCATCTTCATTGGTCCTTCCTCGTCAGCTAATGTTTAGACTTCCCCGTCTCCTTTCTGCTCCTTAGCCTATAACCACGGGATGCTTGTTTACATACGAACATACACACTAGGGCTGGGATCAGCGTCTTAAGGGAAACAAATACATTCTTCTCACACTGCGAGCTCCCTTCCTACACATTCTAAGTCCTTTCGTTTGACAATCCTTACTTCATGTTTTAAATTTATTCTTGAATTTATTTATTTATTTAGCACACTCAACACTGCCCAGGGTGGAGGTCAAAGGGCAACCTACAGGCCTCAGTTGCCTCCTACCTTGGGAGTTCAAAGGCTTTTTAATTCAGGTCTTCAGGCCTTGGTAGGAAGAGCCTTTACCCACTGAGCCATCTCACCACCCCCACCAAGACTTGTTTTAAGACTCAGGAGAAACTTAAATTTATTTATAAAGGAGAGGGTTTTACTATTTAAAACTAAAAGAGACATGAGAAGAAAGTCCCCTTCCCCCACACACTCGGTCCCACCCTGCACCCCCAAAGCAGCTCATAATCCCTGCTACTGCTTGTCTTTAGCTTACCCTGGCAGGAGTCCTCTGAATGGTTCAGTGCTGCACCCCTGGATTACTAAAAGGCACTTGATAAGAAAAATGGGTCCTGGCCGGGCAGTGGTGGCACACACCTTTAATCCCAGCACTCGGGAGGCAGAGGCAGGTGGATTTCTGAGTTCGAGGCCAGCCTGGTCTACAGAGTGAGTTCCAGGACAGCCAGGGCTACACAGAGAAACCCTGTCTCGAAAAACCAAAAAAAAAAAAAAAAAAAAAAAGACTTGGCTGTAAGAATTCCAGAAACACAGGAAGAGTGTCAGAGATGAAACTGTATGCTCAAGTTGCAAGGATAATGATCTGAGGTTGGCTAGGATGCAAACAGGATCCTGGGATGGAGAGATGGCTCAGCTGGCAGAGCACGTTGCTGTTCTCCTGTCCTGTAGCTCACAACTGTTTAAACTCCAGCTCCCTGGGACCTGATGCTCTCTCCTGTCCTCCGCAGGTAGCAGAACATGTGCAGTCACAGACAGACAGACAGACAGACAGACAGACAGACAGACAGACACACACACACACACACACACACACGGATAAAAGTAAGATCTATAAAACTGTGTGACCATAAACTGATTCGATATGGACCAGTGTGGGGTGATAGGTGGTGACAGCAACTCACTCAGAGAGACAGTATTTCTAGGAAATTGTCCTACCTAGTCTGTGTGGGCAGATGTCAAGGGACGGTGTTGTTGAGGGACTAGAGAAAATGAGAACTCTTTCCCACTTTAGGGATGCAAAGATCTTTGCCCTTCTTAAACCAACTGGAACTGGTTTTGGTGTGTGTGTTTGTTTGTGGTGGTTGCGGTTCTTTTGTATTTTGAGATAGTATGCAGTTACAAGTAGAACAGGCAGGCCTCAAATTCCCAGAGAGCTGTTGGGGGATGGCTTTGTGCGCTGGGTATTCAGTACTGATCACTGTGCCCACAGATCTGGTTGCATTCAGGACTTCGGCATTGTTCAGATTGTTCCCCATCACCTGATTGGTTAATAAAGAGCTGCTTAGCCTACAGCTGGGCAGGAGAGGCCAGTTAAGGCAGATGTCTGATCCTGTGAAGAGAGGGAGAGTGGCCATGAGAGGACTGATGGTCAGGAGCAGCCAGAGTCCAGTGGAGATGGAACTGTGATGGTTTGTATATGCTAGGCCCAGGGAGTGGCACTATTTGGAGGTGTGACCTTGTTGGAGTGGGTGTGGCCTTGGTGGAAGGAGTGTGTCACTGCAGGTGTGGCCTTTAAGACCCTCACCCTAGCTACCTGAAAGCCAGTCTCCTCCTAGCAGCCTTCAGATGAAGACTTAAAACTCCCAGCTCCTCCTGCACCATGCCTGCCCGGATGCTGCCATTCTTCCACCTTGATGATAATGGACTGAACCTCTGAACCTGTAAGCCAGTCCTAACTAAGTATTGTCCTTGTAAGAGTTGCCTTGGTCAGCTGGGCAGTGGTGGGGCACGCCTTTAATCCCAGCACTTGGGAAGCAGAGGCAGGTGGATCTCTGTGAGTTCGAGACCAGCCTATTCTTTAGAGTGAGTTCCAGGAGACAAGTCATTGACTTTGAAGATCAATCTTAAGTTTGACTTTTGTTTGTTTTTGCAACTGATTCATATGCAGCCTGGCTGTCCCAGACTTGTGACAGATCAGGCTGGTATACCACCACACCTGTCTGAGCCTAAGTTTAAATGGGAGGTTGGTTTTCAAATGCTGGTAGAAGAGTGGAGATCTATCTCAGCATGCACTGATCTTTCAAAGGATCCAAGTTCAGTTCCCAGCACCCTATGAGGTGACTCACAACCACCTGTAACTCAGGGTTTCTCTGTGTAGCCCTGTCTGCCCTGGAACTCACTCTGTAGACCAGGCTGGCCTCGAACTCAGAAATCCGCCCACCTCCGCCTCCCAAGTGCTGGGATCAAAGGCGTGCGCCACCACTGCCCAGCCACCTGTAACTCTTGATCCAAGGATCTGCCACCCTCTTCTGGTCTCGGATAGCACCTGCATACCTGGAGCTTGCTATGTAGACCAGGCTGGCTTCCAACTCATGGAGATCTGCCTGCTTTTGCTTCCTGAACACTGGGATTGAAGGCATGGGCAAATCACACACACACACTCATGCATACACATACACACACATTTTAAACTGTGCAAAAAGATTCATGAGACTGGATAAACAGGAAAGTTTTCTGGTTTTGTATTAGTAACTTAAGCATACCTCAGAATATGAGCGTCTTAAGAGAGGCTGGCCAGCTCTGGAGGCAAGGGGTGCAGCCGTCCAGGTGGGGAGGAAGGCTCTGTGGAGAAGGAACTTTTTTTTTTTTAAGATTTATTTATTTATTATATGTAAGTACACTGTAGTTGTTTCAGACACCCCAGAAGAGGGCATCAGATCTCATTACGGCTGGTTGTGAGCCACCATGTGGTTGCTGGGATTTGAACTCAGGACCTTTGGAAGAGCCATCAGTGCTCTTAACCACTGAGCCATCTCTCCAGCCCGAGAAGGAACTTCTGAATGCCATCCTAAAGCTTGTAAAGACTACCAACTATTCAGATAGTAAGGGAGCCCGATCCAGACATGCCATCAGCAGGAGCGAAGAGAGATGTGTGCACAAAGAGTTTCAGACGTCTAGCTGGGTTTTTTTATTAATGATTCACAAACTGGATGTATAGCATCTGTAAAAGGGGAAGGCCCTCCAGTCAGCCAGATAGAGAGACTGAGAGAGAGGGAGAGAGAGAGAGAGAGAGAGAGAGAGAGAGAGAGAGAGAGAGAGAGATTATAAAAAGACAGATAAAAGAGGGAGAAAAGAAAATTCAGCCCTAGGTGGCCTTGAATTTACTACATAGACCAGGATAGCCTCCAACTCACAGTGATTCACCTGCCTCTTCCTCCTGAGTGTTGGGATGAAAGGCACACGCCACCATACCGAGCTTCTAAAACAAATTTAAACCTTGACCTCTCCAACGTGACCCATGAGTAAGGACCAGCCTTTGGGTCCTTTTAACCCATCCTTTATTTTACCCTGTAAGGATACACAGGGCCCTGTGGACAAGATGACACGGTAGATCCACCCGCTAATGAAATGATCTAGCTTTTGGTAATTCTGGCCTTGCAGCAGTCGGGATCCAGTGTGATCCATCAACTTTTTCCCCTGAATGTCGTAGACTAAGACCAGAACGGCTGAGACCAGTCAGTTAAGACCCACATTCCTCACTGAATCAGCAATCTTCTCTCTAATTAACAGGCAAGTTTAGTCAGTATCTGTCATCCTGGTCAACATCAGAACCCTCTTTTTTCCACTCATCAAGTGATACAGGATTTAAAATTGGAGCTGGCGATTTGGCTCAGCAGGCAGGAGCCATGCTGGGTGCCCAAAAACTACCTGAAATTCTAATTCCAGGAGGGTGTGGAATCGAGTGCCCCTGTCTGGCTACTGTGTGCACATGGTGTGCATACCTACACACACACAAAATAAATCTTTTTTTAAAAAAATTCAAAATGACTTGTGGGGAAAACACTGCTGCATCCTTTTCTAGAGGCGGTGCTCCCCGCTCCAGAGCCAGTGCTCCCTGCATTCCTAAAGGGGAGCCCCAAGTCAGGTAGATGAGAGGCACTCAGTTTGGTGAGTAAGTCCTTAGAGTTTAGTCACAGCAGGTGATGTCCCATTTCCACCCCTTTGTCGCCATCCCTATCTATTCTAATTACAGAAGCAGCTGCAATCATTCACTCATTGCTTTGTGACTCAGAGCACCGAATGCACCCTGGATGCCAGCACCCCAGCCTCACAAGGTGTTACCCCTGTCCGAAGCCCAGCTCTCCTCACCAGGGCTTTCTGCATTACTCGGAGGCCAGTGGCTGAACTAGAATGGAGCGGGTGTGAGCAACTCATTCCTCTGACCTGTCCTGTTTCCAGGAATGGCTACAGTTTGACAGCGAGCTTCTTTGCTGACTAAGTGGCTCAGACAAAGCATAGATGGCAACGTGGCCGTCGCCAGAGCCAGAGTTTCCCCAGGACCTGAGCACAAGGCTAGAACAGGTTCTCCTGAGAAAAATAATCACGTGTTGTAATGAGCGAGGCCATGGCTTTGCATCAATGGTGGGAACCTCAGCAGTGGTCTATAATTGCTGTTGAGGCCTCCCACAGACTCCACACTGAGGTTCCAGTGGCCACCCATTCAAGGAATACCACTGGATCTGCAGGGCAAACAGACCAAGTGGAAGGGTTCCCTGCAGGCTTCATAGGTGTCACTTAGCACTACTGTCCCAAACTTCATCCTGGGATCACAGGATGCTTTTGCCCCCCCTCCCCCCCCAAATCCCAACCTCAAATATCCCTGAATGACATAAAAAGTCAAAAAACTAGAGTCTGGAGAGAGGGCTCCTCTTCCAGAGGACCCCAGTTTGGTTCCTAGTAACTATCAGTTGGTTTACAACTGCCTGTAACTCCAGCTCCGAAGGGACTCTAGGCCCATGGCTGTAAAAGTTATCTTTTGTACTCCTGATGTAATTGTTGACTCAGAGGTTTACTGCTTCCTTCTAGTAACCTAGGTCTAGTCCTGGAAGCTTCTAGCCTCAGTACAATCTTATCAAGGCCTGGAATGTTTTCATCCTCTGAGACTTACTGCTGAATAAGCTAGTTCTTCCTGAACTCTGGCTGGCTGATTCAACTCAACTGTTCTGACTCAAACTCCTCTCCAAGCTGACTGATTCAATCTGGCTTCTCTCTTACTCTCTGACCTTTTGCTCTGCTTGGCCTCAAACTCACTCTGGCAATCTGTTCTGATCTTCTGGCTCCTTCTCATTCTCTGGCTTGTTCTGTCTTCACCTGTGTCTACTTGTTCTTTCTCTGTACCCTGTCTCTGTATAACTGACCCAGTAAAACTGCTCTCTCTCTCTCTCTCTCTCTCTCTCTCTCTCTTCCACCCCACCCTCCTCTCCTCTCTTCTGAGAATTGGGCATATCCTATTGTCACTTTGTCTGCCACTCAATTAGACATCCCTTTCAAACATGACTGCTTCCTTCTACAAACTCACTTTACCCTCATCATTTGAGATTAAAGGTGTGTGCTAAGGGCTGAGCCACACAACTCGAAAGTTTTTTTCAATAAATAACAAAATATCACAATTTCAGTAAATATCACAATAACAAATATCCAGCAACATCTGGTCTCCACAACCTGCCCTTACACAAAGATGTGCTCACACATGTACATAATCTAAAATAATAAAAATAAAAAATAAATCCTTGGATGCTGGACATGGTGTTGCATGCCTTTAATCCCAGCACTGGGGAAGCAAAGGCAGATGGACTTCTGTGAGTTCAAGGCCAGCCTGGTCTACAAAGCAAGTCCAGGACAGCCAGGGCTTGTTACACAAAGAAACCCTGTCTTGAAAAAAACAAGTGCCGGACAGTGGTGGCCACACACGCCTTTAATCCCAGCACTTGGTAGGCAGAGGCAGGTGGATTTCTGAGTTCGAGGCCAGCCTGGTCTACAGAGAGAGTTCCGGGACAGCCAGGGCTACACAGAGAAACCCTGTCTTGAAAAACAAAACAAAAAACAAAAAAACAAAAGAAAAACAAACAAGCAAGCAAACAAACAAACAAATGAATTTAAAGACCGCCCATAGAGGGGGTTCAGTAATTAAAAGTACAGGATATTCTTCCAGAAGTCCTGAATGAGATTCTTGCATCCACATGGTGGTTCACAAGGCCTCTTCTGATGTACAAGGGTACTTGCATGCAATCGGTGGATAGACATACATGCAAGCAAAACACCCACGCACATAAAATTTTAAAAAGAGTTGTTAAAAATTTAATCTCGGCCAGGCAGAGATTAAAAAATTTAATCGAGACCAGCCTGGTCTACAGAGTGAGTTCCAGGACAGCCAGGGCTACACAGAGAAACCCAGTCTTGAAAAACCAAAAAAAAAAAAAAAGAACCACTTAGATTCAGCTGGAGGGACAGTCCAGAGGTTACGAGCACTCTGGCTGTTCCTGCAAAGGAGGACCTGGGTTCAGTTCCCAATACACACATAGTGGCTCACAACTGCCTCCATTCTCAGAAACCAATTGCCCTCTTATGGCCTCTATTGGGGATCTATATATATGTGACATAAAAATGCATATAAGTAAAAATAACTCTTAAATAAAAGAGCCATTCTCATGACTCTACCAACCTCTTGATTATAAGGAATCTATAATTCTCTTCTACATTTCCAGTTCACAATATGGTAGTTTAAAAGAGATTAATTTTTTTTCTTTTTTTCTTTTTTCTTTTTTTGGTTTTTCGAGACAGGGTTTCTCTGCGTTGACCAGACTGGCCTCGAACTCAGAGATTCGCCTGTCTCTGCCCCCCAAATGCTGGGATTAAAGGTGTGCGCCACCACTGCCCGGCTTAAGTGGTTCTTTATGTTGCTCTCCCATCTCTGTGTGCGGTGACCTTTCTCAGTCACAAATGACTGTATCAAAGTCACTGATGACAATGACTTCAGTCACTCCGTGTTCTGAACGTCGCAATGTCTACAGAAGTGTGTTAGTCAGGGTTCTCTAGAGTCACAGAACTTATGGAATGTCTCTCTATATTAAGGGAATCTATTGTGATGACTTACAGGCTGTAGTCCGACTAACCCAACAATGGGCAGCTGTCAATCAGAAGTCCAAGGATCCAGGAGTTTCTCAGTCCAACAAGGCTAATTGTTCAGCTGGTCTTCTGCAGTAGTAGGTTCCAACAGATGTGCTGGCAAGTAAGTGCAAGCAGATGAAGAGTGAGTCTTCCTTCTTCCAATGTCCTTATGTAGGCCTCCAGCAGAAGGTATGACCCAGATTAAAGGTGTGTACCACCATATCTGGATCTGGAATTTTCCCAGGCTGGCCTTGAACTCAGAAATCTGCTTGCCTCAGTCTCCTGGAATTAAAGTCATGTACTACCTTGCCTGGAGCTAAGCTTTTCATGGCCACTGTGTCTCAAGCTCTGGCATGTGTCATTCCACATCAAGACCCAGTTCAGAAGCCTGTGTCTTCCAACCTCAAGATCTGGATCACAGGTGTGCCCTCCCGTTCTGGGTTGTAGTTCATCCCAGATGTAGTCGAGACAACAACCAGGAATAGCCATCACAAGGAGGAAGGGAGAGAGATTCCTCCTTCCACCCAGCTCCTGGGAGGGTGTGAGGAGTTGTAAGACTGAAGTGGCATGGCCTAGAAGCTTCTAGAAGTCCTTTAAAATCTTCCTGTCTGGAATTGATGCAGTAGTCATCATTCCAAAGCCAGACACTGGCGAAAAGGAGAAAATCATGGTTGACTTTCTGGTTGGTGTCGGTCAACTTGGCATAAACTAGAGGGAACCTTAGCTGAAGGATTGCCCTCATCAGATTGGCATGTGAGCATGTCCTGACTTTATTTATTTTTGTTTTATGTGTATGGTTGTTTTGCCTACACGTATCTGAGTACCTACCGAGGCCAGAAAAAGGCATCAATCCTCTGGCACTGGAGTTACAGACAATTGTGAGCTGCCATGTGGGTGCTGGGAACTGAACCCAAGTGCTCTGGAAGAGCAGCCAGTGCTCTTAACCACTGAGCCATCTCCCCAGCCTTCCAACCTCACACTGGCTGAAGCTCACAGAATTATTTTATATGTTCGTTTTTAAGACCATGTGAATAAGCAGATTAATGTTTTCAACCTTTAAACAAAAATCTTTAAAATTTACTTTATTTCACAAGAACAGACATTTTGCCTGCAGGTGTGTCTGTACAACCTGTGTGTGTCTGGTGTCTGCAGAGGCAAAGAGAGGGCATCGGATCCCCCAGCACTGGGGTTACAGATGGTCGTCAATTGCACTGAGGGTACAGGGAGTCAAAGCCAGGGCCTCCAGAAGATCAGTCCCTGCTGTTAACTGCTGAGTCATCACCCCAGCACCAAGAAAGTTACATTCTAACAAGAGCCGGCTGAGACTAGAGAGCTCCTAATGACCTTGACCTGTAAATGATCTTGTAAACAAGAAGGCTGAATCCTTCTGATAAACAGAGATCCGAGGTGTTGAGCCGGTAACTGCGGGTTTAGCTGCACCCTGTTCTGGTGTCCACCTGTAAGGCTTTTCTATCAACTGTCCCTGGTCTCATGGCTGCCCATCTCTCCTAATGCACTTGCTGTAAGTCACCAGCAGACCCTGTGGGGCGAAGCCAGTTAAAGCTGCGATGTCCTGCAGGTGATCTGCAACAACCGTCCTTTTGGGTTGGAATGAGTGAGCTTATTAAGCGTGAGGCAAGGAAAAAGGACAGTGACTAGCAGTTAGAAGGAAAAACAGACAGACAGACAAACCATCCAAGCAGGAGTTCAGGACATCCAGCAGGGATCACAGGACTGAGAGAACAAACAAAGCGACCGCCAAAGGGAGGCTCACAGACATCCAGCAGAGACAGACTGGGAGATCATGCTGGTGTTAGTTCTGTGAATGAGCTCCCCCCCCACCCCACACAGCATTTTTACAGGGTGGAATAAGCTATAGTGACCTCTTTGGGAAATGGGAATTCCTTAATAAAAACTTCCCTTAGAAAAGATTTCATCTGAGCTGGAGAGATGGTTGGGTAGTTAAGAGCACTTGCTGCTCTCACAGAGGACCCAGGTTCAAATCCCAGCTCCCGGGGATCCAATGCCCACTTTTGGTTTCTGAGGGCACCCATATACATGCATCATACACACACACACACACAGACAGACACACACAAAATGCTATAAAATGAAAAAGAAGTATAAAAATATCTTATGTGTATGAGTGTTTTGCCTGCCTGTATTTCTGTGTGCAAACATTGCTTCTGAGACCTGGAGTTACAGACAATTGGAAGCCCCTGTGCAGATGCTGAGAACCAAATCTGGATCCTCCCGAGGGGCAGCCAGTGTTCCTAACCACTGAGCACCTACGATGCCTTACTTTTTAGCTGTTCTCAAGGTCACAGGGTTTTTAATATCCTTTAGCTGCTTGCTGAAACCCTGTTTCTAGTTGTGGTTTGGCTCAGCCTTAGCACACACCTTTAATCCCAAACAATAGACAGTTAGTTTGTACAAGGAAGCACCCATTGTTTGGTTTCGGACCGAGGGACACGCATATTTTACATATCAAAGCAGACCTGGTCTCCCGGTTCTCCCAGCATCCCTCAGTCCGTCCCTACCTGGCATGCCCCGCCCCCAACCCTGACCTTTCCAGCCCAGGGGCTGGGCTGCCTTTCCCCAGAGGCTCCTCCCTATATAATCCAGACCTTTTGGTATTCGGCGTGCTCTCACGCCTTCCATCTCTCTCTCTCTCCCTCTCTCCCTCTCTTCTCCCTTCTCTCCCTCTCTCTCTGCATGCTCTCTTTCTTACTCTCTCTTCCCCCTCTCCTCTCTCTCCCTTCCAATGGTGACTCCCTGGCTTTCAGTCCTGCCTTTAATACAATTAATACAATTTAAACTGGCTCGGATTGGCTCATTTCACCAGCAGAGAAATAACTTAGCATCCTTGTTTGAAAGTAATGTCTAGTTGGGTGGCAAAGTGACAAATCAGAGAAAGATTTGATAGACTAGGATATGCCCAATTCTCATGAGAACGGGGAGAAAAGAGAGGCTACGAGAGAGAGAAAGGGAGAGAGAGAGAGAGAGAGAGAGAGAGAGAGAGAGAGAGAGAGAGAGAGATGTGGGTGGCAGTTTTATTGGAAGAGTTGTACAGACATAAATTGGCAGAGAGAGAGAGAGAGAGAGAGAGAACAAGGTAGACACAGGTGAAGACAGAAAGAGCCAGAAGATTACAACAGATCACCAGAGTTAGTTTGAGGCCAAGCAGAGCAAAAAGTAACGCTAAAAGAGACGCCAGATTGGATCAGTCAGCTTGGAGAGGAGTTTGAGCCAGAACAGCTGAGTTGAACCAGCCAGCCAGAGCTCAAAGAGCTAGGATGGGTGAGCTTACTCAGCAGTAAGTCTCAGAGGCTGAAAACATCCTAGGTCTAGATCAGATTGTACAGAGGCTAGGCAGACGGAGGCAGTAAGCCTTGGAGATGCCAGTTACTTCAGGTGAATAAAAAATACTTTTATAGCTTATTGTTTTCTTCTATTTGCCCCAGGACAGGAGGTTTGAGAAGGCACTTATAAACAAGATTAACTGAGGCCGGGGGTGGGGGGTGGGGGGGGGGAACACGACAATTAACCTACCTAATGATGTTCGATACAGATACCTTTTCTCCTGGCTGTGGCAAACCAAATGCCTGGCAAAGACGACTTCAAGGGAGAAATGGCTTATTTTAGTTGGTGGTTTGTAGCAATAATTCACCATGGTGGGGAAGTTATGCAGCCAAACTGTAGCAAGGAAGCAGAGAGAGATGTATGCTGGCCCCTGGGTGGACAGAGATCAGTGCTGGTCCTCAGCTGGCATTTGATTCTGAGACCCCACCCATGAGAGGACGTTACCCACGATCAGGATAAATCTTCTGTCCTCAGTTAAAGTTAGGGTGGGGGACACCCTAACAGACACGTCCAGCAGTGTGTCTCCTAGATCATCCCAAGTCTAGTCACGTGAACAGGACTAACTCTCACAATACTGCCCTATGGTCTCTGCCTCCCCAGAAACACCATATCTCATTAAATGTAGACATCCCATCCCAGTCCCACGTCCCAGAGGCATCTGAGCCATTGAGGTGGTTTTCAAAGTTAATGGTACTGCTCATCAAGACCTCAGGCCTTTGGTGAAGTGAGTATGCCCCAGGCCGTCTGAGGTGCAGAAGTACATAAATCTGTTACACAGGAGAAACACCTCCAATGTCTGCTTCTTCCTTGAAAATTCCTTCGGCATTATTTTAAGAAACTTCTGGAGCATCAGAAGTATGGTCCATGGGGCTGGGGATATGGTTCAGCAGGTAGAAGGACTTGCTGTGTAAGTAGGAGGTCCTGAGTTTGAATCCTAGGGCCCACCTAAAAAGTCAGGCATGGTTATGTGTGCCTGTAACCCTAGCACTGGGAGACAGAGACAGGCAATGCACACACACACACACACACACACACACACACACACACACACGTCACCGCTACCACATCACGTGCAAAAGTGGTCCATGGACTGGAGAGGTTGGTAAGTGCTTACTAAACAAGCCTGGGGACCTGCATTTGATGTCCAGGTCCCAAGCAGTGATAGGACCCACCAGTAATTCACTGTGGGGAGGTAGTGTTCAGCCAGCCTTTCCCAGTTGGCAAGCTGCAAGCTAGCGAAGAGACTCTGTCTCAAAAAAGTGTCTGGCGGGGGCTGGAGAGATGGCTCAGTGGTTAAGAGCACTGGCTGCTCTTCCAGAGGTCCCAAGTTCAAATCCCAGCAACCACATGGTGGCTCACAACCATCTGCAGTGAGATCTGATGCCCTCTTCTGGTGTGTCTGAAGACAGCTACAGTATACTCATAAAATAAATAAATCTTTAAAAAAAAAAAAAAAGTGTCTAGCATCTGAAGGACACACACACACACACCATCCTTTGTTAAATGGAGACCAGGAGCCAGGCAGTGGTGGCACACGCCTTTAATCCCAGCACTTGGAAGGCAGAGGCAGGTGGATTTCTGAGTTTGAGGCCAGCCTGGTCTACAGAGTGAATTCCAGGACAGCCAGGGCTACACAGAGAAACCCTGTCTCGAAAAAAAAAAAAAAAAAAGAAGAAGACCAGGTATTGTGATTAACCATTTAAGCTGCTTGTTCCAGCTGCAAGCACAATGATCCTAAGCCACAAGGACACTCACAATGGACGATTTAGTTCCAAACTACAAGCATTTCCCCTCCTTGGGTGGGCAGACACAAAATCTACTTTGGCTATAAATTACGGGAAAAAGAAGTATATGCTTCCTTTTAAAATTTTGCTTGTTTGAGAATCGCTGAGTGGCAAATGCTGATTTTGTTATATAATAACTCAGTTATTAGTAGGACCTGGTCAGCCCCTCCCCCACCCCCAATAATTGAGGCAGAGTTGTATGAATTTTTTTAAAAGCAGCTCTTAGCACAAATACCGGACAAATTACCCTTAATTTATTTTTCTATATGCTAGACTGTTAATTCCCAGATGTGCTCGCTCCCCAAGTACTTACTGTTTAAGTCTCGCCTTGGCTGGTTCCTTCCAACAGCCTGTCTTCAAGGTCCACTTTTGGTCACATGCTCACCACACATCTCCTCTCAAGGTGGTCTCCTCCTCTCTCCTTCTTTCTTCCTTCTCTCTCTCTCTCTCTCTCTCTCTCTCTCTCTCTCTCCTCCTAGTCCCTACCTACAACCCCCAGCCCAGTAACTGAAACTCCGCCTACCTCTATTCTCCCCTGTAACTGGCTGTAGCCACATTGATTTAACCAATACCTTTACAATGGGAAGCAAGGTTTACATAACAAAGGCTGTTGTATGGGAATTGACTTGCCCTGGTGGGGGCCAGTATTTAACATTTGTATCAACATCAGACCAACCCCCAACACTGAGTAGCCTTGGCTATCCTGGAACTCACTCTGCAGACCAGGCTGGCCTTGAACTCAGAAATCTGCCTGCCTCTGCCTCCCAAGTGCTGGCCACACTGCCTGGCTGCCCTTATATTTTTAAAGATTTGTTTTATTTTATGTATGGGTATTTTGCCTGCGTGCAAATGTATATCCCCTGGAACTAGAGTTCAGATAGTTGTGAGCGGCTATGTAGGGGCTGGGCCTTGAACCCTAGTCCTCTAGACAGTGCTCCCAGCCACTGACCTATCTCTCCAGCCTCCTCTGCTTTTTACAATATGAGCAGATAATCAGAGGTCACCAGATATTTAGAAGAAGTCAATAGCAAATGAATGGAAAACCATTTTTTTCCATTTTTTTTTTTTTTTTTTTTTTTAGATTTTAGTTTTGAGACAGCGTCTCATTATGTAAACCAGGCTGGTCTTGAACTCACAGAGATCTGCCTGCCTCTGCTGGGATTAAAGGGGTGCATCACCAGGCCTGGCATGAAAGTCTTTAAGCATATGTATTTCTCCAAGATAAATTCCTGAAGATGGAATGTTTGAATGATATTTCAGGTTTACACAATTTGAAGAGAATTTTATTATCTTGTACATGACGTGGTTTTGCCTGCAGGTATGTATGTGTACCACGTGTGTGCCTGATGCCCTCCGAGGTAAGAAGAGGGCATCAGATCCCCTGAGACTGGAGCTGCAGTGTGGGTACTGAGAACCAAATCTGGGTCCTCTGAAGGGTCAGCCAGTGCTCTTAAGGACTGAGCTGTTTCTCCTGCCCAAGTAGTTTTCATTTTAAAAATATTTTTACCAAGACAAAAATAAAACAAAAAAAACCAACAAAACAACAAACAAAAAGAAGCCACTTGGTGGTGGTGTACATCTTTAATCCCAGAACTCCAGAGGCAGAGGCAGGTGAGTTCGGGGACAGCCTGGTTTCGTCCTAGGACACCCAGAGCTACACACAGAGAGACTGTGTCTTGAAAAAAACAAACAAAAAATTATTTTTACTTTTGCATAAACGTCTGCATGGATGACCTTGCAGGCCAGGCAATTGTGAGCTGCCTCATGTGGGTGCTGGGAACTGAACTTGGGTCCTCTGAAGGTGCAGCAAGCGCTCCTACCTACCGAGCCATCTCGGCAGCCAATCCTGTTTTACAGATAACCCGAATAGAAATGCTAAGCTTCAAACATGAAGTAATGATTAAAAGATATAATTTTCGGGGCTTTTTTTTTTTTTCAAGTCAAGTTTCCCTGTGTATCCCTGGCTGTCCTGAAACTCACTCTGTAGACTAGGTTGACCTTGAATGAACTCAGAGATTCACCTGCCCCCGCCTCCTGAGTGCTGGGATTAAAGGCATGGACCACCACTGCTACTGGCTTAAAAAGGTAAATCTTTAGAAACTTAAGTAGAACTTTAAATTCCGAGGTATCTGGCAAAAATCCTTTGAAAAGGTTCTGGGTCCCTTGGCTCGGTGCCTCCACTCCCCAGCGGTTAGAGTTGGGCTGTAACCTTGTAACAATTTAGCGTTTGGCCTTCTGGGGAGAGACCTGGCTGTGTCCTGGTGTGTCACAGCAGTGAGATGACAGGAGGTGATTTACAGACACAAAGAAAAGCCAGGAACATCCCGGGAGCAGCTCCAGTTGCAGCCTTGATTGAAAGCATTTCTTCACTGACCCCACCCTGCCCCAGGGCCTCCACCTGGGGCCTGCACAGTGACTGTGATCATGAATTCCCGGGGGGTGTTTTGTTCTACTGAGGGGCTTTGAGCCTCAGCTGCCTGCTGAGATTGGGGTTCCCTAGCTTCTTCCTTGGTCCAGATTCAGATGGAGACAAACCCCGTTAAGCGATAAATCTCACTGCAGAGCACAGGAAGGGTACAGGGAGTGAGCCCCAGGGGAGGTCTTAGGTCTCAAGGACACAAGAGGCCACGGGCGGAGCAGAGCCTCCTTCCTGCACTGCAGCTCCAGGGTTGCTGGGATCTCTCTCTTTTTGGTGACAGCTGGGTCATTTCCCCCTCTTAGTTCAGCTCTGGCTTGACTCTCTACTACAGCAGCTGCCCCCGGGCCTCCTCAGAGTTGCCTGACAGACAGAGCCGGCGTCCATCCACCCAGTCCAGGCCAGGAAAGGCCTGACCTGGGATGACTGGGATCCTGTGGTCCAGCCCGGCAGAGGAACCGTGGTAAGTGTGCAAGGACACCTTTCAGTGGCTTGAGAGGGGCGGAGAGGGAGGATGCAGTTTTTGTCAGGAACTGTCCCTGACTCTGAGGGAGGCTTCCTTGTCTTTGTGCTCTCCTGAGTCACCATGCACCCAGGACAAGGCTCAACTCACCCACCAAGGTCAGGGATACCAGGCTGACAGCATTTACTTTACTCCCTACAGGGGACCCAGTGGATGGTGCTCAAGGCCGCGAAGCCCTTTGGATCACCTCCCTGTGTGCTGGAGAAATAACCTAGATGTGAGATGCTGAGGGGTTTGGGCTTTTTGTTTGTTTTGTGTTTTAGGGATTGTTGTTCTCCAGGGTACAGCTCGGGGCTACCCCTTCTAGATCTCCCCTGTGCTCTCTGTGGTCCTCATCACCACAGGACAGGCTCAACAGAGAAATAGTCTTTGGGACTTGGGGACACCTATAATGCCTCCATTCACTCACTCATGGGCGTTTGTTCCCAACAGGGCTTACACTGGAGAGATGAGGAGACTGAGGCACGTACACTATCTGCTGGGGGACAGTGGGTCTTCAACGCTGGGCAGAGGGCTGTGTGGCACTGTCCCGAGAAAATGGGCTCCTGTGGTTAAGTATGTTTAGGAAGGGTCTGGATTAAATCTAGAGTTCTTGTAGGGGTGTGGTGTAAGCCTTTGATCCCAGCACTCACTTGGGAGGCAGAGGCAGAGACAGGAGGATCCCTGTGAGTTCCAGGCCATCCAAAGCTACATAGTGAGACCTTGCCTCAAAATAAATACTTATTTTCTTCAGGACTTGTCGGAGCCTCTCAGCTGACAGAGTCTACAGTGAGCCTTTCGGCTGGCGGCCCTGGCATCTAGAAATCCAGGAATCTGGAAACAGGGATAATTGAAATCTGAGAAAATGACAGAGGTGTGAATGCCAAGATAGGAAGACCGAGCCTCTTCTCTGGGACCAGGAGGGAGGCTCAGAATGAGAGATTTGAAATGGAGGGAGGGAGGAAACCCTGTGTCTGCCTTGCAACTAACTACAAGGTCAGGGTGATAGCCGGCCACCAGTCAGTCCCAAGCAAGGTCTCCTCCCCATAAGACAACAGGGCCACTCAGATGGGGAAGGGACAGCGTACAGACACAACCAGCAGTGACAGGACTTGGGAGGCAGTACCACAGATGGTATGTAGGTAAGCCTGGCATCCAGGTTCAGTTGATGTCATGGGTTCCAATCCTGCCTCCTGCAGCCTCTAGTGTGGCATCTAATGGCAGTTCTCTGAGGCCTAGGAGTTTCTGTTATTTTCAGACACTGCCTCCACCCCCAATGAGTCCCTTGCTACACTATCTTGCATGAGCACGGGACGTTGGTCACACATGGTGGCCTAACACTGGTGCATTATGGGTAACTCGCCTCCCACCATTCACCTGCAAGTTCACTTTAAATGGCACAGAGTCTAACAAAACACCCGAAGTCCCCTTCACTGCCTTAAAAATACTCCATCCGAGCCTCTGGGAGAGTGAAGCCTCACTGGAAAGCTCTGGAATAAACAATACAGAGCAGAGTTCTTTTCTGCAGGACTTGTCAGAGCAGGCTATCACCGGCTGTCTGACACTGAGATACTTCTTCCCAGTGCAGAGCAACTTGGAAAGAACAGAGGCTTGCAATCTTAGCCAAGAAAAACCCGTCTGCCTGCTGCTGCACCCACTTACCCGCCTTGTGTTCCCCTGTCTCCATTGCTTATCAGGTACCCAAAATGCCCTGCCAGCAACAACCTGCCACCTGCAGTTCCTGGGGCTCAGTGGCCTAACACACTTGGCTCCCTAACAGGGCAGAGAACAGAGCACAGGACTCAGGAGTGACCTCCTTTACACCATTTGTAGCAAGCTATTGTCCCCAGCCACTCCCACTCACAGTTCACAACCCCCTGGAACCTCGGGATATGACTTTATCTGGAAAGCTTCTGCAGACCGTAAGAAAGACTGCACAGTGCTGGCCGGGCCCAAATGCTGCCACTCTGTGGTTTAGGTCGGTGATGACACAGAGTCTTTCTCACTAAGCAACCCTGGCTGCCCTGACCAGCCAAGAACTGCCATGGATAGGTAGACCTCCAGGCACTTGGGAAGCTGAGGTAGGAAGAATGCTGTGTGTTCAGGGTTAGCCTGAGTTAGAGAGATGCTGTCTCAAAATGAACAGAAAAGGGAAATTCAGCCAGGCGTGGTGGTGGTACACGCCTCTAATCCAGCAACCCAGGAAACAGGCAGGTAGACCTCTTGAGTTCTAGGCCAGCCAGAGCTCCATGGCTCCATAGTGAGATCCTGTCTCACAAAAGAAGAGGAGGAAGACTCAAGGCTATCCTGGGCTACATCGAGGCCACCCTAGGTTACATGTGAATATATATTCTGACCTCCAGAAAAGTGAAGGAAGACATCTCTGTGCTTTAAGCCCCCATTCTGGTTTCTGTGCTGCACCCACCCCAGAAGTAGACTCCAGCCATCACTACATGCCCCTCAGCTTACCTGACATATCCTTAGTCCCAACCCACTAGGAAGGAAAGGACCCCACAGCCAGGCAATCACCCACGTTTTGTTTTAATACAGCTTGCTGTGATCACAGCGCCCCACACCCCCAAACACTCCCTAGGCCATTGGAAGATTCTTCTCTCAGCTACGGAGACTACATTCCTATAAACCCTGAAACATAAGTAGTGACAAAAAAATACTGGTCCCGAGGCAGAGATTGACCCCATCACAGTCTCCCGGGCTCAGCTGCAGGTCAGACCGGACAGTCACTGCAGCTTCATGCCACTTCGTCGCCGAGAGTCCTTCCGGGCTATGGGACTGAAGTTCAAGATCTCTTTGTAGATGTGTTCTGTGGAAAGTGAGTGTGCTTTAGGTTGGGCCTGGGAGAGCCTACCCTCAGACAGTGGAGTAGAAACCAGCTCAAGGAGAAAACCCCACAGGAGATGGGGGGCCTCGAGGATGGGCAGGTGGAGGGAGGATGGGAATGCCTCTTACCTTTCCATTTGTCCACGCTGAGTTTCTCATGTTCTAAGGCATCATCAAACGGCTGCTGGGCTTCTGTCTCCTCCTCAGGGTCCCGGAAGGGTTCGAAGAAGGGGTGAGCGAGTGCCTGAGCAGCGGTCAGACGCTTGTCCACATCCAGCTCCAGCATCTTGTCCAGCAGGTCTGCAGCTGCGGGGACAGACCACCTGGTAAGCCTCGCACCCGGTGGGCCTCGCACCCGGGGGCCCCCCTGCACTCGGCGGGCCTCGCACCCGGGAGGCCCCGCACCTGGCGGGCCCCGCACCCCGGGGGCCTTGCACCTGGCGTGGAACAGATGGCTGCTGGGATGGACTGCAAGCACTCTGGGGATCGCAGCCAGGACTCACCTTGCGGGCTGGCATGTGGGAAGAGCTGTTTGAAATCCTTCTTGGGGCTCTGGGGCAGGGACTGAATGTAGGACTTGGCCTGGAAGACAGAAAAACAGGATTTGTTCAGGCTCTGGACTGAGGGGAGAAAGTGTGGCTTCCCCATCGGAAGTCCGAGTTACGATGAGGAAAAGAGGGTCTGTCAGGGCAGAGGGAGCCCATAGGAAGGTGCCAGTCAGAGCCACTCACCGCCTTGTCTTTCAGCTTCTGCACGAACTCAGCACCTGGCACTCCAGTCACTTTCAGGATCTGGGTCAGCTGGTCCAGGTCTTGGCAGCCAGTTAAGGCACAGCCTTCCTTTCTGCGGTGTTCTGAGCCCGCCCGCCCCGCCTCCAGCCTTGCTCTAGCCAGCCTGGCAGACACTCCTGGCTCCAGCCCCACCTAACCACGGCAGGCTCTTGGCACGGTTGGAGCAGGTCTCTGGAGGGCTTCCCAACAGACAGCCGGTCAGGAGGAGGCTACCCAGGCTGCCCAGACGCACCCCGCCAAATTCCCCTCCCTTGTTCCCTCTTTAGTCTGAGCTGAGTGGGCTGCGCTGGGCTCATGAGGGTTCCCCAACTGCTTATGTTCAATTTCCTAGCAGAGGTAGGGGCAGGAAGGACTCATTTTTAGCTTTTGATTATCTGCATTTCAAACCGTTCTGGGGGACTGGAGAGTGCTTGATGCTTTCCCAGAGGACCCAAGTTCAGTTCCCAGCACCCATGCCCGGTGCCTTTTAAAAACCCGTGACTCCAGCTCCAGGGGATCTGGCGCCCTCTTCTGGCCTCTCAGAGTACCTGCACACACACCATACACACAGACATTCACATAAATAATATCTTTAAAACCGTTCTAGGGGTTGGTCCTCAGAGGATAGAGTGTTTGCCTAGCAAGCATGAAACCCTGGGTTCCATCACCGGCATAGTGACACATGTGACCCCAGCACTTGGGAGGTAGCAGGAAGAAAGACAGCAGTTCAAGGTCATCTTTTGCTACATAAAGAGCCTGAGGCGCTCCCTGGGACACACACATAGGACACCCCCATTCACAATGAAAACTAAGCCAAGTGTGGTAGCCCACACCTTTAATTCTAGCACTCAGGAGGTAGAGACTAGCTTGAACTACATAGCAAGTTCTAGGCCAGCTAGGACTGCTGTCTGAAAAATAAAACTACATATAATAAATAATTCTCCAGGGGGCCTGTGTGGCTGCCACAGTGAGGCACATTTAAGTATTGTTGCCAAGGGAAGGGGTCCCCGGCCGGGTAGACATCATCTGCTCTAGCAAAGGATACAGTCCTTGCCCTTGAAGAGTGTCTTTCCGGTCAGCATTTCCGCCATGATGCAGCCAACAGACCAGATGTCCACTGTAAGGAAAGAGGAGTACTGTCTGGACTGTCTGATGATCTCCAGTATAGGGCACCAGGCCCCGGGGCAGCAGAGCACGGACCTGTCTGGTTGTAATGCATCCAGCTGAGGATCACCTCAGGGGCCCGGTACCAGCGGGTCACCACATAGCCAGTCATCTCCACATCTGTGTGGCGCGCCAGCCCAAAGTCCAGGATCTATGGCTCAAAGGATACAGGGATAACAAGCTGTCTGAGGAAAGAGGTTCTGAGGGACAGAACCTACCTCCCCCCAAATTCCATTCCCCTCCCCATCCTCAGTGGACCTGCTGTGACCCACCTTCAGCTCACAGTCCTCATTCACTGCCAGGTTGCCTGGCTTCAGGTCCTGGGGGCGGGGGGAG
>CM052720.1:42572532-42675405 GCA_028551405.1 Uromys caudimaculatus
AGATCCTCTCCAGGGAGGATCTCTATGTAACAGCAAAGAGGCACGAGAACTGCTGGGGGGGAGGGAGACCCTCTTTCCGCCCGGAAGCGGAAGCTACCCTGCCCTGAAGTATTCCAATACCCCAATCCCAGTGCAGCCCCGACTCACAAATCCTGGAACTTCTGAAGGGAAGAGGCAGGAGTGAAGACATCCAGAAGCCCAATGACCTAGAGGAAGGGTCACCAGTGAGGCTGGACTGTCACCACCATTCTCCTCTACCCTGAGGGCCTCAGCCACCCAGGGCCACCGTCCAGGGCATCCTCTGCTATAGAAGGTGGCCCCAGCTGGCATGGAAACAGTTTGGGACCCAGGCAGAAAAGGACATTTGCAATAACAATGAGGAGAGTCAGGTAAGCCTGCTCCCAAATTTGGGATTTGGGGTGAACCCCGAACTAACAAATTTGCAACTAACAAATCTTGAGGATCAAGGGGGGAAGGAGAGGGAAGGATTAAAAGCCTTCGAGACAGCCGGGCAGTGGTGGCGCAAGCCTTTAATCCCAGCACTTGGGAGGCAGAGGCAGGTGGATTTCTGAGTTCGAGGCCAGCCTGGTCTACAGAGTGAGTTCCAGGACAGCCAGGGCTACACAGAGAAACCCTGTCTCGAAAAACCAAAAAAAGAAAAAAGAAATGGACCCCAGCCCTTCTGCCTCGTCCAGAGCGGGGTCCCACGGTCTGTTTCCATCAGACAGGATGGTCAAATGGGCGGGCACCAGACTCTGCCTCTCTCTGCTTCCAACCTCAGCTCTGCTGCTGCATAACCCGGGGAAACCTTTCCGTGCCTTAGCTTCCTCATCCGTGCCCGTGGATGGCAAGTATTATGGAGAGGATTGTAGAAATTAGCCAGCCCCCGCCCCGCATGCATTAAATACTCAGTATTTATTGTCAGTCTTAGAGCGCCAGATCGGAGACAGCTTTAGCTCAAGTGCCCGGGCTCAGTACGACTGGAGTTCTCATAGAACCAATCACGAAGCTCCTCTGTGCCTACTTCCTCCTCACAATCAAGAAACGTTTATGCATTTTCTGGGAAATGAGCTGGGCAGGCCCTGGCACCCTCTCATTGGACTCTCCTTAGTCCTTAGCAGAGAAACCGGGGTGGAGCAAAGGAAGTTCTTTCTCCTGACCCTGCACCCAGGACCCTGGGCAGGCCCCTCCTGGGCCCCAATCCCTGCCCTCTGATCCCCAACACATCCACACCCCTGAGGCAGCCTACGTTCTCATGGTGCATGTGCTTCAGCAGTAGGAGCTCGCGGTAAGCGCGCTTGGCAAAGATCTCCGACTGGAAGGGCCGGCTCAACTTCTTGATGGCCACCTTCTCCCCTGTCCGCTTGTCGATGGCCGAGCTGCGGGGTCACAGGCAGGTGAAGGGGAGGGGCGGCGCAAAGAGCCTAAACCCGGGATTCCTCCCGCCCTGTCCTAGGCCACCCCCACTCTGTGCTCCCCAGGCTGGCCGGAGACCAGCAGAGTGTGCGTGTAGTGGGGAGACACCGAGGAAGGGGGCAGCGGAGCAGGGACAGAAACAGTTCTTGCTGACAGGATGCAGAGCAGGCCGGGAGTCCCTGCTCTGCGATTTGGCAAGTTCCCTTCTGGGGCCTCATCTGCAACCGCAGGGATCTGTCCCACGAACTCCGAGATCCCTTTTAAAAAGTTACAGCCTTGGAAAACCAGATTCGCCAGCGACTCAACCCACAGGGGCTCCACTGCCACCGGGCTCACCCGGGGAGGCTGCCGAGGGGTGGCCCGTGGCTCCTCTGCTTCCTGGGGTCCCCGGGTCTCACCACACCGCGCCATAGGCCCCGCTGCCGATGTGCGCGGGCGCCAGGTAGGTCTTGGGCAGCTCCCAGGCAGTCTTGTTGATGTCCTGCTTATAGAAGCCCCTTCTCCGAGTGAGGCTCATCCCGGACCCCGTGGTGGCGGCCCTGCGAGGAGGCTGCGGTGGCTGCCCGCGGGCTGCCGGCCCCGGGTGTCCCGCCGCGGTCCCCTCCCGCCCCGCGCCCGCCCCTCCCCCGTGGGGCGGCGCACCTGCCGCCTCGCCCAGGTGAGGCCCCACCCCAGCCCGCCCACCGCTCGCCCGCGCTCCGGACTCCGCCCATCACCGGCGGGCGCCCCAGGCTCCACCCGCCACCTGCTACAGGTGCAGGGGTGCCCTGCGGGAAGGGGGTGCCAGCGAGGCTCCTAGATCCCTCGTAGGAAGAGCTGGGAGGGGGGTGGGGGGCACGACTTGTTGCTAGTTTGAGAAATAGACCTCATACATGCAAGGCGTGGTGACTCGGATCTGTACTCCATCAACACGGTAGAGGCAGAGGCAGGAGAATTCGAGTCCAGTTCAGTACAGAGTTCAATGCCAGGCTCGAAGGAGGGAGAGGAGAGATGAGAGATACAGAGAATGAACGGGCCGGGCAGTGGTGGCGCACGCCTTTAGTCCCAGCACTAGAGAGGCAGAGGCAGGTGGATTTCTGAGTTCGAGGCCAGCCTGGTCTACAGAGTGAGTTCCGGGACAGCCAGGGCTACACAGAGAAACCCTGTCTCGAAAAACAAAAAAACAAAAACAAACAAACAAACAAAAAACACAGAGAATGAACGGAGAGGGAGGGAGGAAGGCAGGCAGGCAGGCAGTATAGAGAAATCACATCATTCTTGACTACAAAGTAAACTGGAGACCAGCATAGGTTACATAGTAAGACCCTACTGAAAGACAGAGAAGTTTGTTCAGCAGGTTAGAACCTGCACCGCTCTTGAAGATGACCTGAATTCGGCTTCCTATGTCATCACGTACACAGTTAAAAACAAAACAAAACAAAACAAAACAAAACAAACCAACCAAACAAAAAACGGGCATGGCGGTGTTCAGCTTTAATCCCAGAACTCAGAAAGCAGAGGCAGGAGGATCTCTGAGTTCGAGGCCAGCCTGGTCTACAGAGTGAGTTCCAGGACAGCCAGGGCTACACAGAGAAACCCTGTCTCAACACTCCTTCTCCCAAAAAAACCCTCTGGAAATCCCAAAACAACAACAACCACCAACAACAACAACATGAGAACTCTACAATTATTGGGGTTCTAAATGAGCTCCTGTGACC
The DNA here is from genome assembly GCA_028551405.1 of Uromys caudimaculatus. NCBI lineage: Eukaryota > Metazoa > Chordata > Mammalia > Rodentia > Muridae > Uromys > Uromys caudimaculatus. The sequence continues at coordinate 42,575,646 of CM052720.1, forward strand.
CCAGGGTTTTCTTTTTAATAAAATAAAATTAAAAAAAAAAAAAAAAAAAAAAGCAGAACTCTCAGATCCTAAGGCTCAGCAGTTGTCCAGGGCTCAGAATCTTTCCTCTTTCCCCATTTTTCTGAAATAAACTTCAGCATCCAACCATTCTTCTCATGAGAGGTTTGCTGTCTTACACCCAGAGTCAACAGCCATTATTTCTCCAGTCCCCAGTGTTCACAAAGATTTAAATGTCCACGGGAGTTTGTTTGATATTGGTGGTGGTGGTTTTTAAGACAGTGTCTTGCTATGTACCTTAGCTGGCCTGGAACTTTCTATGTAGACTGGGCTGGTCTCTAACTCATAGATATTCCCCTGCCTCTGCCTCCAGAGTATTCTGGAGTTTCCAATTCTGAGTATAGATTTTTGCTTGATTTCTTTCTTTCTTTCTTTCTTTCTTTCTTTCTTTCTTTCTTTCTTTCTTTCTTTCTTTCTTTTTTTTTCCGAGACAGGGTTTCTCTGTGTAGCCCTGGCTGTCCTGGAACTCAATCTGTAGACCAGGTTGGCCTTGAACTCAGAAATCCGCCTGCCTCTGCCTCCCGAGTGCTGGGATTAAAGGCGTGCGTCACCACTGCCCGGCTGATTTCTTTCTTTCTTTTTTTAAGATTTATTTATTTATTATATGTAAGTACACTGTAGCTGTCTTCAGACACCCCAGAATAGGGCATCAGATCTCATTATGGATGGTTGTGAGCCACCATGTAGTTCCTGGGATTTGAACTCAGGACCTCTGGAAGAGCAGTCAGTGTTCTTAACTACTGAGCCATCTCTGCAGCCCTTTTGCTTGATTTCTAAGGTCACATGAATGGCAATGTCTTGTGTGGTCCCAGGGAGACTTTGTTCTCAATTTCAGTCGTGAGGGATCTGGAAGAAGAGGTCATGCATGCCCTGGGATGTGTCCCACCCTCCCTGGCTTCTCTGTGAAAGGAAAGAGAGCAGGCTTGCTTCATTTATCAGAGGACAGAGGCTTACAGGGGAGTAACCTGCTAACTGGGAGACCCATCAAGGCTGCTTCTCCCATATGGTCGGCTGATCATTGAGGAGAGCAACCCCACAGACATGTTGTAGGCGGGGCATCCGTGTTAATCATCAGAACATATCGAAGAATGTGTAAGAATGACAGAGCAGCCCATTGGGTGTTCAGAATTATCTAATAAACATACGTGCTTGCCACGTGCCGACCATTAGTGTGTTTTACATATTCCACTCTAGGGCAGAAGGCTGGTGAGTCAGGTGAGCATCCTCACCAGAGAGGTGACAAAGAGGCATAGAGGGCTTAAGTCATTAGTAAAGGTCATGAGGCTGGAGACAGGCAGAGCTGGCTAAGGAAGCTGGCATGGAGAGCCCTGGGACCCAGGCTCTTGACTGCAGTGGTTCAATGGTGTCTCCAAACCAGCTGGAATCATGCAAAGGATGTGGCTTCCTCAGCACAGCCCATTTTCGTTTTCTACTCTTTCACTGGCCCCATGGGAAGACAGACAAAGGAGGGGCTGACAGTAGAAGCTTGAAACCCTTTGGGTTGGTAGCTCTGGATTAAGGAGCCATGTTTCTGGAAGCAGATCCTACGGCTGGCCACAGGCTACTGAGAGTTGGCCCTGAGAGATGAGCTCTCCTGGCTTGAGAGAAGAAAAGGGGCTTAGAGTCCTAGAAGCCCAGGAGTGCCACCCCCAGCACAGCTGGCCACTCTGGGCTCCTCTTGAGCAAGGGTCAGGAAGTGACTCAGGTCTTAGACTCAGCTGACAATGACCCTCACCTTGGGCCTTGCTGGGCTTGGGTTTACTCAGCAGCCTGGTAGCCTTGGAGGGAACTGCCTTCAATCCAGTGAGGAGAGTCACTGGAAGCAGAGGGGGAGGGGAAGGAGGGAGAGGAGGAGAGAGGGAGGGCTAGGAAGGGAGCAGAGGAAGAAGGGTTACCAAGGGCATCATGGGTAGCTGGATATTTCTCCTTAGCCCCAAGGACCTCAGTCCTTTTCCCTCTGAGGCTCGAATGCACTTTAAGCACAACTTTGGAAGGAGGCCTGAATTCCCGGCTTTGGCACTGCCCTCTACGTGACTTTAGACCAACGTCCCAGCACATCCTGAGCCAGCACGTCCTTGTAAAACCAGGTGACACATAGGAGCAGGTAGAAGCTCCTTTCCTGTGAGGTTATATCCAGAATAACGCACCTTTCCCTCCTGCATTTGAAAATATTTTAAATTTTTATTTATTTATTTTATTGGTTATATTATTTACATTTCAAATGTTGTCCCTCTTCCCGGTTTTCCCTCCGCAAACCCCCAATCTCATTCCCCTTCCCCCCCATCTTAAACATTTTTAAGAGATTTATTTACTTTTATTTTATGTGTGCAAGTGTTTTTACCTGGATGCACTGTTTTGATGCCTGATGCCCACAGAGGCCAGAAGAGACCATTGGGTCCCCGGAACTGGAGTTAGAGGTCCTTATGAGCCACCATTTACACACCAGGAACCAAACTCAGGTCCTCTGCAAGAGCAGCTAAGACCCTTAAGCACTGAGCCTCTCTCTGGCTCTGCATCCAGCCTGGTCTGTAATTCAGAGGTCAGGTCATCAGGGCTTGGGCAGCAAGCCCGTTTACTCACAGAGATGTCTCCCTGGCTGGCATCTTTGCTTCTTCCCACTTTGAAACAACCTATATTTTATTTTATTTGGGTGTTTTGTTTTTTTTTCCGTCCCGCTCCAGTCCCGCTCGCTCCTTATTTGGGCTTTTTATATTAGCATTCAAGGTAATGTGATTTGTTATGGCATTTCATACATAGTATGTTCTTGTTGGTTCTTCTCTATCTTCCCTTGGTTCCCGCCCCTCCCCCATACACGTTATATACCGCTTGGCTCGGATCCTTAGTTAGATATGCGGTATTTCTATTTCCGAGTCTGGCCTCCTTCAGTTAGCATAACGACCTTCAGTTCTCTCTGCTGTTCTGTAGATCTCATGACTTCATCTCTCTTCATGGCTGCATGAAATTCCACTGTGCATATGTAACAGGATTTCTTTACCATTCATCTGTTGACGGACACGTGGGCTGGTTCCACTTCCTGGCTATCGAGACTAGAGAGAAGCAGTGCACATGGACGCCCAGGTGCCTCTGGGGTGTGCTGTCCTCGGGGTTTGCACCTGTCTTTATTTTTTAAATGTTTTTGTTTTTTAAGACAGGGTCTCACTAGGGAGCCCTTGCCAGCCTGGAACTCTCTATGTAGACAGCTAGTCATGGTGCAAGGTGAGTGTCCAATGTTCAGTCACCTGGCTGAGGGTCAAGGGTTGGGGGTTCCAGTGTCAGTCAAAAGCATCAGCCACGCCCCCTCCTCCGTCTCACCAGCTGGGAACTTTCTACCACATGGATCTCTTTGGCTCCATTACAGAACAGGAAAATAACAAGTGAACCCCTTTTCAGGTAGGGGGCCACTGTATACAGTGACCTTAAGAACATGTTATTCCAAGAATAGACAGACTAGGTTCTCACACCAAGCCAACCGGGTAGGAGTTTCAATACTGCTGTGAACAGGTTGGGCTTATTCCTCACTGGCCGAGAGAGGGCGTACCCTAGTGGGTTCTGCGAATAGGAAGTTAGGGACTTGGGGCAAGGTTTGGACCTGGTTAGGTCATTTAGGGGCAGGTTTACAGAAGCCAGTTCTCTCCCCAGAGAATAACAGTGAATGAGACAATGTGAGAAGTGCTGAACTTGGTACTCTGTGCATAGTAAGTACCCATCAGATGCTCTCTCCAGGGGACAGCCAGCAGCTGAAGTTCTGGCCAGCCCTTTGGCTATTCCAGCTCACCACCAGTTAAATGCAAGAACCAAACACCTTTCGAGGACTTGCTCACAGATTCATTCAACGCTCGTTTTCTGAGTGCCGTGGAGGTGGCTTTGTAGGTAACGTGCTTACCACACAAGCATAAGGACCCGGTACCCACATAGGAGGTCTGCAATCCCAGCACTGAGGAGTTCTCTGGGGCTTGCTGGCCAGCCAGTCTAGCCAAACTCTGGAGTTCCAGGCTCAGTAAGAGACCGTGTACAAACATAAAATGTCTCAGTGACAAAGGCTCTGACATGACCTAGATCCTGAGAACCCACCCAGTGAGAGAAGAGAACCAACTCTCAAAAGTTGTCCTCTGGCCTCTACGCAGTGTCACGTGCATCTCTGCAACAGACAGAGAGACAGATCCACAAATAAATGTAATTCTTTTAAATTAGAAAAAGGGGCTAGAGAGATGGCCCAGCGATTGGTTAAGAGCATTTTCTTCCTGCAGAGGCCCTAGGGTCGGTCCTTAGCTCCCATATCACGCATATTTCAGTTCTGCCACATCTCTCCCGCTCATCCAGTCTTCTTGGACACATGCATGCATGCATGTGGTACCCATAGAGACAAGAGGAACATAGGCATACATATAAAAGAAATTATGAAAAAAATAAGGTAAAGCCAGGTGTGGTGGCACACGACTTTGATTCCACTGCTTGGGGGGTAAAGACAGGCAGATCTCTGGGTTTGAGGTCAGCCTGGTTCAGAGTGGGTTCTAGGACAGTCAGGGCTACACAGAGTAACCCTGTCTCAAAAAACCAAAACCAAACCAAACCAAACCACCCACCTACCCAAACAAACAAACAAAAACAGTGGAGATGAATGAGGAAGACATCCCAGCATTGACTTCTGGCCTCAACACATGTATACCCATACAGGTACACACACAAGCACTTAAAAATCCCACTAGTCTTCTGAGGGTCTGTTTTGTGGTGGGTCTGAACTGAGTACAGGAATAAAACATTTTAGTGGGGGAACAGATGGGAACCAGGCACACAGCTACAGTAATGTGCCGAGCTGTATGAAATCGCTGATGTTTAACAACAGGGCTGTTGAGCCCGATGTAACATCTCTGGAAATGGAACAGGGAGAAGAAAATGAGGCCCTGCCCAGCCTGCTTGGCTGTGGCGCCCCCTGGTGGAAAAAGGCAGGAAAGACCGCTCATCTGTGAGGCGCCTCTCAGCAGTCTCCCCTCTGTACTCCTCCTTGGCCAACTTTCACTGGCCCAGTCCTGTTTCAAGCAGGTCTAACCTTGATTGTCATTTTCTAGCCTTGTCCCCTCTGAAATGTCCACCTTCACCAATGACTGTGAATCTCTGGACGCTGTCTTTTTTTTTTTTTTTTTTCGAGACAAGGTTTCTCTGTGTAGCCCTGGCTGTCCTGGAACTCACTCTGTAGACCAGGCTGGCCTCGAACTCAGAAATCCGCCTGCCTCTGCCTCCCAATGCTGGGATTAAAGGTGTGCGCCACCACTGCCCGGCATAACTTTTTAAAAAAAAGGCTTCATTCTGCCGGGCCCTTCAGTAAGGTCTTGATGCATGAATGGGCACAGATGACTCTGGCTTTCTGGGTTCCAGGGGCAGAGGGGTGCTATTTGAAGACCCAGATGTGTTTGGAACGCTGTCCACCGGGGAGCATCTAAGTGTGGGATCACTTTTCAGGAGGTTTGATCTGTCCTAGAATTTGTTTGTTTATTGATAGGATCTCACATAGGCCATGTTGGTTTCAAACTCCATTCCATAGCCAAGGGTGTCCCTGAACCGCCTCGCGGCGGATGGAACGCCAGCCCTTCATGCGTGCCAAGTGGGCACTCTATCGGCTAAGCCCTGTCCCCGCCCTCTACCTGTTTCTAAGATTAATTTGTCCTTTTCCTGATTCCTGTGAAGTGAAGCTGTTCACTTCAAGGCCCCGACCAGAAGCTGGAGTCCTCTCCTCTCTCCGAGCAACCTTGCGCTGTTGCTGTCTCCTCCGGGCATAACCTGCCGCGGACTTGACGGACAGCGGTCACCATGGCGACCTTCAGAGTTCCTTGGCCCCAAGTCAGGACAAGGAAATCATCAAAACTGCGAGTCGGTGGTTACTGGGGGTGGGGCAGGTGTTGAGACCTTCCCACCCTGTAACCTCTACTGCCTGCTTCCCCCAGCTCCAGATGGGCTGCATTCCTAAGTCATCACCCAGGCTGGGACATGACCTTGTGGTGATACAGCTGCCTGCATCGCCCACACTCCTGCAAGTAACCCCAATAAACTCATTGCTCTGGATCCTTACTTGGGTTGCCCTGTCCAGGGGGACAGACCTTTCTCTGTATTTCTCCAAGAAAAGTCATGAGGCACATTGGTAACCCGGAAATGGGCCATTGAGATGACGCAGCAGGTAAAGGTGCCTCCGGCCAAGCCTGGTGATCTGAATTTGATACGCTGGGACCCATGTGGCGGAAGGCGGGAATTAACTACCCCGACCTGCAACCACATACACTGCATGCGCACACTTGTGAACGCACACGGAGGAAGTCTCTGAGCTTTGTCGACTGGTAATCAGGACAGTAGCCAGGGACAGAGGAGGCTGTGATGGTTGACACCTGGCCCTCGGAGTTTCCGGCCTTGCTTGGAGTAATCTCTTCCTTCCCCGTAGAACTGGACAGAGCGCAGTCCACCAGCCTTGCCCAGCCTCGCTGTCCTCAAGCCTTCTGTGTCTCTCGCTAACGTGTTAATTGTTCCTTTAGACTAGAACATTTTGTTCAGGAGGGTCAGGTCTTTGAAGCCAACACTAAGAACCCAGCAGCACCCATCGGTGGCAGAGGGATGGCAGGTGTGGGTGGGGCTTCCTCACAGGACCTCTTGGTACCGCTGCGTAGCTGTCATTTTGTACCTGATGTGTAGGCCAACTTACCTTCCTGCCCGGGGCTGTGCCAGCTCAAATGACCTGCTAGCTGTGGGGATGGGGTCATGACCCTGCCCATACTCCCGAGTGCCCTGCCAGTCACCTCAGGGACAACATGCTTCTCCAGGGCAGGTCACTGACTGCTCTGCTCCTTCTGTGTAAATATCTGTGTCACCTGTCAGGGTCACAGAGACCTAGCAGGCCCAGCCTGTCAGCTTTGACCCTGACTAAAGATCTGAATTCATGTACTTTGCTGTGTGACTTAGGTAAGTCAGACAGCCTCTCTGGCTACATCAGCTTTTGAATATATACATATACACATATGTATATATATACATATATACATGTATATACATATACATATATATGTACATACACTTGTATATAATATATGTAATATTATATAAAATATTTGTAATGTAATATAATGATATTACAATATAAGATCAACATGTAATAATAGTATATTATATATTATATTATACATAATATATATAATATTATATTAACATATTGTTTTTATATATATATATACACTAAGTGACTATTTAGTCACTTAGTGTATATATAGTGTATGTAGTATAGTATTATATACTATAAGAAGTGACTGTTGGGCTGGAGAGATGGCTCAGCGGTTAAGAGCACTGACTGCTCTTCCAGAGGTCCTGAGTTCAAATCCCAGCAACCACATGTGGCTCACAACCATCTGTAATGGGATCTGATGCCCTCTTCTGGTGTGTCTGAAGACAGCAACAGTGCACTCACACACATACATAAAATAAATAAATATTAAAAAAAAAAAAAGTGACTGTTGAGTGCTCAGCCCTAAACTGGATGTCTACATGCCCCCAACCCCGGGCCTGAGGAGAATGAAGAATGAGTGGGGAGGAGCTCAGAGAGACCCTGCCTTCTGTGCGGGACGAGACAGTTACACTCATGAACACAGTAACTATGGTTACCTGCACTGATGAGCCCAACAAGAGAGGTCAACATTCCAGCATTCAACAGGGAACAAAAACAAATAGAGAGGCCTTGGAGGAGAGGGGGAGGGGGAGGGGAGATGTTGTGAGGGGGAGGGGGAGAAGAGGAAGCTGGGGGTGGATACAATCAAGACACATGATAGGTATACAGCACACATATATTATATGTATATACAGACATATATATACCTCCACACACACATATATATTATATGTATATACACACATCTATTATATGTATATACACATATATTTGTACACACACATATATATACATATATATGAAATTGTCAATGAGTAAAGGAAAACACATTCTAGTTTTAAGATGTTCTGGAGGCTGCAGAGATGACTTATCAGTTAAGAGCACTGGCTGCTCATCCAGAGGACCCAAGGTTGGTTCCAAGCACCCAGGGGAGGTGGCTCGCAGTCACCTGTAACCTGTAAGCACCAGGAGATCTGACATCTCTGGCTTCTTCTGGCATCTGCGAATCTCCTACCTCCAACACACTACAGATAACTAGAAATAAAATCAATCTTTTCTTTTTCTTTTTCTCTTTCTTTCTTTTCTTTTTTTTTCTTTTGGAAACAGGTTTTCTCTGTGTAACCCTGGCTGCTTAGAACTCACTATGTAGACCAGGCTGGCCTCAGACTCACAGAGATCCACCTGCCTCTGCCTCTTGAGTGCTAGAATTAAAGGTGTGTACCACTACTGCCTGGCTAAAATAAATCTTTATACAAATTTAAATTTATTGGTGTGTGGGTGTGTGGGTGTGGGTGTGTTCCCACAGAGGAGAGTGCAGGATTCCCCAGAGTTAGAGTTATACGTAGTGAGTTGTAAGTCACCCGATGTGGGTACTGAGATTTGAATCCAGGTCCTCTGGACCAGTTCATAACCACACTATAGTCCGTATTCAGACAGGGTCCAGGCCCAGCCATTCCTGCCCAGAGTCCTTCCCTCTGCCCCCCCGCTCAGCCACATCAGATTACACTTGGAAGGGCCACCTTGCTCCCTTCTAAAAGTAGCTCTCCTGGCTTGGTTTGGCTCTGCGCTCACTTTCCAGAAGGTTCCACCTGGCTTCATAACCACGGATCCCCCTTTCGCCACAATTCAGATCTCATGACTGGACTCCCTTCTCTACTGGGGAGACATAGTCAGTGCTGCGCTGGGAGACAGCTCTGGGCCTGAGGAGCACCGAGGCAGAGTGTGTGTCAGTGGCTGTAGTAAAAAAAAAAAGACAACACCCTGCCTCATCAGCTTCATGAGATCCAGCCACATCACTGGGCCTAAGAGATCCCTGGGGGACTGGCAGACAAAGGTTCTTGCTGCCAAGCCTGACAACCCAAGTGCATTCTCCAGGACCCACAGAACAAAAGCAAAGAACTGACTCTCCCTTCCCCAAACACAATAATATGTATTTTAAAGAAGAACTCGAGAAGAGACAGAAAAGAACATCCCACAGTCAGGAGAGGTGAACAAACTTACAGTCTCAGCATGCGGGAGGCGGAGACAGGAGAATCGGGATGTTCAGAGCCAGCCTGGGCTACACAGTGAGTTTGAGGCAGCCTGGGCAATACAGCAAGAACATCTCAAAATTAAGCAACTAGGAGTAGGGAGATGTCCCAGTGGTTAGCGCACTCAACATGGGGGGCTGGGCTTAGGATCTCCAGAACTCAGGTAAAATGCTAAGTGGGACAGGGCCGCCCACTCGATCTCCGATCTCCGCAGAAGGTGGAGACATGGATCTCTCGAGCAAGCTGGGCAAGGAGACTAGCTATACCAGCGATCCTGACATTAGCACACAAACACACACACACACACACACACACACACACACACACACACACACACACACACACACACACACACACACACGCACACACACGGGAAAGAGGAAAACCAAAAACCGAATGACTTCTTGATTGACAGGAGGAAGCCCCTCCTTCTTAGCATCTTCTGCCCCTCCCTCTCAGCACCAGAAGCCACACCCCGCCTCACTCTGGGCCCCTGGAAGGAGGTCCCATCTGGCTAGGAGCTGCCTAGCTCAGCGTCAGGCGCAGCCTGGAGTGATTAGTGGCCTGCCCACCCTGCACCTCTCAGGTGCTGCAGGGCAAGTGCCCACCATCATTAAGGAGTCCCTGCCTTCCCCAAATTCCTTGAGCCTGGCCTGGGTGTTTGCTCCTATCTGGAATGTCCTTCCTTCGCTTTGCTAAGGCCAGGACACCGCTGGCTCCCCTAATCTGGCTCAATAGCTCCTTGGGCTGGGCCTCTAGAGCCTGCACATACAGTTTCTCCTTTCTCTGATTCCTGGAGGATTTAGGGTACCCTAAGCCCAAACTTAGAAATGATCCATGAAAAAAGAAGAAGATTGCTCAACGGTACTTATTACAGTATCAGGAGCCAATTCCCTGTGAGCAGTTGGTTACAGCACCGTGGGATAGCATACACAGTTTAGAGGCAAATGTCCCCTTGGTGTTTCTTTGCTGTATCTTGGCTGGGATACGCACTATGGCTTTCAGCTCTACCAGAGTGACCCAACTGGAAACTACGGGGGGGGGGGGGTGGAAAGCCACGTGCGTTGGGAACAACAGTGCCGCAGCTGTGTCAATGTTGAAACAAGACTACAAAGAAGGAGAAATGACTCTGAAGTCAGCGCTGGCTCTGGCTGTCAAGGTGCTAAATAAGACAATGGATGTTAGTAAACTCTCAGCTGAAAACGTGGAAATGGCCACGCTAACAAGAAAGAATGGAAAGACGGTGATCAGAGTCCTCTAGCACAAGGAAGTGGAACGGTTGATCAAAAAACATGAAGAGGAGGAAGCTAAAGCTGAGCGAGAGAAGAAAGAAAAAGAACGGAGAGAAAAGGATGTCGACAGAATCACGGACTTTAGACCTCCTTCGAGGCACTAACCCACTTAGGAGCTGTCCTGCCCTTCCATCCCGGAAGTGTCTTCTTGTATTTTCTTCCTTACCTTGGCCATCGGGGAAATAGGACATTACATACTGAATTGGGTCCATGTCTGTCCAGTTGGATGCTTTATTGGAATGATGGACATCTTTATAAACATCTTAATCTCAACACATAATTTTGGAATAAAACTTGGAAAGATTATGGTGAAGGAAAAAAGAAGAAGAAGAGGAAGAGGAGGAGGAAGAGGAGGAAGAAGAAGAAGAAGAAGAAGAAGAAGAAGAAGAAGAAGAAGAAGAAGAAGAAGAAGAAGAAGAAGAAGAAGAAGAAGAAGAAGAAAGATCTGTGAGTTGTTGTTTTTTTGTTTTTTTTTTTGGTTTTCCGAGACAGGGTTTCTCTGTGTAGCCCTGGCTGTCCTGGAACTCACTCTGTAGACCAGGCTGGCCTCGAACTCAGAAATCCACCTGCTTCTGCCTCCCAAGTGCTGGGATTAAAGGCGTGTGCCACCACTGCCCGGCGATCTGTGAGTTTTTAAGCAAGCCTACATTGCAAGTTTTTGGAGGGGGAAGTGGCTTGTTTGTCTCTGAATTCCCTGACTAGTTAGAAACAGAAGCTTCAAGAGTTGTTTACTCAGAGTTGGCTGGGCACCTGTCAAGAGCCCGAGGGTGTGGGAACTGGTGTCAGAGTGCTTGTCCTCAAGTAGTGTCTGCCCTACAGAGGGAGCAACTGCAAACAATGACATGCTGCATTACAGGGGACCTTGACGTCAACCTGTAGGTCCCAGGAATAGAACTCAGGTCCTCAGGCCTGGCAGCAAGCACCTGTACTCACTGAGCCATCTTGCTGCCCCCTCTGCCCCTTTTTCCTCAATCGTGAGAGCTGCCGTGTTGAATTATTATATTAGCTCCTTAGCCTGGACACCACTGCACACTGGCTCAGATGACCCCTGGGTAGAAGGGACTGTCCCTGCACTGCAGGCTGCTTAACTGAGTCCCCAGCTCCTACCGTCTCCCTCTATGCTAGGATCACCTCACAGGTGACAATTTAAAAAGTTTCCAGAAACTGTTAATTGTCCCTGGGGCACAGATAATATGGGTCAAAGAAGACCAAAATCATCTGAGTTATTATTTAGATTTGTTTTATTTTTACATCTTCATTTGTGTGTGTGGGGGGGGGTCTATACGTGCCACAGTGTGTATGTTGGGAGGGGTCAGAGGACAAACTTTTGGGAGTCAGTTCTCCCCATCTACCATGTGAGTCCTGATCGAGCTCAGGTTGTCAGGCTTGGTGGCAAGCCCCCCTATTCACTGAGCCATTTCATCTACCCTGATCCATTCTCTTGTGTGTATTTTAGATCAAGGCTCTCTATGTTGCCCAGGTTGGCCCTGAACACATGATCCTCCGTTGATAGACTCCCAAAAGCTAGGATTCCAGCAAGCCCCCCCCCCCCCCAGCTTATTTGTTTTCTTGGCTCTGTGTGAACTCGGGGTTGTTTCCTGCTCTGGAGTGGATAGCCCTGGAGGTCGAAATCACCTTCCTGTTGATAAAGATGATGCTGTCAGTCTGTCCGAAGGCCAGGACAGTCACACCAGGGTAGGACAGAAGGCGTGGCTCCTGGCAGCAAGCAGACTCACTGAATCCCGCTGTTTTACCCTCCACAAACTCATTAACCTTTCCCTGTGTGGTTTCTGGGTTACACTTCCTTCCACATTTACATTTTGCTTCTGTGTGGAAATGACTGTAGCTCCCAGGGTGGGAGCAGCTGCTCAGTCACTCTGACATCCTTTACTGGTGTTGTAACATAATGCATTTATGATTCCATCTACAATTTTTATTACGTTTGGTTATTTATTCTGTGGTTCGGGAAGCACACAAGCCATGGCACCTGTGTGCAAAAGGACAGTTCTCTCCACCCTGTGGGTTCCAGGAATCAAACTCAGGTCCTTAGCCTTGGAGGTAGGCACCTTTACCTGCTGAGGCACTTTGATGGTCCTTACAGGCTGTCTTAGTCAGGGTTTCTATTCCTGCACAAACATCATGACCAAGAAGCAAGTTGGGGAGGAAAGGGTTTATTCAGTTTACACTTCCACGCTGCTGTTCATCACCAGAAGAAGTCAGGACTGGAACTCAAGCAGGTCAAGGAGCAGGAGCTGATGCAGAGGCCATGGAGGGATGTTACTGACTGGCTTGCTTCCCCTGGCTTGCTCAGCTGGCCTTCTTATAGAACCCAAGACTACCAGCCCACAGATGGTACCACTCACAAGGGGCCCTCCGCCCTTGATCACTAATTGAGAAAATGCCTACAGCTGGATCTCATGGAGGCATTTTCTCACCTGAAGCTCCTTTCTCTGTGATAACTCCAGCTCGTGTCAAGTTGACACACAAAACTAGCCAGTACACAGGGCTTTTGTTTGTTTCGTTTTGGTTTTGAGACAGGGTTTCTCTGTGTAGCCCTGGCTGTCTTGGAATTTGCTCTGTAGACCAGGCTGGGCTCGATCTCAGAGAATCACCTGCCTCTGCCTCCTAAGTGCTGGGATTAAAGGTGTGCACCACCACCTCCCAGCTCAGAGCTGTTCTTAAGTATATTAAAAATGTCATTTAGGGACCGGGATGTGTTTCAATTAGTAAGAGACCTTGCCGAACAAGATGAGACCATAAATTCAGATTCTAAGACCTACAGAAAATGCTGGGCATAAAGGCCTGCACCTATAGCCCTAGCACTGGGAAGGTACACACAAGAGGATCATGGGGCTTGCGGGTCAGCCAGTAGCTGACATGGCCACGCTCGTTGGAGACTCTGTGTCAAAAATGTGAGATAGAGGGGCTGGAGAGATGGCTCAGTGGTTAAGAGCACTGACTGCTCTTCCAGAGGTCCTGAGTTCAATTCCCAGCAACCACATGGTGGCTCACAACCATCTGTAATGGGATCCGATGCCTCTTCTGGTGTGTCTGAAGACAGTGACAGTGTACTCACATACATACATATAATAAATAAATAAAATCTTTTTTTTTAAAAAAAAAAGTGAGGTAGAGAGCATTTGTGTGTGGATGTATTTTATGCCCATGTGTCTGTCTGTCTGGGCACCACAAGACTTGATTTGGCTGGGCTGGCTGGGAGCTCCAGAGACCTGCTGGTGAGCGGCTGGCCCCCAGAACTACACTTAAGGGCACATGTCACCACACCTGGCTTTTTTATGTGAGATCTGGGACTGAACTCAGGCCCTTGCCCTTACACGACAAGTATTTCACCAAAAGAGTCATCTCCCTACTCCCAGACTTTGTTTTATTTTAATTAATTAGTGCATTCATTCTTTTCGTATTCTTTTTGGTACAATGTCTCATCTCATTATGTAGTTATCCCCGGCTAGCCTAAAAGTTGCTATGTAGACCAAGCCGGGCTAAAACTCACAGAGATCTGCTTCTCTGTGTCTCTCATGCTGGGATTACAGGAGTACTGTCATACCTGGCCAGAACTTTCTTTTTAGAGGCCAAATTCATATATATATATGAATTTATATATATATATATTCATATATTCATATATTCATATATATGAATACACACACACACACACACACACACACACACACACACACGTAGCCCTAGCTGTCCCTGGAATTTACTCTGTAGACCAGGCTGGCCTCGAGATCTGCCTGTCTCTGCCTCCGGAGTGCTGGGATTAAAGGCGTGCGCCACCACTGCCTGGCTTAATAAAAATACATCTTTTTAAAAATAAGACTTATTTATTCATGTATTATATATATATGTATATGCATGTATATATATATGTATATATACGTGTATATATATGTATATATGTTTATATATATGTATATATACACACACACACATATATATATATATATATATACCCTATCTGTATGTACACCCGCATGCCAGAAGAGGGAATCAAATCTCATTACAGATGGTTGTGAGCCATCATGTGGTTGCTGGGACTTGAACTCAGGACCTCTGGAAGAGCAGCCAGTGCTCTTGACAGTTGGGCCATCTCTCCAGCCCCATAAAAATACATCTTTTCTTTTGCTTGTTTTGTTTTTTGAGACAGGCTTTCTCTGCACAGCTCTGGCTGTCTTAGAACTTGCTCTGTAGATCAGGATGGCCTCAAAATCTGAGATCCTCCTGCCTTCTGTCTCCCAAGTGCTAGGATTAAAGGCGTGTGCCACCACACCTGGCTAATAAAAATACATCTTAAAAAGTAGTTACTAGGCCTTCCAGTCTGGGCCCTGAGCAGACATTGGGTGTGAACTCCTCAGCCAGTCCCACAACACCCTGAGGAAGCTCCACTCCCAGGTGCTCTAACACACCCAGGATCATAGAATCAGGAGAGGAAGACACAACATCTGCCCCAACACTGGGAGTAACTGGGACCAGTGGGATCCAGGGACCCAGGAATACCGCCAGACCAGTGGTATGGTCTCCTTCCCGTCTGGGCCTGTGCCCTGAGCAGACCTTGGGTGAGAACTCCTCAGCCAGTCCCACAACACTCAGAGGAAGCTCCACTCCCAGGTGCTCTAACACACCCAGGATCCCAGGAGCTTGGTCACATCAGGATCTCAGGGTCTCAGGGGCAACTTGACTCCCAGGAGCTCTGACACACCTACGATCTCAGGATCCCTGGATCCCAAAATCACAGGATCTCAGAGACAGCTGGTCTCTGAGGAGTTCTGACACAACCAGGATCACAGGAAAGACAGGCTCCAGTTAGATAAAGGGAGGGCAGGTAGCTCTAGAGAGAACCAGATGGCAGGAGGCAAGCACAAGAACATAAGCAACAGAAACCAAGGTTATCTGGCATCATCAGACCCCAATTCTCCCACCATAGCAAGTCCTGGATACACCATCACACTGGAAAAGCAAGATTCAGATCTAAAATCACTTCTCATGATGATGATAGAGGAATTTTAAAAGGGCATAAATAACTCTCTTAAGGACACAGGTAAACAGCTAGAAGCCCTTAAAGAGGAAACACAAAAATCCCTTAAATAATTACAGGAAAACACAACCAAACAGGTGAAGGAATTGAACAAAATCATCCAGGATCAAAAATGGAAACAGAAACAATAAAGAAATCACAAAGGGAGACAACCCAGGAGTTAGAAAACCTAGGAAAAAGATCAGGGAGTCGTAGATGCAAGCATCACCAACAGAATACAAGAGATAGAGAGAATCTCAGGAGCAGAAGATACCATAGAAAACATTGACACAACAGTCAAAGAAAATGCAAAAATCTCCTAACACAAAACATCCAGGAAATCCAGGATACAATGAGAAGACAGAACCTAAGGATAATAGGTATAGAAGAGAGTGGAGAGTCCCAACCTAAAGGACAAGTAAATATCTTCAACAAAATTATAGAAGAAAACTTTCCTAACCTAAAGAAAGAGATGCCTATGAACATACAGGAAGCCTACAGAACTCCAAATAGATTGGACCAGAAAAGAAATTCCTCCCGTCACATAATAATCAAAACACCAAATGTACTAAACAAAGAAAGAATTTTAAAAGCAGTAAGGGAAAAAGGTCAAGTAACATATAAAGGCAGACCTATCAGAATTACACTAGACTTCTCACCAGAGACTATGAAAGCTAGAAGATCCTGGGCAGATGTCATACAGACCCTAAGAGAACACAAACTGCTAGCCCAGACTGCTATACCCAGCAAAACTCTCAATTACCATAGATGGAGAAAACAAGATATTCCATGACAAAACCAAATTTACACAATATCTTTCTACAAATCCAACCCTACAAAGAATAATAGATAGAAAACACCAACACAAGGAGGGAAACTACACCCTAGAAAAAGCAAGAAAGTAATCTTTCAACAAACCAAAAGAAGATAGCCACACAAACATAAAAATAACAGGAAGCAACATCACTTAATATCTCTTAATGTCAATGGACTCGATTCCCCAATAAAAAGCCATAGACTAAAAGACTGGATTCCTAAACAAGACCCAGCACTTTGCTGCATACAGGAAACACACCTCAGTTACAAAGACAGATACCACCTCAGAGTAAAAGGTTGGAAAACAATTTTCCAAGCAAATGGTCCCAAGAAACAAGCTGGAGTAGCCATTCTAATAGCCAATAAAATCAACTTTCAACCAAAAGTTATCAAAAAAGATCAGGAAGGACACTTCATACTGGTCAAATAGAAATATTTAAGGGGTAACTTCAGCAAGTGTTATAGGTATCTGATGAATCTCAGTGTAATGGCCTTGGGAAATGCAAAGGAATGTTGCTCTTTGCTCAGAGTGAAGCTAACATATCTTCAAGGGAGAACACTGGAGGTATTTGAATTTTATGTTCACATTAGGGAGGTGAGTCCTGTATATTTTAGAAGACTAATATTTATTTTCTCTGAATTTAGACAGGAGTTGTCAACTTATTTCTAGTTGAGTGTGGCAGTAGTAAGGTTTTCAAAACCTACTGAAAACAAGTAACATTAAACGTGTGATTTATGAGAGGAAAAAAAAAAGTAGTTAGGAGGGCTGGAGAGATGGCTCAGGGGTTAAGAGCACTGACTGCTCTTCCAGAGGTCCTGAGTTCAATTCCCAGCAACCACATGGTGGCTCATAACCATCTATAATGATATCTGGTGCCCTCTTCAGGCCTGCAAGCATACATGCAGGCAAAACACTGTATACATAATAAATAAATAAGTTAGGAAAAGTCCTATGGGAGTCCTCTGTCTCGGTAATCTCCAGCAAGTCACAGAAACCCAGGGATTGAGCAGAAAAGCTTGGAGAGCAGGGCTTATGAGCAGAGCAGTCATCCTGTCCTGCATCTGTAGGTGGAGACACTCCCCACTCAGCGCTGCCACAGGCACTATCAGATAGTCATTGGGTGACAAGTCCTTCATGGAGACTCCATCATGCCTGAGCAATGGCTCAGAGGAAAGGGATCTGGGTGTCACAATGGCAGACAATCACCAACACCGCAGCTGGGAATGGAAGAGCCAGCTCAGCAGGTTCAGGGAACACCCAGGACACAAAGACCTTGGAGTTCCCTCCTAAAACCCCACTGTTTGTCAGGAAGCAGGGAAGAAGTCCATAGGTGCATTTAGCCCGGAAATGGCCTCCAGCAATGGGTACCAGGAAGCTCTGCTCCAGGGGTGGTAGTCATTGCTCACAAGTGACTTCTTTCACATCCAAATGAGGGAGAGATTTGAAGTAAAAAAAAAAAAAAAAAAAAAATGACCTTTGAGGGCTGGCAAGATGGCTCAGTGGTTAAGAGCACTGGCTGCTCTTCCGGAGGGCCTGAGTTCAAACCCCAGCATCCACATGGTGGCTCACAGTCGTCTGTAATGGGATCTGATGCCCTCTTCTGGTGTGTGTCTGAAGACAGGGACAGTGGACTCGTGAGCACTCAACTTCTGAGCAGATTCTCCCCAGGCCCTGTCCGTTTGAGACAGGGTCTCCAATTTGCAGGAAACAAGACATATGTGGGGTTTTAAAAGAGCCATTCAGTCATTCATCCATCATTCATTCATTCATTCAAGACAAAGTCTCACTACATAGCTCTGGCTGTCCTGGAACTCACTCTGTGGACTGAGGCTGCCCTTAAACTCTGATCTGCCTTCCCCTGTATCCCAAGTGCTGGGATTAAAGGCATGCACCACTAGGTCCAGCTGGGACCATTCTTTCTGGGATACCAAGCCACCTAAGTTACAGCAGGCTACAAGATGTTGACCTTCAATGTATTCTCAAGAACAGAGGCATGGGATTCCTGCATGACTTTATTTTACACTGGGGATATTGCCAACTGGTAGTAGCTAGAGACCTCTGTGGCTGTTACAAATCAGGGAAGGAAGCATTGGGTGCTGCTGGCATCTAGTGGGCGGCGGCATGGGTGGGTACTGCTTGGTGGCTTGCAAAGGAGGGCTCTATGACTAACGATTATCTGGCCGATATGTCATCAGTGGCTAAGCTGGAAGCTTGCTTCAGATCCCTCAGAGCACCGGTTTGGGGAAGAAGCCACTTCGCCCTCCCCTCAGGGAGCTAGATGTAGGCCGTACCAGAAAGGTCTATGAGGAATAGGTTCCCAGGCCTGGTGGATTTTAAACATCTTCCTGGTTGATTAAAAACCAGGCATTCTAGCTGCAGATAAAAGCCAGAGGCGTTGCTGAGGCTTCAGTGTGTGCCTCTCTAGGATTCTCTTGGTCACAGGCAAGCCGACTGTGCCACTCCCCAATTGGAAGCCTGGAGTGTCCTACCTGATTTGTCACTCAGCATGGTTTAGATTTCAGGGTTCCTGATTTAGGGACGTCCAAATGGTGGTAATTCTGAAATCCATAATGACCCTGGTTCCAAGCATTCTGGGTAAAAGGGAATCTTCAACCTTCACCATTTATCAATGACGGGGAGGGGGGGGAAGGAGAGCATGTATTATTGGAATGTCACTGTCTTATTTCTCGCCACGCACCTCACGTGACCCCACGTGTGTCTGTGTGGCCTCTTAGGTTGTCTCCAGTTTCTTCTATCACAGAGAAACTGGAGTACTCAACCAACTCCCACCCCCATCTGTGCACTTGTAAGGACTTCCGGACATGTAGTTGATAGGTACAGTGGGTGTGTCCATTTTAAAACACACTTGGATTATAAAGGACCACCCCTTTTCTTTGCATTGTTACCTGACAACAGAGAAGTGAGTCACACCTGGATGGAACCTCTTAACTGCAGGTACACAAGACTGTTTGCTAGCCTACAGCACAGGCATGTGTCAAATGCTACCAATACCAAGCAGATCTGATTGCAACTGTCTCCTGTCATGCACTCAATGGTTGGCCTGGCCAAAGTTGATACTAGAAAACTAAAACCTCAAGCAAAGTTATTACAAGTTAGACCTGGTCCCCAGTAAGGTGGGTACTTACTATGTGGGCTGAAGCTATCAGATACTTTTACATCATTTGTGTCTATGTGTTTGTGTGTGCATGCATGTGGAGGCCAGAGGTGTTATTCCTTAGTCACCGTTCACCCTTTAAAACTTATTTTTAATATATTTTGTCTGCATGTCTGTGGACCATGTGTGTCCCTGGTGCCTACAGAGGCCAGAAGTGGGCATCCAATCACCTGAAATGGGGAGTTACAGAAAGTTGTGACCCTGAATCCTCTGCAAGAACAGCCAGTGTGCTTAACCACTGAGCCATCTCTCCAGGCCCCACTTTCTTTTGAGACAGGCTGTGTCCTGAAGCAGACTACATGTGACACCGGCTGGCTGGCCGCAGAGCCTCCGAGTCCATCTGTTTCTATTCTCCTGGCTATGGGATTGCAAGTGCATGCTGCTGTACCTAGGTTCAAGGGTTTGGGGCTGAACCAGGTGTTTCTAGCTTTTAAGGCAATCTCCCTGCGCTGACCAAACCATCTTCCTAGCCCAACCTTTGGCTTCTACAAAAGTTCCAACGAGAGCCCTACCCTTTCCTCTTCCCTCTAGTACTTTTTTTTTTTTTTTTTCCTTTTTTTGCTTTTCTTTTGAGACAGGGCTTCTCTGTGTAGCCCTGGCTGTCCTGGAACTCACTCTGTAGACCAGGCTGGCCTCGAACTCAGAAATCCACCTGCCTCTGCCTCCCAAGTGCTGGGATTAAAGGCGTGCACCACCACTGCCCGGCTCTAATTCTTATTTAAAAATTCTGCCTAAGTGCCGAGGTCAGAGGACAACATGAGAGTTGGTTCTCTCCTCCCACTAAGTGGGTCCCTAGGATTCAATATGGGTTGTGGGGCTTGGTGCCAAGCCACTTTACTGGCCCAGCTGAGCTACTCACACCTCCATGACAGCTGAAAACCTTTCCTCTCACCCTTGTGGGGAATCAGAGGGAAAGAATGGCGTCTACACTTGTGTCTCATCACACCAGCCATCACAGGACAAAAAGCCCAGCTTAGCGTCCCAGGTTAGCCCAGAGACCATATCAGTAAAGATTCTGAGAACCTGGCTGGGAAGCCCTGCAGCCTTCTAAAGGACCATGAAGACAGCAGAGTCAAACAGATGGCCTCCAGTCCTGTGCACACAGGCATACACCTAACCTGCTCTTTGGCAATTAAAGGGTAAAAATATATGGCACACAAAGTTTTAGACTATTTAATCGGAAAGCAATTTTTAAAGTTCATTGTACAGAAGTGGCTGGTAAACCCGACAAGGGCTAAATGTTAAGCAGCTAACTGGGTGGTCCTGTGGTCTCCGCCCCCACGGATTTCAACTGTCACTGTGTCAAGAAAAGTAGTCACAGAAGACATGCAACAAACTCTCTGGGTATTCTCTGGTCTAACCAATTATTTGAAGATGTGAGACACTCATTTCAGATTGTAGAAGGGCAGGTGTGTGTGGACGTCCCAGGCCACTCTCCCTGGGCGGTGTTTCTCTCGGCATGGTAACTCACTCACAGCAAAGACCTGCCTTGACCACAGGTCCACCTAAGCAGTTTTAGAAAGCGTCTGTCAGACATATGTGCTAGGCCACACCTGACCAAAAAACAAAACAAAAAAACCAAAACACAAACACAACTCCCACAACCAAGAAGAGGAACAGGATAAACTTGAGAAACCAACTGAATTTGAAAAATAGGTTTTATTTTCACCAGTGGTATTGTCTGACATTCTATGGCATACCAGATTACAGCCAAGTTCACAAATACAAATAAACAGCAGTTTTCTCATTCCCTTGTCTTCTGATGGGGAAACTGGGCGGCGGCAGCACTGCTGTGGCTGCCAGGGGTTTTCTGCCAGCTCCGGCCTCCAGTCCAGGCCCTGGAGCACAGCCCCTAACACAGCATGGCCACATGTGCAAAGACATCTTCATTAAAATAACCAGAGCAGAATTTTGTTGGAAATCACACTTGGCATTCAAAACCAGCCACTGCGACTAACCCGTCTCGGTGGGATGATATGGAGCTGAACTGCATACTGAGGTGGCGAGGCCTGGCCAGCCTGCCTCCTGCTGGGCCCCACCCTGCTCCTATGGAGCCCACATGTCCCTGCCCTGATAGAGAATGGAGACACCTTGACCTAAATACAAGACCTGTTACGTCCAACACTGGAATTGGCTTTACACTTTCTTACTGCACAAAAAGCTTAAATATATGGGTCCTCATATAGCACAAAGTGCCTGAAATTCAGAAAATTATGCAAACAGTTCTTCACCCCTGAGGATTCATGTTTATAAAGGTGAAAATACAAAATATTAAAATAATTTGCCCTTTCTCCCCATCAGAAGGAACCACTCTCTAAGGATTCCTACAACATACAAAATTCCAAGACAAAATTGCTTTCTCCCCAAATCGACACGGAAATGAGTGTCAAGCTGCCAGGGCAGGGCCCTACAGGGCAAGGGGCCTTTGACTACTTGTTTGTGTCTAACAACTCGATTTTGAGAAAGGCAGTAAAAGGAGTTCCCGGCTTCAGGAGCTCTAGTTTCTCCCTTCGTTCGGTTTTCAGCTTTCTTTCTTAGCTGGTGACCATGAGTGAGGAGAACATGATTTCCAGAGCTGGGGACAGTCCTAGGAGAGGACTTGTTCTCCCCGAGTTGGTGACACCAGATGGCAAGGGTTCAGGTGCTGTCCATCCTGAGTTCCTGCACCATGAGCACCTGGAGGATCAGCTGTGTTCAACACAGGTAGCTGGGGTGAGGAGGCAGCAGTGCGCCCACGGCGTCAGCGGAGGCTGTGGACAGGAACTGCAGGAAGTCTTCACACGCCTGGCCCAGGGCTTCCAGAAGACAGGACAAGCTCCAAGAGCACAGCATGCAAACACACCGCACTCTGCTAAATGTGAAGATGACACAGGAAGCTACTGATGGCAGGAACCTGTGCCTGGCACTGGAGACCTCTGCACTGAGGTGAATGGTAAGCATAGCAAACAGCTTGCTCCTGGACGGGAGGGCGGGCGGCTGCACATACACGCATGCTCACACATGCACCCACGGCCTTCCTGAAGGCTGCCTTGCCTTTTCCAGCACCCCCCTGGCCATCCAACAGCCCTGTGCACTTGCCTGGCTCAGAACATCAGCAGCTGTGATTCTGCAACTACCTACGCGCCCTTCTCTCCTTTTAAGGCACAAACTGACTGACAGCTTTGAGCACACCTGTCAGGTTCTGAGGACAAGCCAATCACAGGCTAGAGCCCAGAAGCCAGTTGGTTCTCTTGGGCTTTAAGCATGGCTGAGGGATAGCCTTAGACCTGAAGCAGCCTCTCTTTGTCACTGTGATATGGTAAAGGCAGGGCCACAGGAGAAGCAAAGTGGCAAGGTAATTAGGAACAGGGCTAATGTTTCTTACTCTGCACTTAACACAGACATCCCTAAGGAGACGGCAGTCCCCATCGGCCTGCCCAGACTGAGAGAGCAGGCTGCCTGCCTGCCATGGAGCACTCACGACTCACTGCCATCTCAATGACTTCCACAAAGATAGGTGGACAGACAGACAGACAGACAGACACACACACACAAACACTATGCACATACATGCACCCCCTTCCACCATGAAGGAATCTTTCAACAACAAGAGGCACTTGAATGATATTTGGAGAGTCCCCATGAAAAGGCCTTCCCCTCACAGTGGAGTGAGACGGGCAGAAACCAGGTGCTCAGGACTCCATTTCTTCCTGGTCAAGGGGCGGTGGCACAAAGCTGATGACTTCATCGTAGGTCAGGCCTAGGGCAGGGAAGGAAGGGTGAGGTGTAAGACTCCAGGCGCTGTCTTTGCTGCAGACACTGAGCTCCTGCCTCCTCCCGTGAGTGGTTTGATGAACTGCGTCAATCTACCTTGCTCCTTGTGATGACCTGCAGCAGAGCAGCTCCAGTTCAAGGACACAAAGAGAACTGTCGCCCCTCTCCATCATGCAAGGTGCTCCTCCTGAGTGCTCCCGGGAGCAGCACTGCACTCTGCACAGTAAGGCAGTCCTGCTCTGGAGTCTAACTGCAGAGCTGACCTTGTGACTTAGGAAGGAGTAAGACTGGGCGTGGAGATGTGGCTCCATTCCTGGCAGTCCCTAACTAGGCCAAAAGTAAGCTATAAAAACCTCTTATCCTGGTTCTGTGCTGAAATACACTGGGCCCTCTGTATCCCAAAAAGATGCTGTAAATGTAAAATCCCCAGACCCCCAAAGCTCTTTGTCAGTGTGAAGGGCCGTGCACTCTGAATCTGCAAGCCCCATCAGGGAACATATGCACCAGAGACACTGGCTGTGAGATTAGAGAGCTGCTAGTAACCATTCACAGGGTTTTATTCAGACAGGTTCTAATGTAGCCCAGGATAGCCTCAAACTACCTATGTGGTTGTGAATAACTTTACAGTCTGTGGTTTTTGGTTTATTTGTTTTTGTTTTTTCGAGACAGGGTTTCTCTGTGTAGCCCTGGCTGTCCTGGAACTCACTCTGTAGACCAGGCTGGCCTCGAACTCAGAAATCCACCTGCCTTTGCCTCCCAAGTGCTGGGATTAAAGGCGTGTGCCACCACTGCCCGGCTGTTTTTTTGTTTTATTTTGTTTTTTGTTTTTTGTTTTTTTTTTTAACCTCAAACTTTTAATCTGATTCTCAAGTGCTTGGATCACAGGTGTATTGAAATATTAGGCTGCCATTAAAAAAATAAATTCTTGAGTTGGGCATGTAGTTCAGTGGTGGAACACTTGCGTGGTATGTGTGAGTCCTAGGTCCAATCTCCAGCACTGTTAAAAAGATTACATAAGCCGGGCTTGGTAGCATATGCTTTAAACCCCAGCTCTTTGGGAGGCAGAAACAGGTGAATCTCTGAGTTTGAGGCTAGCCTGCTCTACAAAGTGAGTTCCAGGTCTGCCAGGGCTACACAGAAAAACCCTAGCTCAAAAAACAAACAAACAAATCATGAATAAAATGAAAGCAAGCTCGAGGCCCACACTAGCCCGCCCTGGACTCACTCTTCCACTCATCTATAAGGAGGTCTCTGCTTTCGAAGGACTGGTCATACGGGTCGGCCACAGGCTCATCGTCAGGGTCGTGGTACTGAGCAAAGTAGGCATGCGCAAGAGCCTGCGCTGCTGTGATCCTCTTATCTGAGTCCAAAACGAGCATCTTTTCCAGCAGGTCAACAGCTGCCAACCAGAGAAGAGGAAGCACGACATCAGTGCCACCACCGTGCAAGTCCCAAGCACCTTTCATATCCACACAAAGCATCCTTTAAAGTGTCGGCTTCTGCATGCAGTCCCCTTCCTGTGTGTATGTGCTGAACGCCTCTGGCACATTTAAAAAACATTACTGAAGTTCTGGGTTTGAAACCCAGAACAATAAACAGCCCCCCCGCCCCGCCTTCCTCTCCCCATTTGCCTTGGTTTTCATTTTTAGACACCCCAGATGTTGAGCACCAGAGGCTTCTACTCGTCCATCTGCTGTACTGTACCCCCTCCCATCTTTCTCTATTCTGAAGATTTGCCCATAACCAGAAATTACATCTCAATCATTGATAAGAGTGAAGCTAGGCATACTGGGCAAACCATGTCACAGACAATGCTGTGAACTGGTGGGCACCATAGCCACGAGCCCTACTGCTGTTGGATCCCTTTCTCCCCAGGTGAGTAATCCGGGGAAATGTTTAGTCTCCTGGTGATTATCAGTTACTTTCAATAATGATTTCCAGCTGCTACTACTGACTTTTTCTCTCCCCAAAGCAATGACCCCATTAGAAGCCGTGGAGCAGACCGGTTTAGTTCCGTCTGATACGGACGTTCTGTTTAGGAGGATAATGCGTTTAGAGCAGTTAGCACGCGAAACAGAAAGGCTTTCTAAACTCCACAGGTTCTTTTAAATTTATGTTGTGTAAGTCTGTCTGCACTACAGTGCATGCCTGCTGGCTGAAAATCTAAAAGCCAGCAGAGGATGCTGGCTCCTCTGCAAGTGGAATTAAAGGGTGTGAGCTACCATGTTGGTGCAGGGACTCAGACCAAGGGCAGAGCAGCAGTGCTCTTAAGCACTGAGCCATCTCTACAGCTCCAGATGATTTCTTCAGTGTGGAAGGCTGTGGGTGCTGATGAGAACTTCCTAAAGAGACGGTATACCTCTGCTCCTCTGAGTGATTACGGACCCTGGACCCTGCGAACTCCAGTTATCCACAGAAATACAGGCTTTGAGGGTACAGAGGAAACAGCAAACATGCAAATGCTGGCTCTCCAGATTAGAGTGCTGCGGAGGGTTGGGATATAGCCAGCAAAGTGTGCAAAGTGTGCATAAGGCCTTGGATTCAAAGCCCGCACTGCAGACAGTGGGCGTGCTGGCACACACCTGTAAGCCCAGCATCTATAGGCCCCATGACCCTGTCTTCTACAACACTGGAGCACTGGGAGGACTGCCTGGATAGAGTCTTCTTGTGTTCTTCTACAACCTGCTGACTTTACACTGAACATGAATGAGTGGGTGCCTGCCACCTTAAGGGAAAAGTTACATGTCCTCAGGACCAAAGCACTTAGACGAGGGACAAGACCAGAAGCAAGAACAAAACTTGTCAAGGATGGAGGCAGACATAAACAGACACTCTAAGGTCAAAGGGCAGTGTGAAGTTCTCAGCTATGTTTTGAGACTAGCAGTGATGCGAAGCCTGTGACTGACAACAGGGCTGTTAATATTTATATCGCTGGTGTGCAGCCCAGCTAGCACGTTGGGGACAGCCAGCAATCAGTACAGCATGTTCGCTCTGACCAGCTTGGCAATGGTCTGCCAGGCACGTTTGGATGTGAGCAGGCTGTGCAGACAGAGCACCAGATGGGCCAGAGCCTCCTTTCAGTCCCCAGCAGCCCTCGATCAGAGAAGACCCCCACACTACACTGCACAGTGGACGGGTGGGGGTTCGGAGGTGCGATCATGGAATGGGTGCTGCAGCTCAAACAAGTCACAGAAAGCCCAGTGAGCCTGGCAGGGAGGCCACACACCTAACCAACCCGTCAGTACCGGCACACCCAAGGCCTGAGTGGTATAGCTTGGGCTGGGCTCCCTCCTCCAAGAGTGCCGGCCCCTTTCCTCTTGCAGGAACCGTTACCACAGGCACTCCGCACCGCGGCCATGGATGGAAACAGCCCCTGCCTCTCCCAGCCTTTGCAATCGCTGCCATAGTTATCAGCCCTCCAAAGGACAAGTAGCCCTGGCACATGGCTTCTGGAGCCCTCAGAAAGGGGCAGGACCCACGCAGACTTAAGTGCAGGGGCTTTACAGTAACATCTGCAGCAACGGGAGGGGCGGGGCAGCAGCTGCCATGGCAGGAGAGGATGGTCTGAGCCTTCTGTACCTACTGCTGCCCACTGCACCAGAGTGAGGAGCTAGAACTCAGCTCGCTGGCCTGTAGCCATCCATATTTAAGGAAAGCAAGACACATTCTGAGCTACCATTGTCACTTCCGTTTGCCGGTGACCCTGGAGGTGATGTGGGCAAGAAGGCAATGAGCCACCCCCAAGGTCTGAGATGGCAAATTAATGCTGCAAAGGCAGCTGGTTACCCCTGAAGGGCAGAGAGGGGAGGAAAGCGGGAAGACTGTGAGAGAGGAAGACATCGGGACCCAGTGCCAGGCTGTAAGCCCGCCTCTGTGCCTGTCCTCAGCTGGGCTCCACCCACCCCCAGTAGCTGTAAGCCCCCTTCCTTCTCCCCGATTCCCTGTTCTCCATCCTTCACTGCCCCTGCCCTTCCCACCACCACATTCTGTGAGCATACAAACATACAAGCCCATCATCGGACGGTCTTTAAATGTGACAATACAAGCAGACAGTAACAGCCATATTTACTAAGACCCAAAAGATGCTTAGAGGCACTCTTTTTAGTCAAAAGAACGAAACTTCAAATCCCTAATTTATGTCACAAAATGGGCACGATCAACTCACCCAGGGGATTGGCACCAATAAACACGTTTGCGAAGTTCATCTTCGGCATCTGGGCCAGAGACTGAATGTAGTTTCTTGCCTGTAAAACACAGACTCTCAGAATGACTGTGTTCAGAGTGTCACTGATGTCGGGGAGGGGCGGCAGTGGTACAGCTGAGGCCGCCATATTCCAGTGTGGACCACTGCCTGGGGTGCTCATTCCAGGGTCATTCTTCTAGCCACTGACAGCCTCCCTTTGTGACCACCGACTTTATTCTTGCTGTCTCCCACAGTTCTGTTTCATGTGGATGAGAGTGCTAACCAACCAGCCACTCTTTTATTAGCTCTCTGGTCAAAGGATCAGAAGATTGAAACCAGAACTGAGACCGAGAAGTCTTTTCCAGGATCACCTTCCTAACCAGGTAAGCCATGAAGAGGGGTTGGCACTGAGGCAGACTCACTCTAATTTGAAGTTACAGGAACCAGACACAGACATGGCTGCAATCCCTTCCTACTTAACCATGTAGAATGGAAGAAGGAATGGAAGCGAGGTAGGAAGACCCACCTCGCTCGGAGAAGCATCCTTCTATACACACAAGAACTGAAACGCACACAACGCTCCATGAGGGGTTTGTCTGTCTGCTAGCCTGTTTTCCCTAAACACTAAGGGCACGTCTCAAGAAGTACCCAATCACCTCTGATCATAAACTGGAGTGAGGCTAGCTATGTGCTGGCCAAGTGCTCATACTTACTATGAATTACTTGTCTTTTGAAAACCCCAGCACACTTATTAGCATAAGGGCTTTTACAGTGTGTGCTTGCATGCGGTCTTCTCTTGGTTGAAAATGGATGGAGAGCAAAGCAGACTAATGCACTCCGCTCCGTGCACCCGGGACACGGCTGCAGCACACCCTCACTACACACACCTGGAGCAACACACACGCTACCACCTCAAGCACAGGACTCAGAGAGCCAAACGCCCAGGAACACTGCCCTACGCTGCATATTGCCTCACAGTCTCAGACATTTCATCTCAAATGTCAACCCCTGCTAGCACACAGCCAGTTACTGCTTTAGCTGTTCTTGGGGCACCATGCAAGCACTTGGTGACATCGGGGCTGCTGGCTATACACAGACACTTCAGTGAGAAGGTGGCCTCCGAGTTAGACCTCCCTGACATGCCGTTTGTTCTCACCTCATGGCTTGGCATCCTGTTAATGAGGTAAGCAGGGGGTGTCCCCGTCAGACGCATTATCTGCTGAAGCTGGTTAATATCTTAAGATGCCTAGTCAAGGGCATTGTTAAACGCACAGTGTAAAAATCTTGTTAAAGTCAAAAGCCATCCCGAACAAAACACCACTATTTCCCACCCACACCAGTCCAGAGCCTAAGGCTTTGGAGAATGGCAGGAGCTGTATTAGGCATGTAGCCGGTGAGTGGCCATGCTCACATGAAAACAACCTTTTCCTTAAGTGTCAACTTTAATATTAAAATAGTTTGGGTTCTTTGGAAGCAGATTGCTCCTTGATCCAGTATGGCAACCAGAGAACCATTTTCAAGTCCCAGTGGCCAAAACCTGTTTGCCATCGTGCAAACATAGAAGATGAAGACAATGCTGACGAAACTCTGGAAACCTAACAGATCCAAGAGATCTACTGAGGAGGAGGCTGAGTGTCAGCGGTCCTGCTCGCCGGGACACTTGGGAGGTGGGCGCTGAGCTACGCCGAGTCTCAAAGACTCTGGCCGTGGTACATTTAAGATGCATGCCACAAATATATAGGTGGGTGAAGAAGGGTACTTTAGGAGTGATGGCAAAGGCAAAACAGAAGCCACAGTTTGACTGACAGCGTCAGAGCATGCCACAATTATCCTCATACCTGTAGTGAGGGAACACATTAACTTCAATGGACAGAAAGTTTAAAACGATGCGTTTATCCCACAGGGGCAAAGCTACATGGGTTTCCCTTACTACATTTTCACACTTATTTGTGTGGTGGGGAGGGGCAGAGCATGCACACCACTAACGGGTGCAGATCCGTGGATCCATCTCTAAGTTGTAGGAGTCAATCTCTACCCACTGTGTGGGTCCTAGGAGTGGACTCAGGTCCCTCTGCTGCTGAGCCGTGTCAGCGTCCTTACTCACATGACAGGTCCACTACCACCCTCAGCCAGGCCACCGGCTCATCAGGTACAGGCCACAGCCTCTGCAGTGGAAACCCACTGCCTGTTTATCACACGCCCGCCCGCTCAGTGATGCTAACCCTAACATGATCTAGTGAGCTTCCTTTCTCCTTACAGAAGTCATCTTTCAGCTGGACTCTCATCTTCCTTCCTTCTACATTAGCACGAACCCTGCTTGAAGGTCTGATTACTGCTAATGCATCTGCCCTTCCTCTACCTGAGTGCAAAGACGGGCTGGCTCACTCCACTACAGACTGTGCCTTCCCTCTGCAAACCCCACCCTGAGCTGTGTTCTGCACACTAAAAAGAGAGGACAGACGGCCCAGGGTGGACTGCACAGCAGGGTCCAGCTAAGCTCACACACTTACTCTGCCCATGCTCTCCTGGCATGTACGGGATCAGCCATTTGTCGTCTGGGAGTCGGGAAGATGTATCTCTGAAGGAAACCATGCCTTTGCTTCCTTAGCTGTGTGACCTGTTCTCTCCCTGGTTCATCCAGGTGCCAGAACATGAACCAGTGAGCTCTGTCCTGGGGCCTCTGCCGTGACCACCAGCCAGCTTTCTGCCCTGGTTTCCCTGTCCTGCATTCTGTTATTCAGACTCCACGTCCTTGTCCACACTGGCTTCCCTGTTCTGTTCTTTCCAGAAGGAATGAATTATTCACAGTATTGACTACAATTCTTTACTAAAGTCTTTCCTTAAAAATTTTTCTGAGTAATTTTACTCAGTTTTATTTCACCGTAAGCTTATTTCACTGTGTGCTCCCCACCCCCATGGGTTCTGGGGACTAGACCCAGGGCCATGTTGATGTAACTGAGCTACATCTACGACAGTTGCTTTTTTGTTTTTGTTTTTGTTTTTTAAAGTGTCTTACAAACTAACCCTAGGCAGGCCTCAAAGTTGCTATATAGCCTAGGTCAGTTTCAAACCTCAGTCCTTCTGCCTCTGCCTTTTAAGTGCCGGGGATACAGGCCTGCACCATCACATCTGGTGCTTTGGAGATTTCAAAAGTACTGGGCGGTGTCATCAACATTAAGTTAACCTTGCCTGTACTTTTTCAACATTTGGACTACCTTTATCCTTTTCTGACAATTATGCAGGGAAGCTCCTTTCTCACTACTGTACCCCACGGAGTATCTCCAAGAGGACGCTTGTCTGGTGCCTGATGTCCAGTGCTGCACCGATCAGATGTGTGACGTGCCCATTTCACGTTAGGACAAAGGGCATCTCACTAGTAGGCCATGCATCCAGCACTGCTTCCTAAACAGAACTGGTGGGCTGGTGAAGGGCAGTTTACCTATCTCATACATGTGCTTCAGACCCCGCAGCAAGCAGCACCTAGCTACTAATCAGATGCTGGAGTGGGAGGGGGACGCAGAGCTGCTGGCAGTAAAACCCAGCAGGGGAGGAACGGGCCACCCCAGTGTCACTAGCAGTACTTACCAGCTGGCTGAACCCCTTCCCAAGCCCCAGCCTGCCCCATAGCCTCTGACCAGCCAGTCCTGCCTAAACACCTCCCTCATAGCCTTGGCTCTCCATTCCCAGCTTCTGCATTTCAAAAGCACCTCTTCACTTGTGGTCAATACTTCTGACAAAGACTCTCAAAATAATGCGGAATTGCATGAGATGATTAGCTCACATTACCAGAACATGTGGGATCCACTGCCTCTGCCCAATGACTCAAAGCGTGACTCAGGCAAGTCACAGCTTGTTTTTGCTTCCTTATCTTAAAGGAGTATATGAAACAAAATAAAATAGGCCCAGCAACCCTTTCACACTCCCCAGAATAGAAATTCAAAAGCTGTTCTTAGCTCCAGGGTCCTTTATGTACAGCTACGTAGCAGATACAGGGTCCTGATTTTGTCAGGGAGGTGACTCATGTGTGGCTGTTTGCCTGCAGCGACCCAACTGCCTTCCTAGCTGGGCAGAAGGCCCTTCTCTTCTACTGGGAAGTGGGAGGGAACCTAGGGGTGCAGAGCTGGGGCTTGGCTCCTCCACTTATTTCCTAAGGGGAATGAGAGGAAGGAGGGAGGGGTTTTCCTGGTTTCCTCAAAGTTTCTGGCCCCAGAAAGTGACCAACAGCTTAAAAAAAAAGTCATGGCTAAAGTAAACCAGAGTCACCTTCTTATGACCTCCATGAAGAAAGCACAAATTCCAAGTGGCCCCTCATGCTATTCATTGTGTTGACCAAGGTTCCTGGAGGAGCTCAGAGCCACCTGCAGACTGTCATGAGGGGAGGAAGCTGTTCTGTGTCTGAGGGTGAGGAAAGGAGCCTAGCGGAAAGACTCCGCCCAGGAGGCGCCCTCTAGGGAAGAGCAGAGCAGGTAGCTTTCAGACAAGGCACACTTCACCCCTCAGAGGCAAGGCCAGAGTAGTACACAGTAAGTGCCAGATATCAGATGCTCAGCATGAAGTGAGAAGAACTCCTGAGCATGTGGGCAACTTCAGAAAGAAGCCAGGGCTCAGGAGCACACACACAAATTTCCCATTAATCTATTGGAATGAACTGAAATCTCAACTCTCAGTTCTATTAGCATACAATTGCCCCAAAGGGGTTCCCATGATCTCAAGTCCACACCCAGATGAAGACAGTTTAGAATAAAACACACTCATTCATGCATGCAAGCAGGCACATGCAGGCTCACATGTGTGCACACACGCATACCTCAGAAGTCACACACAGCACACGGGCATTCAAACATTCCAAAGTCAGAGTGCAGAGTGACGGAAGGCAAGAGGCAGAGGCCCCATAGGGTAGTAATTACAATCAAAGCATCAACTCACAGACTCTGAGGAGATTTTCTTCAGAAGCTCAGCCCCTGGGGTTCCAACGAGTCTTAAAATGAGCTTCAACTGATCAATATCTAATGGTGGACTATAAAGGAAAATGTCGGGACAAAATAAAAGTGAAAAACACAACAGAACAATAATGAGCAAAATAAAACACCACAAACAAAACATCCCAATAATGGAAATGAAAACCCCCAAACAAGGCCAACATGGTGAAAGAATCTGGGTGGAAGGCTGCTTCTGCAGGGTGGCCACTTTCAGCACCACTTGCTCCTCCTGTAGAAATGTTCAAAATACCGACACACACACACATCTGTCAACATCATGCAACAGGAAGTAAAGCCGCTGTGGTTGGGTCTTAGACCACAGAGGCTATGCCACTCAGTCCATGGGCTCAGTCTTCACCTCCACCTCCCCTTCCACCAGGCCCTAGGAACCAGCTAAGCAGAGAACGCTGCCAAGCAGAGGCGGAACACAGCTACGCAGTCTATTTGTGACTATTCCCCTAAGGCTTGACCTAATGAGTCTGTAATCTGACAGTTGGGAGGCCTGCTCTCATCCCAGAGCCTGTTCACTTGAGTGTGCCCTCTGGAGACCTTCCGCTCTCCCCTCTAGGAGGCAGAGCATGTGAGGGACAGCCAACGGCAGAGGGCGCTATCCCACTATGGAGGACGACAGGCGTCAACCCTAACCAAGTAAAGTTTAACAGACTTCACACTAAAGGCTTTAAGCATAAAGACAAGGGGCCCAGAATATTCATTCTGCCATCCAAAACCTCCATGTCTACTCAGGACAAATGAGCACGTGTCCACTGGAAGATCACAGAGTCCATTTATTCTCACTGCCTTCAGTCAGAGTTATAAAACATTTAAAAAGGCTTTTAATATTTTTGGTGACCATCTGAACAGCTTCTTCAAGCCTAAGCTGATGGTGAGATAGGGAGACTATGTGAGCCCATCAGGCCTTGCAGGATCACATCCTTCCTTCACGTGTCAACCTAAACCCCCCAAGCCTCCCAGCACTCTACGTAAGAACATCCTTAGCTCTGAGCACTGTCGTCTGACGATGCCACAGCTTGCATTCTGTTTTTTTTTTTTTTTTTTCAAGACAGGGTTTCTCTGTGTAGCCCTGGCTGTCCTGGAACTCACTCTGTAGACCAGGCTGGCCTCGAATTCAGAAATCCACCTGCCTCTGCCTCTTGCCTTCCGTCTGGGAGTGTTGGGATTAAAGGTGTGTGCCACCACCGCCCAGCTACAGCTTGCATTCTGGAACCGGTCTGTGCTTGCCCTGCCCCTTTCACAACCCAGGGCAGGCAGACAAGGGTGCACTTGGTATTGACCCCCCAATTACTTCCTTGGGTGGGGAGCAGCTTTGTTGTTTATTCTGCAGGCTATGCAGCCCAGGCTGGCTTTGAACTCAGAATCCTTGTGCTTCATCTTCCCAAGTGCTGGGACGACAGATATATGCCACCATGCCGAACCCCACTCCTCATTTTAGATTATCTGATGCACATATAACATTTACAGAACAGGCAGAGAAGATGAAGATATTCTTGATTTAGTTTGCACTTAGAGGCAAAATAATCCGAAATCAGTAACGAGAACGGCATCTGCAAGCCACAGTTGCCTAGTCACAGGGACTGCTTATGCAATAAGATGGCAGCGTGCTTCTCAAAAATTTCTTTGCTTAAACAGAAGAAAATTCTAGAAAGATGACAGCAAGGTACAGCCTGCTGCCTGTTTTGTATGTGGAGTTTCCCTGGAAGGCAACCAGGCCATGCATTCATTCATTGCCCCAGGCTCACAAGGCCTGCAACAGTCAGTCATCTGGCCCTTTAAGAAAAGATGAGCTAGTGCCCAATAACTGCATCCTACAGAAAATGGGTAACCCAGAGGCAAGTCCACTCACATAAGAGATTCCTGAAGTTAGAATGGTTATTAAAAAAAAAAAAAGCTGCTACTGAAAACGGTGACCATGAGATGGTTTCTCCAGGTGTGGACAGTGGGTGGAGTGAGATGGGCACTGACTCAAGGTGTGACACTGGTGACATGTTAATGGTGACAGCTGAGCATCTCCCTTGCAGATAGAGAGCTACTCAGTTTACATAAATGTAGCTCCATTCACATTTCTACTCTGATTTTATTATATCTGATTTTATGAGCTACTTCAAGAGGATGTATGTTAACAGTAGAAAAAATTAGACTTTCCCAGCCCTCCAAGAGGCGGTTTTACCATGTAGGACTCACTAACCAGCTGGATTTACTGCCTTTTTAAAGAGGCAAGTTTCATATTCCCTTTGGGGAACGTGGAGTCTGGGTGGTTTGCTAACTGACTTAGCTTCACCTCCAAGCTGCCTGAAGAACATGCACCCTTCTTGGTAATGCAGCTCATGCATCCATCGGCAGGCAGGGCTCACCCATGCCTTCGCCCTCGTCCGCAGGTGTGAGCAATCTCAGACTAACCACAGCTCCTCAGCCTCAGATCCATGGCATTCTGCGATGTCACTGAACTCTGCCTCAAACAACCATTCTTGAATAGGCTCAAAGCTTCGACTCGAAGCACATCTTCCAGGCACTTCTGAGCCTCTTCCCACTGTCCCGTCCCAGTGCTGTTCTAACAGGGAGGCTTTCCGGACATGCCTTTTTGAGATGGCCTCACACTCACTATGCAGCTGAGGTGACCTGGAACTCCTGAGTCTCCCTCCCCCTCCTCCCAGGTCCTGGACTTACAGACATGTGTACAGCAGTGTAATTACCTGGAGTTTTACTTCATGCTTGGCTTTTCTCTGCAGTAACTTATTTATACCTCTTACACCTCACTCCACCTTGCTTTTCGAGCAGACGAAGACTTCCATCTGAGTCACGCCCATGGCTGTTGGTTCAGTCTGACTACTCTGGTTTTGAGGGCAGGCAGCAGCATCTCTCCAGCCTGGCAAACACCGACTGACCTAAAAACACTTGACTTACTGTTCTGACCTATCCTCAAACCCAGAAAAACATTCTATGCAAAGTTAATACGAGAGAGGGAGGGAGGGAAAGAGGGAGGGAGGGAGGGAGGGAGAGAAGAGAAAGTAGTGTGAGTGACAAATGAGCACAGTGCCGAGTGGGAGGGCGGGCTGTGCGGAGGGCGGGCTGTGCGGAGGGCGGGCTGTGCGGAGGGCGGGCTGTGGACGGAGCTGCTGAGCACAGGCTAGGAGCTGGAAGGTAATAAGCACACTGTGAAAGAAAAACCTCCTTCGGAGCTACGGCCAAGCTGCCACCTGCCATGTGACATTGCACAGTAAAGCTCAGCACGGCCTGCCATCTCCACGGTGAGCTATCCTTCACAACAGGGACAGCTCTCCTTTCCGTTTAAAATGTGTTTCAATTAGGATGACAATACCAAATTTTAACTCCTAAATTGTCTGAGGCCAAAGACGCCAGAGGCAGAATAAACAAGGGGAAAAGGATAATTAGATAATTAATGTAACTCAGGTTGACTACCATAGCAGTTAACAAATCCCTCTGCCTCAGCCTCCCAAGTGCTGGGACCACAGGTGTGTACCCTTGTGCCTGGCTGAATTAAGTCTTTCGGGTTGGAGGAGTCGATTCTAGTGACAGGCCATGACAAGCTTCACGGAAAGCCAGCCTGCTCCCTTCTTTTCTGGATTGTAGACGAAGTCATTTTCAGTGGCACACACAGAAATAGTTCTCAAGGTTTATGGACAAATATGGAAAGTCTCTTGTTTTCTAAAAAATATATATTCTCAAGGACAAAAGGCAAAGAACAATCTCTTCATAAAATACTTTTTTTCAACATCTACTACGACACTTGCTTTTTTTTTTTTTTTGAGACATGATTGCTGGCTTGGGACTCACCAGGCTGGCTTCAAACTCAGATCTGCCTGCCTCTGCCTCCCAAATACTGTGCTTAAAAGCATGTGATACCAAGCCTGGTTCAAACTTTTTTTTTTTTTTTTTTAAATTTGTGTGTGCACCTGCGTGCGTGTGTGCGCAGGGCCTAAGGAACTGAAGGTTTGGCAGCTGTGAGATGCCTGACATGGTGCTGGAATCCCAACTCTGCCCTTCTACAAGACTACATGGTCTGGAGCTCTTAGTCCCTGAGCCACCTTTCCAACCCTTAAAGCACCAGCTTTTAGTGTCAGCAGTGCAACTTCTTTTCAAAACTGAGGAGACTTCTGGAGCTGCAGCTCAGTGGTACAGGATCTGCCTAGCAGACATAAGCCCTCCCCGAGTTTAAGAAAAAACTAAAAATGAGGAAAATATAGGAAACTAACGATGGAGAGCAATGGGCAGCTACGATGTGGTGTGCACTCTAGTGCTTGCTCAACCACCTGCGTTTTACATCATCCTCTGGGGACACAGGGTTCACTAGACCACTGTGTTGTGTATCTGCAACGTTCCACAGCATGTCTGGAAAAGGACGACCTGTCCAATCGAGACCGTTCTAATGCACCAAGGACAGCGCACAGACCAGCACAGCACAGAAGCTGCGTGTGAGTGTAACCCAGCAGCCCCGCCACCCTCTGTTCTCATCTTTAAAAAAATCATTTATTTTTATGTGTATGAGTGTTTTGCCTGTATGCATATCTGTACCATGTGCGTGCCTGGTACCCACAGAGACCAAAAGCAGACACCGAGTCCCTGAGACTGGATACAGATGACTGTGAATTATCATGCAGGTGCTAGAACTGAACACCAGTCTGGAAGAACTGCTGAGCTGTCTCTCCAGACCACAGGTCACATCTTAGGAGTACCATGTCCACTACAACGGGGGAAGGATCTATGTATGCAGGAAATTTATACTTGATTACACAAGAAAATAACAAGTCAAGTCTGTGATCTCGGGTAGGAAAATGCATTGTCTATACTGGACACATGCAAGGAAAAGGCTACACAGCTTACGATCTTTAAGTACCAGACACGCTGGAAACTGGAGACCCCTAACTACTGTAGGCCCAGATGCAAAGTATAAACTCGCCCAAAACACCCTAGAGAAGAGCTATCTCAGAGCCCCCGCCCACTGAGGGCCGGTCAGGAAGGTCTTCCCAGGACCTGGGCATAGTGCCCAGCTACTCTGAGGTCACTGCAGCCACGGTCCAAAAGGACCCAGCTACTGCCTAACCTGGCAGTAGACCTTGGTGTCACTGACATGATGCTGGTTTTCGAGGGATGTAGAACCCAAGAATTATGGGGTAACAGAGGCATCCACAATTCCAAGGGAAGCCTGGGAAGCAGGGCAATGTACACCACGGCTGGAATCCCTGTGAGATGCCTGACAGTGTGGTCCATGAAACTGAGAGAGGCCCCAGAATGCAGACTGTGGACAGAGCTACAGGCAGTGAGCCAAGAGAGAAGCCATATGGATACATCCAGCAAGGTCACATGAGCTGGGCAGCCCAAGCTCTTTGGAACTCAGCTCATGCCACCCAAGCCTCTGATGATGGATGTCGAACTGTGGAATTTTAATGCTCCATCTCAGCTTTGGAATGGTCCTTCCTTACCTTTGGATGAGAATGTTTATGCCACTGAAAACTAGAGTATATAATCTGTTGATTTTAACAGGGGCTAGCAGCTGAGTTTGCCTTGAGTCTCGGAGAGTCAAGAGGATCTGGACTCTTGGACATGGACTGAATGTGTTTTATACTATAAGCTAAATATACGGCCTTCAGAGGCCAGGGATGGCGTATGAACAGTGTGAACCCCAAATGTCTCCTGCTGCAGGCCTGACCCCAGCTAGTGCTGCGATTTTTCATGCTGGGAACACCAGGAGGCGGGGTCTGGGAAAGGAAGCAGTCACTGAGAACAGGCCCTAGAAGGTCCTTTGTTCTCCGATGCTTTCTTCTCCCCGTCCTCCTTTCTTGCTCGCTCTCCTGCTTCCTGGCTACCCGAAGTGAGCAGCCTCCTCTGCACACGCTCCCGCTACCATGATGCTCTACCTCACCACGAACCAAAACTAAATCTTTCTCTCATACATCTGTCTGTGACCATGACAAGTTGCTGACACAGCCACTGGTGAGGCTAGCACTTCTGGGTGGCTCTGGTCTCAATAAACTCTTACCACCACTGAGCTGTATATGGTTAAGAAAACAGAGAAATGTGGATGTTGGAAAACTTGATCAAAGCCACATAGTTCTAAAGTAGAAAATCTAAAATCTAAATTCCAGGGCCTTGGCATCTAACTGTGAATACGCGGACTACAAAAGCAATGAACTGAGAGGCTCCCCTATGGATGGGTTGGTCTGTCTATCTGTCTGTCTGCCTGCCCATGAAGACATGTGTGTCTGGGACTAGCCCGAGGATAGTTGGAGAGACACCAGGAGAAGGGAAGAGAAGAGAGAGCATCTTTGGGATGGTCCCAGAGGACAGCACAGGTGCACTACAAACCCTGCCTAATCCCCTGAGCTTGGATTAAAGCCAAAATCTCAAGGGAACAGAGATGGTCAGGTGATGACACCCCGGAGCGGGGAGTAACAGAGTGAGCTGCACGTAGAGGAGCAGACAGCATGACCTGAGGAGCAGAGGAGTCCACGCCATACACTGTCTAGCAGAAAACCATCAAGACACAGTGGCATGGCAGTCCCTGGAGAAAGGCAGCCCATGCTGTCAGCATGAGCTCAAGCTGTGTTAGGCAAGAGCTCGCCCTGCAGTTAGAAGGTGAAGCTTGTGTTACGGGGTATTTCTAAGAGCCCAACCAAACCCATTTGCAGGTTGCTAGGCTTACAAAGCTCCTCCTGAAGACTGATTTTAAGCATCCATTTTAATATTCTCACCTACGCATCCTCCCTAGGCAGAGCTGATGGGAGTTTCCACAAACATACTCGATATTATTCCTAAGCCATGGAACAAGTGCCCAGCAGATAGGAAAGGGTGCTTGGTGCCCAGAACCCAGATGGTGCCACGTATGGCGACTAAGTAAAGTGGGGCCAGCTCTAGGCAGGGACAGTGCGGTGTGGAGAACAAAAGCACACAACAGGGCCTCTCTCCTCTTGCTTCTCTTGTTGGTTGTTAAGCAGCAAATAGGACAGGACTCAGCAGGCATGTCAGCACAGGGCCCCACAGTCTGTTCAGTACATAAGCAAATTCGAGAACCAGATACCTCTGAGGTACAGGTGGCTGTGTACACTCGCCAAGGATTTGCAGAAATAGATTAAACTCATTAATAAAGAGACTTGCTGCAAAAAGAAGACAGGAGAGTTTTAAGCTCGTTTTCTCAATCCCCAAAGCCTTTTTCTTGGCAAGGTGAGCAACTCAACAAGAGGACAGACCTCAAAAGCAATGCCTGAACTGCAAAGAACTCGGTCTTCCCTGCAAACAAGCAAGGGAGGCACACCCACAACAGCACGCAGATGAGGAACAGGCCAAAGCGCGGTAAAGGATACGGTCTGTACCAGGAAACAACGTTCTTCCGGTCAGCAGCTCAGCCATGATGCAGCCCACGGACCAAATATCCACTGGAATAGCAATGATACAAGCACAGACAAGGTTTCTATTCATGGTCACGGACACAAACGACTCTAACTTGGAGTGAGAGATTCAAATCAGCACTTAAGACACCCAAGGTTTGACAATCACTTTTTTATAGAAATAAACTTATTAAAACTGTCACCCAAGAAAAGGCTCCACAGGTTGTACAACTCAGAATATAATTAAGATAAAAGAAATAAGCAACTCACAAAGGGGCAAAACTTTGTTACTGGTAAAATTGTGGATTCTCCCAGGAAACAGGTGTTAGGATTAAGAGTCCACTCCCCTCAAGTCGTGTCACAGAGAGAATGACAAGGAAAACTTAAGAAGTCATTTGAAAGCCATGTTAAGAAGCGTCCCTTCCCCATCTGGGCCAGGCCTGGGCAGGTGACTGGAGCAGCACCTGTCTGGTTGTAGTGCATCCAGTTCAGCATGATCTCAGGGGCTCTGTACCACCGTGTGGCCACGTAGCCTGTCATCTCGTCATCAGTGTGCCGAGCCAGTCCAAAATCCAGAATCTGAGGGCAAGAGCAAAAGTCAGGCATGGGAGCAGCAAGTCCTGCCATCTCACAAAAAGGAAAACAGGGAGTCACTTTCAGAAAGTGAACACCCCAGTCTTCACTTAGGATGCATGGTAAAGCACTCCAAGAAACTTTAAAAACAAAGCTGGGAGCAAAGCACCCTATCTCCCCCTAGGAATTTACTCAAGGACAAAAAACCATGCCCACGTAGGTCTGAACTCTAATGGTGGCAAGCACCCACTAACAAGACGGCAGGTATGCCTGTGAAATGGAGACTGCTGAGCACACAGCACAGACGGAAACGTCATACAGTAATGTGCATGATTCTGTATGGTTCCATTTATATGAAACGGAAGATTAATCCAGAGTCAAGTCATAATCAGGTCAGTGGCGGCCTGCATTGGGTGAAAGGTGAGGGTCACGGGTCACTAGGAGGGGACACTCAAACCTTTTGAAGCTATGGAGGTTGGTATGTCATAACTGTGATTACACAGACATTAAAGTCCTACAAAGAGGTACATTGTTTTCCTTTTCAGTATTATGTATATGGGTGTTTTGCCTGCATGTGCATCTGTGCACCAAGTCTGTGCAGTGTCCACAGAGAAGAAAAGCGGGCATCAGATCCTCTAGTTGCAGATAGTTGTGAGCCGCAATGTAGCTGCTAGGAATCAAGCCATCTCTCTAACCCCCCCCTTCATAAATTACAAAAAATTCATTAAAAAAAAAAAGGCGTAGTGCTGCTTACTTTTAAAAGATAGCTAATTTACTTAGGTCCTATTTAGATCATTCTGAGATCTGCAATTTTTCCTTTTAGAAACCCATCTATTAATAAGTGTTCCAGGAATGCTTAATTGACATTTAAACTATAATATCCCTTTATTACAATTAATGTGTTATATTTTTAATTTAATTATCTTTTAAAAATTAAAACAAGATACCAACATCTACTTCCAAAGTTACTTAAACAGCTTGCTCAGCCTACTTCAAGTTTCCAGTCTGACAAACGGCTTTTCGGATAGCAAGTCATTGCTACTGCTTTTCTTTTCTTTTCTTTTCTTTTCTTTTCTTTTCTTTTCTTTTCTTTTCTTTTCTTTTAAATTTAACACTTTATTTACATTTCAATTGTTTTCCCCCTTCCAGGTCTCCCCTTTGAGCCCCCTGTCCAATTGCTGTTGCTTATAAATCACTGTCTCTAAGCGTGGCTGGTGGCTGGCCAGGATTCTGAGGACCACTCAAGGGAAGCAGACAGTCCACCTCGTCTTTCTTACCTTGAGCTCACAGTCTTCGTTCACAGCTAGGTTGCTGGGCTTTAGGTCCTGGAAAGCAAGCAGAGAGCCATCAACTTAACAGTGCAGAGTCCACTCCCTCCAGGTGCTGAAGATGCACACGTGTGTAAGAGCTTCCAGAGAGGAAGGCAGACTTCAAGCTGCAGTCAGTCTCTGAGATAAATTAGCCTTGAACAGGCAAATGGCAACTGTTCCTTTACCAGTCTACACTGAGAGCAAGGCTGCAGTAAGTCACTATTTCAGTCACAAGTTAAAGCTGAGATCTGAACTAGATGCCTCTCTTCTAGCCCCACCCACACTACCAACATAATTACCACCTAAGGCACAATACATACCCTGTGAATTATGTCAGCCGAATGTATATACTGCAAAAGAGAAGAAAGTCAGTTGAATGAAAGTCATCTTCAGCTTTCTGGTGTCACAGCCTAGGGCGCAGGGTGCTCAGTAGGCACTGCGTGCTCACAGTGGGTCAGCACACAAACTGTAATTCCCACTCCACCTACTAGAGTTGGCAGCCTATTTTCTTTCTCCCGGATGATCTCAGTGAGGGTCCCAATGTGCCAAACATCAAAGGGGGTTTTGAAGAGGCCCCTCCCCGTCCCAAGCAGCCCCGGTGGCTGACACTCCTTAGTGCTGCTGCACACAATGGTCCTGAGAAGGAACATAGGAGCAGCTCACAGCCCTGAGGAGTGTTTTAAAGCCTCAGGATCACACTGATTGGATACCAGGTTGTATCAAGAGGCTACTAACTTTTCAATGTGGCTAAAAGCCCCCATCTCTTGGGTATTCAGACTAAAAGGTCAAAGGGAAGGACAACATAACGTTTGCTTTCTAGTAAACTGTGGCCTGGGAAATACAAGAGCAGCAAGGTTGGTTGATTCTGTAACTCTTTTAAGTTTTTCATAAGAAAAACTGTCTGTTTTAAGTTCTTACTATACATTTCCCCAAATGACAAAGCCTGTACCTTCAGCCCTCGGAGGATCTGGTAGATAAGAAACTGAACATGGTCATCGGTAAGCTTCTGACACTTCACGATGTTGTTCAGGTCTGCCCCCATGAGATGGGTCACGAGGTACCTAGAAATAGAAGGGGGAGGGGCTACAGACTGATCCGGGAGAGACCATCCAGGAAGTCCCACACCAGCCCAAGCTGAGCTCAGCCTTCCTCCTGCGCTAACCTCTTCACACTGTACCATTCCTACTCCCTAGTCCTTTTCTCAGTCTAAAGAAAATACGGAGGTGAAAAGACGGGGATTAGAAAGGCGCACATGCACTGTAAGTGCTGGCTTGGTCTTCTCTTTTCTAAGACAAGTCTTATGTAGTCATCTGAAACTTAGTCGAAGATGACCTTGACTTTCTGATTCCGGCCTCTACTTCCCGACTGCTAGGGTGATGGACTGTACCACTGTGGTGGCTTGAATGAGAATGGCCCCCCAGGTTCATATATTTGAATGTTTGGCCCCAGTTATTGAACTGGTTAGGAAGGATTAGTAGGCGTACTAGCTACTTTTGTGTCAATTTGACAAAAGCAAGAGTCATCAAAGAGGAGAAAATGACTCAATTGAGAAAATGCCTCCACCTGATCTAGGTGTAGGGCATTTTCTTAATTAGTGATTGATGGGGGAGAGGCCGGCCCACAAGGGGTTATACCACCCCTGGACTTGTAGTTCTGGGTTCTATAAAAAGAGGGTAAGCAAGCCATGAAGAGCAAGCTAGTAAGTAGCATCCCTCCATGGCCTCTGCATCAGCTCCTGCTTCCCTGCCACTATTACCTGGGCTGGCCTTGACATTCTCCTGCCTCACCCCCCTGGGTCTGGACTGAGGCATCCACCCCAACACCTGCTTCAGGAACCGTGTTGTGTATTTTAGCTTCAAACCGACACATAGTCTGATGAATGTGAGAATGCTGAACAGGGCCCCCAAGATGGCACTGAGTGCCATCACTCACCATGAAAGCCTGAGCTCCATCCCTAGGACCCAATGCCCCACAGCTGTCCTCTGACCTCCATAACACAGGACACAGGCATCTGAACCATCTCACACACGAACACACAGGCAGAGCAAATGGTCAGAAGATACAGACCCTGTGTAACTCCCAGTCCCCTTTCCTATCACACACAATTGTTTCTGATGGTCTGGGAGACGTAAGTAGTGGATCCAGTACTTCTGACCCATTTTACCACAAACACTTTTAAGGGGAGGAGGAGACTGTCATACTTAGCACTGTTATAAGTGACTGAGTATAATTAGTCATTACACAGACATAAACACCACACCGCTCCTCAGTACTAGTCAACTGAAAGCACTATTTACGGTCAAGTTCTGTCAGCTAATCATCCCATGCTGTTTCCACAAGGCCCAAGATCAATCTCTTACCATCAAGTATCAAATTCCAGCTCACACACAGAAGGAGTTCCAAAGCAAATCATACAACACAGGGCAGGAGCAAGCACCACAGTTACCGTTTATGAGAGGCAAGCCACTTCTCAAATCAGCAGGATACGGAAGC
The DNA here is from genome assembly GCA_028551405.1 of Uromys caudimaculatus. Lineage (NCBI taxonomy): Eukaryota > Metazoa > Chordata > Mammalia > Rodentia > Muridae > Uromys > Uromys caudimaculatus. The sequence goes on from CM052720.1 coordinate 42,619,839, forward strand.
CAAGTGCAGATGAATTCACTCAAAAGCCCAGCCTGGTTCTACCCCAGTACCATAAAAGCAGAATGAATGGATAATCTGAAAGGGGCACCATGAAAGAGCCACGTGTCTCTACAGTATCTGATTCTGGCGAGTGTACTTAATACCATTTGAGAAGACATGCTTGATATTATCACTGGACTAAATAGTAAATTCTAAAAATAAATTAAGGAAGGCTGGAGTGCACTGCAATGGTAAAGCTATCTAATACCTCATCTTTAAAAGATTAAGTGAGATTATATTGTAAGCTGAAGGTCAAAACGACGACTTCGCGACTGGATTCTAGTTTTGCTTCTCACTTGGGACTTGTCTCTCAAACAGCACTAAGTGGGACTCAGGACTGACGATTTTCAGGGCTGCAGAGTCATGCTTGGGTGACAACCAACTGTCAAGATTCCCGCCATCCCAGGCTTTTTAGAAGCACAATACAAAGAAGGTTCAAAACAAAACAAAAACTTCTTATTATAGCCTGGCATCTCCACCACTGTGGGCTCTATCCGAAAGCAATTAGGAAAAGGCAGAGCATGTCTTCCAGATTTAAACAGGGCCTAAAACAGCGGCAGGAGCTGACAATTAACCATCGGTGATCACACTTCTCCCTCATTCACAGTGAGAGAGAATCCTTCCAGCCCTGTATTCTGCCCCAGGGACCTCTGACTTCACTGGCTACTTCCTTAATGGCTCTCAGCTGCACACTGGGCTTTGAATATGATAGAACACAGTGGTGCCAGGTATGACCTTGGATATGTAACAGGAAACAGAGCCAGAGCACCCAGAAGGAAGCAGTTTTGTTCCCATTCATATACAATGAAGGTTTCCATCTGTGTTCTCATCTGACAACCTGAGATGCTTTGTCAGTTGACAGCGCTCTCATTCAAGTCCTCTCTGTAAGTCTGAGATGCTGCTAAAACCCAGCTACAGCACAGACCATCTGCACGTTTCACAGTTCCAGCCACTCGACTGGACCATGGTTTTTGATTGTTTGTTGTGTTTTAAAGACAGGGTCTCTCTATGTAACCCCAGCTGTCCTCGAACTTGCTATGTAGACTGATAAGTTCTTGCACTCATTTCTTCTACAAATAATACTTGCAGGTAGGCCTGCTACTGCTCCGAACACGAACAGTCAGGAATAAAGGAAAGCACCCCACTCCAACAGAGCTTACAAGGCAAGGGAGAGAACAGACAGAAACATATGGTGACAAAAAAGCACCAGTGCCTGGGGTCACAGCTCAGCCAGGGCACAAGAGGGAACAAGTTTCTGATCTGGAGACCCTTGTATGGGACTGAGAGGAACCAATCAACAAGTGTGGAGAGAGGCCAGGCTGTGAGGAGAGCAGGTAGAGGCTTTGTTGGGTTATGGCTGGTTGTCTGTATTAGAAAGAATACAAAGACAGACAGACACAAGTGGAAAGTGGGTCACACAAGGTCAGCGAGTGCACAGAGCCAGACCATGCTGGACCTCCCAAACCTACCACACTGAACACTGTGGCCATTTAAACTCCATGACTAGAGAATATGCTTGCTGTCCTCTTCAAGGATGAGAACTGTGACTGGCAGATATTCAACACAGAACAAAACCCAGAAGTGTTCGCTGACTAGTTGACTGAACCAGAGTGCTCACCCTCGCTTTCCACAGCTGAGGCCAGCCCGGTGATCAACTGTTCACTGGCTTTTATTAAAAAGGGCTGCTGAGCGCCCCACAGTGCATCCTCTAGAGCACAGCGACTGCGAGACCCCTCAGGTCTCTTCACCAGTGATCCATAGTGAGACCCTGTCTCAAATGAATGAATGCATGCGTGAAACAAAGAAAGAAAAGGAAAAAAGGAAGGGAAAAAAAAAAATCAAGGATGAAAAGTTGTAAAACAGCCGGGCGGTGGTGGCGCACGCCTTTAATCCCAGCACTTGGGAGGCAGAGGCAGGTGCAGGCGGATTTCTGAGTTCGAGGCCAGCCTGGTCTACAGAGTGAGTTCCAGGACAGCCAGGGCTACACAGAGAAACCCTGTTTCCAACCCCCCCCCCCAAAAAAAAAAAAAAAAATCAAACCAAAACAAAACAAAAGGTTGGGGAAAATTGTAACTCTTTCTAGACTTGATTATAATACCATCTATGAAACTTTCTGCATTTGTAAATATTCAGGATACACAGCAATGGCACCCATACACTGAGCAGTCCAGGCAATAACTAAGAACACCAAGAGAAGTGCTCAGATGATCTCCCACTTGTGCCTCTGTAAAGTGAGCAACCTGCTCAACAATGGAATAGAGCAGTCAGAGTTAGCTGTACTCACTTCCCAAGCCATCTCCCTGACTGCACGTTGCTGGTCACAGACAAAACAGTCTACTGTCCCTTTTTGAAGGCACACGTGGTCTCACAGATGAAGCAAATGTGAAGCATATGATGGAAGGAGAAGTGGTGACTGAAACATAAATGCACAACCGCAGGAAAAGCCCAATCAAAAGCCAGCTGCACACCGGGGAACTGCAGCTCTCTAGTTAGCACGGGAAATGCAGACGCAGAACTGGAGCTTGCTACGCATCCGGCAGCCTTAGCCTCTAACCCTCAGTGTTGTTTGCTTGCCCATTTTTTCTTAGTGAACACAAACGGTTTCAAGGCCCGACAGGGCAGCACTGCACATCATTTCTGTTCCCTGTGTGACGATGTTAACACGTGGAGGACACGGACGTAAGCGTGTTCTGGAAGGGCGCTGTTTGACTGGTATCAACGTCAGTCAGCCAGCGGTGAACCACTCCGTGCCTCAGCTCAGGCTCCCCGCTGTTCTCACCAAGACTTGCAGGTACTCAGCACCTAGGACACAGTACCTACCAGACAGCACCCGAGAGCTGCTTTGCTCAAACAAGAGCTAGGGACTAGGGAGGGCTCAGGGCTCAGGAGCCCTGGCCACTCTTGCACAGGACTCCACACTGAGGCTCACAACCACCTACAGCTCTAGCCAGAGGATGTGACACAATTTTCTGGTCTACACAGACACCAGGTATGTACATAGCATATACATACATACATACGTACGTATACACAGCCACACATACACACAATAAAAAAAAAATAAATCTTTAAAAAAAATTGTTAAAACCCACCTAAAAAGAAAGAAAAACTAGAAGTAAAAAGAAAACAGAAGCCTCTGCACTTGTTGAAATGACTGCAACTTTAAAGCTGTAATAAATGAATACAACTTTATTTACTGGGGTAAATACTGGTAGTGGGTGAGCTAAAGTTAGTCATAGAAATCAGTCTTCATTAGTGCCCTTTCAATGTAGCAAAAACAGGTCTACTTTTGATTCCAGAATGCTCAATTAAACCAAAACCCAATACTTAACAGTCCACAAATCTTTTTTTTTCTGTTAGAGTCTATCCTCACTAAAAACTTAGGTTAACACTCAGACCTAACTCCAATGTTTTTCAAAGTAGCTCACAAAAAGACTGCAGCAGCATTTGTGTCTCATTTAGACTCCACCACATTCTCTTTCCCAAGCGCAGGCTGCAGCAGGGCTCCATAGTCGGCTCAGTCTGTGTGGGTGGAGTCTGTTCTGGTGCTGAGACAGGGCTGCCGGAACGGCTCGTCACTGTTACTCACTGCCAGTCTTCCTTTCCACTTGCTTCCTAAACTTTCATTTGCAGGTCAAGCTAACGTGGCTGAGTTCCTGGACACAGGCCAACTGCCTCCCTGCTGCTGCATGTGTTCTCTGCAGCTCTGGCTGGAGGGAACTGCTGCTGCCTCCCCTGCTGCTGCATGTGTTCTCTGCAGCTCTGGCTGGAGGGAACCTGCTGCTGCCTCCCTGCCACTCTCTTTGGCACTTACTTGTTTTTCCCTTTTCTGTAAACATGACACGAGAGAGCAAATGTATCTGCCTGCTTGTCTTGTGGGGAACGATAAATGGTGTTGACATACACTCCAAAGAGAGCGGGGAGAAGCTGGCTTTGCACCGGGCGCATCTGGAGCCAAGATGGCACGGTGCGGATGGTGAGCGATAGCCCCACACAACCCCGTGTCAAAGGCGCCCTTTCCAAGGGCGTTACAGAAGCATGAGGCCTCTGGGCAGCAATGCAGCCTGTCTTTGCTACTCTGTGGGTTCTTCTTTTTCCTACCCTTTATCTCCGGGGTTCACCCACATCACTAGATGGAGGGAGGGAGGGAGGAAGAGAGCCCTGAATCCAATTTCTTTCTTCTTGTTTTTCTTGAGCACGACCACTAGCAAACCGCAACCAACTCCCCTAACAACACCGACCACCGACCACGCACTGGAGCCCTGGCATTTACATACCTTGTAAAACATTTCCAGAAGCCCAAACATCACACAATTGCAGAAACTATCTATAGCTGGAAAAACTGTGCCAGAGCACAAGGCAAATAGCAGTCAGCTGCTGCAAAGCAGCCCCATATCCCCACACCTGGGATTAAAACGAAAACATTCTTACACTATTTCTGTGAAGTATGTTTTTTTTTTTTTTGAAGAAACAAAAATTCCAAATTTCACTCCATGGCAAGACTTAAGTCAGCAGGGGTGTGGCTTTGCAGACTGGAATCCTGGTCCTTCCTGTGTTCTGCTTCTTAGCCACGAGATGAGTGGTTTCTGTTACACTAATACTCTCTACCACTGCTACCAGAAGCCTAAAAGCCATGGGCTCATCTGACTATGATGTGGAATCTTTAAAACTAGGAGGTAAGGAACCCATTTTTCTCTTTACATAAGCTAATTTCTTTGGCCATGCTATAGAGAAAGGTGGCTTACTAATACAGGAAGTTAGGGAAGAGCAGTGACCTAGTTTAGCTTTTACAATAAACATCCTTTCCACCTGGGAATGGGAGACTCCCAACAAGAGCAAAGGGGTAACTGTGCTCAACGTTCCCTCTTATAGCACAGTGTCTCTTAAGTGGGGCAGGGCTCAGTGTCTTTTCCTCTTCCTTTGATAAACACCTTGACAAAAGCGACTCAGGGGGTGGCTGTACTGTGGCCCACAGTTCCTCACACAGCACAGCACAGCAAGCAAGCGCAAATGAAGTGGATGCTACCGCTCTGCTGGCTTTTCTCTGTCTCACACAGTCACAGACGCCCTGCCTAGGGAGTAGTCACACCACAGTTCAGAGGGCTCTTCCCTCATCAATTAACAGTCAAGACAACCCCGCCCCCACCAGGCATGCCAGAGGCCCGTCAGGTGATTCTGGATTCTGTCAAGCTGATAATTAATACAGGGTGTCAATCATACTAGGAGGGCTATGGTGGCAGGAAGGCTGGATTTGCACAAGACACCTGCTGTCTGATATCACGTGTGTCTCCGCGTGCAAAGGCACTCATGAACAATGAAGCAAACCCTAGGAGCAGTCAAAAGAACAGCCCCATCTGAGGTGCGTTCTGTAGGGCTTCCTATACCCCGCAGTTCCCAGCCCAGGTGCTCTCACTAACACACCCATGTATGATTCTTCCCTTCTTCCCTGTTTGTTTCTCCTGGCCTCTACTTGTGGTTCCTGGGACCTCCCGGCTCTGCTTTCTAGGGGGCACCGGCCTGGAAGAAGTCTTTCAGTATCAGCGTGTAGCCTCAGTATCACCTCCCCCACCATGAGGGATCAAAGAAGGAAACACCTATGTGGACTGGCATTTATGGAAAAAAATTTATAATCAAGATTTTCTATACCTCCTCTCTGTGGGCCTTTTGTGAGGGCTCATCACTGGCTCTGAATGGGCCACACTGTGCCTTAAACGCACTACATGTACTATTCACTTTACGGATCCCTCCGCCAAGAACCCAGAGTAGGTGGGACACTCTTCTGAGGTCTGGACACTGCTGAGCAGCTCCGTGGGCTGCTCCTCATCCCCACCCTCTAGCTGAGGCTGCAAACACAAGAGGTTCACTCACACATCGTTGAACTCCTCCAGGGACCTTGCGGGGGTAAACACGTCCAACAGACCAATCACCTGCAGGAACACACAAAAATCAAACAGTGGAAAGCAATGGCCTTCTTACAGTGCCTCTGCAGTGTTTTAGGTGGAACTAACTCCTAGGGCTCACACCCATGTGCTCAGTGCTCTGATTTTCTACCCAGACTGGGTTTCTGCTTTATATTTGCTCACATCATTTCGTTCTGGGGATTGGGTGTTTGCAGATAACATTTCACATAGCCCAGGCTAGCTTGGACTCCTCATCTTCCTGCCACCACCTCCCAAATGCTTACAGACACGTGCCACAAGACCTGGCCTATCACTTCACATAATACCATGAAAAACCCTGTATCTTCTTAGAATTTGTTAACACGGCCAGTAGTATATCAGATAGTAAAAAAGAATTAGGATTCCTGCCTTATGTAATATTTATTTTATGTCTCTTTCTCTGTGTCTATGTCTGTCTCCCCCACCCCCTGTGTGCATGCGTGTGTGTGTGTGTGTGTGTGTGTGTGTGTGTGTGTGTGTGTGTGCGCTTGCATCCCTGGATGCCAGAGGGAGGCACTGAACCCCTGAAGCTAGAGTTACAGGCAGGTGTGTGTCATCCAATGTGGGTGCTAGGAACCAATCTTGGGTCCTCTACAAGAGCAGCCAGTGCTCACAGCCACTGAGACATCTCTCCAGCCTCAAGTCTTCATTCTTCACTGCATAAAATTGATAGACTGAAAGGTGAGATAATTCGACATTAAGTGTAAGTATTCTGGTCTTTTCCTATGCCTGCTTTGTTAAAAAATACAGAGCAACAGTGCTGGAGAGTGGCTGAGTAATTCTAACCCAGCCAGGGCTACACAGTGGGACCCTGTCACAAACAAACAAACAAACAAACAAACAAACAAACAAACAAACATGTAAAACATACAAATCACAGCCAGTTGTGGTGGCTCACACTTTTAATCTGAACACTTGAGATGCAGAGGCAGGTGGATCTATCTCTGTGAGTTTGAAGCCCTCCTGGTCTACAAAGTGAGTTCCAGGACAGCCAGGGCTACACAGAGAACAAACAAAATACAGATATCTAAGTGAAGAGCAGTGGCTGCTCTTGCAGAGCAGCTAGGTTTGGTTCTCAGCACCCACAGAGTGGCTCACAAGCACTGAGTCCAGTTCCAGACATGTGACATCTTCTGGTCTCCAAGGGTACTGCACCCATGATGCACATAAACCCCAGCAGGCACACACATACACAGAAACTAAATAAAAACAGAAAATCAGATGTGCCTTGAGATCATCTTCACGATGACGGCAGGACGGCCCCATGGCACCAAAGCACAGCCCTCATGCAGTCTGACAGACAGTGTGATGTGTCCACCGGCAGGCAGAACTGCACACGATACTTGAGTCTGTGCAAGAAACGGAGAGACTCACGTTCTCGTGCTTCATGTGCTTCAGCAGGCGCAGCTCTCTGTAGGTCCTTTTGGCGTGGATGATGGACTGAAACGGCCTCGACAGCTTCTTAACCGCCACACGATGCCCCGTCTTTGTGTCAAAAGCAGCACTGACATAAGGAGAACAGAAACCCATCATTAAGAGTGCTCCAAATACTATTTGTAATACTTTCCAGCTATTTCATTTCCAAATTAAATCTGTGGCAAGACACAAAAAGAAAAATAGAAACCAAGATAAAGACTATAACGACTCATTCCCCACCACCCAGAGAAGGCTCCTATTTACTCGAGATGCTTCTTTTTGTCTCTTTTTTCTCTATCAGCGGTTAACAAGTCTTTTCCAGAGAGGCCCAGACAATAGCATTTTAGACTCTCCAAAGCCCAGACCAGGTTCCTACACAACTCCTCAGCTTGTAGTTGTTGCCTGAAAGCAGTCAGATAATAGGAACCTATAAAACGGGTATGGCTATGTTCTAATAAACTTCATGAAACCAGGCAGCAGCCTGTCCAAGGAGTCACCACACTGATAATCTTTGTATATACCCTGTGCCCAGGCCTCTCCGTCACCTTGAGACTACATGCTGGTCAAAGTAAAGGCCCCAGAAATCACGGTGCTTCTAGGAGAATGAGCCCTTCCCAAGTGCTGGACACTTCCCAGAGACTGAGGCACGCACAGTAGGAAGCCCTTGGTGTGGGGAGATCACAGAGGAGAATACGCACTCACAATAGTGATGTACTCACACAGCGACCACTGGATAAGCCCAGGTGGGATGAGCAGCCATGTGATGCCAGCGCAGCGTCTCAATGGCTGGTGCAAAGCTCTTGCTCACCAGTCTGTCCCTCAGGAGTTCTCCTTTCACCCCCAAACCTACAGGGATCCTCACTCTTTAACTATCAGTTTGATCTGTGGTAACACTCTTGGGATCTCCCAGCCTCCTCTCTCACAGTGCTGCCTGCCATCAGAGGCGCTCTCTCACACAGGTCTCCGCTGTAGCTCGGCACCTTGCACCAGTTAAGACCACCACTTTCCATTTGTTTTCCAGAAGCCCTCGATAGCAACCCTGGAGACCCATCTGCTCTGCTGCAATTCTCTACTGACTGGAGTCTCCCACCCCCCCAGAAGTCTGTCCTATCAGAAGTGCCCTCCACTCCCAACTTTGGACAACATTCTTGGTAACTACATCATCCAACCAGAGGGCGTGCATGTCCAGTGTCCTCCAACCAGAGGGCGTGCTGTCCAGTGTCCTGTTTCCTGACCTTCCCGGAAACTCCACCTCATGCAGGGCCACACTTCAGCCATCTCTCTCCAGCACTGACTCCCCCCCAACCTTTCAGCTTGCTTTTACTCATCACTGTCTCTCCAGCTCTTCTGTCTTCAGCCTCCTAACTGCCCTCTTGTACGTCTAACCTTGGGTGACCACAACCACCTAATTACCCAAGGCTAACTATGGTTGGGAAAAAAAAAAAAAAAAAAAAAGAATGTACAATCAGACTGCTTCTCAGTTTTTACTTCTGAACATAATTGCAAACATACTCTAGAAAACAGTGACTCCTCTCATAAGGCCATTTTCTACGCTAAAATGTCTCATGACTTTTCCGCCTCTCAAACTTCCAGTCCCTCCTCTCCCTTTCCTTGAGAGAACAGAAGCTGCCCGAAAGAGATCCACACAGCTCCATCTCTTCTTGTGGTCTGTGTACCCCGCTGCCGCAGGCCAATACTCTCCATAGGCTCTCTTGCTCTAAGGTGCTTTGGGGCCGTCCCACATCTTCTCAGCAACATTCCTCCCGAGTGTTACTGACTTACCTTACTGATGGCGTGCGCGCACGCGCGTGCGCACACACACGCACACGCGCACACACAGAGGGAACGGAACCCAGGGGTGTGAGTGGTAGGCAAGCACTCCACCACGGAGTGAATTAACACACTGATGCCTCCACTGGGTCGCCTGTCTCCGAATGTGCTCTAGAAAGTTCCCACATTCATAACTTCTTTTGATGATTCCCTCATAGTTAAAAGTTCTCCAAAGCTTAGGAATCTCCAAATTCTCAAGGTATGGGAACCATTCATGTCAGCTGCACCTGAGGACTAAAGGAAACTCTCCGACACCATCCTAGAGCTACAAATCAGAAACCGACAAGAGGCCAATTCTCAAACCCTTCAGGCACTAAAACAAGAGTTGTTAGCCTACACCCCTGCTGTTCAAAGAGTGCCCTGTAGACCAGCGGACCTGGCCCGGCCTGGGCACTCCCTGAGAAGGGAGGATCTTGGCCCACACAGTAGAGTCTGCACTGTGACAGTGTGGTTCCCACAGTTCCTAAGCTGGAGAAGCACAGCTCTGCAGACAGTGCTGTCCCCAGCCCCATCCCCCTCAGTCCGGCCAGCTGGAGCTGCTCTTCTCAAGCCCGTGTCCCGTGACCACTTTTTTGGATTAGCATCTGGCATGGTAACCACTCCCCTTCCTCCTGTCATGGGGCTTTCTGGGACCTTCTCTGAATCATGTACTTCTACTACTTAAGCTTCTGATAAGGGGAGGGTCGGGGCCGCTTTCTATCTTCTCGTCCTTCTGACCCCCTAATAGCTGTTAGAGTTCAACATGAACTGTCCCCCACAGGCCACAGTACCAGCTGGTGGCGCCACTTTGCTGTCCTTAGGCAAAATCCAGGCTGGCCTTAAACTCACTCCATAGCTGATGGTAATCCTGAACTCCTGGTCCTTCTGCCTCCACCTCCTGAACACTGGAACCACAGATGTGCCACCATGTCTAGCTCAGTGGGTGAGGGTACCAGCCTGGCAACCTGAGTGACTCCGGGAACTCCCGTGGTAAAAGGAGAAGATCAACTTGAAACTGTCCTCTGGACAGGACCACGGCACACGCACACCTGCACATCCCCTCACATCAGGCCAAGATAAAAGTTGTAGTGTTTTTATTTTGGAGGTAGAACTTAGCTGGAAGGAGATAGTTTGGGTTGGGCACCCTATCTTTTCCATCCCATCCCTGCCTGCCCAAGTGTACACCACAGCCCAAAGCACACCCCTTCCACGGTGCTCTGCCCGAGCGTCTGAGCACAGGCAAGCACAGGGGAGCCCTGGGAAATGGAGACCGTAAGCCTTGGCTCCTTGAATCACTCCTGTCAGGGGTTTGGTCACAGGGACGAGAAAACACAACTGAGCGTTTCAGGTTAAATGCCGTCTATAAACATAAAACCCTCAAAGCCCGTATTTCTGGAAATCTCTTTTCTAGGCAGCAGGACTGCGGGAGGTCCAGGAGAAGAAAGATACATAAGTACTGAGAGCTTGGCGAGGGGAAAACATCCACAGCTGCCCTCTTCCTGTCACTGTTACAGCAGGTAAAAGATCCAATTAATTGCTCCAGCCACAAATGTGAGCACCACACTTGCTCAACAGGTAGAGGGGCTTGCCACTAAGCCCGATGAGATAACCCAAGTTCAATCCTACAAGCTGCTCTCTGCCTCCCACATGTGTGCAGATCTTTCTGACTCACACACAATTTCAAAATAATAAATGACTATTTTAAACTCAAGGAATTTTCTTGGAATACAGAATAAAATGCACATTTCCTACCACGGTCTGTAAGTTTCACATGAGTTGACCTGGTCCCAGTGCTCCCCCAATCAGTAACCCCCCTTTATGGTCATGCCCTCCCCCCACCCCAGGCCTACTCTGGGTGTGCTGGCTTCTTTCAGTTCCGTAAACTATTTGGACCCGCTGCTGCTGCTAGTTCCTTCTCCCCTCCCGGCACCACACCCTACAACTCAATCTTCACCCTTCAAGTGTAGGCATAGTCACCCCTTCAGAGATGTACCTACCCACCTGAGGCAAGCACTCTCTCAGCCTTTCACCCCTCATCTCCATAAGCCCATAAGACACCCTTCCCTTCACCAGTGTGTGGTTAGAAACTGAGGAAATGCCCATGGCCACTACATGGTGTGGCTTCTTCAACTTCCACCCTGAGTGTCATGCCTCACGCAGCCTTTGTAACTCTGTCCTCTCCCTGGGATGAACCTGTGGGGAGCAGGGAGGGGCAGCAGGTTGTGGCCGCACCGACAAGCTCAGCCCAGCTGGAACAGCAGGAGAGCTGTCCATTATGACCACCTACCCAAGCTCTTTTGCAGCCAGCTCCAGAGCAAGAGGTCAGGTTCCACCCTCTGACTTCACTAGCCACTCAGTGGAGGACAGATGCCGCATGGGGACCCTACAGTCCCCAGGAAACACAATGATTAGTCTATGTTTATTTACCACCCACCAGGTAGTTAAACAAGGGCTAGGCTCTGAAGGTAGACTATCAGGGTTTTAATACTAGCTCTGCCACTTAATAACGGTATACTCTTGAGGAAGTTAATTAAATTCTATCAACCTCATATATAAAACAAAGATAATGTCTGTATCTAATCTAAGGTACTAGTTTTTATGGCAGGTTTAGCAAAACCCTAATTTTGTAAAACTCAATTATCAGACATCAATAATGACTCCTATTGCCACCTGCCCTGAGCACGTGAGGGCAAGAAGTCATCTGTCTTCCTTACCATCGTGGTACAAAGGCTCAAAACCCCAGTCTCCTCCTTAACAGTCCCCTCAGGGCTGGACACACACCAGAAATATTCTGCCCAGTAAGCTGAGCCACACACCCTTTCCTAATGTTTGTTAATGCTGAGACATGGTCTTGCCACATTCTCTACACTGGCTTGAACGTGTGACCTTCCTGCCAGTCACTGTGTGCTGGGATTACACGCATGCCACCACTTGTGGTTTATAGGGGTTTCTTTTATTTTGGGTTTTTTGTTGTTGTTGTTGTTGTTGTTGGGTTTTTGGTTTTTTTGTTTGTTTTATCTTTTGGAGGACAGGGTTTCTCTGTGTAGCCCTGGCTGACCTGGAACTCACTCTGCAGACCAGGCTAACCCTGGACACACAGAGATCTGCCTGCCTCTGCCTCTCCAGTCCTTGGATTAAAGGTGTGTGCCCCTACTGCCGAGTTACAAAAGAAAACAGTAAATATGGTAGCTGATGTCACGAAACTTACTATCTACCTGGAATCACAAAACGCACGCGATGCTGGGGAAGCCCAATTAAACAGCCACAGACAGCTAAACATTTCTCAAAACCCCGCTTCAAAGAACATGGACTGAGGCCTGGTGAAATGGCTCAGCAGGTGAAGACCGGAGGGTAGAGGCACTTGCTGCCGGCCTGAGGACACAGCCTGGGCCGCACGGGGGAAGGAGGGAGCTGACTTCTGCAAGTCCCCCGCTGACCTCCACAGTGCGGGCCGAGAGGACTTGGGTTCATTCGCTTATCCATTCTCATTCTCTCATTCTTTTCTTGACTTCCTGCTCTTCCTGAGGTCCTGAGTTCAATTCCCAGCAACTACATGGTGGCTCACAACCATCAGTAATGGGACCTGAAGCTCTCTTCTGGGGTGTCTGAAAACAGCGACAGTTTACTCATATAATTAATTAATTAATTAAAAAAGATTCTTTCGCCGGGCAGTGGTGGCGCATGCCTTTAATCCCAGCACTTGGGAGGCAGAGGCAGGTGGATTTCTGAGTTCAAGGCCAGCCTGGTCTACAGAGTGAGTTCCAGGACAGCCACGGCTACACAGAGAAAGCCTGTCTTGAAAAACCAGAAAAAGAGATTCTTTCTCTCTCTCTCGCTTTCTCTCTCTCTCTCTCTAGGAGTAGTGAGTGGTTCATGCCTATAATCCTTCTGTTTGGAAGGCAGAGACAGGTGGGACATGGTAGAAGCCAGTCTAGGCTACAGAGTAAGATCTAGATCATGTCTCAAAACACAGGCACAGACACAGACACAAATAAAGTAGGGTTCAAAGTATGTATCTGTTGCAGCCTGGTCACAGGAAACCCAGAGACTACTTGAAATTCCAACAGCAGGACGTTAAAGTCAAGTACATTCTCGGGTCTCACACATGGAGCAATGAGCAAGATCCATCCACATTCTTTCCTGGACTTAGGGCAACAGAACAAGTTTCAGAAGCAGAAAACGATCCTATCACAGGGAAATACTGTATTCATACAGAAAAAATATCCAATGTACCCTAGACCCATTACATTTTTTTGAACAGTGTTATGTTTCTATTCTCTGATTTGTTTTAAACAAGCTTCCATCTCTCAAGGAGGCCATGAGCAGAGTGAGAAACGTGACTCACAGTGCTGCCCTGTCCCTGCGTGGTGTTTTCAGCTTAATGAAACTACTAGTTAGTAGCAATTACCTTTCCTTCCAATGACACTGACACAGACATAATCACCATATGTACGTCTGGAACCTACATTCCTAAATCACAATCATTTTTCATTCTACAAATAATTTTCAAATCTGCCTTTTGCAATATTCTCACTGATGTAGTCTCACCAGATGTTCGCACATATAACGAGACGCTATCACTGCTTCTTCCCAAATCACATGCTTTCATTACAACATACTAATTTTTAACCACAGAGGACACACACTCCCATTAACCTTACACGTATCAGACAGGCAGGAATTACTCAGACAGTTCTCATGGGTTAAACCCCTCCGGCGAAGGCTGCTAAGGTCCCAGCTCTCTGCACTAAGATGCTGTTTCCTCTCCCTATTAAAGCAGTATTTGGAAAGAACAGAAGTTACGCGTTCTGCCCTAAACTATAAATTTCCAAAAGCAGAAGCTGCTAGAAAACCCTTAAACAAACTGAAAGCTCAGAGGGAAGGAATCTAAAGTTCACTCAACAAGTGACTACCCACATGCTATTCTGGCACTGTCTTGATCTTTTAAATTGAAAAGCTACCTTGAGAAAGGGTTTCTTTTCTCACTGGCCTAGAACTTACCTAGTAGGCTGAACTGAGCAGCCTGCAAGCCCAGTATCTGCCCTCTGTGCCTCCCCAGTGCTCAGATTACAAGTGCATGCCATGACACCCAACCCCCCCCTTTAAAAATGTGGTTTCCAGGGGAACAAAATGTCCCGTGTTGAAAACCACTGATGTAGAGAAGACTGAAGCAGCCCTGTGCAGAGATCTAGATAGTAAGTATAGGCCTTCTGCCAAAGCCGCCGGGGTAAGCTGGCTGCAGAGGACCCTCCAGCCTCACACAAATGTAAAGGCCCTCCTTATTTTACCACTCCAGCCCAATCAGGGGCTTCTTAAGGTCATTTCAGCACAGGCATATACCGCATCATTGTGAGTGCTATGCCCCTCCCACTACGCCTCCTTTTATAAAGGGGCTGCTTTCCAAAGCCTCACTGCAGCGCACCACATGAAACACTTCTCCATTTTGCTGTTTCAAATCTCAACAGCAAATATTTAAGTAATCATAAATAATTAAGTCATTTCAAATAAATCTAAACTATCAGACTAACCATGTTACCCCGAAGTTACTATGTCTTCTGTTAGCATGGAAAAAGCTTTCATAGCAACAGCCCCTAGGCTCCACCTCTGCTGTAAATCTATGCTATGAACCTACCTATGGGTAAGGTAAACACAAGGATGGATGGCTATCTCTACAGGCTACTTCCTAAGCACAGAACTTTCTACCGCATACACTATCTGGACATTTTATGATAGCACTTAGGTTAGGGTATTATCTAGTTCTGGGTAACAAACCATCCCAAAATGTGGAGTTTTAAACCCGATTTATTATCTCCTATTGTTGTGGGTCAAGAACTGGGAAGCGATTTAGCAAGGTGGCTCTGGCTGTCTCCCTGAAAGCTGGAGTGAAGAGATGGGCCACAGCGAGCCTCTTCTAATTGTTTTTAAATTTTCTGCATGTGAAGGCACGTTACATGCATGTCTGTGTACAGTGTGCATGCAGTAGCCAAAAGAGGAAGTCATATCCTTTGGAACTGGAGTTACAAACAGGTGTGAGCCAACATGTGGGTCCTGAGAATCAAACTCAGGACCTCTGGAAAAGCAGCCAGTGTTCTTATCTGCTGACCATCTCTCCAGCCCAAAAGTCACTTTTATTCGTGCAGGAGGCTGGAGGATCCTTTTCCAAGGATTCTCTTAGCTGTTGTGTTTGCCATCTAGGACTCTTCCCAGGGCTGCTTTGCAGGCTTCCCTGGAGGTTGTAGAATAAAAGAAAGGGTGAATTTGGCTGGAGAGATGGCTCAGCCGGTAAGAGCACTGGTTGCTCTTCCAGAGGTCCTGAGTTCAATTCCCAGCAACCACATGGTGGCTCACAACCATCTTTAATGGGATCTGATGCTCACTTCTGGTGTGTCTGAAAACAGTGACAGTGTACTCATATACACTAAATAAATATTTAAAAAAAAGAAAAGAAAAGAAAAGAAAAGAAAAGAAAGGATGATTTTGTTCCCCAGAGGACATTCAAGTCATTCTGGACTGTCACAACCAAGTCTTAGAGGAAAATGTTACTGGCACTGAGCAGGTGGTATCTAGGGATGCTAGAGCAGACACAACAGTCAAGGATTATGAACAACTATTTGACCCCAAATACCAAAGTGTATCAGAGCTGAGGTATCCAACCTTCCACACTGTGATAGAATGATGTCACCTACGTATGTGTTAGGTGGAATTCACAGCTATCCTGATGCACATGGCCTGCAAAGCAGCCTGTGGGCAACAGGCTGGATGCGCCCACCCCTTCAGCAGTGTTCCCAGGGAAGAGGCACTGCAGGCGGTCCGCCCTCATTTATATTCCCTCTGCAGCCACTCGGTCCTGCCACATTCTACACAGCGGAAAACTGAGCCACCGAGCACAGTCCTCAGTAGAGGGGAAGGAACTACGCTCTGCCTCAATGGGACATCTTAATTCTTTTATTTAGACCACAGATGCTCTCTAACTTTTCTTTCCAACTTTGTTCTATACACCTTTAAGACAGTGAGAAGGTGATAAGCATTCAGTACCAAAGTACTTGGAATTCTGATGTGAGCGTCTCCAGGCTGGTGATAAGAAGTCAGATACTCTCCCAGTGCTCAGTAACGTGTCCATCCCAGTAAGCCATGTGCTCACACACTAACATGTACTCTGTCTCTAAGGCAGGACACTGGGGTGGATAGGTGTGTTAGGAGCACTATGATGTAATATTCCAACTTACTGGGGTTTTTTGTTTGGATTTTTGGGAGGCAAAAAAACCCCCCAAAACAATGATAAGTCAAAGCTGGTATTTCCAATGGTTTCCCTACATAAGAATCTTTTTATTGGGCTCAGCCGTTAAGAGCACTGGCTGCCATTCTAGACGATCTGGGTTCCATTCTCAGCAGCCACATGGCAGCTCACAATTGTCTATAACTCCAGTTCAGGGGATCTGACACAGACGTACATACAGGCACATAAAAGAAAACAAATCTTTTTTTTTTTTTTTTTTTAAAGAATCTTTTATTGATCTAGAAATTTCCACTTAGCAAATTTAAACATACACCATGCAACACAAAGAAAACAAACCAGTAGTTAAAATATGAGTTCCAGTTTGGCACTTACTAGAAGATAATGCCAAACAAAGCTTTCACACATCTGCTTCCAAAGTAATAAAACAGGCCATCGCCGGCCCTGCCTAGCCCAGCATGCTGTGAAGAGGCTCAAATAAGTTGAGTGTGCATTCTATTAAAACCAAGAGTGTTGTTTGTGTCTGTGTGTGCTTGTGCGTGTGAGTGCCATGCCTGTGGAGGGCACTGGGTCCTCTGAGCCTGGCGTCACAGGCAGTTAGTCATAAGCTTCCTTCCCCACATGGGTGCTAGAATAGACCTTGGATTCTCTGCAAGAGCAGTACGAGCTCTCAAAAACTGGGCTATCTCTCCAGCCCCAGAAGGTAGCCTGAAATACTCCAAGTTGAAATGAATATCCATCTATAAAATAAGTCTGTACCTGCAGTTTCCAGCACGGGGCTTTCCATGTAGTAAACTCTCAATATTTTTAGATCTTTCACATTGGAAGTTGAGCGTATCTCTGAAGTAACAGTAAAAAGAGAAGATTATTAAAATGTAATCTAGAGTCCTTGAAACCCTCCCTGATTTGTCAATTTATGGATACCTGTAGTTTCTACAAGCTAAAAGTGTACACGGACTTAACTCTTAGATGGAACCTGAGAATTACTACAGTTGGCAGTATATTGTAGGCAGTCCTTTAAAGACGGAACTCAGAACCACCTTTCCTCTGTATACTTGTTTCCTACTCCAGTCTGTGAGAGAGCAAAAGCTGTAGTTTATCTTTTATTCTTGGCATCTAGCCATGACCTGATCATAACACAAATAATAAACACATACCAAAAACAGATCCCTGCTGACCTCAAGAAGAGAGAAGGTTGGGGAGTCAGACAGAGGGGCTGAGGGCAAACTGCAGCCGGCTGCAGCAGAGCACACTTTCTTCCTCCAATCAGTCCCAGTCAGCACTTCAGACAGAAAGATTTTACATACTGCTCCTTCCACGGTACGCGTCGAGATAACGGCTCTGCTGCGTACACAAGTTCTGCTAGTCAGGAACACAGGTCAATGACTGGGGAAAGCAGTTTACCAGAGTCCAACTGCAGACCTACATCTTGACTCCGGCGTGACTCTGAAACACAGCTGAAGCTGGGCTGCGTCAGGCTGGTCCTCTCTATCCTGCTCACTTACACGATATTCTCTCTTGTTCACTCCCGTTCATGCTCCCCACACTGAGCAGTCTACTCAGCTCTCAAAATAACTCTCAAATACTTTTTTCCCCCGTGAACCCTTCTAAATACCACAGTGCACAAACAACCACCACTTCTGTGTTTGTCCACAGCATGTGAGTACGGCTCCCAAGGCTTCGCGTGCTCCCCATGCTGGTGAGCCTGGAACACTGTCTGATAGGTATCAACAGTTTTTCTTCACCACAGTAAATCCAAAACCCATACAGAAGTGTGTATAAACACACACTGTAATGGTTAGTGCTGTTAACTGGACAAAATCTAGACTCACCTGGGAGACAGGCCTCTGGGCTCGAGAGATCATCTTGATTACACTGGCTGAGCTGGGAACACCCAGTCATTCCCTGGCTGGGATCCTGGACATACCAGCAGGGAGCTGAACAGCGCATGACCTCACCACTCTCTGCTTCCTGACTGTGGACTGGCTGTGACCAGCTGCTTTAGCCTACAGTTGCCTTGACTCCCCTACCATAAAGGACTATGTTCTTCAGCTGTGAGCCAAAAGAAACCTTTTTCCTTCATGTTACTTTTGTCAGGGTACTTCATCAAAGCAATAGGAAAAGAAAGTAAGACACACATAATGCAAACAAAACACCAGTGCACAGAAGGCAAAACAAATTAACCATTCAAAAATAAAAACTAATCAGGGAAGGGGGGGGTGCTACAGAGTCTGTACATCTCAACGGACTCAGAACTCACAAGATTAGATGTCCCTAGGTTTTGACATAGGATTATCATAATGTAGCCCCTGCCGACCTCAAACTCAAAACCATCCCGCCCCAACCTTTTGACTTCTGGAATTACTGGTCTGTACCATCACACCTAGTACAACAGAGGAGTCCCAACCACCAAGAGTACTTTTGTATAGCAATGTGCCCAAAATGGATGTACACAGAGAAAGAAAACTTGAGAATGAGTCATGATCAAAATGATGATGGTGGAGAGTAGTAAAACTGCAAAGAGAAGCACGGGCTATGGGACAGAGCTTCGCGTAAGAATGAGAGACACAGCGGGGCTGTCGGAACCCAAGCTCTGTCCCTGAACCAGGCACAGGTGCTGGTGTGGGGGAGCGCACCTGTAACCCCAGGACTGAGTAGAGACAGAAGAGGAGGGTTCCTGGGACTTGTTGGCCAGCCAGCCTAACTAGAGATCCACGCCAGTGACACCCTGTCTGAGAGGACAGAGACTGTATCCTCTAGCCTCCACACAAATTTGTGAACAGGAACACACATATATAAAAATAAAGATATAAAGCACAGCACTAGATATTAAAAGTTACAAATTCTGGGCTGGAGAGATGGCTCAGCGGTTAAGAGCACTGACTGCTCTTCCAGAGGTCCTGAGTTCAATTCCCAGCAACCACATGGTGGCCACAACCATCTGTAATGGGATCTGATGCCCTCTTCTGGTGTGCATGAAGACAGTATACTCATATACATAAAATAAATCAAAATAAATCTTTAAACAAATTCTAATACAGAATTAGTTATTGCCATGTCAGAACCCTTCAAGCATTACCATGGGTAATTCAGGAAACACCAAAATATGAGTGTAAATAGCAGGCTTTAAGTCAAGAATAAAGCTAACTTTTTTGTTACTGCTGAAATCCACAGATTACTAAAAAATTCACCCTGTTATTGTCTAATAATTTAAAGACTAAAATGCTAACAAGAGCCTTCAAAATGTCGGTAAGAATAGTGGTGCACACCTGTAATCCCAGCAAAGGCAGAAGGAGAAGGACTGCCATGACTCTGCAGTCAGGCTGGTGTGCATGGTGCACTCCAAGCCAGGGAGGGCTTATACATCTGGGCCGTGTGAGGTACAAGCTGGGCCACGTGAACTGGTGACATTGCTACTTCTCCTTTCTGTGCTTACATGAAATCCTCTTGCTTTCCTAACATTTTTATTTTATTTGAGATAGGGCATACACACACACACACACACACACACACACACACACACACACACACACACACATATATACACACACATATAGAGACAGAGAGAGAGCACGCAGAGCCCTGGTTGTCCTGAACATTGTATCTTTAGAACTCTGAAAAAAGCTATCTACTGCAAGATGGTAGGAGGGAAAGGGCAAGAAACCCAGAGATGCTGGGGAAAACGCTACCTTCAGCTTTGGACTCAATGCTAACATCCTCTAAGCTTTCTTTCCAGAAACATTCACAAGCCCTAAGTGGAGTCATTGTGCCTTCACAGCACTATACAGCTACCCACATGGCCAGCACACAATCTATGCAGGCTGCCCTAACGACAGTAAGCTTGGGACCTTGACAATGCTCTCAGGCTCTCCTGGGGATAACGAAGGTCATGCTGAAGGAAGCCCCGGAGAAAAGTGCAGCATTCCTCTCTGCTGACAGGTACACTGTTCAAGTTGGCCTGTAGTTTTTACTCAAGACCAACTCAAGTATGTACAATTGTGTAAAGCGTTTTCAATGAAAGATGACTAATTTCCCCAACCTTCCCCCAACATAAAGCACCACTTATAAGACAAATCTGGTTGTCACAATGGGAATTGTTACAAATCTTAAGATTAGGGGACAACACTGCTGTTAAATATACACTACCCAGCCAGACCTACAACAAAGTATCACCCTCTGCTCAGAACACACACAGGCCCAGGACCCTATGCTACACTATGTTTGGGGATGTAAATATGTAAATGAAGTTTGGGGATACAAAGAAATAACAGATCACAATTTTTAAAATTCCATGTGTATTGCATGTATGTCTGTGTGGGGGTGTTGGATCCCCTGGGACTATAATTAGAGACAGCTGTGAGATGCCATGTGGTCCTGGGAATTGAACCCAGGTCTTCTTGAAGAACAGCCAGTACTCTCACCCAGGCAACCATTTCTCCAACCTCCAGATGACACTTTTAATTTGTTACTTTTTAAACTTTTACCTGGTATCACTATCATGTAACATTGAGTTGCTCATTTCAAAAGATATCATCCAACCATAAGGCACTGAGAACATTACACAAGGAATCAGAAACCTAAGCAAGCCAGACTGCGGCATCACACAAGGGGACGACGCAGAGTTGGGGCGATGGCTCGGTCAGGAAAGTGGTTCCAGCAGCAAGTATGAAGACCTGAGTTTGACCACACTACCAACATAAACCAAACAACAGCAGCAACAAAAAACAGGTAGGAGACCGTGTGCCTGAAACAGGAAGATTCCTGAGATCTCTGGCCAGCTGGTCTAACCAATCCATAAGCTTCAGATTTGGTGAGAGATAGTACCAAAAAATAAAAGTAAAAAGTGATAGTCAAGAATAACTGAGGTTAACCTCTGGCCTGTGTACACATGCAAGAACATTTACACACACACACACACACACACACACAACCAGGTAATCACAACTATGTTGATACAAGATGACAATATCAGTATTTCACACAATGATTATTAGGGAGCTAGATCTTTTTTTTTTTACAAATGAGAAAACTAAAATTTTCATTGGCAACTGGTAGACTGGAAAGAAAACAAAGAGAAATGATGTATTCCTAAATCTAAGTTCAAGGAAGTTAGAGCTAGCAAAAGCCCTAAATTAAAGGTTTAAGGGGGAAGGGTAAAGAGGGAGAGTCACCTACTGAGGATTCTAAGAATAAAAAAATTATTTCTGGGAATTAAATTAGATCTGCTACAGGAATGCAGTAATACAAGATGAACTCAGTAGTTGCACAAGCCAGGCACCCTAAGCTGAGTGTCACAGGAAAGAGTGAAGGCCTGATTACGAGCATGCCAATGATCCGGTGGATACAGAGCAAAGGGCTCAAGGTCAAGACCAACTGCGCTCGCACCCCGTTTTACTAAAACAGCCTCCCAGAACTCTCACACATCAAAAGAGGTTTTGTTTTGTTTTCTGACCTCTTGTGGGCACATGCTGACGTCATCCTTTCCAGATCTGAATCACTAGATGGAAAGGGTTCTCTGACACAGATTTCCAATACATACCCTGGCATCAAGCGGCCCTAGATGTGACAAGCTACTAGAATGTCACTTGAGAGGGAAGGGTTGTCTTTAGAAAGATAAAGGTAGTTTTGACATGATGACTCTGAACAATATGAAAAAAAGATAAGCTACAAAAGCTTCCAAAGCAACCTAGGTCCCTTCCTGCTTTTGTGCGTGCATGTGTGTGTAGGTCAGAGGCTGACCTTAGGTGCCTTCCACCATGTTTTAAGAAAGGCTTTCTCGATGAATCTGGACCTCACTTACTGGCTAGGCCAGCTGGCCAGCTAGCCCAAAGGCCCCACCCATCCTTCTGTCTCTGCACCCCAGCACTGAGATCACGTGCGCCGTACCCAGCTTCACATGCTGCCAGGGGTCCAAGTCACGGCCGCTTGCTTTCACTGCAAGCACTATGGCATCTCCCCAGGCCCCTTGCTTTCTTTGGTCTTTAGAAACAATGCTTAACACTACCAACACTAGCCGGGCAGTGGTGGCGCACGCCTTTAATCCCAGCACTTGGGAGGCAGAGGCAGGCGGATTTCTGAGTTCGAGGCCAGCCTGGTCTACAGAGTGAGTTCCAGGACAGCCAGGGCTACACAGAGAATCCCTGTCTCGAAAAACCAAAAACCAAACCAAACCAAAACCACTACCAACACTAAACCAATGAACTTAATGACCACAGAGGAGCAACTGCTGCTGTTTTAGGTGTGCTGTGGACTGCAAGCTTGCACAACCAGTGTGCACTTTGGAGTAGACCTGCAGTAGGACACACACCCTTCATGTCACAAGCACAGTGGCGACACCACTGTGATCTACGAGGAGGAGGAGGTGTTGAGGGAAACAGGGAAACCTGTAATCCCATCGCTCAGTTTAACAGGAGCAAGCGTGCTCAGGGTCTACAATTGGTCAGACAACAGGTCTAGACAGAACAAACATTTGTTTTATTACTTTCCTGTTATGTTGCCATGGGAATCTGTTTGCAGAAATTATGTTCTGCAACCAGATGATAAAGCAGTGGCGGGAGGGGGCACTTCAAGGAAAGAAAAGCACTCACATGAAGGCAGCCAAGACAGGACAGAGCAGAGCGGCTACAAGGTATCTGTAGACACCTATTTGTCACATCTATTCAAGTTAACATTCCTTGGAGCCTTACAGACAAAAACATCAGTGCCAGGTAACATGATGAGGGAAAGGCAGGAACGGAAAACAGACACAGAGCCAAAGATGGAAATAAATGGGAGCTAAATACTCAGATACTCTGAGGAAGATGCGAGTGACTTCAAATATGACCAAGTATTAAGAAAAAGCCTGGAAGTCAAAGATGTTAGAAAACACTCAGCCCGCCAGCAGCTCCTTTTTCCTTTTCAGCTGAACTCAACAGCTAATCTCTTTGTTCACTTCCTTTTGGCAGCAAAACCCTTTAACAAAAGAACTGAAGTAAGCCCATGTGATTTAGAGTTAGAACAGAGTACCCTGAATTTCCAGAGCTCAACAAAAATCCTGGCTCTGGCTCAGGACTTATGGGATGAGAGCACAGGGCATAGGTCTTAGGTCAGGGCCCTGCAGTGATGCAGCTCCTGTGCTGGCACTCAGGACTTGTGGGATGAGAGCAAAGAGCACAGGTCATAGGTCAGGGCCCTGCAGTGATGCAGCTCCTGTGCTGGCACTCAGGACTTGTGGGATGAGAGCAAAGAGCATAGGTCATAGGTCAGGGCCCTGCAGTGATACAGCTCCTGTGCCGGCACTCAGGACTTGTGGGATGAGAGCAAAGAGCATAGGTCATAGGTCAGGGCCCTGCAGTGATACAGCTCCTGTGCTGGCACTCAGCACTTGTGGGATGAGACCACAGGGCATAGGTCAGGGCCCTGCAGTGAGGCAGCTCCTGTGCCATTATAAACTATAAATAGTAGTTAGCATCTCTATCAGTTAAGGAACAGAAATGAAAAACTAGGGAGCTAAATCCCAGCTCTGCTCTGTCTGCAACCCACCTTGGTTACTTTTTCAGCACAAAGTTGGTCTTTACAAGGCAAGTGTGGCCGGGCAGTGGTGGCGCACGCCTTTAATCCCAGCACTTGGGAGGCAGAGACAGGTGGATTTCTGAGTTCTAGGCCAGCCTGGTGGTCTACAGAGTGAGTTCCAGGACAGCCAAGGCTATACAGAGAAACCCTGTCTCGAAAAACCAAAAAAAAAAAACAAAAACAAAAAAACAAGGTAAGTGTGGCGGGAGAGGGTTCCGAGCAGCTGCCAACCCCTGCCCCTTCTGACCGCTCCCAGGTCCATCCAGCTCTAGCTGATGGTCAGATAGCACAGGGGCTTTTGCTAACGCTTCAGTCCCAAAAGCTCTTACCTTCTCGCCTGCCCCCTCAGGTCCAACCCCTTAGCTTTGTCTCTTCCCCCCCCCCCCCCCCCGTTACATCCACCATCGCCCTCTTGCTTAAAACACAGGATGGCAAACAGGAGATGCCTGCCTAGCAGACATGTGCAAGGACCTAGGTTTCTCAGTACCGGGAGGAAAACAAAACGAAAAAAGGAAAAGGAAAAGGAAAAGGAAAAGGAAAAGGAAAAGGAAAAGGAAAAGGAAAAGGAAAAGGAAAGAAAGGAAAGGAAAGGAAAGGAAAGGAAAGGAAAGGAAAGGAAAGGAAAGGAAAGGAAAGGAAAGGAAAGGAAGAAAGAAAGAAAGAAAGAAAGAAAGAAAGAAAGAAAGAAAGAAAGAAAGAAAGAAAGAAAGAAAGAAAGAAAGAAAGAAAGAAAAAGAAAGCAAGCTAGCTAGCTAGCTAGCTAAGCCACTCTGCACCTTCCTCTCCCGGTCTCACAGTCTCAGTAACAGGCATCCTGAGACGTACAGACGGCCTTTGGAAAGGAGAGCATTTCTGTCCTGTGAACATTCCAGGCCCTGTACCTTAAGAGCAACCCACACACTGGAGTCACCATGTAGCATACAGAGCCATCCCCTGGAGAGAGAGATGAACCCACAGTGCAGCACCTTTTAACACTCCACTTGTCACCAGAATCTATCCAGTTCCTCAAGACCAACACTCAGGAACTGTCAGACTTTGCTGTACCATTTCACTTCTGTTTCATCACTGGCCTGGGGAGGGAGCATGCCTAGAACCCTGGAATAACCTCTAACGTGCGTATTTTACAGAATGGCATCTCTTCTTCCCTTAAGATTGCCCCCCCCCCCCCCGAGACAGGGTTTCTCTGTGTAGCCCTGGCTGTCCTGGAACTCCCTCTGTAGACCAGGCTGGCCTCGAACTCAGAAATCCACCTGCCTCTGTCTCCTCAGTGCTGGGATTAAAGGCGTGCACCACCACTGCCCGGCCTCCCTTAAGAATTTAACAAATTCTTAAAGGCTTATACAATGGAAATCTGGTTAATCCTCACCACAAATGTGCTTAAATTACAGAAGCACTTTGCAAAGATCAATATTCTAAAACTGAAATTTTAGAAAAAGATTTAAACTTTAGAAAAAGAAAAATTCAAGTTTAAAGAAAGTTCTGGTCTTAGTTATTTCCTCAATAACCATGTACACAATGTGCATGTCCATGACAGGCCTGAGCAGAAAGCCCTGTGCTCCAGGTCAGGGACATTATACGAGGTGCACTGATGTCACAGCAACTAGACCCTCCAATAGGAACAAATCGGCTTTGTGTCAAATTCCACAAAGAACAAAAATTTGATGTATTTTCAAAGGCCCAGCATGCGAGGCTTAGTTATTTCATTTTTATACACTGTACTTATACAATACCAACATGGTTGGTCTTAAATATCCATAAATATATACTGATAAATTCAAAATGGATGGTATTCATAAATCCAGGAGTCACATATCTGAACTACCTGGTTTTTCAGGAAAAAATTTCATCTGGTCTTTAACTTCATTTTCAATTTACCAGTTCTGAGGGAGAACATGACTTTAGTGGGTTAAGTTGTCTACCTTTTGGATTAGCTGCACAGTGACACTGCAAAGGATTGTACGAACGCTGTCATGCGCATCTTCAGCAGCCACACCAATAAGACACTCCTGAAGTGCTGGAACCCCAGACCCCAAAACCAAAGCAGCTCTGACAAGTGTGTCACTCCTTTAAATAAATCCAGCTCATCCACAGAACTAAGCTTAAAATGTCAGCCTGGAGGCTGGAGCGCAGCTCGCCGGGTACCATGCTTAGCACGCGCCAATCCCTGGGTTCGGTCACTAACGATGCAGGAGGCAGAAGGAAAAGTAGCCCCCATGCAGCTGGAAAGGGAGTAACTGACAATGCCTTGAATGAAAACCATCGATAAACTAAA
Source organism: Uromys caudimaculatus (assembly GCA_028551405.1). Classification (NCBI taxonomy): domain Eukaryota; kingdom Metazoa; phylum Chordata; class Mammalia; order Rodentia; family Muridae; genus Uromys; species Uromys caudimaculatus. Next base: position 42,646,099 of record CM052720.1, read on the forward strand.
GAATCACATTAAAATGCCAGTTAATACTAAAGTGACTCAGTCCAGGGAATTCCTCAATATTTGAGCCCTAAGCTTTAGGGGTTTAGCACAATTCCCAACATTGCCCACAGAAGGCAAAGCCAACACAGATCATCTCTAAGGCTGAGTTAAAGAGAAATCAAAGAAGAATACTCTTCAATATTCAAAACTGAAGGTGGCAGAACTGAGAGGCCTGGGGTCCAGTGATGGCCATGAGTGGAAAACAGAATTCAGTAAAATAAACTATATAGCTAGTTCAGTTGAACTCTTAAGTTAGTCTTTCTCCTCTATCCATACAAACCCTTGCCAGTAACTGGGGAAGAGATGCTCAGCGGTTGTGAGCACTGGCAAGGTCTTCTGGCGGCGGCTCACGGCCAGTTCCAGTGGATCCAATGCCCCCTTCTGGCCTCCAGAGGCACCAAGCACAGTGTGGTGTAGAGACATACATTCAAACAAAATACTCATACAAGTAACAATAAATAAATCTAAACTTCCACCCACACACACACATACACACCCTCTTGCCAGTCATCATGTTTTGTGGGCATTTTTTTGTCTATTTTTTTTTTTGAGACCCGCCGTTGCGTTCACTCTGAAAGCCAGGCTGGCCTCAAACTTGTGGCTGGGAGTTATTATTTGTATTTACATGTTTCTTTTTTTTTCTTTTTGGTTTTTTTCGAGACAGGGTTTCTCTGTGTAGCCCTGGCTGTTCTGGAACTCACTCTGTAGACCAGGCTGGCCTCGAACTCAGAAATCCACCTGCCTCTGCCTCCCAAGTGCTGGGTCCCAAGTGCTGGGATTAAAGGCGTGCGCCACCACTGCCCGGCTACATGTTTCTTATTAAGACTGGTAACATCCAGCTAACTAGTCTACTTTCAGTTACAAAGACAGTAAATGGAAGATAGGTCAGCTAAAAGCAGCTTGGTGGCCCACTCCTATGATCCTAGCATTAGAGAGACTCAGACAAGTGGATCAAGAGTTCAAGACCAGCAGGCTCTGTCTTGAAGGAAAGCAGGAAGAAAGGCAGGAAGGGAAGGAAGCGAGATGAGCTATTATTACAACTAATAGTAAAGGCGCAGCCTTCTCAATCTTCAAGAGTGAAAAAAGTCATCTTTTCATAGTTTTATTTTTACCCTGGCTCGTTAAAATAAAATTAATGTCGAATGGCTACTAATACTTAAAAAAGGGGAAAAAAGCTTCCTTTATTTTTGTAATATTCACTGGAATAACCTTGTCCTATATAGCATGCTGAATCAGATTTAGTTTCTTAGAAGAAATTACCATGTTTAGCTGCGAGTTTGTTACATGTTTACATGCGATCACACACTATGCACCCCATGTCTGCAGCACAGTAAGCAGCCCATACCATGCAGCCATTAAACTCCATTCTTCTACGAGCCGGGACAAACGAGCTGTCTTGTTCTGCACTCTATCTCAAGAGCCTGGCCACTGTTTGGTGGTATGCAGTACATACTGACGAATAAATGGCTGTGGATTATCTAGAAGTAATTCTTAATTCTCAGTCCCAAGGCATGGTGCCCAAGTGTGCCCAGCAAAGGGCTGGAGAGACCCCTTCCCCAGAGGAAGGCACTGCCATTCCTGTTTGTATTTCCTTAAATTCACCACAAAGATTTCCCCTATGTCCCAAACCACACAATCAATGCTTTGCAACAATGTGGTCTTTAACGATTTTGCTTTGGTTCCCTTCTCAGGCAGTGAATAAAGTTCCTTAAAAGTTAGAGAACTTAGTTTAGTTCCCTTTACACTTTAAAAAAAAAAAAAAAAGATTTGTAAAACCATACCAATTCTCAACTTTCTAGACTGACTCATTCATCTTTGCTTCACAGTTGGTAATCTACAGTTTACTTCTTGATTTGTTACTGTTGTTTACAACATACTACAAGTTAAAATAAAAATAATCTTAAAGGAAAAAAATAAAGTTACAAATCATGTCCCATTCGGAGATTCCTTTTTGGAAGAGACCTCAGGTCCCCCCAGACTTATACTGTCACCAGCAGGACAGACAGAAGGCCCAGGTCTCTCACAATTTATTACACTGTCACCAGCAGGACAGCCTTCTCTCTTCTCAAGACTTCAGTCTAAATCCCCTCAATTATGTCCATTCAAATGGACTTCATTATTCTCCAACATCAAACTATCTCAGAGGATGAAAGTGAAGAAAGGGAACACAGGCCTCAAAGTGGATTAAAAAAGAAATTCAAGAAGCCAGGTGTAGTGTTGCATGCCTTTAATCCCAGCACTCTGAGAGGCAGAGGCCAGCCTGGTCTACAATGTGAATTCTAGGACAGCCCATCTCAAAAAAAACAACAACAAACAAACAAAACAAAAGGTGTTTTTCAGTCACACCTAAAAAGCTGCTAATTAAAAACACAATTTCAATAACTTGAGAGGTAACAGCTGTAAATGTAACTGGAGATGACATCTGCTCAGTCACAAACAATCTCAGCTATCTTTCCCATGGACAGGCTACATCATAGCTCTGCCTCTCGGGAAAGTCAGGCAAGGAGCTGAACAGTGGCTGCCTCTGAAAGACTAGAAAGACGGGCTGAGAGCAGAACCAGGAGGCTTTCTGCTGGGCACCTCTTTGACCTTTACTTCCAGTGACCTGCTCTGTGTTGTGCGTGTGCTGCTGGGATGGAGAGCAGAGCCTCCCACAGGCCCGGCCAGGCCTGTCCCACTGTGAGTCCCTGACTGGGCCAGCACTATCTATGCGTAAGAAGCTATTTGGTAGAAGTCTAATTGTGAGGTTGTGCTCAACCATACGACACAGAGAACAGCAGCACTAGAGGAAGTGGTGTTGGTTTCACTATGGCACTTCACTGAAAAGCTGGCTTTTCTGCCAGTGCAGCAGTGTCCATAGGAAACCTTGCAAGGTCGCCCTCCCGGAAGCCCTGAGTGAGCATTCAAATGGACACAAAAGCCTGACAGTGGTACCAGTTAGGAATGAAGAAGGAGGTACTTAAGGAGCAGTAAGTATTAGAGAGACAATGAATAGAACAAACCAATCACAAATCCAGGGGAGACTTAAGTTACTGACATTTCCTTTACAATGTAAAGGGCCATTCTGTAGGCACTAGGAGGATGTCAAGGTTGGTACCATCTGCAACACAGCTTAAGCAGCGTGAACTAGCAACTGCAACATGATCTGTCGCCGGACACAATTGCACAATCTCAATTACCCAGAAGAGTCTACCAAACTGGAAATTCACGATGTGACTTTAAGTAACACAGGACTCATTCTTAAAGGTTAACACATCCAGAAGCCTGGAATTCGTTCCGAAACAAAACAAAAACCATTTCACAGACTCTGTCGGAAAACATGAATGCATATAAATCACTAAAACACAGAGAGGGCTCATCCGTTGAATCTGATATTTACTTTCAGATTGGGAGCTCTAAAATGATACTAAGTCTCAATAAAAGATACTATATGAATCCTTGAAAGCTCCTTACAACATTCCTGGAGTGGAAGTTTTACCGTATAAATTTCATCTGAAACCTGCTCCCAGGGCCTTGCATGGTAGCAAAAGCCTTTATTCTCAGCGCTGGCAGACAAGATTTGTTGAGTTCCAGGCCAGGCTTTGGTCTAGGGAGTGAGGTTCAAGCCACACAGGGAGAGACTCTGTCTCAAACGAACTAAAATAAAAAACCACGGTGTTAATGAAAGTTGAAAAGCATCGTGTCCTATGTTCACCCTGCTTGCTCTCCCAAAAACCACCACGTACCTCGGTGCTTACAAGCTGATAAAACTCCCTGGAAATCTTCTAAGGGACTTAAAAAAAGAAAAGTACCCCCAGGAGTTACTTCCATTAAAACTATTTACACCTCCAGCACTAGTCCTACCTTTTTGATCTTGAGGAGCGCCCAACGGACCAGAATCCCTCTGGCTCCGTATGGAAAACTCTTTTGTCAAACAATACTGAAATGAGCAGCGGTGGTATGTGACTAAGCGGCGGGCTGGAGCGTCCTTGCAGGCGCTGCCACCCTCCCTCCCCGAAAAGGAAATACGCTTTCAACCGAATCGGAAACACACCACGAAAGCTGGCACCGCGGTCCCCGAGATAAAGTCGGTATTTTAAGCTCTTCGGGGTGCTGCTAATTCAAGTGCGAATCCCACAAGAACGTTTCCTGAGCCAAAATTTTTTTTTCGATGGAGGCTTGCAAAAAAAAAAAAAAAAAAAAAGGAAAAAAAAAATTCCGGGAAGGGAGCCCTTTTTCTTGCAAGTTTCGTTCAGGTGACCGCAGTCCCCGGGTCAGGCTTTGCCCTACTGTTCCTCGCAGGAGCTCCGCCCAGCTCGTCTGCTCCCCAGGGCAGGGCTCCTGCGTTCCAAGTGGCGGTACCCGGAGGCAGGGTCCTGCGGCCGCACGGCTTTCAGAGGGACCCCCGGGAGGAACGATCTCGGGAGCAGGGAGAGCGTAGGGTGGAGCAGCATCACACCGCGCCCACGGCTGACCCGCTCCCGCACACGGTCCACCACCTACCTGCGTGCGCAAGACGAGGGGTGCAGGACACCTCCTGCTCTAACTCCCCCCTGCACCCCCAGACACGCCCGGAGGAGAATTCCTGCCGCTGGGCGCATCGCTGAGCTGTGGGGACAGGCCTGGCCCTCGGGCATGCAGGGCCACCCTGCTTGCTCCACCGCGTCCCCCCCCCCCAACCCCCAACCCGAGGCCCGGCGACACTCACCACACCGAGCCATAGGCGCCCGAGCCCACCGGGGACAGGTTCTGATATCGCTCGGGCACCTCCCAGATGGTCTTGTTCAGCTCCTGACGGTAGAACGTGGGCCTCTCCTGCGACATCTTCCAGCGGCGGCAGCGGGGCGAGGAGGTGGCCGAGCGGGGGCCCCTGCCTGCAGCCGCACGCTCTCCTCTGCGCCCGCCCGCGGCAGACCGGACCCCGGCGCCCGCCGCTCGCGCAGGTGTGGAGGCTGCGACCCACGGCGCGCAGCCCCTGTCTGCCGCGGCGGCTCCTACGAGCCTCGGCAACGTGCGGGAGGGAGCCGGCTGCACGGCTCGAGGCTGCTCCCGCCGCGGTAGCTCCTGCAGCCGCTTCCCCAGGGAACGCGCGCCACCCGCTCGCGCTCCAGCGCCCGCTCGGGCTCCAGTGGCCGCGATCCCACAGGCAGCCTCCGGGAGCCTCTCGCAGAGCTCTCGCGAGAACAGCTCCCGGAGGCTCCGCTCCGGGAACCGAGATCTTACCCAATATGGAACCTGCCCACAGGGCGGGGGTTCACGAGAAGAGCGCGCAGGACGGGCAGATCTCGCGAGAAGAGAGACGCGGCTGGGGAAGCCTAGGCAGGAACTCTCGGGGACTGGGCTCCAGGGCGCCAAGGCTGGAGGTTGCAGCGCAGGCCGCGCGCGCCTCTCTGTGGTCGCACGGGCAAACGCCTGGCGCCATGGCGGAAAGCCGCTGTGACAGCGTCGGGGAAGAGAGCCAAATGATCTTTGAACTCCGAGCCACCTGCTCGCTGGAGCCGGCAATTTCCAAGAAACACTTGCAAGAACAGACAGGCCCTGTCCAGAAAGCTGTTGCATTACCATCTGCTCAAGGACATGCGGCTTACCTCGGGATGCTGATGAAACCTGGCCCCCCTAGGCAAATATTAGCCCAGGCTCCCCCTCCAGACGCTCCTAGCAGCTCCTACATTTCCCAGAAGAACCACGCTGGAAGTTGCAGGAGGAGGTTCAAGGGACCCTCAAGGAGTCTAATTCACAAGGTCAGAGGTAGACATCATGAGTGCCCACTTTCGGGCTGGGGACCTGCATTTGCATGGCCCTGGGTTCAATACCCACTGCTGGGAGGGAAAGGTAAACACACACACACACACACACACACACACACACACGTAGATCATTCCATTTCAGGAAGGTCTTCTCATATGTTTAATTTATTTACATATTTAGATTTACACAGCCTGTAATTCCAGCATTTTGAAAAGACCAGGAGACCCTTCTCATATATTTTATTTATTTACTTATTTAGATTTACACAACCTATAATTCCAGCATTGGGAAAGACCATGAGACCAGCTTCTGCTATGTAGTGAGTAGAGGCCAGCCTGGGCTATTCTGAGACCGTGTCTGAAACACCCCAAAACCCATCACTTGGGTTTGAGACCTACTCCTGCCCTTTAGAGCCCTCCAAAATTTAGAAATTTAAAGGGAAATTTGGGAGGAATTTTAAGAATTTAAAATTGAGCCGGGCAGTAGTGGCGCACGCTTTTAATCCCAGCACTTGGGAGGCAGAGGCAGGCGGATTTCTGAGTTCGAGGCCAGCCTGGTCTACAGAGTGAGTTCCAGGACAGCCAGGGCTACACAGAGAAACCCTGTCTCGAAAAACCAAAAAAAAAAAAAATTGAGAGAATTTCTGGGAGTATGGGGAAACAGGGCGAGGAGTTCTGACCGCATCGCATTTAAGACAAATCTGTTGACCTTTCTTAGACCCTGGTTCTAGTCTCTACAAGAGAAACCCAACCCTCCATTCCCACCTAGGGGAATCTTCCGTGGAAGCCGAGAAAGCTAATAATAATGAATGGGGAAAGTTGGACCCCTAAGAACCCACGTCCACCCATGCCTACACCGGCAGGAGAAAGGAGCTCCTATTCTCGAGGCTGTCTCTGGGAGATCCAGGTGTGCGGAGGGCAGCCAAGCCCCTTCTGCTCGCCCCAGATGCCATCCTCGCCGTCCTCGCCCGTCACCCGCACAGCCGGAACGCTGGCGGGTTCTGCAGCAACGGCTCGGGAACTGCCGGCCTCCGCGTCCGCAGCGCCGCCGCCAGCCAGGCTGGAGCTGAGTCTGTCCCCAGCGTCTGCGCTCCTGCCGGCCACCGGAAACCAGGTGAGCCTCGGTGGGGAGCGGTCCGGAGCACCGGCTGCTGCCTGGGAGTCCACAGCCCGCTCGCGTCCCGGAGGGAGCATGGCTGCTTGGTCACCTGCAGAGCGGGGAGGGTCCCGGGCGCTCTTTCAGTGATTTGTTTGCACAACGAGTGAGTGAGTGAATGAATGGGTGGCGGTGGTCCCTGGAACTTCTCTTTCCTATAGAAAGGCTGCGTGAGACAGCCACGGTAAGAGACGACATGGGGTTTGCACACTGGGTACTTTCAGAATTCGCTCCTCTGTGTTGTCAGCAGCTGAAGGAACTGGACTGAGGGCCTCGCCACACTTCCACCCCATCTGTGTCCTCATCAGACCTCAGCTCAGAGCCCCTTTTGCTTCCAGACTTTACTGTTTTGCTCATTTTGTTCTCTCTGCCTGAACCCTGCCGTCCATTCCCTGTCCCCCTTCTCTGTCTTCTAGTCCTTATTAATAGACTTTGGGTCCCCCCATGAAGTCTTTTGCGTTCAGCCCAGTAATGAGTATCTCTCCACCACACCCCCTTGGTATCTATCACACTGCATTAGAGAAAGGCGTTCATGTGACCTGTTAGCAGCTGGAGAGCTGTCACCTTCAAGTGACAATCTCCTGCCACTAGACGACGCTATTTGCCAACACTCCATACATTCTCCATCAGAACCTAGAGAGTCACAGGCAAAGAGTACTTTTGGTTGGGAATTACAAGTGGTTTTTTTTTTTTTTTTTTTTTTTTAATTGGAAGTGAAATTTTTTTTCTTATGATTATAGGAAGCGTGTGAAAGATGGCTTAATCAGATAAAAGATATTCCTCCATCTTAACTAATTTTCAGGGTTTCCTGTCCAATGGATCAAAATTTTATAAATCTGGTTACTTTTTTTCTTTTTTGCATTTAAAATATTCCAAATAGAGATTCTTTAAATGAATCCGTGAATGGATGGATGGATGGATGATGGATGGATGGGTGGATGGATGGATGGATGGATGGACAGATGGACGGATGGATGGATGGGTGGATGGATGGATGGACAGATAGACAGGTGGGTGGATAGATGAATTGATGGACAGATGGGTGGATAGATGGATGGATGGACAGATGGGTAGATAGATAGATGGACAGGTGGATGGATGGATGGGTAGGTGGCTGAGGGCAGCAGAAGCAGTGAAAGAGCTGGGTTAACGTGCTTGTATTTTTTAAGTGTTTTTAGCAGTGAAAGCCTGCTTAAAGATAAAGGCTGGGTCTACAGCTCAGGTTAGAGCAGCCCTGCATGTGTTAGACCCTCAGATGTATCCCCAGCACAGGAAGGAAAAAGCAAAAAGAATTAAGGCACGCATGTATGGTGGCTTACACCTGTAACCCAGCAGGAGGTGGGGATGTCAGAGCTCACTATGCGCCATGACATCCTTATGTGCTGCTCTGTACCAGGGTGCTCTGTAGACCAGGCTGGCCTGGAACTCACAGAGAGCCACCTGCCTCTGTCTCTGGAGTGCTGGGATTAAAGGTGTGCGCCACCACTGCACCAGGCTCCCCCAGCTTCTTAAAACACACTTTTGTACTGCCCCAGAAATTCTGACTCAGGAAATGACTTTTAATTTGGTTTGTGGTTTTGTTCGTTTATTTTGAAATAGGATCTTATACACCCGGAGTGACCGCAAGTTTGCTATGTAACAGAGGCTGGTCTCGAACCCCTGATCCTCCTGCCTCTGTGTCCCAAGTGCTGAGGGTACAGGCATGTGCCACCACACTCAGCTCTAAGAAAAGGTTTTTAAAGTTTATTTTGTGTGCGTGGTCATAGATGCGGGTCACACTGCCAGGTGTGGAAGTTGGTTTCTCTCCTTTGACCTTATGGGTCCCGGGGCTCAAACTTGGGTTGTCAGGCTTGCTGGCAGGCAGGCGCCTTAACCTGCAGAGCCATCTCACCAGCCCTCCTCTAGGAACGCTTTTCAATTCCCCCCCTTTTCCTCCTCTTTCCCTCGCTCACTTTAAAGTTGACTTCACTCAGATATTTTGACTTACTTCCTTATATCATCTCTAACTGTGTTAAATCCTGTCCCTGAAGTACCTGTTCTCCCCTCTGGAACTCGTCTCAACTCACCTTCTCAGGGAGTCCTCCATCCTCAGGCTGGGATCCTCCATCCCCAGGCTGGGATCCTCCCCAGGCTGGGGTCCTCCCCAGGCTGGGGTCCTCCCCAGGCTGGGGTCCTCCCCAGGCTGGGGTCCTCCCCAGGCTGGGGTCCTCCCCAGGCTGGGGTCCTCCCCAGGCTGGGGTCCTCCCCAGGCTGGGGTCCTCAGTACCTCTCTAGGGCATGTGACTTTAAGGCAGGAATGTTTTACAGCCGAGGGGATAGGGCCTGAACTGTGCTGAATCACTGTGGGTACTGAGGAACCCCTTACAGAAAGGACAAGTCTGACCGTTATCAGGAAGATACCTGCCTGGGGGGGGGGGGCGCTGCTGTGTGTGGGTGTGGGGTGTAGGCTCACAGTGGGTGGTCCTTCCCGCGCCAGGCTCTGCACTGGGGAGATGCTGCTATCTTCCGGCTGCATTCCTCCGAAAAGTTAGAAGCCGACCTCGCCCTGAACCTTTAGCACTGTGGAGGGAAATGGTGCTGACTTTTACCTTAGTCACTGTGCAACAACATGACCCCGCTGTGGGACAGAAAGGAAGCTAGCTGTGCTTCCTCAAGGGTGCCTGAGTGCCAGTCCCAATACAAATCATTGTTTAAAACATTTATTTATTTATGCTTATTATTTTATATGTATGAATGTTTTAACTGCATGGGTATCTGTGCAACCTGTACATGCCTGGTGCATGCAGGGGTCAGAAGAGAGCATCAGAGACTGTGAAACAGAAGTTACAGATGGCTGTGAGCCTCCGTGTCAGTGCTAGGAGCCAAAACCCTGGTCTTCTTGTTTATAGGAACAACAACTGAGCCAGCTCTTGAGCCCCCTAATTGGAATTATTAAAAAGACATGGTGGCATTTTCTTACCTGTCATCCAGGGTGTAGGCAGGAAGAGCAGGAGACCAGCGCTATTGTCTGATGCAGCAGTGAGGTTCTGGCTGGCCTGTTTAAAAAGTAGTAAAAAAAAGGTCAAGTGTGATGGCAAACGCCTTTAACCCTAGGCCTTGGTGGTTAGAGGCAAGTGGATCTCTGTGGTGTTCAAGGCTAGCCTGCTCTACACAACAAGCTCCAGGACAGCCAGAGCTCTGTAGTGAGTCCCCTTAAAAGACAAATACCCCCCCCCCCCCACACGCACACACACACACTCAAAAGGTAAACAGTAAACGCTGCAGTTGTCTGAACTTCTGAGCCTGGTTCAGGTGGGTTTGGGGGTTGCCTGTTCACTTGATTGTTCTGACAGGGCCTTGACCATATACCCAGGCTGATCTCAAACTTGTGATCCTTGTGCTTCTATGGTACTGGGATTACAGGCCGGGCCACCATACCTGTGTCCATTAGGGAAATGAGAATAACATGTCCTTTGACTCTGAGATAGAACGGTTTTGAGTTTAAAACTGGAGGAAGGGTCTTGTAAAACTGCTGTACAAATATATCATTATTTTATGTGAGTTATGTTCCCTTGGAAATGTACTGACCGACAGCAGGCAGTGACACTCAGCTGTGGCTCCAGTGCTCAGGGGCCTGAGTCAGGGAGTCTGCTGTGAACTCATCATTCAGAGCCAGACTGAGCAACAGAGAAAACAGAGAGCACACCACACACCATGCATGCAGTTCCATCACTCGGGACATGGAAGCTGGAAGATCGTGATTTCAAGGTTATCCTTGCCTACACTGTGAGTTTGAGGCCAACCTGGACTACAAGAGACCCTACCTCAAAAAAAAGGCAAGGGTGCTGGAGAGATGGCTCAGCTGATAAAAGTGCATGCTGCTCTTGCAGAAGACCTGAGATTGAGCGGGGCAGTGGTGGCACACGCCTTTAATCCCAGCACTCGGGAGGCAGAGGCAGGCGGATTTCTGAGTTCGAGGCCAGCCTGGTCTACAGAGTGAGTTCCAGGACAGCCAAGGCTACACAGAGAAACCCTGTCTCGGAAAAAAAAAAAAAGAAAAAAGACCTGAGATTGGTTCCCAGGAACTGCACTGGACAGCTCACAGCCACCAACTCCAGATCCCATTTCCAGCCTTGGAGAATACCTGCACTTACACATAAGAGAACACATACACACACGCACACGCACATGCACACACACACGCACTCATGCACACACACACACGCACATAGACAAATAATATCTTTGTTTTTTTAAAGTCAAGAAAAGTGCTAATTGATTTAAATTTCTAAAAATTTGATTTTTTTTTTTTTTTTTTTTGTCTCAAAACTCTTTCGAGACAGGGTTGCTCTAGGTAGTCCTGGCTGACTGGCCTGGAACTTGCTACATAGACTAGGCTGGCCTGGACCTCACAGAAATCCTCCTGGGTTTGCCTACCAGGTGCTAGGATTAAATAAGTACGTGCTACTACACCCAGCCCTAAATTTTCTTTGTTACATTTATTTATTTGGTGGGGGGGTGCCATGCATTATCATATATTGTTTGTAAAGTCAGGGGACACCTTGTAGGAGTCACTGTCTTACTGTGTGGGTCCCAAGGCTTGAGCACGGGTCCTCAGGTTTTTACCACTGAGCCATCTTGCTGACCCTAGTACATGTTGGGTTGGTTTGGGTTGGTTTGGTTGGGTTGGGTTGGGTTTTCTCAAGACATGATTTCTCTGTGCAGCCCTGGCTGTCCAGAGTGCTGTAGACCAGGCTGACCTAGAACTCAGAGAGATCAGACTGCCCCTGCCTCCCAAGTGCTCGGATTAAAGGCCTGAGCCACCACTGCCCGGCAATATCTGTTTTTACCTGATGTCTTTCCAGCTAATCCAGGAACAATGCAGACAGAGAGGAGCATCCAGAGTTTCGGCAGCAGATACAGGCAGATCCCTTTTGTGTATGATGTCAAGCGGAGCGTGTACAACGAGGAGAACTTCCAGCAGGAGCACAGGAGGAAGGGCCTCCCTTCTGGGAACGTGAACATCAATGTCACCACCTTCAAGCACCACATCCAGTGCCGGTGCGTGTACCCAGCCCCTCAGCTGCCGCCACGCCAGGCAGGAGAAGCTAGCCTGATTCCTCTGCCGCCCACCTCTATCTTTGTCTTCCTTCTCTGAGTTCTTGCTGTCAGAACCCTGCCATTTGTTGTGTGGTTGTTTTTTGTTTTTTGGTTGTTTTTTATTGGCTGTGTGTATGTGTGTCTGTCTTGCAGAGTCCTCTGATTATAAACTTTTGGGCATTGACTTTTAGACTGTTTTCTGGCATTCCACTATAACAAAAGACCCAAGGCTGAGTAGTTTCTAAATGACGAGGTTTGCTTGGCTCATGGTTCTGACAGCCACTGGGTCCAAAGAGTATGGGTCCCTGTGTGCTGCTGAGGACACCCTGCTGAGGACGAGGAAGGGAGAGCCTCGCTTTATAGAAGCTGCTCTCGCCATGCAGCAGTGGCGCACAGCTTTCATCCCAGCACTCGGGAGGCAGAGGCAGGCAGATCTCTGAGCCTGGTCTGCAGAGTGAGTTCCAGGAGAGCCAGGGGTACACAGAGAAACCCTGTCTCGAAATGGATGGATAAATAAATAAGTAAATAAACGTATTAAAAGGAGAGCCCAAGCCCTGATCTCCTGGTGCAAGTTCAGCCCCCAGGAGCGGGCTGTGGGCATGAGGAAGAGGCTCCCGCAGCCCAGGCCTCACTGCTCACTGCTTGTAAACATGGCCTCCAATGGAGCCGCGCTCTTAGCACTCGGGCCTTTGGGAGACTTGGCACATCTGCTCACGACAGGCATAAAGTCCTCGAGTATCCCCACAGTATCTGGGATGATACCTAATAAACTCATTGTTCAATCAGGGCAGGCAAAATGGCTCAGTGGGTAAAGGTGCTTGCTGCAAAGCCTGAGGATCTGAGTTCTATTCCTGGAACCCACATGGCAGAAGGAGAGTACTGACTTTACAAAGTTGTCACCTGGTCCTCTCCACCCTAAATAAATGTTATAAAACACCAACTGCCATCACTTGTCCCACAGAAAGTTAAACAGTTGAAAAACCAAAAAAAAAGTAAACAGTTCTGACAGAGTAAACAGTGGTGACAGAGAGACTCATGTACCATCTACATCGTGGCCATCGACAGAGGTGACACACCACCTCTCAGTCCCACCCCACTATGAAGGGGCTCTGAACCCCTTTCTGTGCTGTGAACCTCTTAGCAAACCGATAGGTAGAAGGGCCTCTTTCAGGGTCATTTCTTTTATTCTCTATTGTTTCGTTTTTTCTTGAGACAGGGTCTCATATAGCTCAGCCTGGCCTCTTGCTCACCATGTAGCCCAGCCTAGCCTTGACATCCCGATCCTCCTGCCTCCACCACGCCCAGCTCCTTTACTTTTTTTTTTTTTTTTTTTTTTTTTCAGTACTGGGGATTGAACCCCCATCTGACATACACCGGGAAAGCACTCTATCACTGAGCCGTGTCACCAAACTGCTGGGGGTTTTGTTGTCATTGTTGGCTGTAGTAAAGTCTATGTGGTACCAAGCTGGTTGTTTTGACCATTTTAAGTGGGGCTTTTGTGGCATAATTGTTATTATGCAACTACTACCACACTCGGTTTGCAAAAATGTTTTCATCACCTCCAACAGAAACTCTGTACTCATGAAGCAATCAGCTCCCCACCTCTCGCCCCACCCTTACAGAAGTCCCTGGGAGTCGGCCTCCTCTGAGCTCTCTGAGCCTGCCCTTTGGATTCCAGCAGAACCATGCAACATTTGTCTTTCTGTGTCTACCTTGTCTCACTTAGCACCACTCTCTCAAGGTCCATCCGCATTGTAACAAGTGCCGGCATACGCTTTTCTGAAGCCAAGTAATAATCCGTGGTGCCTAGACACGCTCTGCCTGTCCGTCTGTCTGTTCCGGGCCACTCAGGTTGTTTCCATCCTCTGGCCTCTGAGAGTAATGTTGCTATGAACATTGGCACAGATCTGTTTCAATCCCAGTTTTTAATTCTCCCAGGACCGTGCATAAGGGTAGAATTCCCAGGTCATATGGCAGTTCTTTGTACAGCTGTGAGCTGCCATGTGCATGCTGGGAGCTAAACTCTGGGCCTCAGGAAGAGTGGCCAGTGCTCTTAAGCAATGAACCACTTCCCTAGATCCGGCAAAGTCTGTACTTTGATAAAACATTCAATCTGTTTTAGTCTGAGAATTGTATAGTTTGGCTATTTCCTTCTCTCTCTCTCTTTCTCTTTTTCTCTCCTTCCTTCCTTCCCTCCCTCCCTCCCTCCCTCCCTTTGCTAGAGGTTGACCCTGGGGCCTCACCCACAAGACACATGATCCACCACTGAGCTACATCCAAATCTCTTCTTTCTTTTTTTCTGAAACAGGGTCTTGCTAAGTTGCCCAGGCTGGTCTTAAACTCGCTCTATAGCCTAGGCTTACTTTGAATGTGTGCTCTTCCTGCCTCAGAATCCCAGGTAGCTGAGATTAATAGGACAGAGCCACTAGGCCTATCAGTTCTCACTTTTAAATTTAAATTTAATGCTCTTGCTCCTCATGCTCTCTTGCTCCTCTCTCCATTTCCTTCCCCCTCTCTCCACGTGGGCATGACTGGCCTCTACTTCTCTACTCTCTCCCTCTCTCTGCCTTTCTCTGCCTCTTCTACCCTCTTAACTCGCCTCCCCATGCCCTGAATAAACTATTCTATACTAAAAAAAAAAATTAAATTTAACTTAAATTTAGTACCTTGTGTGAAGTCAGGGTTCAACTGTATTCTTCAATATATGGACAGTCCACTTTTGCCACATGATCTGGTAAAGAGAATGGATACTTTCTCAAGACAGGGTTTCTCTATGTAGCCCTGACTGTCCTGGAACTCACTTTGTAGACCAGGCTAGCCTCAAACTCTGCCTCCCGAGTTAATGGGACTAAAAGCATGCCTGGAGTTAGTTCTGATTGTGTTTATATGCGTGTGGGTATGTGCATGAGAGCCTAGGTGCCTGCAGAAGCCAGAGATGTCAGATCCCTTGGAGCTGGAGTTACAGGGGATTGTGAGCCATTGACGTGGATGCTGGGAGCTGAACTCAGGTCCTCTGTAACAACAGCAGCACACACTCTTAACTGCCTAAGTCATCTCTGCTCAAAATTTCATAATATGTAAAATAGATAAAATTAGAAGGAAAAACAGTTATAATAAAATATAGTGAGCCAGGTGGTAATGGTAGATGCCTTTAGTTCCATTACTGGGAGGCCAAGGCAGGTGGATCTCTGAGTTGAAGGCCAGCCTGGTCTATAAAGTGAGTTCTAGGACAGCCAGGGCTACACAGAGAAACTCTGTCTCAATTTTCTGCCCCAAAACACACACACACACACACACACACACACACACACACACACACACACACCACACACACACACACACACACACACACACACACACACACACACACACACGGGTCTAGTAATCACCATAGTTACAAGGAAGTAATGAATGTAGATAATATTTCAAGATATGTCTAGGAATTTTAGTTACAATGTCCAGTTCTGTAGCTTCTAATTCAGTTTATAATCAGTATTCCTAACTGAAGGAGGCAAGCATGGTGGCACATGCCTGTGACCCCATCAAGGCTGGGTCAGAAGGGTTGCCATGACTCTTGAGTTCTGCCTAAACTCTATAGAATGCCAGACAGCTACAGAGCAAGATGTCTCCAAACAAACAACCTCTGACTGGAGAAAGTATGAAAATTTGGCAGAATTTAGTGGAAATAATGACTCTTTGCCCCCAAATTCACATTCACCTCAAATTCTGCCCAAGACAGAATTAACCTGAGGTTAGGAATGGTAGCTCCCATTGCTGCTGTTTTCCTCTCCCACACCCGGCCCGTGCCCCCATCTTGCCTGTGACTGTGGATAGCCAACGCCTCCACATGTCTGCTTCAGCTGCCTCACTCCCTTTATTCCTGTCCTGCCTTGTGCAAGTCGGAGGTCCCTCTGCTTCTACGACCCTGCCCTACCATCCTCTGCCTCAGGCAACAAAGAGGGAGTGTCTTAGCAGAGCTGGGCCCCTGGCAGGTACAAGGCTGAGAGCTCTATCCTCAGAATCGTGTGTGAGCAAGCAGACAAAGTGATTGTCTTTCATAACTTCACCCTCATAGCAAGTATTACTAAGACGATTCCAGCGCCCGGCCTCCGCCTGCTCCAGCGTTCCCTCTAGACACAAATCAGACCCACGCTGCTCTATGTGGCCAGTCTTTTCTCTCTCTCTCCCTTTTCTTTTCTTTCCTTTTTTAATTTAAGGTATGAGTGAAGTAGGTGTTACAAATGTTTTAAGTCTCAGCCTACATTTTAAAAAACATTTGCTTTTACTGCTTACATTTTTCGTTCTCTTCTCTTCATATTTCTACTTCTAAAGCACCTTTCCAGCCTTTTCTGAATTTGAACCAGAAATGTAGGCCAGCAGGGCACTGAGAGCGTGGTTCTGATTCCAGGATGCTTCTTCCCCTGGAAGCCCGTGTCTGCTCTTGCACAGCTGTGTGGCCATGGGTGACGTATGCAGCCGGCCAGTGTCTGCTCTTGCCCAGCTGTGTGGCCATGGGTGATGTATGCAGCCGGCCAGTGTCTGCGCTTGAGCAGCAGTGTGGCCATGGGTAACTCATGCAGCCGGCCTGTGCTGTCCTCTAAACAATGGGAAGGTTGATGGCGCCTGCCTTGGGCCCGAAGAGGAAGTTTAAAGGATTTTTTTTAGTGTCTAGGAATAGTAAACACTAGATAAGTGGCTTTGGCTTTCTGGTTGAGGAAGATTTTTAGTAAATAAAATAATCTCTTAACGCCATCTCTTCCTTTCTGCAGAAAAGCATTTTATCTCATTTCTTGTTTTCTCCTTGTTGGTTGGAAGCTCCCTCTTCCCTCTTCAGTGTCAAACGCCCTGTGCTTTCCCACCAACTCTGACACTCCTCAGACTGTGTGTGTGTGTGTGTGTGTGTGTGTGTGTAAGTCAGAGAATAACCTTGGGTGTTGAATCTTGCCTTCCGCCTTGTTAGAGATACTGTCCTTGTTTGCTACTGCGTATGCAGCCTTGCTGGCTGATGAGCCCCTGAGAGCCCTGCCTCCACTCCCCAT
This sequence comes from Uromys caudimaculatus, assembly GCA_028551405.1. Taxonomy (NCBI): domain Eukaryota; kingdom Metazoa; phylum Chordata; class Mammalia; order Rodentia; family Muridae; genus Uromys; species Uromys caudimaculatus. The sequence goes on from CM052720.1 coordinate 42,663,138, forward strand.
CTCCCTGAGGGTTCTTGGCATTTCAGGCTCCTTCACTATGTATCTGGCTCTTACACTGGTCCCGGGAATTCAGACTTGGGTCCTTATACTGAGCCATGCCCAAGCCCACATTTCTCAATTAAGATGCCTTCATTAAATCAGAATTTTTCTCTAAAAGTCTTCCCATTTCCCCTGTCAGCACCAGTTTCCTGTTGCTCTGATTCCCTTCTTGGTCCTGTGTAGCTCAGACCCAATTTTTTTCAACGCCAAAGACCTCAATGACTGCACAGGGTTTGTGGTCTTCAACCCCACATGTGGCACATGTGGAGGAGGGGCACGGCACCAGGTGGCACATGTGGGGGAGGGGCACAGCACCAGGTGGCACATGTGGAGGAGGGGCACAGCACCAGGTGGCACATGTAGAGGAGGGGCACGGCACCAGGTGGCACATGTGGAGGAGGGGCACAGCACCAGGTGGCACATGTGGAGGAGGGGCACAGCACCAGGTGGCACATGTGGGGGAGGGGCACGGCACCAGGTGAAGGAACAGATTGTCCTGGCGCCATGCTCTGGGTCTGAGGTGGGAGCATCAAGCTTGTTTTCTCTAATTATGATTGTACACCTACCTCAAACCCAGCAACTCACTTGAAAATAGCAGCTCAACACTCCTTCCAAACCAGTAGCCTTGCTTCTTGGTCTCTGAGCAGAAGAGAGCATCTGTCCACAGTAAGCTCAGCATTGAAGAGAAGCCAAAATGCTGAGCTAGGTATCAGAAGAAATGGCTTCCTGCTCCATCTCTGCTCTGACCTTGGTGGCTCTGACCTTGGGAAAGTTATTCGTAATTATTTGGCCTTATGTGCCTTAGAGGTGCTTATGGTCATGCCAGACAGAATACACGGGATTGGGGCTAGACAGGTGGCTCAGTGGTTAAGATACCTGGCAGAATCTAAGTTCAATTCCCAGCACCCAACATCGTGGTTCATAACCATCCATAACTCCAGCAAATGCCCTCTTCTGATCTCCTTGGGTACTGCATGCACGTGCTACACATACATACACACATATAGGCAAACACTTATACATGTAAAATAAGTCTCAAAATGTTTAAATACACGAAATCATTTCTGAGCATACGCTTTTGTAGTGCACATGCTGAAGTTATGTTTGTTGTCATAGTCAAATCTCTTATCTAACCCGACACACCTGTGGAGAAACTCTTCCTAATCAGTTGCCAGTCCATGCCAAAGGTTGAATGGGAAAATGCAACTTAAAGCTGAACTGGTTTCACTCATCTGTAGAGCATTGTCTCCCTCTGGATCAGTTGTCCTCTGTCCATAGGTTGGGACTTCTTTGACAGTTGATCTTTCACAGGGGTCACCTAAGATTATCGGAAAACACAGATATTTCAGAATTCATAACAGTAGCAAATCAGGGTTGTGAGATAACAACAAAATAATGTTATGATTGCAGTTCACCACAACGTGAAGAACTGTATTAAAGGGTCCCAGCGTCAGGGAGCTTGAGAACCACTGGCCAGGATGATCTGAAGCTGCTGTATGGTTACTCCATCTCAGCAACACTGACAGTTGGTTCTTGTTTAGAGACAGGGTGTCACTATGCTGTCCAGGCTGGTTCGTGGGCTCAAGCGATCCTCCTGCCTCGGCCTCACTAGCTAGGACTGCAGGTATGTGCTACTGTACTCTGCTTTTCCCACCAATGTGCTAGGTTTTTCTTTGTTGGTTGGCCCTCACTGTGTGGCCCTTTGTTGACCAGGCTGGCTTTGAACTCAGAGATCACCAGCCTCTGCCTGCTGAGCAGAGGTCATAGTGTTCCATCATGCCTTTCAGTGTTTCCTTCCTTCCTTCCTTTCTTTAAGACAGGTTATGTCATCCAGGTTACATCACAGCCACTGTATATCCAGATGATATTGAACAGCTCCTCCTGCCTCCGCCTCCCGAGGGTTGAGATTCTAGGCATACACCACACCTGGCATATGCAATGCTAGAGACTTACTAAGGGCTTCCTGCGCGCTTGACAAGCAAGTGCTCTACCACCTCCCCATTCCCCCACTCCCAAATTTCCTTCTGGTAGAGAAATGTTCTGTCGCTTGCAGACTGCTTAGCTATACCACTGGGTGCCAGTCATGAGAACCAAAAGCACCTCCAGACACAGCTCGCCTGCCTCTTGGGAAAGAGAACTGCTCCCAGTAGAGACCCACAGATGGTAGAGTCTTTAAAGTCTGCAGTCTTTTCTTTTACATGGCTGAGTCGTCAAGTACAAAACTCCTTTTCTGTAAGTCTAGATATCCCAGGCAAATGCAGACAGTTAGTTAGCATCTGCTTAGACGAGCCTGTGTGAGAGTGTTCTGAAGGTGTTACCCGAAGCAGGGCCTGCTACCAAGTAGACATATCCCAGGCAAATGCAGACAGTTAGTTAGGGTCTGCTTGGGTGAGCCTGTGTGAGAGTATTCTGAAGGTGTTACCAGAAGCAGGGCCTGCTACCAACTAGAGTGCTCACTGCGCCTGCTGTGCTTGAACTCCCGGAGTTCAATCTCAGGGACTCACATGGTGGAAGAGAGAACTGACTCTTGACTCCTGAAAGTCGTCCTCTGACCTCCATATATGCCCACACGCGCACACACACACACATACAAATAAATAAATATAGGAACGAAGGCGTTAACTAATCCTACCACCTGTTGATTTCATAACAAGAAAAACAACAAAAAGCTTTTTTTTTTTTAAATGTACATTGGTGTTTTCCCTTCATGTATGTCTGTCCTGTGTGTGTGGTGCCTGCAGAGGTCAGAAGAAGAGTCGGATTCCCTGGGACTAGAGTTACAGATGGTTGTGAGCTACCATGTGGGTCCTGTGAAAGAGCAACAAGTGCCCCTAACCACTGAGCCATCTCCCTAGTCTCCCAAGCCCTGTTCTTATTAAAGACACAGTGATACCAGTTCATTCTCTACCAGAAGTTAGTAGGCGTGGCTTTCTCCAAACAGCCGATAAAAACACAGACCTAACTGTACACTGGACATTGAGTCTCAGTTCTTTCCAGGTACACCTTGCTGGTTCGCGATGGTAGTTTGGTCCTCCAGGAGCATTCCCTAAGGGGTAGAGGTATCTTTCGTTCTCTAAGACAGGGGTGGATAGGCCACCATCTTCTAGTGGGTAGAAGCCAGGGCTGCTAAACATTCTGAAATTCACAGGACAGTCAGTCTTACAGCAAAGGATATTTTGATCCAACATGTTAAAACATCCTCTGTGCTGATGGAAAATGCGTTCTAAGGGAATGAGGGCTGCACCCTGCACCTTTACTTAGACAGGGGTTCTCTCTGGAGAACCTAGCTGAGTCTCTGTTCTTCTTTCTCCTAGCTGCTCATGGCACAAGTTCCTAAAATGCTTGCTTACGGTCTTCCCCTTCCTGGAGTGGATGTGTCTGTATCGATTCAAGGACTGGCTTCTTGGAGACTTACTTGCTGGTTTAAGTGTGGGTCTTGTTCAAGTTCCCCAAGGTAAGAGCAAACCCAAAACCGTCTTACCCAGAGCTGGTCTACTGGCCCTCAGCTGCTTTCAGGAGCAAGCAGTAGTGCTGGGCGAAAGAAGGGCAGCACGGGGGCTGCGTTCCCACTGTAGACATGGCTTCCTTTATGCCCCAGGTTTTTAACCCCGCCACGTGGTTCCAAAAGATTTGTTGAATTGAGACCCAGGTACACTTCCCATGGAATTTGCAGTCCCCACTCCTGGTCATGTTTTGCCTCAGTGGTGGTCCCACTGCTGTTGAGGGTAGATTTCAAGAGGCGTTAGTTTTCCTTAGGGAAAGGTGAGTGTCAGGGAACAGCCACAGCTGTTATCCAATTCCCAGCTTGGAGACCAGAGTACAAGGAGAGGGAACTCCCTGGGGGTAGAAAGCTCCTTTCCAAGCAGGAGCAGTGGGGCACACCTGCAATCCTAACGCCAGAAAGGCGGAGCGGGAAGATGAGCAGTTAAGGCTTGTCTACTTGAGAGCTTATCTGAAAAACAAACAAAATAATGATTCCAAATAGGAACAGAAACTCTTTGTTTGTTTGTTTGTTTGTCTTTGAGATTGAGTTCCATAAATAAGGAGGCCTCTGTCTCAGAGATCCGCCTGCCTCTGCCTCCCAAGGGCTACGTTAAAGGTGTGCACTGTCAGGTACAGGTAATATTTATTCTGTGTGTGTAGAGGTCAGGATGGCTGAGGGAGTTTGTTCTCACCTCCCTTAAGTTCAAGTCCTCAGGCCTGACTCTGTGCTCTGAGCCATCTTATTCCACACCCACCTAACACACACACACACACACACACACACACACACACACACACACAGAGAGAGAGAGAGAGAGAGAGAGAGAGAGAGAGAGAGAGAGAGAGAGAGAGAGAGGTTGTGTGCTAGCTATATCTTTAAGGAAAGTTCAGCTTTCTCTCTCGTGGCTTTTCGCTGCGTGCCGTGATTGTGTGGTCTCCGTTACACTGACGTTTGATGTAAGTATGTGCTGCCCATTGGCCACGACCCCGCATCTCCTCCAGTTTTGCCCCTTGTCCTCCTCTATTGTTTTACCTGTGCTTGCATGTCATATGTACATACATGATTTCATGTTCCTGTATAAGATCTAGGAACCACACATGAGGGTAGATAGCCCACATTTATGTTTCTGAGACAATAATAATTCACTTCCTTTGATGACCTCCATTTTCCTGCAGATGACACAACTTCACTCTTTTTTTTTTTTTTAAAGATTAATTTTTTATTTGTATGAGTACACTGCAGCTGTCTTCAGACACACCAGAAGAGGGCATCAGATCCCATTACAGATGGTTGTGAGCCACCATGTGGGTGCTGGGAATTGAACTCAGGACCTTTGGAAGAGCAGTCAGTGCTCCTAACCACTCAGCCATCTCTCCAGCCCCACAACTTCACTCTTGACGGCTGAAAAGCCTCCACTGTAGGTACGCACACCTTCTTTACCTATTCCTCTGTCGCTGGACACTGGGCTTCTGGAATCAGCAACTCTCTTAACCATCCTTGAAGTGTCATTTCTTCACAAACGACCAATCAAGTGTGGGAGTCCCTGTGCTCAGATAATCTGAAAGCCAGGGATCCCTCTGGCTCTCTGCAGATGGATGTGCTAACAGGCCTCATTTCTACCACACCCAGTGCTCCCTGGCAGCACTGATGCTCTACTGTTTCCCTGTCCACAGGGAGACAGGCTAGCGAGCCAACCAAAGAGGAAATAGGTCCATGTGACGCTGGGCCTCATTCCTGCTGGGTTCAAAGCAGCCCACAGTTCTCACGTAGTCATGCTGGAGGTAGAACTCAGGGTCCTGCGCACACTAGGGCAGTGCCCAGCCACTGTGCTTACCCCAGCCCTAGTCTCTACTCAGCATCTATCTGCAAACAGTTTGCCAGGATCTAGTATATGCGCCCTAGAGTTTTCATGAAGGATATGTAATCTTGAGGAATTTGTATGTCTATGGACCAGGAAGAATATGCAAGAATATCCATCTATAGCTTAGTCCTATCCTGGAATCAGAGGCTGAATCTTGTGAAATCCTGGAGACAAGAATGAAGGGAATGACCACTACAGACCCTGATGCCTCTTTAGTTTGATTCTAGTTTCTGATGAAGTCGAGCTGCCCTTCATGCCTTCATAATAAATTTCCATTTTAGCATAAGGTAATTTAAACATAGTTTCTACTTTTTTAAATCTGTAGAACCTTGATTAAGGAAAAAAATGGGGGACCAGGGATATAAGTCAGTCAGTAGGGCTGGAGAGTGCTCACTGCCTGAGCTCAGCCCGCATCCCATGGCGAGGTGCAGGAGGGAGCCAACTCCAGGAAGGTGTCCTCTGACCTACACACACATGCAGACAAACATGGACACATACCCCATAGTCATAAGTGTTTTGGTAAGTTTTTCTGTTTGTTTGTTTGCTTGTTTTTCTTTTAGACAAAGTCTCTCTACATAGAGACCTGGAACTCACTATATAGAACAGGCTGGCCTTGAACTCACAGAGATCCATCTGCATGTGCCTTCCCAGTGCTGGGCTTAAAAGTGTGACTGAGCATGGTGGAGCAGGTTTTAAAGCCTTGTACGGGAATACTAAGGAGAGATTGGGGTGGTTAGCGTATCGAAAGTCAGGCTGCGTCTGGCAACCTCAAGTCAAGGGATTCTGCCGTACTCAGCTCTGCTCTCGGCCCTAGAGGATCCCGGGGCCATCTGTTTTGGTTTTTATTACTTTCATTTGTGTGTGTGTGTGTGTGTGTAGGTACATGTTAGTGCAGGTGTCCTTACAGGCCAGAGACATTCAATCTACTGGAATTGGAGTCAAAGGTGAATGTCTACCACCAAACATTGGTGCTAGGAACCAACCTAGGTCCTCTGAAAGAGCAGCAGTGTTCTGTACTGCTTGCCGGTCTGTATGTCTATCTGTCCGTCTGTCTGTCCCCAGCCTTCTAGAGCTGCACGGCAATAAGCACAATTTGACAATCTGGAGCTGGAGACCCCAGAGCTCACTGTGTCCTTTCCCTGTCTGTGAGTCTGTCAGAGCTACAGTGTAGTGCTAGGCTGTGGCTCAGTTGCTAATGTGCCTGGAGCCTTTGCAAGCCCTGGGCTCACTCTCCAGCACTCACAAGCTGGCCCAGTGGCCAACGCCTGTAATCCCAGCAGTCAGGAGGTGGAGATAGAAAGGTCAGAGGTCAAAGTCACTCTCAGATACACAGGGAGTCTGAAGCCAGCCGGGCTATGTGAGTCTCCATCTTAAAGTAAAACACAAAAGCATGTTGGAGATCAGGAGTCTCGGCATGGCTTGAGCACTCTTGGCTGTTTTCAGTTAAGGAAACTTTTAGAGCCGAGCTGTCTTTGCCTAATGAGGTGGCTTTGCTTTTCAGGCCTGACACTCGGTTTGCTGACAAGGCAACTGATCCCTCCCCTCAACGTCGCCTACGCCGCCTTCTGCTCCTCAGTCATTTACATGATTTTTGGATCGTGTCATCAAATGTCCATCGGTGAGTTCAATCCTGGAGCCACAGGAGCCAGATGAGCATCAGTTATCACTTGTTGCTTAGCAGTCAGTGCCAAGCAGCTTTCAGTCACCATAGAGAAATACCATAGAGAAATACCCGGGAACGTCAGCCTAGATAAGGAAAGCTTACGTAGGCTCGCAGCGTCTCAGTTAGGATCTTACTGCTGTGAGCACACACCGTGACCAAGGCAACTCTCATAAGGGTAACAAGGCTGACTGACAGGTTCAGAGGTTCAGTCCGTTATCATCAAGGCGGGAACATGGCAGCGTCCAGGCAGGCATGGTGCAGGAGGAGCTGAGAGTTCTACATCTTCATCCGAAGGCCGCTAGTGGAAGACTGACTTCCAGGCAGCTAGGATGAGGGTCTTAAAGCCCAGGCCCACAGTGACACACCTACTCCAACAAGGCCACACCTTGGCCACTCCCTGGGCCAAGCATATGCAAACCCTCACATGGTTTGGAGGTTTCAGTCCATGTCAGTTGGATCCGTTGTTTCTGTGCTTGTCTCAAGGCTTAGCATTATGATCTAAAGTACATGATGGGGCACAGCAGCTCACACAAGTACACAAATACATGCAAACACAGGTGCACACATACACACAAACATATATATGCACACACAAAAACACATATATGCATGCACACATATGCAGACACAGACTCAAACACATCCATGTGTGCATGCACACAGAGCTACACCCACAAGACGTGTACATACACACATCCACATACACAAACATATATATAGACCCACAAATACACAGACACATTTGTGTATGTACACATACAAGTACACACACAAACATATGTACACACACACACGCACGCATGCGCACACAGAAAGAGCATGTGAACAGACATCCATGGAGGCACACATGTGCGTGCAGATGGATGCTTTCATGTACATACGTGCGTGCGCTCGCGCACACACACACACACACACACACACACGCGCGCGCGCGCGGCAAAGGACAAGATGCACTCAAGGGCATGTCCTCAAGGCCCTACTTCACCCATTTCCAGAAGCATGAGCGCCAAGGCTTCAACAGTGTATTTGAGATAAAAGCATCATGTCCAAACCCCTGGCCCCCACCGTGCAGAGTATTCAGTCTTCCTCAGAGTCTCCCCACAGTCTTTACAGGCTTCGAATTGCTCAGAAGTCCAAACTGATTAAGATAATCCTTGGCTTTAAGTATCTCTAAAACTCAAACTGTGGGGCTGCTGAAATGGTTCAGTGGTTAAGAACACTGGCTACTCTTCAGGGGGCCTGGGTTCAGTTCTCAGTGCCATATGGTGATTCACAGCCATCTATAACTGCAGTTCAGAGGAAGTGATGCCATCTTCTGACCGCCACAGGCACCAAGCACACACATTTAATACATAGGCATGCAGGCAGACAAAACACCCATATACATAAAATAAGTAAATATAAAAAAAAAATTTAAGTCTGTAGTGACTTTTGTTAATAATGCTATGATAGATCAATCAGCTGGATCCATAACAATCAAACTCCATGATTTATAATATAATTTGTCAGCTTAGTTAACTCACAAGGAAAGTGTCATAATAGAAACACTCACCCACAGGACACTCACTTCCCTGGGTCAGGAGTCCATCCACAAACATAAGAGGTGACTAGAATAGTTATTATAGCTCATGTATCAGAAGTCTATGTAACGTAGGTGGACCTGCCTAGAAATCAAATCACAAACTACTGTTTGGCGAGGCACCCCACTGCACCCTTCACTCAAGCGACCACTTGGTGTTCTGTTCAGTGTCTTCTCCAGCGCTGGCTGCAGCCTGGCCACCATCCCCAAACGCTAGAATTGGGGTGTTGCTCTTCTTCAGTAAGGGCATCTTCACATGCTTGGCTCAAACACGCTACGTGTTGACTTGCATTCGAGTGGGAAGAGAACATCTTACTCCCATATTCCCGAATTTCTAGGGAGCCTCACAGTCAGGTTCAGGTACTGTTGATAATGTGGATGGGAGCCTCACAGGTAGGGTCTACCTTTGTTCCCCTCCCCGGTGCCTGTGGCAGGAGGACTGCTCAAAGCCATGTCCGTCTCACCATGCACTTGGCCAGCCTGGACAGGCACTGCTGGTATTTTTTTCTGGTGTTCTGACAGCACTTTCACCACCTTCCCTCTTTTTGGGGAGTTGGGGGGACAGAGTCTCACTGTGTAGGCCTGGCTGGCCTGGAACTTTGCCATGTAGACCAGGCTGTCTGGGGTTAAAGGCGGGTGCCACCACACCTGGCTCCCTCCCTCTTTTAACCTGGTCTCTAAGTGCAGTGGCCACGCCGGGCAGTGACTTCCAGGCCGACTGTGCATGAGTGCCAGCCTCTGTGCCCACAGGGGTGGGCACCTGACCTACCCGCTCTGAATTCCGTGAAGCCCCAGTTCTCGTCCTCCTTTCCTTTCTCTTCCTTCTCCATGAGGACTTGCCAGACAACAGTAATAAGAATAGTAATCATACTAATAACAATAGAGCATAAGAATGCCTCAGTTCTCTAACCTTGAACTTTGCTTACCGCACTTCTTCCCAGGCCCCTTCTTCCTCGTGAGTGCTCTGATGATCAACGTCCTGAAAGAGAGACCATTCAACAACGGCCACTTGATCTTGGGAACTTTTGTCAAGGATGACTTCTCTGTCCCCACCTACTACTTAAACTATAACAGATCCTTGAGTATGGTGGCATCCACAACGTTCCTGACGGGAATTATCCAGGTAGAGCTGAGCCTCTGAACGGGTTGAATGTGAGATGCTCCCCTGAGGCCTCCTGCGAGTGGATACTCGGTCCCCAGCTGCTGGCACTGCTTAGGAAGGCTGTGGCGCGTTAGGAGAGAGCCCTCAAGGAGAATGTGCCATGGAGGCCGGCCTGGAGGGTTTGCAAGGCAGCCCATGTGCTTTCTGCTCTCTGCTTGCTGCTTGGCTGGGTGTGGGCAGGCACGGAGTGCAGTTCACCCACTCCTGCCAGCAGTCACTTGCAGCAGGTGTAAGAGGCTCCTCCTGGAGCCGATGTGTCTGGACTCGCATAGGTTCCTCTCTGAGCACTGACTCTGAGCTTCAGCTCTGAACTTCCTCGTCAGCCCTTCGTCCAGTAAGAAAGAGGAGGGTTTAGGGGCCTAGAGCCCATTCCTCAGTTTTGCCTTCCAAAAATCACTTTTTCAAGCCAAGCAGTGGTGGTGCACGCCTTTAATTCCAGCACTTGGGAGGCAGAGGCAGGCCGATCTTTGAGTTCAAGGCCAGCCTGGTCTACAGAGTGAGTCCCAGGACAGCCAGGGCTACACAGAGAAACTCTGTCTTAAAAAAAACCAAACAATCAAAACCACTTTTTTTTTAGTCTTTAGTTAAGGAAGGCTTCTGGTCTCACAAGCTGAGTTTGGGCTTGGTGAGCGTCAGAGAGCCTGGGGTGCAGTTAGATTCTGCAGGGTGAGTTTCAACCGAAGCTGAAGGACAGCCATCCAGTGCTCACACTCTCCACGTTCCCTCCTGTGGCGTCCTTAACATCCTGAGAGCTGACCACCTCAAGCCCCCCTACCATCCCCAAGTAGTGCTTTCAGGCCGACTTCTCTGTCCTCTCTACTGACTCTCACTGGTCCCTCCGGGACTGCCTTTCATCAGCAGACTCTGCTGAGAGTCCACAAAGGACAAGCTGCCCCCATGGATGGCACTAACAGCTATGGGCTGAGTGCAGTGGGAAATAGTTAGACCTCAGTGAGCCTCAGCTCTCAGTGTATGAGGTGGAAATAGTGGGCTTTGCAGTGCTCTTGAGAGGGTTAAATGAAAAACTTGATGTGGAATATTCAGCAAGAGCCTGCTAGATTGTAAGCATCAGGGGGGCAATCACTGTGTAGAAGATAGACTGGCACCTTACGTCCCTCTCAGATGGCCACGTGTCTCCGGTCCTAGCTACTAGGGAGACTAAGACAGGAGGATAACCTGAGCCCAAGAGTTTGAGGTCAGCCTGGGCCACATAATGAGACTCTATATGGATGAATGAATGAGGACCTCGTTGAAGTATTTTATAAAATGGTAACTGTATCCCCCCCACATTTATATATAAAAATGTGCAGACTTAACAGGCTGAGAAAACTCTAAGTAGGAAAACAGTAAAAACCCACGTGGAGATAAATTATAAATTTCCGAAAATGAAAGGCAAAGAGGAGAAAATGTCTTTTAAGCAGGAGAGAAAAGCACCTCAAACAGCAGCAGGCTTCTTGGAAATTCCAGGGAAAAAGAGGGGCTTATGAATGAGCACAGGTGGGGCAGCCAGTCCATGAACCGTATCCAGAGGGCCTGGTTCTGTGGACACAAGAGCACCTGGCAGCGAGATAATGAGTCGGGGACACAACCCAGTTCCCTGATGCCTGGGACACCATCAACATGGGGTCCGGTGTCCTCTTGTAGCCTCCATGGCTAGAAGCTACCTGCATCCAACTTTACATACACAAAACCACACCTAAAAATACATATAAAAACAAAATAAATCCAGAGGCTGGAGAGATGACTCAACTGTTGAGAGTACTGGTTGCTCTTGCAGAAGATCCAGGTTCACTTGCCAGTGCCCACATGGTGGCTCCCAGCCATGTGTATCTCCAGTTCCAGGGGAGCTGAAGTCCACTTCTGCCCACATCAGGCACTAGGCACATAGATGGTGCACAGCCCAAGGCCTACTTGGCCTACAGAGTGAGTTCAAAGGCTGAGAAACCTAACAAGCCCCTGCCTCAAACCTGGAAGTATAGGAGAGGTGCGCAGCAGGCCAACATGCCGCTGCTCTCGCAGAGGCTGAGATCAGTGCCCGGCACCCATGGCAGGGCACGTACACACAGATGCACATGCATAAACAAAAGAAGTGTCTCGCCGGGCAGTGGTGGCGCACGTCTTTAATCCCAGCATTCAGGAGGCAGAGGCAGGCAGATATCTGAGTTCGAGGCCAGCCTGGTCTACAGAGTGAGTTCCAGGACAGCCAGAGCTACACAGAGAAACCCTGTCTCAAACAAACAAAAACAAACAAAAAAAAAGTATCTCTTAAAAAAGGTAAAGTACAGAAAGAGACTTGGACTGGAAAGGTGACTCAGTGGTATGCCAAAGCCTTAAAGTTCTGCAGGATCACAAGGTCTCTGTCCTGGAACTCCATACAGAGAACAGAGAACAAGCTGGCCTTGAACTCACAGAGACCTGCCTGCCTTTGCCTGCCACATCAAATCAATCAATCTCTCTCTCCCCCCTCTCCCCCTCTCTCC
>CM052720.1:42675505-42694590 GCA_028551405.1 Uromys caudimaculatus
TTCTCTTCCTTCTCCTCTACCTCCTCCTTTTGATTTTATGAGACGGGTTTTCTCTTTGTTTTGTTTTTTTGAAACAAGGCTTTTCTGTGTAGCCCTGGCTGTCCTGGAACTCACTTTGTAGACCAGGCTGGCCTCAAACTCGAAGATCAGTCTGCCTCTGCCTCTTCAGTGCTGGGATTAAAGGCGTGCATACGCCACCAGCACCTGGTGGTTCTTGGATCATTCTTAGTACACAGGAGTCATAAGGCCAGGAAAATGGATGTGGTGTTTGTTTGCATACTTGCTTGTTATGGGACAGGATCTCACATAGCCTGGGCTACTCTTAAACCCACGATGTAATCAGAGATGACCTTGAGCTCCTGGTCCTCCTGCATGTTGGAGCTGCAGGCGGGCACCATCATACCACATTCTTCATCTTAGCTCCTTAATGTTGTCTTTTCCTTTGTGAAAGATTGCATTCCTCACAGAGATGAGAAGGGCTCCGACCTTGGCCTTATCTATCCCTTTCAGTCTTCTGTCACTGCTTCCTCTGTGTCCATCTAGAGGGCAGAGAGTGAAGCACCTAACAGCTGCTGATGTTTTAGAAGAGAAAGAGTGTGGGATGGTGCATGTTGGTAGCTTCCGACTCAACACCCAACGAACGCAGTTGACTGGGGAGGGAGAGCCTGGGAGTTCTCCATGGTGCTCCTTATCTTCTGCTTGGGATTCTTTTTTGAGCAGAGGCTATAGGGTCCCTGAAGAGTCCAGTTGGTGCAATTGCTGCCAACTGCCTGGTAGCACTTTCTGCACCTGTATATAAATGATAGGCTGCCCCTGGGGTGGACCCCAACAAGAGAGACACCTGCACCAACATAAGAAGCCATTTGGAGTAAAACTTCCATTTTGAGTAGGGGTTAAGTAAAGTTTAAGATCCCAAGACCTCTCTGGAACTGACATCGAACAAAGTGACATGTATATCCTAGTTGGCAAGTTAAGTTATGGCAGTCCCCTGCCACGGTTGAATACCCCAACCAATTAGAGCAGGATAAATGTACAACACAGACACGTTCATAAGGAAGTCCTGCAGCCCTCAGCCCTGATTGGCATGGACGCTTATGGACTTCAGGCCCACAAAGCTCTATGGGATTCTACTGGACGTATAGTTCAGCTCCCGGGTCTGAGCTACATCCTTGATCGGTCAGTGTTAGGACGTGCATTCAATAAACCAGCCCTGACTGGCTGAGACCAGTGTCTGAGTCGTCTGTGAGGTGATCCCCAGACCCCCACAGTGGTAAAACACCATGACAGATGCAGTATTGGGAGGAAAGGGTTTATTTCACTCACATTCCATATAGCAGTTCGTTATGAAAGTCAAGGCAGGAACTCAAGCAGGGCAGGAGCTGACACAGAGGCCATGGAGGGGTGCTGCTTCCTGGCTTGCTCCTTGTGGCTTGCTCAGCCTGCTTTCCTATAGAATTCACCACCATCCAAGGGGTGGCACCACCCACAGTGACCTGGGCCCTCCCCTATCAATCATTAATTAAGAAAATGCCCCACAGACTTGCCTACAACCCGATCTTATGGAGTCATTTTCTCAATTGAGGCCCCCCTCTCTCAAATGAGTGGAGCCTGTGTCAAGCTGACATAAAGCTAGCCGACATAATGTCCCGCCTCTCTCTGTTTTCTCCCCACCCCACCCCCAGCTGTCAATGGGTATGTTGGGCATGGGCTTCGTGGCCACATACCTCCCAGAGGCCGCGACCAGCGCCTACCTGGCGGCTGTGGCCCTACACATCATCCTGGCCCAGATGACGTGCATCTTCGGGATTATGATCAGTTTCCACGCTGGTCCCATCTCCTTCATCTACGTGAGTAAGCTCAAGCTCTCCCAGAGTTCACACACCCCTCCGGCCTACAAAGGAAAGAAGACACTTGGAGCATGTGCTCCAACGGAATCGTCACTTCGGTTTAGCCTTTTAAACTAGATGGTGTACATTAAGATTTGGCCATGGAGCAGGGCAGCAGTGTACACACCTTTAATCCCAGCACTTGGGAGGCAGAGGCAGGTGGATTTCTGCGTTCGAGGCCAGCCTGGTCTACAGAGTGAGTTCCAGGACAGCCAGGGCTACATAGAGAAATCCTGTCTCAAAACAAAACAAAAACTTAGCAACGGGGCCAGTGCCATGGCTCAGCTGGTAAAGTTGACGGCCAGCATGTGTGTTGTTGGCCTAAGCCCCATCCCTGTAGCCTGCCTGCTCTGAGGGAATGGACTCCCAAAAGTTGTGTATACACACACATATACTAAATTAATTTTGGTTATAAAGTTACTACTTCATAATTTTCCTTATCACATGTCACACAGCAGACTTGTGCCCTAAATCCACAGAGGGCGTAAGCAACCCCTGAATGCAAAAATGAAACAGAAGCTCAATAAAGGACACGCATGGCCTGCAAGATAAGAGTAGACAATAAAACCAACGCTTACACTCAGGAGGCAGAGGCAGGGGAATCTGTAATTTTTTTCTTTCTTTTTTTTTTTTTTTTCTTTTTTCTTTTTGGTTTTTTGAGACAGGGTTTCTCTGTGTAGCCCTGGCTGTCCTGGAACTCACTCTGTAGACCAGGCTGGCCTTGAACTCAGAAATCCGCCTGCCTCTGCCTCCCAAGTGCTGGGATTAAAGGTGTGTGCCACCACTGCCCGGCTGTAATTTTTTTTCTTAAGACTTTATTTTATATTTACATGTGAGTACACTGTAGTTGTCTTCAGGCACACCAGAAGAGGGCATCGGATCCCATTACAGATGGTTGAGAGCCACCATGTGGTTGCCGGGAATTGAACTCAGGACCTCTGGAAGAGCAGTCAGTGCTCTTAACTGCTGAGCCATCTCTCCAGCCCCAGAATCTGTAATTTTGAAGTCAGCCTGTTTTATATCGTGAGTTCCAGGCTAGCCAGGGCTATAGAGGAGACCCTGTTTCAAACTCCAGCCCCTACAACCCCCATAACCAATTCTTGGGTCCTTTCCCTTACAATGAAACATATAGGGTATAGGGTATATTCTCTCCTTACTCAACATTACTGCCTTTTTTTTTTTTTTTTTTTTTTTGTATCTACTCTTCAACTTATTAAATCAAGTTTGGTGATTCAAGCTTGTAATCTCACCCACTTGGGAGGCTCAAGCAGGAAGATCTCAGGTTCAAAGCCTGTTTAAGCTACAAGATGAATTCAGGGCCAGCCTGGGCAACTTTTTCCCCCCACCTATTTACTTATTTATTTATTTATTTGTTTATTTATTTATTTATGTATTTAACACCCTGAGCACTGCTCCCCCCTCCCAGCCCCCTCTCACATAGCCTCCCCATCCCCTTCTCTTTTGAGAGGGTGGACTGGAACCCCCCCCCCCCCGCCCCTCACTCTGGATATCAAATCTGCAGGGCTAACCACATGCTCACTGAGGCCAGACAAGGAGCCCAGGTAGGAGAATGGACACCACAGACACAGCCTGGGCAATGCAATGAGAGCTTGTTTCCAAACAGAGAAAAGAGAAGAGGGCTGGGGTGTCGCTGAGTGGAGGAGCACTTGCCTAACCTGAGTGAGAGCCTAGGTTTGATCCCTAATATGGAGAAGCCCAGCACCCGCAAGGCCCTCACACCTGTCCTTGGTGCTCAGTGGGACCCGGTTGGGCTGCAGGTGGGCCCAGCAGCTCTCCTTGGCTCTTTTTTTTTTTTTTTTTTTTTTTTTTTTTGGTTTTTCGAGACAGGGTTTCTCTGTGTAGCTCTGGCTGTCCTGGAACTCAGAAATTGACCTGCCTCTGCCTCCCGAGTGCTGGGACTAAAGGCCGGCTCTTCTTGGCTCTTTACTCTGAGAATGGCCTGTTGTAGATTTCAGCAGCTGTGCCGTCCCTAAGGAAGCCTCTGCAATCTTGTCTTCTTCCAGAACATAATTAACTACTGCGTAGCTCTCCCCAAGGCGAACTCTACCAGCATCCTGCTGTTCCTCACTGCTGTGGTGGCTCTGAGAATCAACAAGTGCATCCGCATCTCCTTCAACCGCTACCCCATCGAATTCCCCATGGAGCTCCTGCTGGTAGGCGGGGCCTGGGCAAGGGCGGGGAGGGGGGAAGGAGGATGTGCTGCGCCGTAATCCAGAGTGTGGGAGGCAGAGGTCGGCCTGGTCTGCAGAGTTCCAGGACAGCCAGGGACTCTGTCCTGGGGATGCGGTTGCTCCTTCCAGAGGATCTGAGTTCAGTTCCCAAGACCTATCTCGGAGGCTCACAACCCAGCTCCAGCTCAGGCATCAGATGGCCTTCCCTGGCTCCATGGACACTCGTCCACACATACGGACACACACAAACATGTAAATAAGGATAGAATAAACCTCTTAAACAAGAACGATACGGAAACATTGGTCAGCTCACGGCTGATGGATAGAACGCTTTTGTTTTAAGAGTTATTTATTTTAATTTTATGTGCATGGGTGTTTTATTGCGTGTATGTAAGGCACCACATGCATGCTTAGTGCCTGAGGAGTCAGAAAAAGAGGTTGGATCTCCTGGAAATGGAGTTACAGATGGTTGTGAGCTGCCACGTGGGTGCTGGGAATTGAACCCAGGTCCTCTGCAAGATCAGCAGTGCTCTTACCCACTGAGCCCTCTCTCCAGGTCCCTGAATACGGTTTTAAATATTTACTATTCTGTAAAATTCTGTGCCTGTCTCTGTCTGTGTCTCGTCTCTGTCTCTCTCTCTCTCTGTTTCTCTCTCTTTCTCTGACTGATATTTTAAGATAGATTATCATTGTATAGCCCAGACTGTCCTCAAATTCGTGACAATCCTCCTGCCTCTCCTTCTCAAATACTGGAGTTTCATCCAGGTGCTATCATTTCTGACTATGAAATGCTTTCATTTTATTTTTAAATTTAATTTATTATTCATGTGTGTATGCCACAGACAAGCATGTAAGTTCTACAGTACACATGTGAAAGAGAACAATTTGGTAGAGTTGACCCTCTCCTTTCATGGTAGGTCCAAGGATTCAGGTTGTTAGGCTCGCACCCAGCAAATGCTTTGACCTAGCAAATGCTAAGTCAGTCATATGTTTTTGTTTTGTAAAACTTTGGGGTTTGCTCAAGTATCCTTGACGATAGGGATGCTGTATACTTGCCTGCATGGCCGACGTTTGCCGGGTCACAGTTCTATTCAGTTAAGCTAGTCAGCGTCTGTTACCACACAGGAGTATCTCTTTGTTCCCTTGTTTGGGTTTAGTTTTGAAACAGTGTCTCACTAGAAAGCTCAAGCTGGCCTCTAACTCTCAACTTACCCAGAAGTTCTGGAATCACAGATACAAAGCCCCTGGCCAGCCAACAGACACATAGCCCCATGGCCTGCCAGCAGACACTTAGCCCCATGGCCAGCCAGCAGACACACAGTTACACAGTTCTTGGCTAGCTAACTGACACATAGCTCCATAGCCAGTAATTATCTTTTCATTGTAAATATTTAAGATCTATTGCTTTCCCAGTTTCCAAGTGTGCAGTACACTATTCCTAAGTGTAGTCACTAGGCTGTACCAATAATCTCTACCCAAATGTTTACTTTGTACACATGCATTGTGTATGGTGTGGATGTGCATACACATGTACATTAGAGAGAGCTTGCCCGCGTGGGCACATGTAGAGGCCAGAGGCTGACATCAGCTTTCCCCCTCTGTTGCTCTCTACCTTGACTTTTCTTTTGATTTTTAAAAGATTTTTAAGAATTCTCTGCATATATGGGTATGTCCAGAGGCCAGGAGTGAGCATTGGGTCCAGCAGTCACAGACAGTTCTGACCACCTGATGTGGGTGCTGGCAACTGAACTTGGTTCTCTGGAAGAACAAGCAAGTGCTCTTACACCCTAAGCTTCTCCCCAGTCCTGCCCTCCTCTTTGTCTCTTTGTTCTTTTGAGACAGAGACTCTCACTGAACCTGGGGCTCTGGCCGGCCGGCTGGCCTTTGGGCTCCCAGAACACCCCAGCATCCCTCTGTCCCCATCCATATATCAGAGACCAAGGCAGCTGTGGCTTTGGTTCCAGTGCCAAAAGGAGCTTGGAGAATCAAACAGAGGCCCTCCCTAGTCGGGACAGCCCACATTTCATTCACTGTCGTGGGGGCCTCTGAGCCCTCGCTCTGTCTTAATCTCACGAGTTTCCTTTTATCTCCTGACAGATTCTTGGCTTCAGCGTACTTACAAGCAGGATAACCATGGCCTCAGAGAACAGCAAGATGGTGATTAACATGGTTCCTTACAGGTCAGCCATCCCACTTTCTTCTCTGTTGCTTTTGGGCTTGGTTTGGTTTTTGTTTTTCCGAGACAGGGTTTCCCTGTGCAGCTCTAACTGTCCTGGGACTCACTCTGTAGACCAGGCTGGCCTCGAACTCAGAAATCCACCTGCCTCTGCCTCCCAAGTGCTGGGATTAAAGGCGTGCGCCACCACTGGGCATCATTCCACTTTTCATTGCTTTTCCTTTCTTTTTGTAACAGGGTCTTGCTGTAGGTGGCTCTACCTCACAGTCTCCTGGCTCCGCCTCCGAGGTGCTGGGGGGGACAGGCATGGGCCTGCATGAGAGGTTGTTGTTCTCTCAGGTCCCCTCTCAGCCTCTCCCCACACAGCCTAGCTCTCAGTCTTTCCTAGGAGTGCTTGGCTACTGCTGAGTTCATTCAGCACACAGGTCCAGTTGTTGGCCTTTTGGATAGGATCAAGTATAGAACACAGGTTTGGGAACAAGCAGGAGCCAGCACAGCTCCTTGTTTCTTCCTTACTCACCCTCTGTCATTTTCCTCACACGAGCCTGTCAGCTTATTCAGACATCTGCTGGGTACCCAGAACACCAAAGACACCTGATTCTTTTTTCTGTAAGCATTATGGGTCTCACAGAGCCCCGCCCCCATCTGGTTAACTCTTGGGAGCAGAGTAAGAAAGCTAGGCATGTAGTGCCCACATGTATTCCCAGCATTTGGGGGTGGAGGCAAGAGGAGCAAGAGTTAAAAGGCTAGCCTTGGCTACACAACAATCACAAGGCTAGCCAGGCTGAATGAGACACCACCCCACCAAATAAAACAACAAAAAGATGGGATGAGAGGTTGTTTTCTAGTGTCCCTGGTAGGAAACACAGGACCCCATGTTCAGAAGAGAACTGTTGCTTTGCTGTCGCCCACTTGGTTGTGGGTTTCAGCTGCTCCCCCATTCCTCTCCCCCTCCTCCTCTTGTGTACACTGTGCTGGATTGAAGCAGGTTAAGC
Source organism: Uromys caudimaculatus (assembly GCA_028551405.1). Lineage (NCBI taxonomy): Eukaryota > Metazoa > Chordata > Mammalia > Rodentia > Muridae > Uromys > Uromys caudimaculatus. The sequence continues at coordinate 42,682,755 of CM052720.1, forward strand.
CAGCAGCCTGCCTTTGAGCAACATTCTCTTCTTGATTGGGTAGGTTATCTTTGAATAAGCTGGCGGCTCTGCGGGACTCACGGTTCCTCTGCGTTTGGTTTCATCTGTCAATGACTCTTGCTGCCATTTTTGACTTTGATCAGAAGGGACTAGTTGGCAGTGTGTTGACCCACAGGCAGACTTTTGAAGAATACTGCTTATGACTCCACATTGCACATGGGAATCCCAAACCGTTGGGGACATTGGCTGAGCTCCAGGATAACCACAGGTGGGCTGTTTGAGCTGACCATGTGGAACCAGGCCCGTACCATAACAGTGTCCTGTGAAATGCAGTGATGGCCAAATACATTTCCATCCTATTCAATAACAGAGACATGATAGGTACCACCTCCATACAGTGTGTGTGTGGGGGGGGGAGGGGGACAAGGGAAAGTCAGGTGGCAATGTGCATGTCTCTCTGTCTTTCTCTCTCTCTTTCTTTCTTTCTTTCTTTCTTTCTTTCTTTCTTTCTTTCTCTCTTTCTTTCTGTCTTTTTGGTTTTTAAAGACAGGGTTTCTCTGTGTAGTCCTGGATGTTCTGAAACTCCCTCTGTAGACCAGGCTGGCCTCAGACTCACAGAGATCTACTGCCTCTGCCTCCTGAGTGCTGACATTAAAGGCAGGCACCACCACTGCCAAGCTAACTTGCATTTTTTAAAACATTTTTTTTGTTTTGTTTTGTTTTTACATTTGGGGGCGGGGGGTGTTGGGCAGGTTCATGCCGCAGTGTGCATGTGGAGGTCAGAGGGAGTTGGTTCTCTCCTTACACCATGTGAGTCCCACGAAGCACACTGAAGCTTGCTGGAGAGCATCAGTGTGGCAGCTCTCAGTCTGCTGTGTTCTTCAGCTTGGCGTTCACTCTAAGATTCAAGGGCACATACAGAGGAGAAGCATTGCAAAACTCTGACTTAAACATTGCTTTCAGTGTTCTTTATTTGAGCCCTTTTTTATTTATCCATGGCTGCCAGAAACTGGTAAAATTGGACACTAACCTAACCCCTCCTACGCCCATATTTCCTGGTGATGCTCTGTTCTGTTTTTGTTCACTTTTATAACACAGGCGGTCCAGACCAGTTTTGGATTTCTGACCCTCCGCCAGGCACATCCCAAATGGCGGGGTTCTCGCTGTGCTTTCCCACACCCAGAGTCTGTATGCTTTTTAATCCTAATTTGCTGCTAAGCATTGAGTAACACTGACAACAGCAGGAAGGAAAGTAGTGGCTCATATTGTTGAGTTTGGATAATAAACTATATTTATTCCATATCTCTTTGGAATAATCACATTCTTACCAGACTTCATAAATGGAAAAAAGGAAGAAGTAGGCTTCAAGTGTGAACTAAAAGGAAGGTTTTATTTTTTTAAAGATTTATTTATTTATTTTATGTACAGTATATAAGTACACTGTCCTCAGACACACCAGGAGAGGGCATCGGGTCCCATGACAGATGGCTGTGAGCCACCATGTGGGTGCTGGGAATTGAACTCAGGACCTCTGGAAGAGCAGCCAGTGCTCTTAACCGCTGAGCCATCTCTCCAGCCCCTAAGAGGAAGTTTTAATTAGATAAGCTATTAGATAAACTCTATAGAAGAGTCTACCACAATCACAGTGCTCCCAAGCTCTCGAGTACGCAGTCGGTCTCACTGCGGGTCTTTCTACTGTTTCTAGAATGGAATCCAAATATGGAGTCATCTGTATTTGTCTGTTTGATTAAATGGTAAAAGATAATGAAAACAAGCATTTTGGACACACACATACACAACACATACACACACATCTACACAGACACAGACACATGGACACACGCATACAACATAGACAGATACACATGTACACACAATGCATACATATACATAAACATACATACTTGCACACATAGACACACACATCACATGCAAACATATAACCACACCCCATGCACGCAACACACACATCAACACTATACACACACACACACACACACACACACACACGCATGCAGAGACACACACAGGCACACTACACACACACACACACACACATGCAGAGACACACACAGGCACACAAGGTTGATGATCGGGAAGTGGAAGTGGAAAGATAGGAATTCAAATAGCAAACAATCTCTAAAAGATTTAGAAGACATTGCCCAAGACTTATAAAGTTACCCAAAGAAATGAAAGGTGGAGCATATCATGCTCCTAGATTAGCTTTAAAGAACTGGGCTAGCATGGAGATGTATGTCAGATACCTTACGTATGAGATATATTCAAATAAGCTCCTCCCAGACCATCAGGGTTTCCCGGGTTTCACTTCCTCGTGTGTCTCCTCCTATCGTGCATGATGTGTGAAGGTTAAACCTCTGAGTCCTGAGAGGAAGCCCGTGCCGTTCTGTCACGTTATCATTGTATACATTGGTCAGATCTCTTCCGTTATATTTATGAGAAACCTTGGTCTGGGGTGGTCTTTTCTGTATAATGCCTGCAGTTTCTGGAGGTTTCTATAAAACTGGCCTGGTTTCTTCCTTCTGTGCTTGAATCTTCCAGTGAAGCTATATAGACCTGACGGGTTCACTATGGCCAGGGTCTTAGCTATCACTCTGGTTTTATTGTGCTGTTTCTTTAGTTTGTTTTTGAGATGTGATCTTAGGGAGCCTGGCACTGACCTCCTGATCCCCCTGTCCCCACCTCCCAGGTCCTAGGTTTATCACAGGCAAATGTTCATACCCAGCTTGATGTTATTAAACAACTTCTATTATCTCTGTCACTTTCTTGTGACAAAATACTCTCTGACAAATGCAAGTTATGGAAGAAAGGGTTTACTCCAGCTCACACTGTAAGCATACAGCCGCTTATGCTGGAGGGGCAGGCATCAGGGCGGCAGGCACTTGAAGCAGGTGGACATAGCCTTCTGTGTCAGGCTAAGGAGAGCATGGAGTGCTTAGCTCCCCTTCTGCCCTTACAGCCCCGCGTCCCCACAAGGGAGCAGCAGCACCACAGTGGGCAAGTCTGCCCACCTTCATTGAACAATGAAGACAACCCTCAGGGATGGCCAGAGGCTCATCTCCCAAGTGACTCCACCGCCATCACACTGTGTGACCATTGTGTCTGCTTTGGGTTATCTCTCTCTCTCTCTGTCCTGGAGAACACTTTGTTAATTTGAATCATTCAATGTATTTATCCATTTGTTTGGAATTATCAAATATATTAGTATAAAGTTATTTGTAACACTCTTTTATTATCTTGTTAACATACCATAAAACTCATTCTTTAAAGTGCACAGTTCAGTGGGCCCGGTGATGGTGCACAGCTGTAACGCCAGCCCTGGGGAACCAGGCGGGGACCAGGAACTCCAGATCAGCCTGGCCTACCTGAGATTCTGATTTGAAAAGTAAAAAACAAAAAGCAAACACACAGGACCTCTAAGAGAGAAGGTGTGTGTGGAATTTGCATGTGCCTGAGTGGAGGGCACTGAGGAGGCCCTGCCCTGAGGAATGTGAGCTGAAGGGGACTTGGGAGCAGTTCAGCTGCAAAGCACCTTAGGGTAGTGCGGACCTGCAGCGCTCACCCCCAGGATGTCCTCAGCAGCAGCAGCAGCAGCGGCAGCAGCAGCGTTTCCTCCGCTCACCATTACTTGCCCTCACTGTAGGCTGGGAACGAGGACTGGAGAGCCACAGAGGGTGTGGTGTGGCAGCTTTGTCACTTGGCTTGGAGACAGGCTGCTGCCCCCATCGCTCCATTTGTCCTATACTTGTTAAGAAGGAAGAAACGGTGTGGGAGGAACCGTGAGGTCTGCCTGGCGTGAGGGCGGGCAGAGAGGGAGAGGTGCAGCAAGGCACTTCCTACCATCAGCACTAATTCCACTCTTGTGTTCCAGCTTCGTGTTCCCTGAGACTCCAGAGTTCGGCGTTCTTAGCAGAATTGTTTTACAAGCCTTGTCTTTATCTTTAGTGAGCTCCTTTCTGCTCGTGTCTCTGGGCAAGAAGATTGCCAAGTTCCATAACTACAGAACCAACTCCAACCAGGTGAGGGCCATGTGTCCTGTTGTCTGGTGTGACTGTTCTCTGTGTGACCCTCCCTCCAACATGCAGGCCCCATTCCTCTGGAACCAGAGTCTGTTGGCCCGTACTGTGTGCTGGAATCACAGGGTTCCTGAGCAGTGCGAGGATGGGTAGATTTGACCCTTCCTGAATTCATACAAGTATTGCTCCCCTAGAATGGCTGTGGTGCAGAGAGGTGAGGAAATCAACCAGGTGGGGTGACACCTGTTTGTTATCCCAGAACTCAGGAAGTAGACGCAGGCTCAGGAGTTAAAAGCCAGCCTGGGCTACATGAGACCCTGTCTCAAACAATAATGATAGCAGATGATAACAGCTGGCATGGTGCTGCTGAGCCAGCAGTTTCTGTCTTCCTTCCTCTGGCTCTAGAAGCCAGATGCATGCTGGGACACAGGTGACGGGGCAGCACATGCAAGCCAGGCTGCTTGCACCTGTCATTAACATAATGCCTGGCCTTCTGGCTTTTGCATTTATTTTTTAGAAAAAAATCTCTAACTACTCTGAAAGTGGTCCTTTCCCTAGAACACAAGAGGGACACAGACGCAAGCCGTGTCCTAGTTAGTGTTGAGGAGAGAGGGCCAGCACTGAGCGCTCTGTGAGTCTAAGTCCAAGGAGTCATGAGAAAGAGGAAAAAGGCAAGAGTCAGTTTTATTACTTTCAGAAGGCATGTCCCTTATCAGAAGCCAGGGCAGAGACACAATTTAATCCAGAAAATCAGACTGGCCCTCCCTGGGTGCTCCTCGAGGCTACGTCCAAGTGTTATTGGAAGGGTATAAGAGCCCTAATGTCACCTCAGAAACAATGTACTTCTAGTTCAAAATCAGATTCCTCAACAAAAAGTGGGCTCAAAGGCTCTGCTGTTTCCTTGCAGGACTTAATAGCCATCGGCCTTTGCAACGTGGTCAGCTCCCTTTTCAGGTGTTGTGTGTTCACGGGCAGTATGGCCAGGACTGTTATCCAAGACAAGTCTGGAGGAAGACAGCAGGTGTGTGGAAAAGGAACCCTACCCCTAGCATGTCCACGTAAGGAGAGAGATGCACATCTGTCCCCATGGCTGTCTGCGTGTCTGTTTATAGAAGGACTCCATCTGGGTTGATCTTGTCATGTTCTTGTTAGTCAGGAGCCTCTGGGGAGAGTTTGGATTCTGTGCTTGCCTTAATTTTTGCTTAGATTTCTGTCTTTAAAAGTTATTGGGAGGGGTGTCTGTAATCCCAGCAGTTATCTCCAGCCCTAGTGTGGGGCTGGGGACATGGCTCAGTGGTTAAGAGTACTTGCTGCTCTTACGAAGGACTTGGGCTTGAGTCCTTGTACTCAGGTAGCTCACAGCCTCTGTAACTCCAGTTCTGGGCTCCTCAGGTAACAGACATGGACACGGTGTACATACATGCATGCAGGCAAATAGTCATCCACATAAAATAAAAACAGCCTCTAACAAGATGAAATACAGAGGCTAAGGTTTTGTAAGCCTAGGAGATTCATAGTCCCAAGCTATGACAATAAGGATCCCAAGGAAAACAGAAACCAGACAGCATTCACATGACACTCATGAAGTACCTACTGTGTGTCGAATACTTCACTAAGATCCTAGAAGGCACGTGTGCTGAATCCCCAACTCTTCTTAAGGAAAAAAAAAAGGCATGCTTCTCAGCACACAGACGGCCACAGGCGCAGACAGGGACCAACAGGTGCCTGACGGCTCTCCTCAACCAGCTCTGTCTCCTCAGTTTGCCTCTCTGGTAGGCGCAGGTGTGATGCTGCTGCTGATGGTGAAGATGGGAAGCTTCTTCCACAATCTGCCTAACGTAAGTGGGACTGAGTAGTCAGCACAGACAGGATCTGGGGGAGGCGGGGCTGGAGAAGGTCAGTGGTATCTACTGGGGCTCACAACTGTCTATAACTCCACTTCCAAGGAATTTAGTGCCCTCTTCTAGCCTCCTCAGACACCACAGACATGTGACACACATACATACATACATGCCGGCAAATACTCAGACACATACAAAGAAATAAATCTTAAAAGAAAGATGGAATCTTGGTAGGCCATCCATGAAGAGAATTGCATTTTTTGGTCCCCAGTGGTGGCTCCAGCCTCTTTTATTAAAATAATAGCATCCTGGAGCCAGGGAGATGGCAGTGGGTAAGACTGCCTGTTGTACAAGCATGAGAAACTCAGTTGAGCTATCCAGCGCCCATGTGAGGGCCAGCTGTGGCTACATGCACCTGTGGCCCAGTGCTGGGAGGAGGTGGGCAGACACAGGATTGCTGGGGCCTGCTGACTGACAGCCTGCTTAAAACGGAAGACATGAGCGAGCTCCCAGCTCAGTGAGAGCTTTCTCAGGAGAATGTATGAGGGGTGACAGAGTGGGACACCGAGTCTTCCTCTGTCCTCCATGTGCAGGTACAGGTACACACACCTGAGACTCGACACAGCGGAGTCCATGCTGTGTCTTCATCATAAGGGTGCACATTACACGTGATTATGTGGGAGCCATGTCTCTATGTAATACGTTCTACATTCGTGTAAAGCAAGGTCGTGTTGATCTTGTAGAGTGGTGGAGAAACCATCGCGATTGTTCTCATTAAGCTGTAATTGAGATTCGGGGGTGGGGATCCAGTGAGGAGTGGCAGATTCAGATGCAGGAAGCCCATTGCCGGAGCGGCTCAGACACTTGCTGCCATTGTGTCCGTCCGTGCCATCTGTTTTTTCTGCCTGTGTCTGAACTCTGTTCCTCCATTGCTGTCCCACAGCCTCCTGATCATTCACAGCCTTGGAAGAGCAGGCCTGCAGGTTGACTTTTGGCCCTGTGTTCAACTGCATGTGTCTCTTCTTCCTTTGTCTGAGACATGACCTGACCCTTAGCCATATTATGTGTGTGTATTATAGCTGAAACCAAATGATTATAAGAAATGCTATAGGGCCGTACCCAAAACATACAGAACATACCAGAGTGCTGGCAGCAGCTGCCTCTGTGATGATTGAGATTACACAGTGACATACACTTGCAATTCTACCACTTGGTATACAAAGCCAGGAGAATAGCGTCCAGCCTGGTCTATGCAGTGAGTTCCAGGATAACCAGGGCTACATAGAAAGACCTTGTCTCAAGGAAACAAAAAATGTTTTTAAAAATAAAATTATGTAGGATTGTAATTATTGTTTGTTAATTAATTAATGTTATTTATATGAGTACACCGTCACTGTCTTCAGACACACCAGAAGAGGGCATCGGATCCCATGACAGATGGTTGTGAGCCACCATGTGGTTGCTGGGAATTGAACTCAGGACCTCCAGAAGAGCAGTCAGTGCTCTTAACCGCTGAGTCATCTCTCCAGCCCCTGTAATTATTTTTAATGAAATGAATGTCTTACCTTAATATTTAGAAAGGACACAGCTCTGCTGCACATGGCTTTGTGATAAGATCTGTTTCCTGGGTTATTTCTTGCCCCAGGTGGTACACCTGGGAGGTAGAAGTAGGTCTTGGTGTGAGGCCAGCCTGGTCTATAGTGTGAATTCCGGAACAGCCAAGGCTACAGAGGGAAACCTTGTCTGGAAAAAACAAAAACTATAACAAAATATAAAAGTGAAGAAGAAGAAGAAGAAGAAGAAGAGGAAGAGGAAGAGAGAGAGAATTCTCCAAACCCCTGTGAAATTGAGGTCCTGTCCGTCCCACCACATCTTTCTACCACTGCTTAAAGTTTGGCTGCAGGATGTCTGGAGAGATGGCTCAGTGGTCCTGAGCACTAGCTGCTCCTACAAGGTCCTGTTCAGGTCCCTGCAACCACATGGTAGCTCACAACCATCTGTAATAGGATCTGATTTCCTCTTCTGGGGTGTCTGAAGGACAGAAGGCTTGTCTAAGTAAAAATACATGAATAAACAAATCTTAAAAAAAAAAAAAAAAGATTAGGTAAAATCAATTGATTTAAAAAAAAAAACAAACAAAAAACAAAAAAGCAACTGGTGGGAAGAAGCCATGCCTGACTTTGTCTGTGCTGGGCTCTCGGCCACTGACCCACTGCATCTGTATTGTTGTACTGGACGCTCAGAAAGCAAGCACTCACGGGCCCAGCTAGTGGCCTGGCTGAATCGGCCCTGGCCTCGGCATAGCCTTACCTGTCGGACTTGACACACTGGAATAGTGGGGAGAAGAGGGAAGAGCTTTTATCTGTACCGCGTGGCAGCGATTGGGTGTGCTGCTCACAGGGAAACCATGTAGTATTTCTAGAGGCAAGGCTAGTTCTTGGGGTTCCTTTCAGAGAACTTGGAAAATCTGTTCCTGGAAGGAGAATGAGGCAGTTTGTCTTTCCCCCGCAGGCTGTGCTGGCAGGGATTATCTTAAGCAACGTGGTGCCCTACCTTGAAACCATTTACAACTTACCCGCTCTGTGGAGGCAGGACCAGTATGAATGTGTGAGTACAGGTGCCTCAGCGGGGCAGGAATTGGGGCATGCCAGGGGAGCAGAACCAGCCAGAGCTGAGCTTCAGCCGGGAGTGCAGAGTGCACACAGCATCCCCGGACATCTCAAAAGGGACAGGCAAAGGCTCAGTCAGCAGGCGCTTGCCACCTAAAACCCCAGACCCCATATAAAAAAGCTAGGCACTGTGGCACAAACTGAGAATCCCAGGGCTGGAAACGCCAAGGCAGGGGTGTCCCTGGGGCTTGCTGGCCGCCAGCCTAGCCTACAGGGAGCTCCAAGCCAGTGTGAGACCCGATTTCAAAAAACAAACTTCTGCTGGCCTCCACATGCAGGCATACACACCTATGGCCACCACACCAACATGAGCACACTCATCATACAAAGATAAATACAATGCTAAAAATAAACAGTTGCTCTCCTCTCCTCTCTCTGCACGGTTGCCCACTTCTTTCTCTCTCTTTCTCTCCCTCTTCTACCCCCCACCTCCTTCCCCATGGCCAGTTCCCCGGCCTTGGTCCTTGGACCAGTGAACGCACCCACCAGAGACCAGCTTCCCAACAAACCTGCCTTTAATATTAAAGAAATAAACAACTGGGCAGTGGTGGCGCACGCCTTTAATCCCAGCACTCGAGAGGCAGAGGCAGGTGGATTCCTGAGTTCGAGGCCAGCCTGGTCTACAGAGTGAGTTCCAGGACAGCCAGGGCTACATAGAGAAACCCTGTCTCGAAAAACCAAAAAAAAAAAAAAAAAAAAAAAAAAAAAAAAAAAAAAAAAAAAAAAAAAAAAAAAAAAAAAAAAAAAAAAAAAAAAAAAAAAGAAAGAAAGAAATAGTTATAATAACTACTGCAAATGTTTAATAATAATTCAGTGAGTTTTGGTTCCTCATGACAACCCACCTACCATCTGACGAGGTAAATAACATTGTCTCCATTTTGTACACGGGGACATTGATAATGTGAGAAAGAAATGAAGGGAGAGATGCTCAGGAACCCACCAGAGAACCCCTCAGCAGCCTCTGGGCGAGCTGTGTGAGGTGAGCCCGGCGCCTCTGCAGCTGTGTGAGGTGAGCCCAACATCTCTGCGCCCTGCTCATTCTCAAGGTCTCCTCCCCCTCCACCCCTTCTCCACAAGGTCGTTTGGATGGTGACATTCTCCGCCGCGATTTTCCTGGGCCTAGACGTTGGATTGCTCATCTCACTGGCCTTCACTTTCTTCGTCATCACTGTCCGCTCGCACAGGTACTCAGCCTCTGCCGGTGCAGGGCCGCTTGCTAGGCGCACGGTGACCTAAGACAAGTACATTCCCTTCCAGAACCAAGATCCTCGTCCTGGGTCAGATCCCCAACACCAACATTTACAGAAATGTTAATGACTACCGGGAGGTAAGAGGCCAGCTCAGGGACGGGGAAGGCGGCCCAGTGGGTATAGCCAGGGCCGTGAATGTGTGAGGAGTCCCTCTCCTCAGAACCCCTGGAATCCCGGGACTTGGGAGGCAAAGAGAAGACATCCCAGGGCGAGCTGGGGATCCGGACAAAAGGAATCCTAGATCGCTGGCTTCAGTGAGAGGCCCTGCCTCAGGAAACAATGGGCAACAATTGAAAACACCCCTTGACCTTAACCTCTGGCCTTCAGACATGCACCTCTTACACTTCAGTGCACTTGCACACTCGTGTGCCCACACACATACAGTCACACACATATACATACAAACATACGGGAAGTGGGGTGTAGAGGAGCAGCCAGCTCAGCCCCAATCCTTCACCACTGTGAAACACTACAGCCCACTCCACAGGGCATAGCAGACCTGAGGCTCCAAGGGACAGATAGTATCATTACACCCCTCAGCCAGCAGAGGGCCCTCTAACCTCTCATCGTGACTCAGGGAGAAGAAGGCTAGATAGAGTGAGAAGTGGAGGAGGACAAAAGAAGGGGCGCAGGGGTGTGGGTGTGCTCACCTCTCACCGCAGCACTCTGCAGGCAGAACTGAGCAGGGGCTGTGCGGCTCCAACTTCATGGCCAGAGATCCAACTCCAGTTCCAAGCTAGCAAAAGCACATAGTAAACCCTGGAGAGAAAGAGACAGACAGACAGACACCACACACACACACACACACACACACACACACACACACACACACACACACACACACACACGGAGTGGGGAGAAAGAGCAAGCTAGCTTTCTAGCCTTCAACCCACTAAGGACAGGCTCTTGAGGAACTGTGGAAGCTGTGTCATTCTGGTGGAGATCGGGGCTCACGCCTTTAATCCCAGCATTTGGGAGGTAAAGGCAGGAGGATCTCAGAAAACAAACAAACAACAACAAAACCCAATTAGACAAGTGACAAGGCTGTGCGGCGCTTGTCCCTAACACAGCAGAGGCCTCGTGCGTGTCTTCCAGGTGGTGCTCATCCCGGGGGTGAAGATCCTGCAGTGCTGCAGCTCCATCACGTTTGTGAACGTGTACCGGCTGAAGCACAAGTTGTTAAAGGAGGTGAGGGCCTGCTGCCCCGGGCGTCCCGCACGCCCTTGGCTTTCCCTGCCCACCGCCTGTCTCTGTGTGAGACACTTCTTCTGTCTCCCAGGTCAATATGGTGAAGATGCCTCTTAAAGAAGAAGAGGTTTATACTCTGTTTCAGGAAAGTGAGACCAGTGTAGCAGAAAACAAAATCTGTAGGTGTTTCTGCGACTGTGAAGAGCTGGAGCCAGAGACCAGGGTGAGCCACATCTCTCCTGCCGGCCCGTTTCCTCCTTGCTCTCTCGAACTCCTTCCTTCCTTCCTTCCTTCTTTTTTTCTGTTTGGTTGTTGTTTGTTAGTTTGTTTTTAAGACAGGTTTCTCAATGTAGCCCTGGCTGTCCCAGAAATCGCTATGTAAACCAGGTTGGTTTTGAACGCACAGAGATCTGCCTCTCTCTACCAGGTGGTGGTGGCACACACCTTTAATCCCGGCACTCAGGAGGCAGAGGCAGGAGGATTTCTGAGTTCAAGGCCAGCCTGGTCTACAAAGTGAGTTCTAGGACAGCCAGGTCTACACAGAGAAACCCTGCCTCCAAAAACCAAAAAAAGAAAAAAGAAAAAACAAAAAGTACAACAACAAAAAAGAACAGGTGTTGGAATTAAAGGTGTGTGCCACTACAACCTGGCTTCTGCACCACCCCCTTTTCTTTAAAATAAACTAGCCATTTCTTTTAAGGAAAAAAGACTCCATTCCACATACAACAATGCACATGCAGGTGTGACACTATATAGACTATTTGGGGCACACACATGCAGGTGTGACACTGCATAGACTATGAAGGGCACACACATGCAGGTGTGACACTAGATAGACTATGAGGGGCACACAC
>CM052720.1:42695090-42707590 GCA_028551405.1 Uromys caudimaculatus
TATTCTTGATCTTAGAGCATAAGCCCCTGGTGTTCTGTTCAGGAACTTGTCCCCCGTACCCAGGTGATCAAGAGTTTTCCCCACTTTCTCTTCTATTAGATTCAGTATAGCTGGTTTTATGTGGAGGTCCTTGATCCACTTGGACTTGAGCTTTGTACAAGGAGATAGGAATGGATCAATTTGCATTCTTCTACATGTAGACCGCCAGTTGAACCAGCACCATTTGTTGAAAATGCTATCTTTTTTCCACTGAGTGGTTTTAGCTCCTTTGTCGAAAATCAAGTGACCATATGTGTGTGGGTTCATTTCTGGGTCCTCAATTCTATTCCATTGATCTACCTGCCTGTCACTGTACCAATACCATGCAGTTTTGATTTTTTTTTTATGTATATATGTGTTTGTGTATGTATGTGTGTGTATATGTATATGTGTGGTATGTATATATTTGCATGTATTTTTATAAGTGTGTGTGTGTATGCAGGTGCTTACACAGGTTAGAAGAGCATCAGATCTCCTGGAGGTAAAGTTTTAGGTGTCTTGAGCCACCTGAAATGGATGCTAGGAACTGAACCCTGACCCTGCAAGGGCAGCAGGCGATGTAACTGTTAAGCTGTCCATCAGCCCAACTTGAAATTATAAACAGGAATAGTAGTGTACAATGCAGTATGAGTGGTGCCATCTTCTGATTGTAGTCAGAAGCATATGCCTAGCTTCTAAGAGCACATAAGACTTTAGATAGAGAGAGTGACAAGAACTTCGAAAGCCAGAGGCAGCACGTGGTGAATGGAGACGTGCTGCTCAAGTCACTGACATTGCTGTTGCCGGGGAAACTAGAGATCTCTGTACCAGTAGGCTTGGCAAGGGCCCTGAGGCACACATATGAGGCCCTTGGGATCATGGGAGTGATGCTCTCAGGCAGACACAAGCCAGTGGAGGGTGAGGAAGAAAGAACAGCTGACAAGCCCAGCAGTCACACTCCCTATGCTGAAGCCACACGAGCCTGGCATTGTGTGGTGCTCCCAGCCCATGGTTCTGTCCCTATGCTACGCCAGCCACTTGGGTCTCTTAGGAGATCGGAGGCAGGCAGAGAGGAAGACAAGCTTCTCAAGAAACCAACCGCTGTGTTCTTAAGAAGGCTGGATGAAAGGCTGTCCGTGTGGTAGGAAGATGTGGGGGAACCCCGATGGGAAGAAGATTACAGGTCTGCAGAAATGGCTTAGCAGTTGATAGCACTTACTGCTCTTCCTTCCGGCCCAGGTTCAGTTTCCAGCACCCACATAAAGTGGCTCAATTACCTATAACTACAGTTCAAGGCGATCTGTCACCCTCTTTTGGCCTCCTGTGTACATGTGATGTATTTGGCCTGATTGTATATACTATATAATGCACACAGGCACATACATACATGTAAAAAAGGAGAGAGAGAAAGCACTTTACAGGAAGTAATAATAAATACCGAAAACTCATTGGGATCCAGGAGTAATGGAAGTGAATAAAGTAAAGGTGATTTCAAGTCTGGCTCCCAGACTGATGTCACCGAGGGACACACAGTTGGGAGGAAGGGACCATGGAGTAGGGAAGGCGAGAAACTGCAGTCTCTGACTGGGTTCGAGGGCTAGTGGGTCAGCCAAGCTCAAAAGGAGTGAGGCAGCCGGGCAGTGGTGGTGCACGCCTTTAATCCCAGCACTTGGGAGACAGAGGCAGGTGGATTTCTGAGTTCGAGGCCAGCCTGGTCTACAGAGTGAGTTCCAGGACAGCCAGGGCTACACAGAGAAACCCTGTCTCAAAAAACCAAAAAAAAAAAAAAAAATCAAAAGGAGTGAGGAGGTAGAGCTTCACAGGGAACACAGCGAGCTAGGAGGACAGGGATTTTGCCCCTGCCTGAACCTCATCAAGGTCCCATTCTCTGATGTCCCAGATTGTCTACACAGAGCGATATGAAAACAGACGGGAGCAGGAGTCATCCATCAACCTGATCCGCTGCTCCTACCTGGGCAGTGGGGACACCAGCCAAAGCACTTCTGAGGAACAGATCCCCTACACAGTGTCTTCCACATCACAGAGAAATGTAGGGCAGATCTACGATGACACGGAGAAAGCCTGGCTACCCAACAACCCCCCAAGAAACAGCTCACTACCACTGCCCGAAAATTCAGAAAGCTTAGCACAGAGTAGATCCAGATCCGTCATCACGCCGTACTCAGATACGAGCGTGCAGATCAGCACCCACACCATCATTCTGGACTTTTCCATGGTGCACTATGTGGACAACCAGGCCCTGGTTATACTAAGGCAGGTAAGTACCAAGGAGGCCTGGTCCTAGGCTCTGACCCCTCCTACAACCCACGCTCATAGACCCCATGCCAGTGAAATTCTCTGCACCATGAGACTGCTCAGTCACTAGAGATGGGGACACAGAAGGTGGTTTAACAACAATCAAAATAATAAGGAAATAAACCAGCTCTGATTTGTTGAACTAGAGCAGTTTGTTCCCTAGTCCTGAATAATTCATTATTTCTCAAGAAACTGGGGACAGAGGAGTTGCTTCTTAACATCACAGAGGCAGTATCCACGACCCACCCATCCACTGTGGAGCTCCCAGGACAGCTCTGGACCTTTTCAGTGACCAAGCTCTACAGAAAAAGAAACGGTCACCAAGATTTCCCCTGCTGGTCCGCTGCTCTGCTCCAGGCAGTGCTCAGCCTGGAAAAGTTAGAAGAAATGACACTTCAAGTCTGACCCTGCCTGTCAGGCACCAGCAGGGTCTCCCCTCCTCCCGGTCTCTTCTTTGTTAGTATGACTCAGAGGTTCTCTCAGAAGTCTCTGCTTCTGCTGCAGAGCGGACAGCACAGCTGCATGGTTCCTGTGCTGGCTTTGCTGTTTAATGCCTTTCCTCTCAGACACTTCTCTGTCCCACCCCTGTTTTCGATGGCCCAGTTTAAACATGTGGAACACTCCCTCCCAGCTCTCAGGGGCCTCCCCGCTCCTTTGATGGCTGATGGATGTATCCTCTTCTGACTTGGATGCTGTTTTATGAAAGCCTTCACACTCCTGAAGAAGTAGGCTTTTCTTTTTTTTGTTTTTTGTTTTTTTGGTTTTTTGTTTTGTTTTGTTTTGTTTTTCAAGATAGGGTTTCTCTGTGTAGCCCTGGCTGTCCTGGAACTCACTCTGTAGACCAGGCTGGACTCGAACTCAAGAGATACACCTGCCTCTGCCTCCCAAGTGCTGGGATTAAAGGCGTGCGCCACCACTGCCCGGCTAAGTAGGCTTTTCTTAAGGGCATCTGGATCCTCTTTTTTTCTGATCTGGAACTTATTATGTAGTCATAGCAGGTTGGCCTGGAACTCACAGAGATCTGCCTGCCTCTGTCTTCCAAGTGTGCTCCACAATGCCCGACTCTCACCAACAGTTTAGATTCAGATGTATTTGATACTGTCTCCTGGGAACTTTTTATCTCGGGCTGTTGGGTTGGGTTGGGTTGCCTTCTAGTCTTGTACTGTAGTAACTTTAGAGTTGCTCAACCACATTGTCAAACGCATGCATGCAGGACCAAGCTGAGCACACACACACTCCTTTGCCTTCAGTTCTCCCAGCAGCCCAAAGAACAGCCCCTGTTTTAAAGACTTGGTGCTTCAGAATGTCTGGCATCTGGCTTTTCCTGGCTCTTTCCAACTGCTCTGTGGAACAGTGCCTAGCACCCCTCTCATGCCTCCCATTCTTACAGAGGCACCTTGAATTATGGCACCCACACTTGTCCTACACAGATGGCTTTCTGATGGAGGCAAGCCAGGATCCTTTGTCATCCAGCTATGAGACTCGTGGTCTACATCTATACCCTAAAGGTCTAGGCTTCCTCATTCTTCAGTACTGGTTCTGTACACTTCTTATTGGAGGAAAATATTATGTTCCACTTACCCTAAAATAGCAAACATGGGGCTGGAGAGGTGGCTCAGCAGCTTTCAGCAATGGTGAGAGCTCTTACAGAGGACCCAGGTCCAACGTCCACATTGCAGCTCACAACTATCTGTAACTCCAGGGAATTTAATGCCCTCTCTAGTCTTTATGGGTGCCAGGCACACGTTGCAGATACACAGACTCACACACATGTGCATGAGGAAAAACAGAACTTTTAAAAAGGGAGGATAGCTCTTTGTATCCACTCTCTAGAATGTTCCCAAGAGCATCACTGCCTGTCTACCCTGAGGCTTCCTCATGTACACACTCTTTCCATGGGAAGTCTCCCTGCTTGGAATTGTAAGCAGCCTTCCCTGTAGTCACTCCCCACCCACGGTGAGATGCCCTGCTTGGTTTTTGTGTCCCCAGCCCTAGTACTCAGAAGCAGGAAGGAATACAAATGCCCCAGCAAGTGAACACCTGATGAGGAGTCAGACCCCAGCTATTTGGTGGCCATTTCTGGCGTGCATGCAGCCCTCTGACTCCACCCTCTCTCTCCCTGCAGATGTGCAATGCTTTCTACAACGCCAACATTTTGGTGCTCATTTCAGGGTGTCACAGTGAGTTGCCCTTTACCCTGTGAGTGAGTGTGTGTCTTGTATCCCAGGGGCTCTGCTCTCAGGCGCTGACACCTGTCTGTTTGGGTTTGGTTTGTAGCCTCTGTGGTCAAGTTGTTTGAGAAGAATGATTTCTTCGATGAAGGCATCACGAAGGCCCAGCTCTTCCTCAGCCTCCATGACGCCGTGCTGTTTGCCTTGTCAAGGAAGTTCTCCGAGACCTCGGACCTAAGCATGGACGAGCCAGAGACCGTGATACAGGAGACCTACTCAGAGTCAGACAAGGTTGGATACTGTGGGCTCTCGGGGACTGGGAGGAGGAGGGGGAGGGGGACTGTCTAATCTGCAGTGAAGGGTGTCCAAGAAAGGTTGGGCTGCACCTGTGCCCGGATCCGAGCTGCTAAGACAGCAGAGACCTGAGCGTCCAAGGCCCCCACTGCCACAGCGTCTGGGTGTCCCATCCAGGACCCATCCCCAGCCCAGCAGATGCCTCAGGCACATTGCCCTGTGGTTAGTGTCACACCAGTTGCTAGGCATGTAACATCCTCCCTGTACTGGCTGGTTTTGTGTGTCAACTTGACACAAGCTGGAGTTATCACAGAGAAAGGAGCTTCAGGTGAGGAAATGCCTCCATGAGATCCAGCTGTAAGGCATTTTCTCAATGAGTGATCAAGGGGGGAGGGCCCCTTGTGGGTGGTACCATCTGTGGGCTGGTAGTAGTCTTAGGCTCTGTAAGAAAGCCAGCTGAGAGCCGGGCAGTGGTGGCGCATACCTTTAATCCCAGCACTTGGGAGGCAGAGGCAGGTGGATTTCTGAGGTCGAGGCCAGCCTGGTCTACAGAGTGAGTTCCAGGACAGCCAGGGCTACACAGAGAAACCCTGTCTCGAAAAAACAAAAAAAAAAAAAACAAAAAAAAAAAAGCCAGGGGAAGCAAGCCAGTAAGCAGCATCCCTCCATGGCCTCTGCATCAGCTCCTGCTTCCTGACCTGCTTGAGTTCCAGTCCTGACTTCCTTTAGTGATGAACAGCATGGAAGTGTAAGCCAAATAAACCCTTTCCTCCCCAACTTGCGTCTTGGTCATGATGTTTGTGCAGGAATAGCAACCCTGACTGAGACACTCCCCAGACTTTAGAGCATCCCCAACCAGCACCTCTGGAGTGAGTCCTAAGTCTGATGAACTAGAAGGCACATCTGCCCTCCCAGGCCTTTGGCTATTATTTATACTGTAAGTAAAAAAGGATTCACTCATGATCATGCAAAAGAGGAAGACACATGCATCAGCAATTTAAACCATTCCTTACCCTGAGTAAAGACTTGCGTGGCTTTGGGTTTTCCAGAAGAGGGTCTGCAGGCCAGTAAAACACAGACAGGCACTCAGTGTTATCTAACGGTCAGAAATTGCTTTTCAGTCTACTCTTTTGTTTTGACCTGCTGGATTTTAATACTGTTTGCATTTTTACAAGAAGAGTGCTACCACAGTACGTGTTTTTAAACCTCTCAGAGAGGTGAACAACACAGACTTACAGAAACCAGCTCTTCTCCTCCCCCCCCCCCCCCACTCCCCTTCATCTTCTGCCCTGGCTTTGATGAGCTGTGTTACTGGTTATGTGCCTTTGTCTTTCCAGAACAGTTCTCTCCCTTTCAACACGGCCTGAACACAGTCAGTACTCCTGGTCTGCTCTATAACCTACTCTTGTTAATAAACCTCAGGGCTGTCGAGGTTCACCCCCACCTGAAGCAAGGATTCTCCAGAGGCTAGACAAGATGCCTCAAGGGGCACAGGCACTGTTGTGGTACTTCACTCCCCTGGGAAAGACTTAGACTTGATTCTCACATTCAGGGTAAATGAATGAATGCCTACTGCTTGCATAAGGGCAGCCTTAGAGCCCCACAGCATGGCGTGCCAAAGGGGAGTAGTGGAAGGGGTTATGAAGGTGGACATCACCTTTATATCCGGAGTCCACAGCTGGGCAAGAACACTGTCTTACTCTCCTCAGCACTTCATCCCACATCTGTAAGTGAATGTACAAAAGTGGAAAGCAAGCTGTTAAATGCCTCACAGGGTTTGTCTGTGTAGACCCGCCTGTCCTGGAACTCACTCTGTAGACCAGGCTGGCCTTGAACTCACAGACATCTTCCTGCCTCTGCCTCCTAAATGCTGGGATTAAAGACTGTGTGCCGACACTGCCCGACTCCACATGGTGGAAGGAGAGAGCCAACCAACATACTCCCACAAGTTGTCCTCTGATCTCTACAAGGGCACCACAGTAGACCGTGTACACACACACACACACACACACACAATATATATATAGAGAGAGAGAGAGAAAAAAAATAAGTTTAAAAATTGTCTTGATAATATCTCTGACCAAAGGTGCTCAAAGGCTCCCATTGGTTCTCAAATGTCTGTGTCCATCAGAGTGACCTAAGTTTGCCGTTCAGAGAGAAGTAGCTGACCCTGGGTCCCAGCCCCTGAGGTTTGGCTCAGTGGGTCTGTGGTGGGTGTTGAGAGCATCCATCTCTACCAAATTACCACGTAAATCCTCTGTCCCCGGGACTGCTCCACAGGCCAGCATCACTATGGCCTTAGAGAGTTCATACTAGCCTTGCCTGTTGAAGCCTAAGCCGCCCAGCAGTCTTTGGATGTGTGTCAGAAGCTGTCCCTAGGCTGGTTTTCCTGCTGGATATCTGGAGGTGGTAGCAATCCAGGGTGGTTCTGACCTGAATTTAAGGCTTGAGGTTTTCTGGCTCATCCAGTGACTGTAAACAGTTTCCCCACAGCTCCACCCTCAGCACGCCCAGGAGCCCTGAAAGCACTTACTTAGCGGCTGGGAGGCTCTCTCTATCCAGACTGTCAAACAGTGATAGAACAAAAGTGGACCTAATGCCCCAGTCCACACCTTGATTTTCAGTTGGTGTTATTTATGGGTCTTTAAGCAAAGGGTTTGTTGTTGTTGTTGTTTTCTTCAAGACAGTTTCTCTGTGTAGCCTTGGCTGTCCTGGAATGCCCTATAGAGCAGCCTGGCCTCAGAATGAGAGACCCGCCTACCTCTACCTCCCTAGTACTGGGATTAGAGGCATGAGCCACCATGGCTGGGCTCAAGCAGGGGTTTTTGTCTTGCTTTGTTTTGTGAGAACCAAGCAATCCTGAAGACTTCATTGCTTCCTCAAAGGCCCCTCTCACTCCCACCACAGTCGATGCTAAATTTCACAATCCATCCTGAAGGCCACACACATTGTAGCACCTGCTCACGCTCCATTGAGTGCATCTTCCCCTTCTCCTGGCTTGGGAAACTGTTTGCACAGCAGTATTTTATGAAAACGCTTGTAGCTTGGGGTTGCTGTTGCTCCGTTTTTCCTTCAGTACCACACTGTTCTGAGCAGCACTGCTTTGAACCATTCGAACATTTGGTTAAGGAGTCCGGTGACATCAGCTCACGTTCCCTAACTCATGATCACCAGTATTCCTCAGGCTCCATTCTGCTCTCAAAAAGGCAAACAAAATCCCTGTCACGGTTTCCTCGAGAACAGTCCTAAGACACAGGATGGTGAGATGTGTATCTTTCCATTTTCTGTTCTTTCTATCCAGGGACATGGGCTTTCTCTGCGTTTAATTCAGTCTTTTACCATGCCAATCACAGGGAGGCATCTGGCTCTCCTCACTCAGACAAATCCCAGATGCTTTATGCTTCATATGCTTTAGTTTATGTGTATATAAATATATATGATCTATTTCTAAAGTATTATTCCTTTTTAATTGTATTTATGTTCAATTGTGTGTAGGATGTGTGACCTTGTATGGGTATGTGCTCTTGAGTGCAGGTACCCACAGAAGCCAGAGGTCTCTGGGTCCCCTGGAACAGGAGTTAAAGGTGGCTGTGAGCCACTTGATGTGGGTGCTGGGAATTGATCTCAGACCCCTCTGGAAGAGGCCAGTGCTCTTAACTGTTGAACTGTCTAGAAGGCTCAGCAGATAAATGTGCTTAATACCCACCAAGCCTATCACCCGGGTTCAATTCCCAGGACCTACATGGTGGAGGGGGAAGCCAGGTCTCTCACATCTCCTGACTTTCATATGTGCCCCCACAAACACATGCCCCCATTCACACATGTGCCTACACGCATTTGCCCACATACATATGCCCCCGCACACATGTACCCCAATACATTCGTACATACATGTGCCCCCTACATGCATGTGCACACACATGTGCACCCACACACACATGTTCCCCCTACATGTCCCCCCACATATATGTACACATGTGTGCATACACATATATACACTCAAAAATAAATGTAATGGTTTTTTAATTCACAAAAATCACACTCATCTACCGTTTTCTATTTTACAATTCTTACTTTCATATTATTTCCTGTTATGTAAGTCAGAGTCCCCAGGACCAGGTGAGCTGAGTGATGGGTGTTGCTTTGCTCCTGGGTTGATGGGAGAAGCTTCTGGTGTGTCGGCACTAAGGATAGGCATGACCGTGGCTTCCAGTGGACAGATGGCCAGGGTTCTCTAGCAAGCGGCTTTCTGCTCACCTGACAGTCCTTTCAGGGCTTGCATTAAGAGCTGGCACTGAAAGTGCCCTCCCCCAGCCTCACTAACATTTAAGGAGGAGCCTGGAGCGAGAGTGAGTTTTAATTTGTATTAAGCTCAAGTTACCCACAAGCATCCAGATGGGTTTGAGACGGTGGAAGGATAGACGGACCCGCACACCCAGGAAGCTTTAGAACCTGAGGCTCATTGCCGTACACGTGGCAACGAAATTAGGGACATATGTAGAATGCCTACGGGGGGGGGGGGGTGCAGGTGGAAAGGAAGAGAGCCCAACATCAGTGCTTGTGCTTTTGAGAGGAGGCAGCCAAAGACACCACAGCATAACAGGTAGGAAGGAGAAGGACAGGCATCTCAGCGGGGGAGGGGAACCCTGCAAACTGTCCCTGAGGTATGTACAAGTCCATGTCGTGGGGCACCTACTATGTGACAGACGCTGACGTGTCTGATACTGGGGACATCTAGAGCCAGGCTGTGTTCTACGCCAAGGAGCTTAGAGTATAGCTAGGGATAAGTTTGTACATGAGGGGGCAGTTGGTTCACAGAGGAAGCTGGGAGCCTGGCTGGCCATCTTTGACCTACATCTAGAATGAAGAACACATGTATATGGACAAGATGGAGATGAATGAGGGAGGCAAAAGGAAGAGCTCAAGAGAGATGAGTGTAGTCAGGCAGTTCCTGTCTCAGTATGGCTAGAGTCAAGAGAGGGTACCACCCAGGGCTGGGGAGATGCTAATGGAGGCAGAGAGGCCAGGCTGCACTCACAGCCTCACAGGGCCCTGGATGTCAGGGTTGTGTTGGGTGTTGGCAACTGCGATGAAAAAGACAAGGTATCTGTAAAACCCAGTCTAGCTAGAAAGGCCAGAGACAGCAGACGTTAGGGCTTGACTAAACCCGAAGAAGAGGGAGTGACAAGGCCCAGAGGAGACCTGCAGCCAACTAGGCAATAACCCAGAGTTGTTGGGCCTTAAACCCTGCTGTGTTCTTAAATTCCTTGACTGTTTGGAAATGAAGTTTTTAGGTTTAAATCATTCCAAATGTGTGTGTGTGTGTGTGTGTTACAGAATGGCAATCTGAGCAATCTGAGACCTAAAACGGGGAATGCCATCTTAGAAGGTTCCCAACTTGCAAGTCCGAGCTACACCAAGACCCATAAGCCTGTTAAGGATGACTTGGACTTTGACCTGGAACTGGACCCCATGCTGGGCTCTGAACAGACCAGTGGGATGGACCTCAACCTGGACCTAGACTTGGACTTGGACCGGGACTCAGAGCTGGACCCTGGATCTGATCTGGATTCTGAGATCCAAGCCAAAGGTGAGGTGGAGCTGGAGTCAGAGCTGGAGACAGATGCCCAGACAGAGCCTGAGACAGAGGAAGAGTCAGAGCTGGAGCCAGCGCCAGTGCCAGAGAGAGAGAGAGAGAGGAAGCCGCAGCCCAAGACCAGGGAGAGGGCTCAGAGCCCCTGGCGGAGCTACTTCCATGCTTACCGCCTTGGCTCCTCAAGCTCACGGTCTGGAATTCCACCTCAGACACGCCCGGCAGACAAGAGACAGCCACATGCTTACTCAAACTCTCCCCAAAACAGTAAGGACACTTGGTAGGTGACTCCAAAAAGCAGGCAGAGTATCTTGGCAAATCCTTCCTGCTCAACTCGGCATGAGGTCTAGACCATGTACAAGCCACCAGTCCTGGCTCTGTGACCCCTCCACCTGCTGACTCCCTTCTTGTTGGCTTCTGGGGTCACATGCCCGTCATGCTCCCAGGCTATGTGACTCACGGTCGGCAGTTGTCTCTGGGTTCTGTCTCCAGGTTTTGCAGATTGCATCTTCAACAGATTTCCAGTGAAGGTCTCCCTGCACGTACTCTGGGGACTGTGCCAGCTTGTCTCTAAGTTCCTCCTCTCATCTCTGTTTCCCTTCCTCCAAAGAAATGAGGCTTGAATAAAATATGGGGCTCTGCTTAACACTGCGACCTCACCTGCTTTTCTCTGTCCCCGCACCTGTGGGGATGTCCGATGGGAGGGACTCCAGAAGGAAGCCAGCAGAAGGAAACCCAGCTGAGTTGAAGGTGACATGGAAGAGTTCTCAGCATCCAGATGCTGCCAGGCTGCAGGCCCGGGGCACTGGTGCCTGCTGAGCAGAGAGCTTTTACTGTCACTCTTCCCTTCTGCTGGTGTCATGGATGTTCAGTGGCACCAGCAGGAAGAAATGGTGACATTATTGGACTCTCTCTAGTCTGTCTATAACTGCTCTTACAGGCGTCCCAAGCCAACCTGAAGCCAGGATTTCTGGTGGGCCAGACTTACAGTGTATGATGGGTGGGAGAGATGACTCGGCCTCTGGAGCACTGACTGCTCTTGCAGAGGACCTGGGCTCAGTGCCCCGCACCCACATGGGGTGGCTCCCAAGTGCATGTGACTCCAATCCCCGCGAATCTGATGTCTCCCCAACGGCACGCCATACAGATGCTGTTCGTTCAGACAAGCAGCCGCACATACACGTTAAGAAGGAAGGGATAAAGGTTTAAAACTGATAGATACAGGCCTCCCCAGGACAAGGGACGTCGTCCTAGTTTTATTCAGCTCCATTTAAAGTTTTCTTGTTTCTCTATTAAAAATGTCATAGTATGCCAGGCAGTGGTGGCACACGCCTTTAATCCCAGCACTTGGGAGGCAGAGGTAGGCGAATTTCTGAGTTCAAGGCCAGCCTGGTCTACAGAGTGAGTTCCAGGACAGCCAGGGCTACACAGAGAAACCCTGTCTCATAAAACCAAAAAAAAAAAAAAAGAAAGTCATAGTAAGTTAAACCAAGAAGAGAATTACAGATCCATGATATACAGATTTACCACACCTTACATTCTACTTCCTCCTCATGCTTGGGTTCTCAGTCTCTCTTGCCAGATAAAAGATGCCTTGGGCTATAGAGGTGGCTCAGAGAGAGAGAGCTACTGTCCAAGCACAGAGGCCTGAGTTCAGATCCCCAAGCACCCATGATAAGAGCTGTGCATGCCACCTCACACCTGTAACCCCAGCCCTGGAGGTTGGGGGGACAGAGACAGGAGGATTGGTGGTTCTCCTTAGACTGGCAGCCTAGCCAAAACATGTCACGTGCACTTGTGTACACACAGTCACACGCACCCCTGATCACAGACACAGCACATGTGTGCTCTTGTTACATACACAAGTACTCGGTGGGCATCTGTTCCATGCACTGCACCTCCAGCTCTGGAGACTCAGAAGGCCATCCTGTGACTGGAAGGTCATGTCTAACGTGACCCTCAACATACAAATAGAGGCACACGCTGGTGATCCTAACTCTTGGGAAGTGAAGCAGGAGGGTCTGTGGGAAAACAGCCCAGAGCACTTAGCTGGTTGTAGACCACCCTGGTTATACAATGTTGATTGTCAACTTGAGAGAATCTAGGGA
>CM052720.1:42712590-42718636 GCA_028551405.1 Uromys caudimaculatus
GTAGGTAAGGATGTACAATGTAGATGCTTCAGTATTTCCAGAACTTCCAGTATTTCCAGTGTGTCCTTTCTGTAACAGAGAAGGAATGTGCCATAAACATTTCCACTCTCCTAGATTTCTCCTCTTCTTCCTCCTCTTTCTTCTCTTAAATTGGCATTTTTAAAGATTTTTTTCATTTATGTACATGAGCACTCTATTTGCATATATGCCTGTATGACAGAAGACAGCATCAGACAAAAGGTGGTTGTGAGAATTGAACTCCTGACCTCCGGAAGAGCAGCCAGTGTTCTGTTTTTAACTACTCAGCCATCTCTCCAGCCCCCTTAAATTGGCATTTTTAAGACTGGTGGGATTACCAGGCAGTGCACACCTTTAATCTCAGTACTTGGGAGGCAGAGGCAAGCAGATTTCTGTGAGCTTGAGGCTAGCCTGGTCTATGGAGCAAGAGTGAGTTCCAGGACTGCCAGGGCTACACAGAGAAACACTCAGAGAACAACTTGTGGGAGCGGAGCCGGTTCTCTCCTTCCACCATACGGGTTCCTGGGTCGTCAGGCTTGGCAGCAAGCACCTTTCCCTGCTGAGCCATCTTGTCAGCCCAGTGATAGCCCTTTCTAACACCCACCATATAGATTACCAAGTAATTCCTCCCACTAGCGAAGCCCCATTTCTTCTGTAATTGGAGATGGAACCTTGGACCTCACATGCCAGGCCAGAAGCTGCCTCATTGCCAGCCCTTTTCACCCCCACTTTTTGTTTTGAGAAAGGGTCTCTCAAAGCTCCTCCAGCTGGCAGCCCTCCTACCTCAGCCTCCCATGGCACCCAAAAAGACAACAGTCTAGGATCTCAAAGAACTGAGAAAACAGGTCATTAGAGCGGTATATTCTGTCTGCCCTCTTTGCCCTCTTGTGATTATTTACCAAATGTGTGTGTGTGTGTGTGTGTGTGTGTGTGTGTGTGTGTGTGTGTGTGTGTGTGTTTGCTCTCCATCTGCCCCACGGTACAGGAGTGAGGTTGTTGCAGAATAGAACCCTTCTGGTGACCCTTCCCCACCAAAACAAACAAGAAAGCCCCAAGAGCAGGGTGTGGTCAGCTCAAGTTACTGGGCAACACCCTCTGCTGCCTCCCCGAGGTGCTGTGGGGTACCACAGTCTGCAACCTCAGCACCCCTTTCTACTGTTTCTTCCTCTTCCTCTGTTCCCACCCCACCCACCCAAGGCCTTTATTCCTCCATCTTCCCGTCTTCCTGCCTCCAACCCTTCACAAAGCTCGTTCCCCAGGAGCTGCTTTGGGTGTAGCCACCCCCAGGACAGGCTTAACTGGCTAATCTCCCCTTGCCTACTCTGCTCTCCACCCTGCTAATAGGGTACACCCCCTTCTAACTTTAGATGGGTTTCAGCAGTGGGAGCCACTGCCCAAGAGCACGAGAGGAGAAAGACACTGGGTGTTCGTTCCCCTGCTGTGCTTATCAAAGGGCACGGTGGTATCATTCCTGGAGTAGTCGGAGCAGAGCCTGGACACTGGCCGCCCCAACAAGCCAGTCTCAGCCACCCATCCTCAACAGCCAAAGAGATAAGTCAAATGAGAAATAGGAAAGGGAGGTTCATTCAATGTGGCCACACTGAAACAAAGAGGCACAGTGGCCCTCAAGTCATCTTTGGAGCTATGATGTGAGGTTTAGGTTTAATGGAGGTCATGAGCATAGCTGCATAGCTAGCAGTCCAGGTCAGAGTGGGGCCCCGCCCATCATTGCATCATTGACCCAGTGCTGTCTGGGCTCCAGGATCTCCTGCAAGGTGGTCTAGACCCTGTGAAACTGTTTTCCTGGAGGGTAAATTCCCCTGTCACTGGTACCAGGCTTCAGGCAGTTCCTTCTCCCAGAATAAAGATTCCTGGGGAAATTCCAATTCCTTGGGGGACTATTGTTTCAGTAATGGGATGGGCAAGGGGAGGGGTGCAGACTTTATCTCTCTTTGCCTCTCTCTGCACGAACCCACACCCACTCCCAGGATTTCACACAGCCCAAGCTGACCTCAAATGTGCTGTGTAGCAGAGGGCGGCCTTGAATTTACCACAGGCTGGGATCCCAGGCGTGGACCACCACACCAGGTTTATGGGGATCCAACCCAGAGCTCCTTGTACACTGGGAAGTTATTAGGTTACATTCCTGAAAGATTGTGTCTTTAGAATATCTTTTTGTTATCAGGGGCCTGTTCTTACCATTACAGCTTTGTTCTAGATTGACACACAGGAGGAAATAGTCACCTCCAAGGGAAGGAAAGAAGCTGAGAGATTGTCCTTCCCAGCTCTCAAGAGGAGCCAACCCTGTCAGCACCCGCATCCCAAGCTTCTGGCTTCTGCCTTTGACACCAGAGCCCCGGCTTATTCCAGTGACTCCAGCAAACATAGACGCTCCCTCTGGGTTCTAGAGATGGCTCTTCCCCTGTCCCTCTCGGTCTGGGTGGGGTAAAACCTCAAGTTGATGCTGAGCCCTCGCCACCTCAGCCTCTCCTGCTGGCTTTCCGTAACCCTATCCCACCTCCATCCCTCCATTCATTTATTTATCTTCTGGTATCCTTATGTTCACAAAACTGTCACAAAGGCAAGAAAAGTTTCCTTTAGGGATCTATGCAGTGAGACTTTTCTGTCAGCAGAAAGTATCTTGGAGTCGGGCAGTGGTGGTGCAAGCCTTTAATCCCAGCACTTGGGAGGCAGAGGCAGAGGCAGGTGGATTTCTGAGTTTGAGCCAGCCTGGTCTACAGAGTAAGTTCCAGGACAGCCAGGGCTACACAGAGAAACCCTGTCTCGAAAAAAGAAAAAGAAAGAATGAAAAAAAAAAAAAAAAGAAAAAAGAAAGTATCTTGGTACAGCTTTGGTTTCTTTGTTGTTTATGTTATCCGGCAGGATGGAGGGACTCCGTAGGAGACTTGCCACTTTGGATTTAGTTTGTACTTAGTGTAATATTTTGTGATCTTCAAGATAAAAAGATGCAAGCCAGGCATGAGGGCTCTTGCCTTTAATCTCAGCTCTGAATAGGCAGGCAGAAGCAGACAGATCTCTGTGAGTTCAAGGCCAACCAAGGCTAGTTAGTTAGTAAGACCCTAAATCAAAACAAAGAGATAGAGAATGTAACTGGGCATGGTGACACACACTTACAACCCTAATACTCGGGAGCAGAGGCAGGAGGACAACCTGGACTTCATAGCCCTATCAGGACCTATCTCAAAAGACCAGGAACAAGGAAACGGACAGAGAATGTTAGACTTGAGGACACATGTGCCTTCAGGTTTAAGTGATCAGATTTAGAAACTGCCTCAGCAGTGCTGTGGGAGATTACAAGAACAGTCCTTGAAGTATGTTACTTCAAGAGGAATGGGATGTTTTTCAGAAATTAAATTCTGACACCGCCCATGAGGAGCCAAAAATATGATGGCTCTTGCTGTCTGAATAATTCCACTTTTAAAAAGACTTGCAGAAAAAGGAGGAGGAAGCATGTGTGCCCAAGAGGCAATGATTACCAAAAAAAAAAAAAAAAAAAAAAAAAAAAAAGAAAAGAAAAAGCAAACCAGCCACCACTCTTTGAGACAGGGTTTCAAGTAGCACAAGCTAGCCTTCAAGGACTATGTGGCCAAGGATAACCTTGAACTTCTGGTCTTCTTGCCCCTCCCTACTCAGGGCTGGGCTTACAGGCATATACCATCTCAATTCTATGTAGCTCAGGCCAGCCTGCTTGCTAGGTACTTTAGCCACAGAGACACATCCTCAGCCCCAGTAGCTGCCACTATGAATAATTCCCAGAAAGGTCAAGTCCAGAAAAACAACTTTTCTGAACTGGTGGTGAGTTGCCCTCCCGGATGCTGGGAACCAATCTCTGGTTTTCTGCAAGAGCAGCAAGGGCCCTTAATCTCTGAGCCATCTCCCCAGCCCCTGGTCATCCATTTTACCGACCCACTCTAGGGGTTAGCTTGATCCTGAAAAACCTGACTGGGGTGATTTAGCAATGAAGAAATGACAGGCACCCACACAAAGAAAAACTGGAATCAGGTGGGCTGTGCTCACTATAATGGAAGGGATCTA
The DNA here is from genome assembly GCA_028551405.1 of Uromys caudimaculatus. NCBI lineage: Eukaryota > Metazoa > Chordata > Mammalia > Rodentia > Muridae > Uromys > Uromys caudimaculatus. Next base: position 42,716,665 of record CM052720.1, read on the forward strand.
CTGTGCAACTGAAAACAAAGAGTGTTTATTTCATAAGGCACAAGGGTTCGTTAGCTAGCCTCAGGGGAGATCTCTGTAGGGGGGCAGTCTCCTTATAAACATTGGGGAGGAAGCTGTGGTTCAAGGTGATACTGCCTTGTGGCTTTCTGTTGTTACAGACACTGATCAATCCTTAGTAAACACTTGTGTGACCAGAGGAAGGCTGAGTCACAGCCAGTTGCACTGCTTCCTTGCTGATGTAGCTATAGTAAACATTTGGAACGTGTGTGTGTGTGTGTGTGTGTGTGTGTGTGTGTGTGTGTGTGTGTACACACTCCCACCTTTGTCATCCCTTTAAAAACTTCATCTGGGGAAGGCTTTGCTGTTTCCATGGGTCTGAGACATCAGGACCTTGATATGGCTGGACCTATGTCAACAATACACATTCCCTCAGAATTTCATCAGCTCCCCATGGGAGCGGGTTCCCTGAGCTGGCACAGTCTCAGACTCTAGGACATCAGGTGTTTTCTGATCCTATTAGCTGTCGTCCTGAGTTTAAAGTAGAAAGCAGTTTTCTTTGGCTAACAAGTGCTGGCCTCTTTCACAATAAACCCAGAAATGCCATCATTCAGGTTCCGTGCAGCAGACACTGTGATCTGAATTTCCAATTTAGCAAACCTTTCCACCCCTGCTTATTTCATACTGGCAGTCACTCTTGGCCCCAGGCTCCACCCACAAGTTGTCCAGCCTGAACCCTTTTGCTCAATTGATTTTTCTTTCAGGAATGCTTGACATCTCCTTCTCCACCTATGAAAACCCCACACATTCCCCAACCCCCACATCAAACATGGTGGCCTCCTCCCTGCTGGGACTGATTTGCCTGCTTTGCTAAGGAGGTTAGGCCTGGGCCCCTAGGCTTGGTCTGTGCTCCTGTGTGCTCACCCTCCTTCCCTCCTCCTCTTCCTTTTTGCATGCAAATGCAAGTGTGGTAGGTATACACGTATCCGTGTTCCCTTGTATGTAAGCACAGTTGTGCGTGCTGCACGTATCCGTGTGTCTGTGCATGCGGAGGCCTCGGCTTTTACAGTGGGTGTCTTCCTTAATTGTTCTCTACTTTATTAAGGTGGGGTCTCTCACAGAACCAGGAACTTGCCAGCTCAGCTAGCTAGCCAGCTTGCTCCAAGGTCCTTTGTCCCCAGCAGGCAACCTCACCACCTACCCAGCAGTTATATGGGTTTTGGAGATCCAAATGCCAGGCAAGCCAACTCCCCAGCCTAAGTCCCACTTCTTTTTTTGTTTTTTGTTTATTCTTTTTCTTTTTGGTTTTTCGAGACAGGGCTTCTCTGTGTAGCCCTGGCTGTCCTGGAACCTACTCTGTAGACCAGGCTCGCCTCGAACTCAGAAATCTGCCTGCCTCTGCCTCCCAAGTGCTGGGATTAAAGGCATGTGCCACCACTGCCCGACCCTAAGTCCCACTTCTTACAGAGCAGGGTTTCTGAGCCCCTACCCCAGCCAGCTGGGATATAGACATAGGCACTCTACTGAAAAGGCTTTGGTTGACAAAGAGGTCATAGATGGCTGTAACTCCAAAGGTTGTACTACCTGTGGCTTCTTGTTTTAAGAGTTTTTTGGCCGGGCAGTGGTGGTGCACGCCTTTAATCCCAGCACTTGGGAGGCAGAGGCAGGTGGATTTCTGAGTTCGAGGCCAGCCTGGTCTACAGAGTGAGTTCCAGGACAGCCAGGGCTACACAGAGAAACCCTGCCTCAAAAAACAAAAACAAAAACAAAAAAGAGTTTTTTTTTTTTTTTTTTTTTTTTTTTTTTTTTTTTTTTTTTTTGGTTTTTCTAGGCAGGGTTTCTCTGTGTAACAGTCCTAGCTGTCTTGGAATTCACTCTGTAGACCAGGCTGGCCTTGAACTCACAGAGATCCACCTGCCTCAGCTTTGCAAGGGTGGAATTGAAGGCATTTGCCACCATGGCCTGCTAAAGATTT
>CM052720.1:42719136-42779665 GCA_028551405.1 Uromys caudimaculatus
ATAATTTATCTTTTTTTTTTCTTTTCTTTTTGTTTTTTTTTTTTTGGTTTTTTTTTTTTGGTTTTTTGAGACAGGGTTTCTCTGTGTAGCCCTGGCTGTCCTGGGACTCACTCTGTAGACCAGGCTGGCCTTGAACTCAGAAATCTGCCTGCCTCTGCTTCTAAAGTGCTGGGATTAAAGGCGTGCACCACCACTGCCCGGCTCTTACCCTTATTTTTATGTAATTTTACCTCCCCCTTGTTTCTCCAACCTCCTTTCAAGTAGTTGAATTGTCTGATTAATTCATTTGGTTAGAGTTCTGTGTCAGAAGCCCCATCTAACCTAGGTAACTTGACTCTGTTCCTGACTGCATTCCTGACAACTTTGCTATTTTTCGGGCAAAGGTGTAAGTTCCCAAGAAGTAGTTAGGAAGGCCTGCCATAGTTTGGTCTTCTGAGTAAGGCAGATCTGTTTTTGACTTCTGAGTGTAGGCTGAACAGTACAAGAAAATAAACTTCTCAAGTGCTCCCCTGTGATACTGCTGTGGTGTGGCACCAAAGGGTGGATTGTCCCCATGCCCCCATGCTGTGCATTGCCTATAAATCCAGAAGCGCGGCCCTTGGAGCAGTGGGCCCTAGTCACAGGGCTGGCTGCCGGGGCTGCTCCTCCAGAGCTCGGGCCCTTTGGGTCTTTGTGTCGCAAGGCTAAGGGAAGGCGATCTTGCCTAAGTTGAACAGTTTCTTCTCCACCTCAGTGTTTTCCCTCCGTCCTTTCTGGTTTTTCGGTAGGGAGGTCAGGGAGAGATAGGTTCTTTATAAGCCTGGCTGTCCTGTCTTTATAAGCCTGTGCAAATTAGGCTTTCCTTGAACTCAGGCCTGCTTCTGTGCTGGGACTGAATGTGTGTTCCACCACACCCTAATAGAAAACAGACATTTTCTATTTACTCTCACTAACAAGTTGTGTGGTGATCAGTTTTGCTTTAGGTGATTAGAGATTGACTCTTGAGATCTGTGAAGCTGGGTTGGGCTTGCTCCATAGCCACGTGGCTAGATGGCAATTCCTGTTGGGACAACTAAGGTAGGGCCTGTGGGGAAGAGGCTTGTGCGTAGCCCCTGGTGCTTGGTGCCCACCTGTGACCCACTGTCACTTCCGAGGAGCGCAGTGCACCTTGCCTGTGAGTGAGCGTCTGGGTTCAGCATGTGCGGCAGGGCTTGCCTAGACTTTTAGACCCTAGCAGCTCACAGCTTTTAAATGGCACGGAGTCCAGGGGTAGAGCACTCACCTCAGTGGTGAGCTGGGGCTGCACTTTTCATGCTGCTTACGGCAGGGTCGCTTTGTAGCTGTGCAGACCCGGTCATGTGGTTAGGCTCATGCTCCAAGCTGGGGGGACTTTCTTTTTTATCTTATTTATTTCCTTCCTTCCTTCCTTCCTTCCTTCCTTCCTTCCTTCCTTCATTCCTTCCTTTCTTTTTTTTTTTTTTGGTTTTTCAAGACAGGGTTTCTCTGTGTAGCCCTGGTTGTCCTGGAACTCACTCTGTAGACCAGGCTGGCCTCGAACTCAGAAATCCACCTGCCTTTGCCTCCCAAGTGCTGGGATTAAAGGCATGTGCCACCACTGCCCGGCCATTTATTTTCTTTAAATTTTTACACTGAAATTTTATAAAGGAAGAATGCACAAAGGTTCCTAACACTCTGTCTAGTAGAAAGTGGAGCCCATTCACGTGTCCCCTGGAAGTTAGCTCTCTCAGTTCCATCCGATGCACGTGCTGCCTTCTTGTGTTTCTTCATGAAGTTTTACATATGGAATGAGATGGCAAGTAGCCCCCTGGGGGTTCTAGAAAGTGGCCTGTTCCAGTTTAATATCTGTTAACAAACATGAACTTTGTGTATTTACTTGGTTTTGGTTTTTGGAGATATGGTTTCTCTGTGTAGCCCTGGCTATCCTGGAACTTGCTTTGTAGACCAGGCTGGCCTCAAACTCAAAAGAGATTCCCCTGCCTCTGCTTGCCAAGTGCTGGAACTTAAGGCATGCACTGCATAGCTCTTTTTCTTGCTCTTAAGAGCTGTTTATAAATGGTATATCCTTTGTCATGTGGAATAATTTATATTTCTCATCTACTTAAAGGCTTTTGAACTTAGTGTATTATTAACATAAAGTAATTTTTGCCCCCCAACGTGGCTATTTTCACTTCTGAAATTTTCAGCGTTATAATTTTACTTGTGTTTATTAATTTAAGTGTGTGCTTTTAAATTGCATCTCAAAAACTCGTGTCAGAAATATTTTCTTGTTTAGCAGGTTTACGTGTTAGCACATTTTGCTTTCGTGGGTGTTTCTACATGAGATCCAGGCTTGTCAAATTACGAAGCCCCCAACCTGTTAAAATGCTAAAGTAAATGAGATTTTCTCCTGTTAAAGGGAAAACAATGAAAGGTGACCAGCTAGAATCTAGATTTTGTAGAGTAACTGGAGGTGACCACCCATCTGCTTCCAGTGCTGTGTCAGATGTGGATGCTCAGGTCTGTGGACGGCAAGGTGCATGGAAGTCTGCCGGGCACTGAGCTGGAGGTGTGTGTGTGTGTGTGTGTGTGTGTGTGTGTGTGTGTGTGTGTGTGTGTGTGTGTGTGTGTATTTATGTATGGGTGTTTTGCCTGCACTATATCTGCATCTCATGTGCATTCACCCTTAGAGGCCAGAAAAGGTCAGATCCCCTGGAACTGGATGGTTGTGAGCCACCATGTAGGTACTGGGAACCAAATTGAGGTCCTCTGCAAGAGCAGCCAATGTTTGTAACTCCTGAGCCACCTCTCCAGCTCCTTTCTAAGCTTGTAACCTGTCTTTTGAACCTTTAGGGGAACCATTTCTGACCTCCAGAGCATACTCTTAAATCAGCTCCTCAGCCTGTACGTCAGCTTCCCTTTTAGAACCTCCATTTTGAATTATTCAGGTTAAAATTCAGCACTTGCTTCCTTAAATGTCACAATGCTATTAAAATAGTGTGTGCATGCCTGTGCTTCACCCACTCAGCCTTCTTCTGTAGCCCATCGTGGCCACTGTCCTACGGGAACGTGGATTTTCTGGAGAGTAGGACCGTAAGGGGACTCTGCAGTTAGTGGTCCTGTGGAACTCAAGACGAGATGGTAGCTTCATACATACGAGGGCTTCTTAGTTCCTTTCATGGGGAGATGTGCACACAGTGGAGGCACCCTCTCCTCTGCTCCCGGCTGCAGCTCCAGTGTCAGGAACAGTGCTGGCATGTCTGTGCACACCACTGAGAGCGAGTGGATTAGTGTTTGCACATTCCCTCTCCTGTTTCCTACACACACTGATTGCTACAGCTTGTGTTTGAACATTGCCTGTGTCTTAGGGTTCTGTTGCTGTGAAGAGACACCATGACCAAAGCAACTCTTACAAAGGAAAATATTTACGTGGGGCAGGCTTACGGTTTCAGAGGTTGAGTCTATTATCAAGGTGAGAAGCTTGCAGACATGGTGCTGGAGCAGGAGCTGACCCAAAGGCGGCAGCAGGAGACTGCTACACATGAGGAGCATGAGGACTGGAAGATCTCAGAGCCTGTCCCCTGCCCCCATACACACAGTGACACTTCCTTCCAACATGAGTCTGTAGGGGCCAAACCTATTTAAACTATAGCTTGATTTGTCGTTTTTTTTCCTTAGGTTCAGTGAAAGACAGGCATTTCTGCCTCCATTTTTTACAGTCAAGATGACCATAACAGAGAACTTTATATTTGTATTTTGAAATAGCATCCTCCAGGATGGCCCTGAAAATTACATGCATCCATCATGCCTGGCTTTGTGTGGCACTGGGGATGGAATCCAGGACTTTGTGCACGTCAAGCATCATTCTATTAACTGAGCCACGTCCTCAGGTCAACAGAGAACTTCATAAAGTGGGCTTTACCCAAGTCGTAGAGCTCTGATGAACTAGGACCAGGACCTCATCTTGTGAGCTTGCAGCACTGAACCTCCTCTGCAGTGCTCCTGCGGCTGCTTTCTAGCGGCTCTGCTTTAGCACACCTGGTAGTCTTTCTAAAAATACTACTCTTGAGAGCCATGCGGATGAGGCAGCTCCCTTCACAATCAGGCGCCATGGGGAAGCTAGTTGAGGGCAGAGAAGAATGGACCTCACTCAGGAGCATAGGGGCCTGCGGCCTCCTGAGTCTTGAGAATATCCTGGTCTACATGGTGAGTTCCAGACCCCCCAGGACTACCTAATGAGACCCTGCTTCAATAAAAGAGTGGCGTGGAACAGCTGAAGAGGAGAGGAGAGGACAGTGCCTTGTACGCACACAGTGCTCGTCTGGTCACGTAGCCCAGGACAGCCGGCAAAGTCAGGCCTTCCTTCCCTCTTGAGACCTAGATTCTGGGGATGGGGAGGGCACAGTAAGATGGCAAATGCTGAGGGAAGAGCGGGTGAGAGGGGAATGGCAAAGGCATGTGGCAACATTTGATTGGGGCCAGCTTACAGGTTCAGAGGTTCAGTCCATTATCAATCATCAATGCGGGAACATGGCAGCATCCAGTCAGGTGTGGCACAGGAGCAGCTGAGAGTTCTACATCTTCATCTGAAGGCTGCTAGCAGAATACTGGCTTCCAAGGCAGCTAGGGTGAGGGTCTTAAAGCCCACACCCACAGTGACACACCTACTCCAACAAGGCCACACCTCTTAATAGTGCCACTCCCTGGGCTGAGCATACACAAACCATCACACTAATATTTGTGATTAAGGATTGTCATTTAAAGTGTAGCTTGAGTCAGTGCATGCCTACTGTGAAAAACAGGTTGGGGCTGGGAAGATGGCTCAGCAGGTGAAGGTACTTGCTGCCATCCCTGTTGGCCTGAGGTCAGTCCTCAGAGTTCACATGGTTAAAGGAGAGAGCCAACTCCTGAAAGTTGCCTTCTGATCTCCACATACCTGCCCCCAGTCACACTTGGATGCTGACATGCATACAAAAGAAAATGCTGCTCATTTTTACATCCTGATATGTGAAAAACAGCATCTCAGTACTTAAATTTCTTTGATTACAAGTGTCTATAATTTCTCATATTCACTAATTGCTGACATTTTCCCTACTATCTCTTGGTGTGTGTGTGTGTGTGTGTAGTGTAAAACTTGTTTTTGTCAGTGCGTGCATCTATGGACAGCTAGGACAAAGGACAAAGGCTTCAGAAGTCTCGTTATTCTTAGGGATCCACTCTTCTCACCCTCAGGCAGTGACTGATTGCAGGTCCTGTAGTCACATGTAATGTGCTTTGTATTTGCTGTCTTCTAGTGAACAGAGACCCTGACATTGGTAGCTTTTGTTTTCTGTCCATATGGAGTAAACATGTTATTGTTTTTTAGGCCTGAAACTCAGCACCGAGGCTCTGCACCCCACTCCGAGAGCGACATCCCAGAGCAGGAGGAGGAGATTCTGGGGTCTGACGATGATGAGCAGGAAGACCCCAATGACTACTGTAAAGGTGTGCTTGTAAGAAGCTGGGATGTGCTTGGCCATGCCATGCTCGGCTATCAGCCCCAGCGCAGTCTGATGTTGCCTGCTAGCTCTGTTCTTTGATCAAGACACAGGAAATGGTGTTTGCTCTCAGTTGGGTTGTATTAAGTTTTTAAGCTTGTTGACGGTGCTAGGGTCACACCAGAGCCTGGAGTTACTATCCTACACTCAGCCCTTTCAAATGGGTTTTCCAGGCTGGGCTGGATAACACACACCTTCCGTCCGAGCACTCGGGAGGCAAAGGCAGGCAGATCTATGTGAGTTCGAGGCCATTCTGATCTGCAGAGTTTCAGGACAGCCAGAGCTGTGCTATATAGAGAGATCCTGCCTCCATAACCCACTAACTAACTAAAATTAATCTAAAAAGAAGGAGAGAAAAATCGTTTTTCCTCTTTGAAAGTTGACAGTATATGTTTACCTATGAAAATGTCAGAGGTATGGTGAACAGATAGATACCAGACTGCCCGAGGCAGACTTTCTGCTTGCTTCCTTTTCTGGTTTTCTTTCTTGGGGCTGTTGGGGAGTGAATGTGACTGTGTGGCTGGCCCGGAGCTCACTGTGCTGACCTACACTTCTGTAATCGTGTTGGTCATTATTTCTCTCTGAATTTTTGAGATAACAAGTGTAGATTGGCTGGTTTTGATAGTTGATGTGTTGGGTTTTGAGCGGCCAGCAGTGTAGTAGCCTGTGACCACACCGGCACAGAATACCACACACCCAGTGTGACTTCTCACCCCGCCCTTCCTCACTCTGAGCCCCCATTGAACTGATCTTACAAGAGGGTGTCTAGTACATGGCACATCTGTACAGACAGACAGGATGCAGGGTGAGCTGCTTCTCCTGGTTCCTCTGACTGCATCATTAGCTGTCTCTTCCCCTCTTTCTTTCAGGAGGTTATCATCTTGTGAAAATTGGAGATCTATTTAACGGGAGATACCATGTGATTCGAAAATTGGGCTGGGGACACTTTTCCACAGTGTGGTTATCGTGGGATATTCAGTAAGTTTACTTGGCCTGGGAGGAAATGGATGAACCTTGATGCTTGGTGTAACCTTCAAAAGGTGATTAGATCTGTGTCTAGGCTGATTACCTTTTTAATTTTTCTTTCTTTCTTTCTTTCTTTTTTTTTTTTAAAGAATTTAAATTACATGCTAATTGTACATAATGGGCTTCACTATGACATGAGTTCCTGACAGGAGCATGGTTGGCTCTCCAGTGCTGCACTACTGACAGCATCCCTCTGCCTCTGCCCCTGCCCGGGAGGCCAGGGACTAGTGAAGCTCAAGGCTGTACAAGTAGTATTTAATTAATGGTATATAATAGAAACTCAGAATTGTCTTCACACTAGAATAGTGTTACATTTCCAGGTAATTAGACCAACCTGTGCCAATTTATTTTACTATACCATTTTCTTAACCATGTGATATATATAAAGTTCTATCTGTCCCCATAGTCAGAAGGTGGACATTTAATTCAGAGATGACCTTCAGTGTCTGAGTTTACCTGGCTGGCCAGGTTCTGTTAGCTTCATCTGGCCTGTTTATTCCACTCCTAGGTGCACAGTGTCCTCTGGAAGTGGCTCTAATTGGCCACAGGGTAGCATTCCATACTAAGTCTATGAAGGTAAAGTTGGATAATTTAATCTGAATTGTCTTTTTTAGGGGAAAGAAGTTTGTAGCAATGAAAGTAGTTAAAAGTGCCGAACATTACACAGAAACAGCACTAGATGAAATCCGGCTGCTGAAATCGGTGAGTGTGAGGTCACCGTCACTGTGATGCCCTGGCCAGGTGTTGGATCTCAGCATCACATAAGAGTAGGGTTTCTGCAGGCTTAGAGGCTTCTTAGAGCCCCCGAGGAAGATAAAGGTATTTGTATGTTTCCTTCATCTTGTAGGGATTGATATATATATTTAGTGGTTAGATCTATCTGACAATCTGCATACACTATCGTTTCAAGGAAGCAGAACTTTATTGAGCATGTTTTATGTGCCACATACAATACCATGAATGTCTTTCATACTCTGGTCGAAAGAGAAGTTATGTAAGTTTGTGATACCTACTTTATTTTGTAAAAATGTAGCCTGCCTGGTGTGGTGGTGCATGCCTTTAGTCCCAGAACTTGGGAGGAAGAGATGTGGTTCTCTGATTTATGTAGCAAACTCTAAGGCCAGTCAAGGCTACATAGCTGAGACTGTCTAAAGAGACACGGCGTAGAGCAGTGGCTCTCGGCCTTCCACTGCTACGGCCCGTGAACACAGTTGCTTGTGTTGTGCTGACCCTTCCCAGCCATGCCGCTGTTTGTTTCTACTTCATGACCAATTTTGCTGCTGCAATGAGTCATAATGTAAATGTTTGGAGATACAGGTTTGCCAGAGGCCTGAAACCCATAGGTTGGGAACTGCAGGCCTAGAACAAATACTGTAATTATTGATTGTTTATACCTTGAAACACACGTTTGTCTTACCCACAGCCTTTCTTTTCCTTTTTATGGTGAGTTGTGGTAACAGCAGTGTGGGGAAGAGGCTCAGACAGCTAGCCGGCTCCTCCCTGTTGACTACAGACCAACCGTGTCACTGCACTTGTGCTAACCATGGCTTCTTCCCAACACAGGTTCGTAATTCAGACCCAAACGACCCAAATGGGGAAATGGTTGTTCAGCTACTAGATGACTTTAAAATATCAGGTGTTAACGGAACACGTATCCTTTAAGCGTGGGTAAGAATGTGTTGCCTCCGCGTATGAATGTGCACCCCAGGGGTGCAGTGCCGCAGAGGTCAGAAAAGGCGTCAGGTAACATGGGAGTGGGGCTGCAGACAGCTGAGAGACCCACGTGGGCACTGGGCGCTGGGCCCAGCGTCTCTGAGTGCTCCCAGTTGCTCAGCTGTCTGTTCAGCCCTGTTTTCTTTGGTGTGTTCACACGTGCGTGCATCCTGGGCTATGGGGACGGAGCTCAGGTGTTCATGCTGATCGGCAAGTACTCAGACCCACCGAGCGCCCTGCCGGCCTCAGGACTCACTCCCACTTAACCAGAAAATAGTGCCTGCCGGAGGAAGATGCTGCCTGTGTCGCTGTTCAAGGGAAACAGAAATAGTTTTCTTTATTGTGTGCCTTGACACAGGTGTGGGTTGTTCTATATTTGTTTTGTGTCCTCTTCAGAATATTACTTCAGTCATGCCCCTTTTTAAGAATATGAAAATCTAAAAATAGTAAGTAGATTTGTGGTAACTAAATAAAGGTTTTATAATTTTTATAGATGAGCACAGAAATTTTAAGGGAAATACTTGTTTTTGGGTTTTGTGGTTTGTTTGTTTGTTTGTTTTTTTGGTTTTTCGAGACAGGGTTTCTCTGTGTAGCCCTGGCTGTCCTGGAACTCACTCTGTAGACCAGGCTGGCCTGGAACTTAGAAATCCGCCTGCCTCTGCCTCCCGAGTGCTGGGATTAAAGGCGTGCGCCACCACTGCCCGACTTGTTTGTTTGTTTTTAATAACAAAAGACAAGGACTTAACCATGTAGCTCAGGCTGACTTTGAATTTACTATATAGTCCAGGCTAGTCTCCTCTTATTTCTTTCTGCCAAGGGTTGGGGTCACAAATATGACCCATTATGCCTGGCAGCAAGTCATTTTTTTTCTCATGAAAAATAATGACTATAAAATTTTTAGGGTACTTTTCATATATTATTTATTGGGCCTTAGGAGTAAAGAGAATGAATGGTTATATCTGTTATATTTAGAACTTACATGGGGGATAGAGAAGGGTCAGGTGTTCAGAACTCCCCACTGCTCTTCTGAAGTTCTGGGTTCAGGTCCCAGCACCCCCATGGTGGATCACAACCATCTGTAACTGCAGCGCCAGGGCATCTGATCTCCTCTTCTTTTTTTTTTTTTTTTGTTTTTCGAGACAGGGTTCCTCTGTGTAGCCCTGGCTGTCCTGGAACTCGCTCTGTAGACCAGGCTGGCCTCGAACTCAGAAATCCGCCTGCCTCTGCCTCCCAAGTGCTGGGATTAAAGGCATGCGCCACCACTGCCCGGCTTGATCTCCTCTTCTTTCCTTGGGTACTGCACACATGTGAACGCATGCCACATTTAGGGAATACAACATGCACATGAAGTAAGATCAGTACTTAAAAAGAATTTAAGTGGAGTGATTGTTTACATCCTATTATGAAAAGAACTTAAAACAAATCTAAATTTAGGTTTTAGAGTTGGAAGAGACTTTGATTTTCTTTTGGGGCAGGGACATACATCATACATGTGCAATGGGCGTGGCCGGCTGTGCGCACACTGACAGTCATGTGCTGGGATGGGATCTGAAGCTGCCCGCTCAGCATCCGCTAGGGAAGGCGTGCCGCTCTGGGCATTGATTGGTGGGCCCTTCGTACCTGTGTGTCTCTGCCTCCATTTAATTTGTAAGAGTGTTTTGTCTGATTGTATGTGTACATAGTGTGGTGCCCATGGAGACCAGAAGAGGGTGTTGGATACCTTGAAACTAGAGTTACAAAGGGCTGTGAGCTGCCTTGTAGGACCTAGGAGTCAATCCACGCCCTAGAAAAACAGCCTATGCTCTTAACTATTGAGCCACCCTCCAGCCCCCTCAGGCCTACCCCACGTGATTATACCCATCTCTCTGAAATTAGCAGATAGCTCTTACTGCAATCATTCTGCCCACAGAGCAGTGACTTTAAGTTCTATTCATAAATGTCATGGCATGCTTAGAGAGGTCAAAGATAACTCACCATATGGGAACTGGGGATTGAACTCAGGCTTGGCGGCGAGTGTCTCTGCAGCCCTAAGCCACTGAGCCATCTGGATCGCCCAAAGCAGGGCTTCTAATTCACTATTCAAACTCCCTTGACATAATTTAAAACTTTCACCTTTTAGGATTTTTTTCCCTGCTATTACCATTGCTTAGTTCCAAAGAAACTAACGGTAAAAGTACAGCTTCACATCGTCTAGATTTAACCTGATTAGAAAAGGTAGTTTGTAAAACTGTTCCTAACGTTGGGATGTCTGCTTCAACTATAACACTCAAAAAGAAAGATTCAAGCTTTACTCCTCACTGTGTAGCCCTGTCTGACTCGAGCTCACTGAGACTTATGACATCAGCTGGCTTGTGGAGGGCGCACCGGCACCCACCATGACTGCTGAGGCCGAAGCATAGCGTCTGAACCTCATGAATTACGTAGTGTGCTGTGCATAGTTACAACTGTGAGTCCCGTGTTTCAGGATGTTCTTACAGCACACTGCTGTCTTCTGGAACACAGAAGTGGTTCCAGAAGAACCCATGACAGTCTCAACCAGTCAGGCTCCATCCCAGCCCACCAGAGGTCAGTAAAGGAAAGCGAAACAGACCTGCACGTGGAGACAATGAGTAGATAGTTATTCTCACATAGAGCTTACCCATGACTGGCTACCTAAAGTCATTCATTCTTCAGCTGTAGGCACTCGAGTGTCACCCATACATAGCCCCTCTTTTGTTAGTTGGCCAGCACCAGCCGTATTTGTGTGTGATGAAATCTCAGCACCCCATCACGGGTGTGTTTGGTGTTGCAGACCATTGCAGGCTTTCCGGGATACCTCCTGCATCAGATGACTGTGGGTTCTATCTGTTACCTACCTTAGCCAAGGTGCTAGCCAAGGTATCAGAGACTTAGTCCACTGTCATAATGGGAAGCGTGGAGCCAGGCATGGTGCTGGAGAGGAGCTGAGCCCTTTACATCCTGGTTCTTGGGCAGCAGGCAGAGAGCCGTTGCCAGGCTTGGTGTGAGCTTTTGAAGCCCCTGAGCTCTCCAATAAGGCCGCACCTAATTATTCCGTGCCTGAGCCTGTAGAGGCAATCTCATTCAAACAACAGGTCAACTACACAGGGGCTGTGGGTGTCTCCATGCAAGTGGAGCTTCTGTATTTCTGCCTGTTTCTCAGGAGGATGACTGTTGAGCCATGCTTCCTCTGCCTTTTCGGAGACCTGAGCCCTCAAGCAGCCCCAGTGCTTTAAGCAGCACTTAAAGGCTGGGCTTTCTGGCCAGTGCGGGCAGATCCCCCAAGGAACAACTGGCATTCCTGGTGTGGATTTGAGGCTTCTCATGACAGCCCCTTAACTCTTCTTTATTTTCTGCTTTCTTATAGCCCTAGTCATTCATCTTCTATTTCTTGAAAAGTGCTCAGTGATGTGACAGTACTGACCTGAGACTTGGACCCAAATCCACTGCACCTTACTCACCCTGGAATGCAGTGTGGTTTGACCGTGGTTTGACCCTTTTCCTCTTACACTGTTTCTAGTCCTTTAAACCTCACAGGGCAGCATCTCCCTCTCACGTTGAATTCGGCTGACATCTTGTCTGCTTATACAGTCCTGTGCTCACTCCTCACAAACCTGTGAAGGCCTGGCCTTGTCTCTAGTCCAGCCTTGCTACTGCCTGGCCCGTGCAGCTTAGGAACTGGTGCCTTTACCTCACTCTAGAGATTACCTGTCAACACCGTTTGTTATCACCGTGGTTATTTTTCTTACAGCCTTCCTTCCTTCCTTCCTTCCTTCCTTCCTTCCTTCCTTCCTTCCTTCCTTCCTTTTTCTTTTTAAAAAAGACTTATTTATGCATATGAGTACACTGTCCTGGAGGGCATCGGATCCCATTACAAATGGTTGTGAGCCACCATGTGGGTGCTGGGAATTGAACTCAGGACCTCTGGAAGAGCAGTCAGTGCTCTTAACCGCTGAGCCATCTCTCCAGCCCCCCAGCCCACATTTGTCTTCATCTAACTTTTTCTCCTTTGAACAGCCCCTCATGTGCTCACTCATGTACACCAGGCTGGTGTCCAGTGCTCCCGCCTCGTCAGTGCCAGGGTTCCAGGCGCGCGCAGTGGTGGGCGTGAGCAGTGGTGGGCGTGAGCAGTGGTGGGCGCGAGCACGCTTACACTGGCCTCCTCAGCTCTGCTGCATCCTTAGCTTGAACTTTCCTTCCCATAGCCTTGTCTGCTGGGTCTAGCCTGCTCTCTGGTCCTCTGGTTAGGTTCCTAGTGGTCGCTGCTCTGGTTCTGCATCTTTGTTTCCTGGCATGTGCTACACACTAGACATTCCTGCAGACCTTGGGGACTTACTCTTGGGTGCGGTTGTGTTACTTGCAGAATAGTTTTATCCCTTCAAGGTTTGCGTTTATGATTGGGCCAAACAGGGTTGGTCCAGAAGTGACCATTTCCCTTCATACTCTGTCAAGACCTTCCTGAAAATTCCACATGTCCGACCCCTTAACGTAGGTTCTGTGGTGGTTTTCTCAGGTTAGTCAGTTTTCTCCACTGTACTGTGAGGGATGTGTATTCTTACTGATCACCACACGGTGAGAGTGGGTGGCCAGGCTTCTCACTGAGACGCCGCCCCGCTGTGAAGGCGACGTGGTTTGTACGACGCTGGACTAGCAGGCTGCCTGCAGGACTCCCAGGAGCCTGAGTCCATAGGCACTGCGTTGTTTTCACACCATGATGTTTATCACTTGGCTTTGGTGTTCTCCTCAAAATCCTAAAGTAGTATGTTAACTTCTAACGTCCTGCAGAGTGGTGGTGCTTCTCCACCCAGCCCAGGTCAAGGCCGTCTGGGCCACATAGTAGCATGGTCCTGTTAGCAACAGCAAGATGCTTCTTGTTGCTCCTCAGTTGTGCCACAGCCATCTTCTCAGGGAGCCTAGGCCTCCTTTAGCAGGTTAGCCCAGGACTGAGGCACTTACAAACACTAGGTGTGTTCTACTCCACTACAGACAAAGAAAAACGTGTTGCCACCTTCCCCGTTCAGTTAGGCTGTGTATCTTGTCTTTGTTCTCATGTTGAGCCTGTGAGAGCGGGCATGTTACCCCGGTGGTTCTGAGAGGAGCCTGAATCTCACCGACCCTTGAACCTGGCTCCGTGACGTTGTGCAGCCAGACTGGTCCTTTCACCATCTGCGTGTATGAGCATGTATATATATTAGTGCATATAATTAATTGTCCTCAAAGGCCCTTCTCGCCATGTGTGTGTCACCGCTGATTATAGTGTCATTACTGACAGCTTTTTAAGGCAGTTCTGTGACTGCAGAGACCTCTGCTGGAGTCCCCCTTTTACCTGCTTTTCTTGTGCCTCTGTTTTTTCCCTTAATGAACTCCTAGATATCTGCATGGTGTTTGAAGTTTTGGGGCATCATCTACTCAAGTGGATCATCAAGTCCAACTACCAGGGGCTGCCGCTGCCTTGTGTCAAAAAAATTATTCAGCAAGTATGTATGTCGGTCACTGCTGTGTGGGCTGCCCTGTCCCCACCCCACGCTGTCTCTGTGAGGACTGTCGGACTGTGTTTGTTTGTTTGTTGTTTTTTGGTTTTTCAAGACAGGGTTCTCTGTGTAGCCCTGGCTGTCCTGGAACTCACTCTGTAGACCAGGCTGGCCTCGAACTCAGAAATCCACCTGCCTCTGCCTCCCAAGTGCTGGGATTAAAGATGTGCGCCACCACTGCCCGGCTGTTTTTGTTTTTTTGTTTTGGTTTTTCGAGACAGGGTTTCTCTGTGTAGCCCTGGCTGTCCTGGAAGTGTCTGACTATGTTATGTAGACCATGCTGCCCCAGAACTCAGGTTTGCTTCTGCCTCCTAGGTGCTGGGATTAAAGGGTTTCACCACTACACCTGGCTTATGGTATCTTTGTATAAAAATGTCAGGTGTTTTCCTAACAAAATAGAGACTAAGGATTAGGGCTGGGAAATTGTCTGCATGTGAGTGTGGAGTCATAAAAGCTTGGCATTGGGGGGGGGGGGTTGTTTTTCTTTTTGTTTGTTTTGTTTTTTTGGTTTTTTTGGTTTTTCGAGACAGGGTTTCTCTGTATAGCCCTGGCTGTCCTGGAACTCACTCTGTAGACCAGGCTGGCCTCGAACTCAGAACTCCACCTACCTCTGCTTCCCAGGTGCTGGGATTAAAGGCGCACGCCACCACTGCCCGGCCATTGTGGGGTTTTGTTTTGTTTTCTTATATGTGTGGTGATTTGCGTCCATGTCTGCATCACATAGAGTCAGAGGCCAGATGAGCATTTCCTTAAGCTGGAGTTAAGGGTGGTTGTAAACTGTCATGTGGGTGCTGGGAATTGAGCCTGCATCTTCTGGAAGAAGAGCCAATGCTTTTAACTTCTGGACCCTCTCCCTCTCCCTCTCCCTCTCCCTCTCCCTCTCCCTCTCCCTCTCCCTCTCCCTCTCCCTCTCCCTCTCCCTCTAAAAATGTGCATGTGATTTTTTTCCTTTTCTGGCAAACTTGGATCTTGTATTAATGAGACCCCTGCTTATTTCCATTTAGGTGCTACAGGGTCTGGATTATTTACACACCAAGTGCCGGATCATCCACACGGACATCAAACCAGAAAACATCTTGTTGTCCGTGAATGAGCAGTACATTCGGAGGCTGGCTGCAGAGGCCACAGAGTGGCAACGGTCTGGAGCCCCCCCACCATCGGGGTCTGCAGGTACATGGGGTGCTTTGCTTGAGTCAGACCCTCAGGAGGAATTTCTGTTTTCATTTGGTCACAAGACAGCAGAATAGTACACACTACTCACTGATAAGATATTTTAGAGTTAGTAGCAACATTAAAGAGACCAGTATTCCTTCCAAATGGGAAGAAAATGAGCATTTGTTATTTTTTGGATAAAGTATTCAATATAGTAAAAATAGCTGACTTCATAGTTGCTTTAAAGTGTTTTTATTTGGTGGGCTTTTAAATTTTTATTGAATTTCTATGTGGGGTGTGTGTGTAGATTTGTACATGTGGGTATTAGGACAATGTTTGGGGGTTCTCTCTGCCATGTGGGTCCTGGGGATCAGACCCAGGTACTTATGTAGACAGCAACTGTCTTTACCTGCTAAACCAGGTTTCTGACCCTCATTTTAATTTTTTAGGGTGAGTTTTCTTATACAGTAGGCCAGGCTGAATTTGAACTCCAGATCTTTCTGCCTTAGGCTCCCCAGTGCCTAGATTGTAACTATGTGTGACACTGGGTGCTCCCTGGGTGGCTGTCTGTGTATTTGCCTCCTGGTGCTCACATGTGCCTCACTCACTGACACTGCCAGGGAGGGCTGCTGGATTGCCTTTTAGACCTTGGCCCAGTGAGACAGGAACTGTGGGAGCTGGGCTTCCCCTTGGTGCAGTCGGGTGGAGCAAGTGTCACTGCGCTGTGGTCAGTGGTCCTGACTGCTGCTTGTGCTGCTTTCCATAGGCAGTGCAGACCTTAACTGTTGGAGTCTTAGTTGTATTTGAAGACTTTTCTTGACACTATTGAAAGGAAGAACAGAGGAAATCAGCGTTGTTGACTAGGGTTCGGTTCTGTCAGGAGAGAAGAGGGCGGGTTTTAAACCATGCTTTAAAACACAATTACAAGTGCTTTTGAGGGAAGATGAAACACGTAAGCTAAACTGTTCCCCATAACATGCCACATGGTGACTGTTGAGCTCTTGATGTCACCTACCTTACCCTTAAAGCTGACAGTGAGCCAGCAGGTGAGCCAACAGGTCAAGGCATTTGCCGTGCAGAAGTGGTGAACAGAGTTTGATCCCTAGAACCCATAGAAAGTTGGAAGTTGAGAACGGACTCCACGGAGGTGTTCTCGGTCCTCGACATACATGCAGTGTGCACAAAGCCACACAGTAACTGTACCTTACCGTGCCAAAGGGAAGCATGGAGAGGTGGGAATCCGGGGTGCTTGTGTATGGGAAGCCGGAGTGCTGGCATCTTAGCATCAGCTGTGAGACCCATGGAAACTTGGCTCTGACAGATGGTGCTGCTGGAGAGAACATTTCAGTCTTTAAAATTTCAGCTCAGCTGGGCAGGATGGCACATGTCTTTAATGTCAGCAGAGGCAAGTGATTCTGAGTTTGAGGCCAGCCAGGTCCACATAGTGAGAACCTGTCCTTTAAAATAGAAAACCACTTAAATATTAAGTTTGGCCACTTTCTGTATATTGATTGTTTTCTTTAAAAACAGTGCAGCTTCCTGGGTTTCATCTAGCGTAGGCTGTGTGGGGACGCCCCTCCCCGTTTGGCAGTGTCTCTGCCACTGCCTCCTGCTGCCCCCAGCACTCTCACCTGCTTTGTCTCCTTCCTTTTCAGTCAGCACTGCTCCACAGCCTAAGCCAGTAAGTATGAGCACACAGTGCTTCTGGGTTCACTTCTGCTCTCGGGCGCTGGGAATGGGTGTGAGATGGAGGTCATAGCTTGTTTAGAGTTTGGAAACCAAACAAAAAGACTATTTCCTGCGCTTCTGTGATTTTTCTGCAATAAATTTCATCGTGTCTTCAGCAAGTTTGTACTGATGAGGCTTCTGTAATAGAGGTGTCTGAGTAACCAGCCCCACAGACCACAGAAGATGAAGACCTGTTGTTAATGTCCTTTTTATTCAGTTTCATAGAAAATCTGCTGATTTTACATTAATGACATACTAGGGAAAGAGTGGAATTTAATTAGGAAATAATTAAAGTTAACAGTTGTCTCCAACCAGGGTAATGGATTAGCCACCTGAAGGCTTTGTCTGTTTGTAATCTCCGCCCAGGCTGACAAAATGTCAAAGAATAAGAAGAAGAAATTGAAGAAGAAGCAGAGGCGCCAGGCAGAATTACTAGAGAAGCGAATGCAGGAGATTGAGGAAATGGAGAAAGAGTCGGGCCCTGGGCAAAACAGACCTAACAAGCAAGAAGAATCAGAGAGTCCTGTTGAAAGACCCTTGACAGAGAACCCACCTAATAAAATGACCCAAGAGAAACTTGGTATAAAAGCATTGCAGCAGTGACTTGACGGCACACTCGAGCACTGGGTTATCTTGTTTGTAATGTTTGCTTTCATGTATGCAGCTCCTCTCTGGGGTGTCCTGTAAGAGCTCGCATTGGTCTAATGGAGGCAGGTGGTAGACACTGCAGGGTAACTTGTTGCTTTCTCCTCACAAGTGGAGATAGACTCTGTAGCCGTTGGGTAAAGATGAGGTCTTTGTCCTTCCATCAGGAGGCGTTAGAGGGCTGCTCTGTTAGTCTTGGTTTGCTGCCACTCAGTGTGAGCTCTAGAGAATGTTCTGATCTTGTGAGAATTGTCCTGTGCTTCACTAGCACATGCACACATGCGTCCTTCTGTTTGTCCCTTAGAAGAGCCAGGTTCCATTGGCCAGGACCAGACACTCCCGGAGCGTGGTGGAGAGGGCGGTGCACCAGAGATCAATTGCAATGGAGTGGCTGGGGCCGGCACTGAGAACAGCGGTGATGAGGCGCAGAGGCTGAGGGAGGACCTGCAGAACGCCAATGACTGTGACGGCCACACTTTGAAGCAGGAGCCTAGTTTGCTAAACTCTTCAAATGGAGACAGCAGTCCATCTCAAGAAACAGACTCTTGCACACCTTCGGCCTCTGAGGGGCCTGAGACCATGGTGTGCCAGGCCTCTGTAGAGCAGTCACTCACACAACAGGACATCACCCACCTTCAAGAGAGCATTCGGGCAGATACACCTTCTGGGGATGAGCACAATGGAGCATTGGACAGCAAAGGTACCTCAGAGAGGCCTCCCCAGCTCCTCCCCAGCTCCTCCCTGCACAGTGTGCTAAAGACTGCCAGGGGTTCTGTAAAACTGTGTTTTTAGAGCTGGTGTCTGCTTTGGTGTTTTGTTTTGTTTTGTTTTGTTTTGTTTTTGGTGGGAAAACAGGTGTTTTTATTTACTGTGACGTGGGGATGGAGTGGACAGGCTGAACTCTCTACCCCTGAGCTCCATCTCCTGGTAGCAGTTGTCCATGTTACTTCCAGTATGTAAATGCACTTCAGCTAGCATCCCAGCAGGGACGATGCACTTGCACTCGAGAAACTTGAGCCTGAGAAAGCTTCATTCGAGGTTGTCCTGGGGTGGGGGCTGACCCTGGAGACCTGCGTTGCCCTTAGGGTGTCCCGAGTTCATTTAAACTCTTACTGATAATGGCTGTTGTCTGCAGGAAAATTCTCTGCTGGAAATTTTCTTATTAACCCCCTTGAGCCAAAAAATGCAGAAAAGCTCAAAGTGAAGATTGCTGACCTTGGGAATGCCTGCTGGGTGGTAAGTCACAGCCTGGTCTGTGCTGCACTCTGAGGTGACGGGGAGGGCTGTCTGACTGACTTGGTGACGCTTTGGAGAGTTTGATGTATTTATGAAAGTATCGTGTAATATGGGGGGGGGAATCAAACACCCCCTTCCCTGTTCCTTGGCCTGAGTTGGTCTGCTTGTTTGCCTGTACTCACCTGGTGCCCTTGGTACCCGGCCTCAGCATGGACATTGACTTTTAAGTCGTATCCTTTTAAATTCAGTTAGCAGGGTTTTGTTTTGTTTTGTTTTGTTTTTTTACTGAGTTGGCCATGCAGTGATGGGACACATGTGTCCAAGTGTGTGGTGTCCTTTGTGCAGCTGTCCTGAAGCAAGCCAGATCACACAAGGAGCTGCTGCATCAAAAGCTTCATGCTTTTTTTTTTTTTTTTTTTTTTTTTTTTTTTTTTGGGTTTTTCGAGACAGGGTTTCTCTGTGTAGCCCTGGCTGTCCTGGAACTCACTCTGTAGACCAGGCTGGCCTCGAACTCAGAATTCCACCTGCCTCTGTAACCACAGTGCTGGGATTAAAGGCGTGCGCCACCACTGCCCAGCTAGCTTTATGCTTTTTATTGTTGTAATTTCAAAAGCTTTTGATGAAGTATTACGTTGCTTACCTTCAAAATACATGTAATTAGAATTTTTTATTACTAGTTTCTTTGGTATCTTTTTTTTTTTAATATTTATTTATTTTATGTATATGAGTACACTGTTGCTGTCTTCAGACACAACAGACGAGGGCATCTGATCCCATTACAGATGGTTGTGAGCCACCATGTGGTTGCTGGGAATTGAACTCAGAACCTTTGGAAGAGCAGCCAGTGCTCTTAACCACTGAGCCATCTCTCCAGCCCCATCTTTGATATCTTATATATCTAGTTATAAAATGGTTTTTTGTTTTGAGTTGTGATTTTTTGGGTTGGTTGTGTGTATTTTGCACCAGGATGGTTTCAAACCTTAGATCCACCCGCCTCCCAAGTGTTGAGATTAAAAGTGTGTTCGACCACCTTCTGGCACAAATGTTTTAGGATTCTTTAGTTTGTCTTTTTATATTTTGAGACAGGGTTTCTCTGTGTAGCCCTGGCTATCCTGGAACTCACTCTGTAGACCAGGCTGGCCTCTAATTCAGAAATCCACCTGCCTCTGCCTCCCAAGTGCTGGGTTAAAGGTGTGCACTACCACCACCCAGCTGTATTTTAGGAATTTTAAGAGAAGATCTTGCAGTAGACCAGGCTGGCCTTAGTTCTCTGTGTGCAGTTGGCCTCTCATACCTGACCGATCCCATTCAGCAGACATACTGGTGTGCCTCAGCCTTCGATGTTGACACCACTATCCCACCTGGCTGCACCCTGGTAGCTTCTCATTCTTCCAGTCATTTCTTCAACTTGCTAACATCTGGCATTCAATAATGGGAGTTTGTATGATTTCCAAACACCTTGAGTTTTGTTGTTGTTTTGGGGTTTATTTATTTGCTTGCTTGTTTTTTTCTTTTATGTATCAGTTTACATCTGTGTGTGGTTTAGAGACGGTGTGGGTTTGACTTTAAATAGATTTTCACTTACTGTGCTGGGTTCTTACCTGTGTACCAGGAACACATTAAGTGGGTGTGCCTCGAGCTTCCTGGAAGCCCACCTGCCCTTGGGCAGTGAGTGCTTGCAGGCTTTACTGTAATTCCAGGGATCAAAGCGGTGTCGTAGGAGAAAAACGAACGATACCTCAGCCTGGTCCCGCTTGGGCATTGTAGACACACCCTCTGAAAGAGTAAAAGTGATTTATAACTAACCAATCTAGCCCCACAAGCAAAGGTCCAGCACAGCCGGGCAGTGGTGGCGCACGCCTTTAATCCCAGCACTTGGGAGGCAGAGGCAGCAGATTTCTGAGTTCGAGGTCAGCCTGGTCTACAGAGTGAGTTCTAGGACAGCCAGGGCTACACAGAGAAACCCTGTCTTGAAAAACGAGAGAGAGAGAGAGAGAGAGAGAGAGAGAGAGAGAGAGAGAGAGAGAGAGAGAGAGAGAGAGAGAGAGAAACCCTATCTTAAAACCCAAAAAAGAAAAGAAATACTGGCATTGAAGATCACAGTAAGTCAGTAAAAAGCTCTCTGGAAAGCTGCACCAATAGGGTGAATCAAGACAAGGCCAAGACCTAGAAACACGCTGGAGGAATTGCCAGGGTAGTCAGTTGGCAAGCAGCAGTGCCTCAGAGATGCCTGGGGCACAGTGACAAGACCACACCCAGCCATGGCCTCAGGAGAAGAATGTCATTCCAGAGGCAGAGAAAGCATTGTTGATAGTTGAAGCAGAAAAGATCCTTGCTGCACTGTGCTATAATAAATAGGTAGCACAAAGTATACAAAGGCACCAGAATTGAAACAGAGCTCTGACAAGGGCAGGGCCAGAACTGCTGAGCCTAAGGGGGAAGAATGGGATATCACCAGACATTATAGACTGCAAAGTAACAAAGCACACGTCTTTTAAGAATTACTCTGAATATTAATGGTCTCAATGCTGCAGTTCAAAGACACAGATCAGATCATGGAGAGATGACCCAACAGTGAAGAGCAATCACAGAGATCAGAATTTGATTCCCAGCACCCACACCGGGCAAATCACAGCTGCCCGTAGCTCCACCTCCAGGGTATCAACATTCCTCACGCCTCCTGGGCACATGCCACATGCACTCACAGATACACATGTGCATATAATTTTGGTTTATGTCTATGTGTATGTCTGTACTTAGTGCCCGAGGAGACCAGAACAGGGCATCAGATCCCCTGGAACTGGACTTACAGAAGGTTGTGAGTCACCATGTGGGTGCTGGGAACCAAACCCAACAAGAGTAGCAAGTGCTCTAAACCACTGAGCATCTCTCCTGTCCTTAAATAGATAATTTTTAAAACATAAATTATTTTTTGAGACAGAGTCTCACTTTGTAGCCTTGGCTGGCCAGGAAGTCACAGTGTAGACCAGTCTGGATTAGAACTCAGAGATCTGCCTGCTTCCGCCTCTGCAGTGCTGAGATTAAAGGTGTATACTACTATGGCAGACGAACATGAATTTCTTAGAGAATAAAAGAGAGATGAAGAGGTTGGACCAAACAGCAGTGACTTTGTTCCTCAAGATTGCTCAGCAGCAAAGACAGGTATGACCTTAGGTGAGACGATGTGGGAGGTGTCCAGGCAGAAGACACTCACAAAGAATGTAGGGGTCCCGGTTTTGCCATCTGGAGACTTCGAAACCGGTCAGTAGAGAGGAAAGTCCCTTCATGCTGGCCAAGGGAACAGCCTGTCAGGACAGCAGCACAGCAGTAGTGGGAAACTTTAGTGTGTCACTCTGACCTGTGGACAGCTTCTGCAGGTTGGGCCATCCACACTCTGCAGAAGGTATATTCTTAGTCTGTGGAATTAGTCCCTAAAGCAGAAGGTATACTAAGACGATGAATATTCTTAGTAGCCCATGGAACTAGTACCTAAAGTATAACACCGTATACTAGGACACAAGCAAGCCTTAACGATAGAGGTGAGTTGAGATACTTTTATGTATATATTACAATGAAATAAAGACTAGAAATCAATAGCAGGAGAAACCCTGGGGATGGGAGAGATGTCTTGATGTCGTGCGTGGGTGGTCAAAGGACAGTCTGCCGGAGTGGGTTCCAGGGATGAAACTCGGCTTGTCAGGCGTGTGTGCCTGCAGAGCCGTCCACCGGTGCAGGCCTTGGTATTTTCAAAGTGTGTGTGCTCCTAGTGACCATTCCTGAAGGCCCAGCTCCTGCTCTCCTGTTTAAAGTGGCCGTGAGCTGTGCGTGTCTTCAGCTGCTGTGTTTGCTTGCTCTGCTGGTGTCCCTCCCTCTGGAATACTTCTGCCCTTACTGCCTCCGCGCCAGTCCTCAGAGCCTGAGCCACGGTGCCTTCCTGCCCGACTGCTCCCTGTCCAGCAGGGCTACAGCCCTGCCTTTCGTGCTCTATTTTACACACTGGAGTATTGGAGTGTCATTTGACCTTGTTCATTGTATGGGAGCATGCACGTGTGCGCCAGTGTGCCACGACACGCATGCGTGTCAGAGAACAGTTGCAGAAGGCAGTGCGCTCTCTCTCTCTCTCTCTCTCTCTCTCTCTCTCTCTCTCTCTCTCCCCCTCTCTCCTTGCTGGCAGGTTCTTACCTGCTGAGCCCTCTTGCTGGCTCTTTTTCTACTTTTTTATTTATTTTATTTTATTTTATTTTTTTGGTTTTTCGAGACAGGGTTTCTCTGTGTAGCCCTAGCTGTCCTGGAACTCACTCTGTAGACCAGGCTGGCCTCGAACTCAGAAATCTGCTGCCTCTGCCTCCCAAGTGCTGGGATTAAAGGCGTGTGCCACCACTGCCCGGCCTTTTTTATATTTTTTGTTTGCTTGGTTTGGGTTGCTTTGCTTTTTGAAACAGTCTTATTGTAACTCTGGCTGGCCTGGAACCCACCACGTAGACCAGGTTAGCCATGTAGAACTCAGAAGTCCACCTGCCTCTCCTCTCCCAAATGCTAGGATTAAAGGCGTGTGCCTTCCCACCTTTTGTAATTCTCTATTGTTCCATGAAGCTAAACTAAGCCAGGGCTCAGTTGTTAAGTTATTCGGAGTAGCAGCAAGGCAGATTGTTAGATGACACTTTAGTTTCCATCGTTAAGCAAGCCTTAGTTTTTCCTCTTTAAATGAGTGTTAAGGTTCTCCACTCTGACTCACTCAGCACAAGCATTTCACTGAAGATATCCAGACACGGCAGTATCGGTCTTTGGAAGTCCTGATAGGATCTGGCTACAACACCCCTGCTGACATCTGGAGCACAGCGTGCATGGTAAGCCCCACTGCCTTCCCTGTTTGCTAATGCAGCACTTCAGCAGAGTGGCACACAGCTGCTCGCCGGTGATGTGTCAGAAGCCATGGGCAGGGTGGGGTGGATTGTTCTGGGGCATTAATGCCCTGCATTGGTAGATTACTATTGTCCTTGAGCTCTTAGCCTTGACCTGTTGGCAGACTGGGGACGCCACTGGAAAGGCTGCTATCCCCTGCAATGGAACTGCTCCTCAGATGTCTTGGTCAATGGGTGTGAAGGCCAGGCACCTATGGATGGATCTACAGCTCACTGCTTTACGCTGGGGCGTGTTATTTCTTGATTTATTTTTCTCCCTTTATTATAACAGTCTGCTTGTCAAGGTCAGCCAGTGGCCATTGCTGTCTGTGGGCTTATGCACTGAGCTTAAAGCTTTCTGTGCTTGCTCAAAAAGACCCTGAGACAGGCTGAGGACACAGTCCCTCCACAGGTGCCTTGCTTTACACAGTGGCCTCAAGTACTGGCTTTTCCAAGTCAACTTCTGCTCGACTGGCTACAAGCACTAGCTTGATCCTTTGTTACCAAAGGTACAAAATCAGGGCCAGATGTAGAGAAGACAGTCTGATGGAGGGCGTCACACTTGCTGGGCTGTGTCACCCCCAGGGAAGCTCCCCTGTGTGTCAGGTTCACACACACTTACACTTTAGTTGTTGTTTCATTAGTCCTACACGAGCAAAGTTTTCAGCAGGAAGCGAAGAGAATTAAAAGGCTTAGAGAGGAGAGTGGAGGACTTGCTATGCAGGTGAGGCAAGAGGATTGCCAGGAATCTAAGACCAATCCAAGGCTACGCAGTCAGGAGGATCTCAGTGATCTGGGATGTAGGTAACACAGGGCGGGGCTGCTTGTGTCATGTGGCTTATGTACAGACTGTGACGCCCGCTGTGCCCTTTGCTGGCCACGGGAAAACTGAAGGCTGGAAGAAGGCATTGTCATCGAGCTACAGAGTGTCGTGGTGAAATCTGCTCATCTCAGATACCATTTCTTGGTGGCTAGAGCATTCATAATTGTAGGCCACGAGCTAGCTCTGGATAAAGGCACCGGACAACCTGACTCCAAACCCTGAGACACACATGGTGGGAAAGAAAGAACCAGTTCTTGAAAGTTGTTACCACAGTCACACACAGAACTGATAAGAAAAGTGCAGCTAAGCGTTTGTTGTGAGGAGCACTCTGTTGAAATGCCGGCTGTACTGTAGGAAGCGGTGAGCGGCTGCTGTGGGCTCCGCTCTGCTTTCCGTTCTGTGTTCTCCTTCTCCTTTGGTGGCTTTTACCCAGCGGGACATCCCAACGTCAGTGCTGACTGATGGTGCTGGTGTCCTTTCCCATTATATTGGTGTCTAGCTGTCATTCAGGAGCAATCTTAGATGTCTTGAAGTGGTCATCTAGGGTTGGAATCAGAGAGCAAAGGCTTTACAGCAGCTTTCACGTGCTATCTCTTTTCCTTAGGCCTTTGAACTAGCCACAGGGGACTATTTGTTCGAGCCTCATTCAGGGGAGGATTACACACGGGATGAAGGTGAGTCCTCTTTGCCAGCTGTTTGTGTGTAGCTGTTTTGCTTTTCACTGTAGCTGGCATCATTTGTTGGCACTAAAGGCCTTTAGTACTGTTAGATGTGTGTGAGACCCCGAAACAGGCTGCAGCCAGCAGGAAGCTAGGTGGGACAGTGATGTCATCCTAGCACTAAGGAAGCAGAGGCAGGAAGATCACAGGGTCATGGCCAACCTCGGTTACACTCTGAGACCCTTTCTCAAAAAGCTTATAAATAAATAAGACAGACAGTCTATATTAGGGGTCAGACAGACAGGACATTTAAGAAAAGCTAGTAAAGGAAGATTGGCATCTTAGTCGCTGAAGTGCTTGACTGGCATGCGTGAGCCCTGAGCACACCCCAGCGCTACGTAAACGTTGGAGTGTGAGCTTCAGCACACAGGTCCGTGGAGGGGGACCTGCTACCAACCTGAAAATGAAAGTCTGTGTGAAGAGTGCCAAGCAGGGAGAGACACGTGCTCTTGTCTGTCTTCCATCCTCTCCAGTCGGCACCCAGTCAGCTCCGCCTTAGCCCCTGCGGAGCTGCTGGGCCAGCTAAAGTGTGTGTCATTTGCTTAGCAGTTGTGGAGGTTTGCCCATTCTGACCTGGTGCTTCCTGTGCCTGAAGCACACACTACATCCTGGAACTTGCAGTCAGCAGCACGGCCGGCTGTGCTCCTCAGGCTCCCTGAACACTGTGCTCTTATTTGTTCTCGGTTGACCAGCTAATCCTTGAGGCTGTTCATGGAAAGCCTTGTTTACTGCTTCACCTTGACACTGTTGCTCACCCAGCTGGCACGGGCTGCAGAGCTGATAGGCAGGGTTCCAAGGCCCTTTGACCACAGTTGGAAATGGTCACAGGACTTCCTCGCTCACTCTCAGAGGTAGACAAGCTCGGGGACACAATTGGGTGAGGAAGCAGAGCTCGCACCAAGGTTGGTTTTCGATCTCACTCTGGAGAGATCTCTGCCTGGAGCGGTGCTGAAGTGTCTGGAATGGAGCCCGCATTAGATATAGTCTTTCTTCTGCTGTAGGTCAGAAGGCAAGCGTGCAGTGCCTTACAGAATGGTGTGTGTGCGCCACTCTGTGCTGCTATGTCTAAAGCCACTTTTGTTATTCCCGCTCTGTTCTTTCCTCTGAAATAAATGTCTGCGGCAGACCACATTGCCCTGATCATAGAACTGCTGGGGAAGGTGCCTCGCAAGCTCATTGTGGCAGGAAAATACTCCAAGGAATTTTTCACCAAAAAAGGTAAAATCAATCTGTCTGTTCCCAATCATTAAAGGGACAAAAGTGTCCAGAAGGAGAAGGTAAGTCTGCCCAGGTCCTTGTTCCCTAGGTCTGCAGAAGGCAGGGGAGTGCACCCCGAACACTAATTGTGGCTTAGCAGATGCCGAGTGGTGTGGGCAGACGCTCAGCTCGGCCACACTGTTGGGGTTGGTTTCTTCTTATGTGTTCCAGGCTGGCTTGGAACTTAAATCCTCCTGGTGGGTTAGAGGTATATGTCCCACCCCTACTTAAAACTGTTTGATTTTGTGTTTCTTACACATCAAAGATGAGACTGAAATGGAGGACAAATCTCACACGATCTAGAGAGCTGTCTGCTCTGTGTATTGGGCCTCACGTCTTTTCCTCAGCTGGTCAAAGTGAGGAAGTGCTCTTCAGGGTTCTGTTTGTGTACAAAGTCAATCATGGTGTGAGTGGAGTCTGGCGGCCTTCGAAAACATGCCCCCATCACCTCAAGTGGAGGTTCTTAGTGTTTGCTTGGGCTTGGGAAGCTGTTAGTAACTCATTACTAAGCGATTCGTCCAGGCAGGGAAGGGGGCCTAGAAAGGCCGTAGCCAGGATTTCCAGGTCAGTCTGGGCAACATAGCAAGACCCCATAGCACCTCAAGAAACAGCCTGAAAACTGTCATTTCAGGGTTGAAGGCACACCTCAGCGATAGACTGGCTCACAGAGGCCTGTGTGATCCGAGCATTCAGAGAGGTGCCACTGAGGCCACGTTGCTAGATGTGGGTGACCTTGTATGTATTTGTCATGTTGTTAGCTTGTTATTTGAAGCATCATTGGCTAGTGTTGAGCTCTGGAAGGCTGAGCCATTGTTTATGAGGTGAGACCGTGGGGACTGTCTGAGCCTGTGCTGTCTCCACAGGTGACCTGAAACACATCACCAAGTTGAAGCCTTGGGGTCTTCTGGAGGTTCTGGTGGAGAAGTACGAGTGGTCTCAGGAGGAGGCTGCCGGCTTCACGGATTTCCTGCTGCCCATGTTGGAGCTCATGCCTGAGAAGAGGGCCACTGCTGCCGAGTGTCTCCGGCATCCTTGGCTCAACTCCTAAGCCAGTCCTGCCACTGCAGCAGACTCAGCAGACTGAGCCTCCCGCCTGCCCGCCCTCACACTCCCTCTCCTTTTTCAGGGCAAAGCTCTTTCTTTCAAGGGTTTCTATTTTTTTTTTTTTAATCCAACATGTTCATTTGGGTTTGCTTCCTTGATCCTGTGGAAATCCCCACAGCCATGGGCATCCTAGGTGAATTTGGCCTTGGTTGGGCTCTGCCAAAGACTGAAAGTGAACAGCCTCGCCCTCTGCCCTGACATCTCTCCTTAGGTCGCCAGTGCCCTTTCTAAGAAGAGCTGTGAAGATCTGCGAGCCCATCCTCCTTATTCACTGACTCTGAGAGTCACCTTTTCTTGTGCATATCCCGCTGCCAGCACAAGGTTGGGGGGGGTGTGGATTCTGTGAACAGCAGAGAGACATTAAATGCGCTGTATCCAGGCTGCATCATCTTCCTGGATTCTTTCTGTGTTTTCTATGTTCACATTTTTTTCCTGCGACTTTTATGCTACGTTTTCAGTGAGCAGCCAGTTTGGGTGCCATTTTATCACTGTTCAAGTGCTGTTGGACCCCTCTCCTCAAAATTAAGTTCCTGGAATCTTGAGTCTGATTGTTAATGTAGACAAAACAGAACCAGTGAATTACAGTTCCTGGGAGCCTCAGGTGTTGTGACGTCGTCCTTTTCTGTGTCCTGTGTTGCCCTAAGAACAGTTACTTCAGTCTGCTCCTCCCGTTTAGAACTCTCTGCGTGCTCAGCTTGAGTGGACTGTCTTGGAACTAGCTTTGGGGTGACCCAGACAGGAGATGTGGGTTTCAGAGCTGTTCGGTTCAGGGAGTGTCCCCACATTCCAAGTCCTTCCCAGACAGCTCTCTGCTTCCATCAACAGCTTTCCTGCCTTGCCTAGAATTCTGGCCTTGACTCAGTTTCTCCATGTGGCTTTGCTGTTCTCATTTCTCAGAGGCTCAGGGTCTTTGATGAGGCCCTGGATGAGGAACCAAGGGGAGGAGAGGATAGCACTTTTCTCATTCTTTTCCCTGTTGGTTTTGACATTAGTCATCCTATGCTGCTATTTCCTTGTATAATGTAAGTTTTTTTTAACATCAGTTTTGAGATGATTGAAATGTACTTGAGGCTTTTTCTTCTTAATGCAAAAAGGCTTTGTGAGCTTTGTTTAGGCTCGGCGCCTCATAGACTTGATTACCTAAACATTACATGTTCCTGGCATGAAGCACGCATCAGAAGGACAGGATTGGGGTCACATGACAGTTGCTTGCAGACTTTAGCAAGGACCAAGTGGGTCTTGATTACAGCACTCTATGGAAACAGTTCAGTTTCTAACTTGGAGAAAGCCACGGATTTGCAAGCCAAGGCTCTCCTGAGCAAGCTGAATGAAACCCACCACTGCCTCCTTCCTGTGTGGAAGACTGGAGAGTCACCCTCGTGATTGGCTCACCAGCAAGCAGCTTCCTGTAACTCATCAACTTCACCTGAGGAACTGGCCAGCCATTCATTGGCTCTTGATTGGTTATCCAGAACCAGACCTGTCCCTGTAGAAAGGGTTTTAAGTCAGGCTATCTATGCACCTATCAAGAATGAAGAGAGCAGATGACATCACAAAACGGCAGGGAAATCCTACAGCAGTTCTGACCCACGCGGGCTTGTCAACTGTACTGACATCTAAAGCAATAGCAGACCTACCTGAAACTGCTGCTCAGCAAATCTCAGTTGTGGGATTATAGGAATCCTAGTGACATTAAGGTGACCTAACCAAGAAACAAGCCAACAGCAGGCCTATTTTAATCATTGACTCCACAGGAAATGTTAATGGAGGGAGAACCTGGAACTTCATGCCGGAAATAAGTCCCACCAAATAAGGGCTTTCCCTGCTGCCTGAGGAGCCAGAGAACCTGGGAGGGTGGAAGGAGGCAGGGGCAGAGGCTGCCCTTCCATGGGCCCCTGAGCTTGGCTGAGCAGTTGATGCCCTAGAGGCCAGGCCTCCCTGCAGGGCTGCTGTTGGCTCCTGGTGAAGGGTGCGGCCCCGGTATGTTTTATATTCTTTCTACTGAGTGCGTTGTTTGTGTCCTCACAAATGCTGATCAATAAACAGAGTATTTAATAACCTGCTTGGTCCCACAAGATTGGTTTCTTCGTTGCCCAAGCAGTTAACTCAGTATGCAGTGAGGCAGTAACATAGGCTCACCCTTTTGTGGGCTTTGTAATTTTGTTTTTCTAACAAAATTGTGGAATTAACATGGATTTTGAATAATTGTAAGAAAATGATTTCCCCTATTGGGGAGCTGGGGATGTGACTCAAGTCGGTGATGATTTACCACGCAAGCACCACCAAAAAGGCCAGGTGAGAATACAGAAGCACGACAGCTTTGTGGGAGGGAGCAGGATTCCTGGGGCTTGCTGGCCAGCCCTTCTTAGCTGAGTCTGTGGAAGTTAAGGTTCAGGGAGACCCTATCCCCCAGACAATGAGAGCCACTAGTGCCAGTGTGGCTTCCTCACAGGTGTGCACGTGGGTCCGCGTCTTCCCACAACAGTCCATCTACTCGGGAAGGATTCTGATTGCTCCTGTTTGTCTTACACACGACTGGTCCACACAATGCAGTAAGTTTCCAGTTAAGAGCCACTGGCAGGATGGAGGCAGTTTTGTGGTGTGTTTATTTACCCCCCTGACTTGCTCCTTGCACTGTGGTAAGTTCCTAAGAGGTGGAACACATCAGCAACCAGGAGAAGCGTGGTTTTAAGACCCCTGATATCCAGGAAAGAGTAGTTCTTTTCAGGGCAGCACTGAAGGGCCTGCTGTGATCTGTGCTGATACAAACCCAGGGCCCTGACTGGGCACGTGCTAGGCCAGAACTCCGAGCTGCATTCTTAACCCTGATTTGGGTAACTGTCCTAGGGTCCCAGCTGTGCCTGGTTATTGTCAAGAAAAGGGCATGTCTATCCTTTAATTAGCATGCTGGGGTACTGATGAAAATCAATTTCTTACTGGTTTTATTGGCCATTTATACTATTATTTCTTTAAACTTGAGTTACTGTTTTTTGAGGGGGTTTGGAGGGATTTAAGACCGAGTCTCACTATATAACTGTCCTGAAACTCACTATGTGTAGACGAGGCTGACCTCTGCCTTCCAAGGCTAGGATTAAAGGCCACTGCTCCTGACTGTACTGGGGTTTCTTTTCTTTTTTTTAAGTTCTGTGTGTGTGCACACGAGCGTGTGCAGGTGTGTGCTGAAGCACATGGATGGGGGTGGGGGTAGGAGGACAACCCTGCGATTGGTTCTCACCTTGTACTGTGGCTTCCAGGACTGACCTCATGTCTTCCGGCTTTCAAGGCAGGCTGTTGACTCTTGAGCCATCATGTCTACCCTCGAGTGTTTTCTTTCTAATGCCTTGGTTAGGACTTGTTTTTTAATGAAATTTTATTATTTCCTCCAAGTAGTTGCTGATTTTTATTTGTTCTTATATTGGTGGTGGTTTTAGTGTTAGTCATAAATAATCATTTTTCAGGTACCCATGAAGTACAGCACTCAAAAACTTGGGCATGGCAAACAGGCAACTGTAGTCCCAGCACTGGAGAGGTAGAGACAGAAGTTGCGGGCCAGTCAGAGTACATAGTGAGGCCCTGTCTATGACTGGATGGG
Source organism: Uromys caudimaculatus (assembly GCA_028551405.1). Lineage (NCBI taxonomy): Eukaryota > Metazoa > Chordata > Mammalia > Rodentia > Muridae > Uromys > Uromys caudimaculatus. The sequence goes on from CM052720.1 coordinate 42,750,074, forward strand.
TGGATGGATGAATGAATATGAAGAGCTACTGAGAAAAACACCAGACGATGGTCTTCTGGTGCGCATCTGTGTATTTACACATGTGCAAACAACACAAACCCCGATAATTCCCACCCCCCTCTAGCTCGTGGATTCGCTTTCAGCTTGGGATAGGAGGGGGTGGGTGGCCAGTCACTGGAGACTGGGTTAAGATACAGCCTTGTCCTTGAGCCCCCAGCACTGGCTTGTTTGGCTTTGGACCCTTCTGAGGACGCAACCTACCTGGGTGGTCTATGGCAGAGGACGGTGACCATCGAGGAACTGAGAGCCCAAGTCCAGCAAGCTGTGAAGATCCTGCTGGTAGTGTTGTGCTGGGCCCCTGGCTTCTGGGGCTGTGTGTGAGGCTGTGTGTGAGGAAGGGCTGAAGGAGCAGTGAAGGTTTCTTGCCCAGCCTCCCCTCCCTGCCCCTGCCCCCAGGCTAGCCTCGGTCTTCAGCCTCAACAGGTGCAGAGCACTCCCAGGTCTGATTTGTATTATTTAGAGGGATTTTGGTCAAGTTTTGAGAAAGCGCTTCCAGTAGTTTAGGGTTTTCTCACACTTGCCGTCAAAAGATGGCCTTGAAACTCCAAGTCACCCCGTCTCTACCAAATGGTAGGGTTCTAGGTGTATACCACCCTGCCTGGGCAGGGGCTTTCATTTCTTTGACAGTGTTAGGGGTCAGATCCAGAGCCTTGTGCATGATGGGCAAGAGCTATAGCCAGCTCCTCCCTGGTCCTCCCTCTACCTGTCTGCTCAGAGCTAATTGACTGGGTGACTCGGGAACCTCGGCCATGGCTGTACCCCCCCCCAAGGCCACCTCAAAAGGCGTAACACAACAGGGTAAGACAAATATTGGTTTCACTGATTTTTATTCTGCATATTCCAAGGATGGAGTATTAGAGGCGTTGAGACTATAAGGGTGAAGTTAAAAAGAACTGGAAGAACCATAATCACTGTTAGTGGTGAGGTTGGATTCTGTCTCCGTTAAGAAAGAGCAAAAAAAGGCGATTCTCGGGGATTAGCCGACTTGCAGGTCTCTCTTAGCCTGACCATTGTTTAAACCCGGTGGTTTTGGTGAAATTCACTGTCCCTGCCTCAAGGCACAGGGTAGGCTACAGTCAGGCATGCCACACACCAGGGAAAGCTTCTCTGGATCACCGCAGTTACCAGCAGTGTGGAGAACTTGAGGGTAGAGTGGTTTCTGGAAACTTCTGACCTCCTCAGAGTCCGCCATGAGCAGCCCACGGTGAGGGAGGGCGCTGTGCTGCCCGAGGTACCAAACCGACATTCATGAAGCTTGCCCGACGTGAGAGCCTGACTAGGAACTGAAAGTTTGTATTAGCAAATGAGCATGAGTGCGATCATTCCCTTAGACCGGCTGCTATGGACCAGGTGATGGGATCAAATCCCGTCCCAGTAGTTTGTACGCTGTCTTTCCCTCCAGCGCTGAGGTTGGCGGTACCTTCACCATACGAGCAGGGCAGGTGCTGTCCCCACTGAGCTGCCTTCCCAGCAGCACTCTGTCACCAGCTAGTCAACAAGGATAGCTTGATTGCTCTCCTGAGCCTCTCTGAACTGCAGAGGAAGCAGCACCCTAGGTGAGTTTCAAGGGTTGACTGTACCCCCTTCACTTGAGGGGACAGCCCCCCTCTAAGTGGGGGGAAGCCCAGAACCTGTTTCTCAGGATCATTAACAGGTTTCCCCTGCAGGGAGTAGTGCTGCCAGTTGCTACAGTGAACTGTCACCTAAACTGAGGCCAGCAATCACCCATCTGATATGTCAAATCCCAAGTTTCTCACAAAAGTGCCACATAGTCCTGTGAAAATTTACTTTCATATTAATGGCAGATTTCTGAAACTAGGAGCCAGTTCCAGCCGCAGCACTGCGGGAAATGTTTCAGTTCCCATGAGAAGTCAAGTTCAGCTTAAGAATTTCCCCATCCTGTTTGGCCTCTGTTCCCCACCCATCTCTGAACCACAGTATGAGAACAGGGAAGAAGCAGAGGGTCCCTGCTGAAGCCCAGCTTCCAGCCACTTCCTCGCTATTGGCTTTCAGGCCTCTAGACATGAACTCACACACCTAATGCACAGCAGAGGGGCCACCAAAGAGTAAATGGCTTGCTGGTGGGACGACTTAGCTAGGAAGGAAACCTGGGTCTCTGGGTAAGCACCCTCCTGCCACACAGCCCCTGGAGGTCACAGCCCCTGGGGGTCTTCATGTGGACCACTGCACTTCTGTAGGAGCTGTCTGCTGCAGGCAGTTGTCTGTGGGCAGCAGGAGACTGGGGGCTTCTGCCCTGTGCTGAGACTGCCCTGGGCCTGGAGGAGCTGAGAACAGGAAGCAGGGGGGAAAGCGTTCATCTCTGAAGGATCCAAGTCCTAATTTTTCTTGCCAGAAAAGTAATGGCCTGAAAAATGGGAAGAGGAGGAGGAGGAGGAGGGAGGAGGAAGAAGTGGAAGAGGAGGAGGGGGAGGAGGAGGAGGAGAAGAAGGTAGCTGCCTGCTGGATTATAAAGTGACATTTTAAAAAGTCGATTAAAAAGTATAGGATACAGCAAGATGTCTCAGTGTGTAAAGGTACTTGCTGCCAAACCTGAAGACCCAAGTTCAATACCTGGGACCCACATGGTGGAAGGAGAAACCAGCCAATCTTGTAAGTTGCCCTATGACACTGGTACACGCGTGCACACGCGCGCGCGCACATACACACATACACACTCTAGATGTAAATGTGTGTGTGTGTGTGTGTGTGTGTGTGTGTGTGTAGTTTGGTTTGAGACGGCCCTGGCTATCCTGGAACTCCCTTTGTAGACCAGGCTGACCTCGAACTCGGAGATCCGCCTGCCTCTGCCTCCCGAGTGCTGGGATTAAAGGTGTGCGCCATCACCCGGTGAGTTCCTGATTGACAGAAGCACAGCTAACATGAGCTATGGGTGGAAAGCGTAGTCCCTTTGAAATAGCACAGCAGCTCCTGACAAGGCGTTAACAGTGAACACTGGAGAATCATGGGAAGGATACACTTAGACACTCAGCTGTGCTTTTTTACCATGTGATTCCTGTTCCCGGAAGTCGTTTAGAAAAACTACCTGTGGTTCCCTCCCGCTATGGCAGAGTTGTCTTTGAACAAGCTCCCTGGTGACCAAGAACACTGATGGGTGAGACTGTTCTGAACGGAACAAAGGGCTCTGCTAATCATTACCACCACCACCACCACCGTGACCACAGCCATCTTTACCACCATCAGCAGCATGACCACCTCCATAACCATCATCACCATCCTCGTCACTATCAAAGCCAAGGATTTAACAGGGCAGCAGAAGGCTCTTCCCCAAACAGGAGCTGTTTAAATGCACGTAATTCATGTGCACACAAGGCTGCCTTGCTCCTCAATAAATGGCAGTTATTGAAATGACACTTGAGAAGAGGTGATTTCTGCATTGGTTTTTTTTTGTTGTTGTTGTTTTGTTTTGTTTTTTCTCTTAATTTCTAAATCATTTTGGAAGCTAAAAGACAAATCAATACAAGGCTGGGTGCAGCAGCCACACCTTTAATCCTAGAACTCAGGGAAGCCGAAGCAGATGGATCTCTGAGTTCAAGGCCAGTCAATGCTACCTAGAGAGACTGTCTCCGAAACAAAACAGAAAAGGAAACCAATACACCATGCTTCTTTTGGAATCACATTGATACCAGCTGACCGTTCTTTTTCCTTTGGCTATGCAGGAGCAGAGATTTAGTATGCCAAATAATTCTGTCTATTTGATTAGCTTTATTCAATCGCCCCGCCCCCCCCCCCCCCCCCCGTGGCTTGTTTTCTGTTGTGTTAGGTCTTCCTGCCTCTTCCTGCCTGTTTCTTACAAATCACTTAAAATTCTTTTTGAAAATAAGAACTCAACGCATAACAATGGCTTGCAAATGTGCTCTGTTGTTTGCCGGGCTGCACCCATTTAAGAGAGTTAACTCTCCACTATTTTAGATCTCAAGAACTAAGTTTGCTCTCACCTGCCCCATGAAGGTCTGGGCCCCAAACAGCTCTCTCTGAGGCTGCCCCCCCCCCCCCCAGCCTGAGGCAGCCCCCGGCACACTCACCTGCCAGAAGAGTCCCTCGCCAGCACCTCGGTTGCTTCAGACTTCCTCTGGAGAAAGAGAACATGGTGTTCCTGACAGAGCCTATCTGCAGGCAATCTCTGTGCTCCTGGCTCACCTGACAGAGTCATCTTTTTTTCTTAACTACTTTTTTTATCTTTTTTTCAAGATAAGGTTGCTTTGTTTATCCCAGGCTGGCCTCAAACTTAGAGATTTACCTGCCTCTGTCTACTGGGTGCTGGGATTAAAGTCCTGCACCACCACCACCACCCCTCCACACACACACACTCAGATTCCTCTTTCTAAAGAGCCTCTCATTGGCTTTCAAGAAGACAGCTGCATCTTTGGCTGGTAATTCTGAATTACGAGCCTGCCTTCCTCACCAGACAGTGGTTTCTATTTACATTTGTGCACTATAGCTGTGGGGACCTACAGCGGCATTGGGGGTGTTACTGGTTGGGCCAAGAGGTGAAGGAAAAAGAAAAGGCACTGGAGAGGTCGGAGGGCTGTCTCGGCCAGTGACATTTGCGTTCTCCACACGCTGGCCCCCCTCAGTACAACCTCGCTGTTATTAATATAACTAATAGGAGATTAATTCACTGAAAGCACAGAACTTGATGGCTTACGGGCTTGGAAGTAGAATGTGAAGTTTGGGGCCTAAGAAGATGGCTCTGGTTAAGAGCACTGGCTGCTCTCAGGACCCAGGTCCCACTCACAGAACCTACATGACAGTTCACACCCGTGTGTAACGCCAGGCCCAAGGATCCAACACCCTCTTCTGGCCTCCGGGCATTGCATGTATATGATGCACAGGGCAAAATGAAGCAAAAGATCCATACATATAAACTAAAAATAAAGGGAAAAGGAGCCAGGCGGTGGTGGCTCACACCTTTAATCCCAGCACTCAGGAGGCAGAGGCAGGCAGAGCGAGTTCCAGGACAGCCAGGGCTACAAAGAGAAACCCTGTTTCCCCACCCCACCCCAAAAAAGGTGTGATGGGGTTTAAAAAATTGAGGTTCAAAAAATCTAGGCAGCCAGTTAACAGTGGGATCAAGACTGAACCCCATTCTGATGTCAGGAAGCTAGCAAGCATGTTTTCCTTCTACTCAGGAAGGGAAGGGGCAGCGCCGGGCCAGGCTTCTGATTTCACTCGAAGAAGTAAGGCTCTGTGACTCTTATCCAGCCTGGGCTCCAACTTAAGGATGCTAACCAGATGTGCTTGGCCATAACAGAAGCCAAGCAAGACCCGAGTGACAGTGGAGGAATAAAATATGGGTGGGTGGGGGGATATGGAAAAACTAAAGATAGGTGTGTGGGGTTGAGAGGAGCCAGAAAAGGAGGGAGAGGGTGGTGACTGCCATTTCAATCAGTGGGTAAGACCACCTGTGTAAGAGGCTCTTCAGAGAGGGTTTGTATGAATGGACATGTCTCTTTGAATGAAACTTCTAGACATGAGAGACTGCAAACAGCTTAAGAGCACACTGCACATAAGAAGATAGGTTTCAAGAACTACATACAGCCAGTGCTCCTGACTCACTCTCCAGGGAAAGCCTGCACTCTGGAGAAGACGCTGTCTGAGCAGAGTGATGCTGGGAACCCCTGCCCACCCAGTGCCTCACAGGGCCCCTGTGAGTGGTGATAACAGTGGCCCCTGTAAGCAAACATTACCTCAGCCTTTCATGGGGAGAGCACTCTGTAAACACTTCATTTGCTTTCCCTAAATAGGGTTCTTGGGGGGACTCAGCAGCTTCAAGAGCCCCGTGAAAGATACCTCATCCGTCTCTGGCAATGTACAGTCCCCATCACCAGTCACAGAGACGGGTGGGCTTCAGGCTCAGCTAGAGGAGGCCTGGCTTCTGGGCCTCCAGTTTCACCTATGAAGAGTGTCCTTGGCTGTGGGGCCAGCAGGGGGTAAGGGGCTGCCACTAACTCTAGTCCAAGGTCTGATGTGATGGAACGTTCTCTCAGAAGGCTGGGGAGGTCCCTAAGGTGCCTCAGGTGTAATGGTGGCCACCTGCTAGCAACAGCATTTGGGAATCTTGAAGCTGTAAGACAGGCGCTGATCTCTGGCTAGATTGAGAGACACTGGAAAAGCCCCTTGGGATAATTGGAAGGAAGGTTCAAATGGAGACAGGCATAAAATCCCAGACAGCAGGAATCCAAAGTGAAGCATTATGGAAGGTTTCCCAGAGATTCATGTACCCCCACCCCCTGGCATCAGCAGTAACTGGCTGATGGCAAACTGAGTTGGACAGAAGGGAGCCGCAGCCTGGGAGCCTGTGCACCAGCCTCACTATAGGACTACAGGAACTGTCCGTTCAGCACCACCACCACGCTTTTAAGATCACCTTGTATTACCAGGCACAACCTTCTGAGCAGATCATGCCTTCTTCCCCACCGTCCTCTCTACCTGCCACCTCTCCCATGACTTAGCCCAGCCTTAGTGTCCCCCGGGGGAACCCTATCTAGCTCCCCCAGCCGTATTGGGACTGTTTCCTGCTCACAGGTCTCCTCTGAATAGCCTGCCAGCTTCCAATGCTCCACTGACGGCTTTTCTCAGGGAGGACAGGCATGGTTGCTGTTCTTCTTCTTTTTTTTTTTTGGGGGGGGGGGAGTTTCGAGACATGGTTTCTAAGTATAGCCCTGACTGTCCTGGAACTCACTCTGTAGACCAGGCTGGCCTCGAACTCAGAAATCCACCTGCCTCTGCCTCCCAAGTGCTGGGATTAAAGGCGTGCACCACCACTGCCCGGCTTGGTTGCTGGTCTTAACTCAAGGGACCTAGAAACACTTGGCTTCTGAGAGCCACCACTGCACCCACCTCTCCACCCACAGCCCCAGGGAAGGATATCCCTATGGAGAAGACAGGTACCATTCCCATCTGCCTTGTAGTCATCAGGGAGGAGCTTGTCCTGCCGGTAGCCCAACACGAAAGCCAGGAAGGAGAGGATGAGCGCATCTCCAATACTGAGGATGGCCAGCATGAAGGCCCAGCGGATGGTGCAGTGGCCCAGTGTATACTTGCCCGTCTGATCACCACACATACGCCGCACCTCGCTGGAGTCCCAACCATCCGGGTAGACCAGACATCCGATCATCAGGCCTGTGGCTAAGGAGACAAGAGGGTACCAGTGGCATCAGGCTGTGTATGCCCCCGCTACCTCCTCACCCTGAGCTCCTTGGGTCACCTCCCCGGTCTCTGGGTTAGCCCCGAAAAACACAAGAGGCAGCTTCTTCTGTCTATGTAAAACACAAGTGGAAAAGCCAAGGCTTAAAGCTAGAGCCCTGGGATCCAGCAGTCAGGATGGATGCAGAAGCGGGGCTCCTCAGCCAGGGTGGTGGCTCTGCCCCACACCAAGCGGCCATCTGTGCTTCTCCCAGTCCCACCCTGGACTCAGCCAGGCACTGCCTACTCTGGCTCCAGAGACCTCCGGCCTCTGATCCCACCCAAGATGCATCTCTTCTGAGAGACGCTTGCGCATCCTCCCACTCTGAGATACGTGGGCTGTCGAGGCAGGTGGTAGTTCTAACCAGCATCATCACAGCACACAGCACAGTCAGGACCTTCGACCTGATGAACACAGGGACCAGCCCTGCCCCCAGCTCCTCACTTCCTCCAGGAACCTTCCGGGCTCTTTCCCTCTGCAGTAATGACAGCAAAAAACAACCCAGACTAGTGAAAGCAGAGGCCTTGGTGATCCCAGAGGGCACAGGAGAGCAAGTGAGCTGTGCTTCAGGTCACTGCAGTTCCGGGTTCTTGTTTCTCCCTGCCTGTGGGTCCCACATTTGTCAAGTGCTTATATGATGTTTTTCATGCATAGTATTGGCCCGTCCTCACAGGTTCCCCAAGGGATGGGGTACTACACACTACAGATGATGCGTGTTGTACTGAATGATTTGAATTCCCCAAAAAGCTGTATGTTGAAGTTTTAACCCTTAGAATGATGGCATCGGAAAGTGGGGCTTTGGGAAGAGTGGTGGACTGAGTATGCCTAGCCCAGGGAGTGGCACTATTTGGAGGTGTGGCCTTGTTGGAGTAGGTGTGTCACTATGGGCTTGGGCTTTATTATATATATATATATATATATATATATATATATATATATATATATATATATATATATATATATTGGTTTTTCGAGACAGGGTTTCTCTGTGTAGCCCTGGCTGTCCTGGAACTCACTCTGTAGACCAGGCTGGCCTCGAACTCAGAAATCCACCTGCCTCTGCCTCCCAGGTGCTGGGATAAAGGTGTGTGCCACCACTGCCCGGCGGGCTTGGGCTTTAAAACCCTCACCCTATCTGCCTGAAAGCCAGTCTTCTCCTAGCAGCATTCAGATGAAGATGTAGAACTCTCAGCTCCTCCTGCACCATGACTGCCTGGATGCTGCCATGTTCCCACCTTGTGGACCTCTGCACCTGGAAGCCAGCCCCAATTAAATATTGTCCCTATAAGAGTTGCCTTGGTCATGGTGTCTGCTCACAGCAGTATAACCTTAACTCAGACAGGAAGTAATTAGCTCAGGAGATGAAGCCCTCATATACTGGATTGGCACACTTATGAAAGGAAACCCAGAGAGACTTCCTGCCTTTTCCATCCTTTCTGGGCAGAGCAAGAAGTCTGTGCCTGGAAGATGACCCTCACCGTACTACACTGTACCAACACCTGACCTCACTTACACAGGCTCCAGAGCCATGAGAGAGAAAGAAATGCCTGTGTTTAGGCTCCTTCGTCTATGAGAATTTGTATAATAACACAATTTCACTACAACAGGTTATCAAGATTCAGGGAAAACAACTGAGCCCGTGCTCAGCCTGCACCCTGAGCTCCACCATTGTTTTTGTTTGTTTTTTGTTTTTTGTTTGTTTGTTTTTCGAGACAGGGTTTCTCTGTGTAGCCCTGGCTGTCCTGGAACTCACTCTGTAGACCAGGCTGGCCTCGAACTCAGAAATCCGCCTGCCTCTGCTTCCCAAGTGCTGGGACTAAAGGCGTGCGCCACCACTGCCCGGTGCTCCACCATTGTTTTAAGCTCCAGTCCCCCCACCTTTTCAGGGGCATCAATTCTGTTCTCCCCATCCCACCCCCATCTTCTGGCTTTGTGGAAAATTTTGAGCTAACGGATGCATCCCCCAGTTGCTGGCTATGAGGCACACCTGTGCAACCTTCTCCTCCCCGACGCAGAGTGGAACATGACACACCCTTGTCCTCACTGCACATAAATGTTTCATGGGACAGCACTTAGCCACCCCTGCCATCATCTCTGTGACCCAGATAGCATCTGGCTCAAATGGCCCAGTGATTCCCCCACCTAGGCCTCCCTTCTGCTGCCTGCTCGGCCAGCACACCTGTTGGATGATGCTGGAGGGAGACAGAGAGCTCCAAGAAAGGACGGTGCGTCTCCACATCACCCCAGAGCCCTGAGGTGGAACGCCAGCTGGCAAGCACATCCACCCCACTACTCTTTGGACTCAGTCTTCACTGCCCCGTCCAGATATGACCATCATGGCCTGCTGTCCCCTACTGCCCACTGAGGCTTGGAGATTGGGGGGGGAGGGGGGTTGGAGGAACTCGGGCCAGTTGAGTGGCCCGGTGTCAGACTGGGAGTCAGGTCTTCCTTTACTTGCTGACTGCTCACCAACAAGTCTGAACCAGGACATTGCAAATGCAGGAAAACTCACTACTGGGTTGTGATGAAGCTTCATCAGAAAAATGAAATATTTTGTGAATCATGCTTATAAAATATGGGTCTTGCTAAAAACGGGTTCGGAATGCATCCAATCTGGGGGGAGCTCTTAATTGTCCCAGCCTCTGATTTGCCAGTTGGTCTGCTATAGTCTTGGCCAGCTCTAACCCTCTCTGTCAGTCCAATTCTTCATCTACAGCTGGGGTCCCCTCCAGCTCTGCCTGCCTGAGATTCAGACACCTGTTATTTACCACTCTCTGACCCACACCAAGGTAATGCTACTCTACCCAATGATGTCCAGACAGTTTGTCTCCTGTCTCCAGTGCCACCACTGCTGATGGACATCTGTAGGAGGTCAGGGACTAAGAGACCAGTGACGGGTGTTAGGCTGTCTCTTCCTGAGCTCCAATGGAGACCAAGATCAGCGGTTCCAAGAACCAAGAGCCACCTGAGCCCGGAGCAGGAAGCAGGAAGGAGATGCCTTGCCTTGGGACCCCACAAGCAGCTGCCTCCCACTTCCCTCTGAGTGTGTATGCCTGTGGTGTGGCATTCTGGGTGTTGGGACACCTGACTGCGTCCACCGATTGCTATGTGCCCCTCCAAGTCACTTCTCCCTGGCTCAGGAGCTCTACAGCATTCTGCCTAGGCATATCCCGCCTTTTTTACTTTTAGTTCTCCGTGTGTGTGTGTGTGTGTGTGTGTGTGTGTGTGTGTGTGTGTGTGTGTGTGAGACACATGCACTCACGGGCACATATCACATGGAGGTCAGATAACAACTCGAAAGTGTCTGTTCTTTACATAATGTGGGTCCTGGAAGCTGAATTCAAGGTATCAGACTTGGTGGCAAGCACTTTTACCAGCAGAGCCCTCGCCTAGTCCCTGACTCATTCTTTCTTAGAGTCTCATTTCCCTCCCGCTGTAGCCCAGGCTGGCCTGGAACTCACAGCAGTCCTCTTGTCTCTATCTCCCAGGTGCTGGGATTATAGATGTCAGCCATGTGTGCTCGCACCTATAATATGGTCTGCTATAGCCTTGGCCTCTACTGTATCCTGAGCTCTATTCAGAATCCTTTGTGGAACACTGAGTAGAAGACCCAGAGCTTTCCCTTCATGGGAAAGCCACAGCTGTACCCTGAGTATGTCCCATTTGCCCTCCCAGCAACCCCTGCTTACCCGCAGCCAGCTGCATCCAGGCACAAATCTTGTAGACCGTGGCTGTGTTACAGACGAAGAACAAGCTGAAGCAGATGATGGAGCCGATGATGAGAAACATGGCCAAGGCCACGAAGAACATGGCAGTCTTGAAGGCTCTGGAGGGGATAGAGGAGAAGTCCAGAGGGCCGCCTTTGCAGATGAGTTCCGACGATAGCACATTGCCCACACAGTAAGAGAACAGGCCAAAGTAGCCAGCCTGTGGCGTGCTCACACTGTCGCCTATCCAGTAGGGCTGGATAAAGAGGGCCATGACCAGCACCGAGAAACAGATAGTGAGTGTGCCCCACATCACTCCCACGGCGCGCGAGTTTCGCACATAGTTGGTGTGGTAGATCTTGGCGGCCTCCTGAGCTGGCAGCAACTTCACCATGGCGAGGGCCTCTGGGTTAAGACAGGGGCACTGACTGGGTGCAGGTCTACAGCTCTAGGGAGCAGAAGGTCGGGTCGTGGGTCAGTCCTCAGTCTGAGGTCAGGGTGCAGTGTGAGCATTCCCCCAATTAGCAGAGAGCGCAGCAGGCCAAGATCAACCTTGGCTTCGCAAGAGAAGCTTCCCAGACGCCTGTGTCCGCCCTGGCTAGAATGGGAGTCTGCCTCCTCCTCTAGGTCGGCCAGGGTCTGGGCCTGCGCCGCTGCCCTGCCCGCCCCTCCCGCTCCCCCTAGCAGGCCCCGCCCGGCCGGCTCTGCGGAACGCGTTTCAGCACCGCGGCCAGCGCCAGGGCTCGGGGGCGGGGTCTCAGGGGCGGAGCCGGCGGCCGCGGGGAGCTAAGAGGGGTAATCGATCTAGGAGGGGAAGGGAGCTGAGACCTGCGTCCTCTCTTCCCCCCCAGAGGGTGGGGCCGTGTGTCACGTTCCTTCCGCTGATTCCCGCTGCAAAACTACTTCCTGTCCTCTACACCCCTAGCCACCCTTCGGGGACCTCCACCTCCCACCAGCGGCAGCAGCACCACCCCTCCATCCCCCAGGACTGCAAATTTTGACTGTGGCTTGGCTTGGTCTTCCAGTCAATGACAGGGTGGAGGCTAGAGATGTCCTGTCTGCAAGGACCGTGAGCTACTGCAATAACTCCTGTAGCAATAAAGAATAGCAAAACTCATTCCCCAGAGCCTTCCCGAACCACAACGGAGCTGCCAGTGGGTCCAACACACGGCCTTTCGCCTCTAGTTTCCATTTTTATTGCAAATTTCTTTCTTTCTTTCTTTCTTTCTTTCTTTCTTTCTTTCTTTCTTTCTTTCTTTCTTTCTTTTTGTTTTTTGTTTTTGTTTTTGTTTTTTCGAGACAGGGTTTCTCTGTGTAGCCCTGGCTGTCCTGGAACTCACTCTGTAGACCAGGCTGGCCTCGAACTCAGAAATCCGCCTATCTCTGCCTCCCAAGTGCTGGGACTAAAGGCATGCGCCACCACTGCCTGGTGATTTATTTATTTTTTATTTTTATTTTTTTGCTAGGTGTGGTGGCTCACACTTGTAATAATCCCAGCACTCAGAAAGCGGAAGAGAATCAGGACAAGGAGAGGCTACATAAGATCCTGTCTCAAAAACCAAAGAAATAAACCATATATACCCAGGGTTTTTTTTGTTTGTTTGTTTGTTTGTTTTTTTTAGATAATTGCATGGCTAGTGTACAGTACTAAAAAAAAAAAAATCCAGGAAAGTAGACATAACTCCGAAGTCAGGAGCTAAATAAAATATGACACCGGCTTTAGGCTGAGAGGCGGCTCAGCAGATAAACATTTGTCATTCAAGTTGAAGGGCCTAAGTTCAAATCCTCAGGCCTCAGGTAAAACAACCTGGAAGTTGGAGACAGAAGACTCTGCAGGAGTTTGCAAGTCATCAAGACTGGTTTATGAAGTAGCATACAAGAGGCCTGCCCCCTAAAATGGTGTAAGGTGAAAACTGACCATGGCACACACCCACTGAGGCACAAATCACCCACAAAGACATCACAGACATATTTTAAAAACTGCACTTTGAAGCTGGGCTTTAAAGGCATGGTGGTGCACGCAGCCTTTGATTTCAGCTCTTGAGAGGCAGAGGCAGGCAGATCTCTGAGTTCAAGGCCAGCCTGGTCTACAGATCAAGTGCCAGGACAGCCAGAGCCACATAGTGAGACGCTGTCTCAAAAAATCCAACCAACAAACCAGCAGCAACAACACACCAAACCAAACCAACAAACAAGAGAGAAAACTGAAAACAGCAGAGGACGTTGAGTGGGCGTGGGTACTCACACCTGCAATCCCAGCACTGCCTGGCTAAGACAGGAGGGTTAGTCCATGTTCAAGGCCAGCCTCGGTTACCGTGAGACTTTATTAACAGTATGGAGTTCCGACTTAGACATCCTGGCCACCTCTGTGGACACATGACTGGTGACCCCTCTTGCTCTAGACAGTTGGCAACAAGAGCAAGTGCTTGAGGGGGTATCATGGCTCCACCAGGATGGCACTCAGGACTCCCCAAAAGGGATGGGATTCCACACGGTCTAACTACCCACTAACCCAGAATCTGTGCATGGGGGCTGGGGCAGGGGGAGGGGTGTTTTTATAGAAATATCTAATTAAGAAACTTCTAAAATATATTTTTATTCAGCCCAAGAATTTCATAGATACATACATTTAAAAAAAAAAAAAAAGCCAGGGCAGTGGTGGTGCATGCCTTTAATCCCAGCACTTGGGAGGCAGAGGCAGGTGGATTTCTGAGTTCAAGACCAGCCTATCTACAGAGTGAGTTCCAGGACAACCAGGGCTACACAGAGAAACCCTGTCTCGAAAAACCAAAATAAAAAAGATTTCCACATTTTTATTTAATGTACGTGGGTTTTGCCTGCATGTAAGTCTGTGCACTCCAGAACCGGAATTACAGACGGTTATGAGCCACAATGTGGGTGCTGAGTATAGAACCCGGGTCCTCTGGAAGAAAGTCAGTGTGCTTACCCACTGAGCCATCTCTTCAGCCCATAAACAATGTTTCTCCTTCTTGTTTTAAACCATATTTACTTCCACTTAACCCTAGAAACCCTAAGAAGATCCTACATCACTTGAGTGCACCCTGAACCCAGTGGCAAGTATTCTTACGGGGACACACGGGACACAGTGTCACTGAGAATGTGAGAGCCGCCACACAGATAGGCAGGATCTGAAGCATGGCTCAGTGAGTGGGGGTGGGTGGGGTGTTGTAAGTCTTCAAAGTTAGACAGAGGTTGGGAAGCAGCTGAAGACCTGAGAATCGGAACACTACTGGAGAGGACCTAGGTCCCAGTTCATTGTTCCCTGGAGGACGGATCGTGCAGAGCATGCTGGCTGACCTTCTTCACCCTAGCTTACCTTCACCTTGTGCTCACACAGACTCATGACAAGAATCCACTAAGGCTGATCTGGATGCAGTCATTACTGGGCTCTCAACCCAGCCAACCTTGTACCCCTGGATGAGATCCAGAACTCAAAACCCAACAGGAAAGTCAACAGATCAATGTGTGTGGTACGTGTCTGTGTCCAACAGTGTGCATGCATGTGTAGACCAGAAGTCAACTTCAGTGCCTTCCTGGACCACTCACCACCTTTTTATTCTTTACTTTTGAGACAGGGTCTCGGGGGATGCAAACTGAACTCAAACTGTCCATGTAACTAAGGATGCTTCTGAGCTCCTGGTGCTCCTGAGTCCTGGATGCTCCTGTCTCCGCCTCATTTGTACTAGGGCTGTAGTCACGTGCTACCATACTTGGCTTCGAGGGTGTTAACTTTAAACAAATTATTTTATTATATTTATTTTTATCTTATGTTCATGGATGTTTTGCCTGCATGTGTGTCTGTATACTGTGTGCCTGGTGCCCTGGGAGGCCAAAGGAGGATTAGATCCCATGGGACTGGAGTTACAGACAGGTGAGGGCCACCATGTAAGCGCTAGTGAAGGAATCCAGGTCCTCTGTAAGGACAGCCAGTGCCGTCACCCTCTGAGCCGTCTCTCCAGCCCTAAAATGTTTAAAAGCCGATGATAGTGAATCCAACAAAAAATGCAAAGCGTCCAGAACACACACGCCTCTGGAGGGACCGTGTATCAGTCCAGCCTAGGAAAACTGAGCCTTTCAGAGACTGACATAGGCATCCCTCATGTGACCCAGCCATCTGACACCTACGTATTTGGCCCAGAGATATGAACCTGTGTTTACCCAAAAAAATGTTCCATGTTGTCCTAGTTAGGGTTACTACTGCTGAGATAAAGCACTGTGGCCAAAAGCAACCAGTGGAGGAAAGGGTTTATTCAGCTTACAGGTCCACACCAAGCAGGGCGGGAACCTGTCTGCAGAGGCCAAGGAGAGTACTGCTTGCTGGCTTGCTCCTTGTGTCTTGCTCAGCCTGTTTTCTTGTAGCACCCAGGACTACCGGTCCAGGGGTGGCACTACCTGCAATTGGTCTGTCCCTCCCCCCGTTGGTCACTAATTAAGAAAACGCCTCTATAGGCTTGCCTATAGCCAGATGTTATGGAGGCATTTTCTCAACTGAGGCTCCCACTCTGATGACTATAGATTGTGCACAAGTTGACATAAAACTAGCCAGTACGCATGTGCACACACTAATCTGTGTGTGCCCCAAACTTTTGAGAAAAAATTGGAATGCCATTTATCTGTGCAGTTCCCTTGCACATTGGACTACTGCTGAGGGCGGTCGAGAGGTAACCTTAGGAACTGGGTGTGGCAGTGCACACCGGTCATCTCAGTTCTGGAGAAGCTGACCAGGATCACTGTGAGTTTGAGGCCAGCCTGGGCTACAAAGTGAGAACCCTGCTTCAAAACCAAGCAAACAGGGCTGGAGAGCTGGCTCAGTGGTTAAGAGCACTGAGTGCTCTTCCAGAGGTCCTGAGTTCAATTCCCAGCAACCACATGGTGGCTCACAACCATCTGTAATGGGATTTGATGCCTTCTTCTGGTGTGTCTGAAGACAGCATACTCACAGACATAAAACAAAACAAAACATTCATTAAAGACAAAATGAAAAAGCAAGCAAACAAAGACCTGGGCTGGGTGATGTGCTTAGCATGTAGAAGGCCCTATGGCCAATGGTAAGCACAAAACCCCATGAGTATTGAAAAGAGGAAGAGGAACAGAGGGGGGAGGGTGCCCACAACAACATACAGAGATCTCGGATGCTCTGTACTAAGTCACGGCAAACCATCATGCAACACGGGAATTCATCTGTACAACCCCAGAGAAAGCCTGCAAGGGGGAAGGGTCTTTGTAGAGTGAAGTTATTGGTTAATCCCAAAGATGTGAGGGGAAAGACCACCGACCCAAATCATAGTGGCCAAGTTAATTAAAGCACACAATTAGTTCAAAGCAATCTTTTTAGTGGCGTATACAAGCTACTTTCCCTTAAAGTGGGGTTAGGACAAGATTTTTGTAGCTCAGGGCAAGGGCCTTTCCAAATGGGGGCATTTAGAGGTGAAACAGGCAGGGTTACAGGAGCAGAACATGAGCGGAACCAGTTAGTCATAAGGACCTCCCGGGACAAAAGACAGGATTGCAAGATGGCGGCAACAAAGTAGGCTTAACCTTTGAAACAAAGGTAGGGTTTCAAGATAGTTACAAACAACTTTTTGAAACAAAGACAGGATTGCCATCCCTGCAGCAGACACTACAGAATCTTTGTTTTTAAAGATTTATTTATTTTTTATTTATATGAGTACACTGTAGCTGTCTTCAGACACACACTAGAAGAGGGCATCGGATCCCATTACAGATGGTTGTGAGCCACCATGTAGTTGCTGGGAATTGAACTCAGGACAGAGAGCAGTCAGTGCTCTCAACGGCTGAGTCATCTCTCCAGCCCCTGCAGAAACTTTTGGGGTTAAAGTTACAGGCATAGCCTGATCCTTGAGGAACAGATTTAATCATAAACAGGATTGAACCTAGTTTGTGTTCACTATAAGATGGCCTTAAGCCTAAAATGGAGGCAGGCTGGTTCGTCACATTATTTATTTCTATTTTTATTCTATAATTTCACACATGCACTTTGATGATTCCCCCCCCCCCATATCCGTTATCCCTTTCCCCTCCCACTGAACCCTTTGTTACTTTAACAAGGGTTTACTCTTGGCCTACAACATTTAAGCATGGCCTGAATTTACCAGCTAGTGGCCACACCACTGAAGAATGTCTTCTCCCAGCAACCAGTAACTGCCTGTCCCTCTTCTCCACGGGCCTTACAGGGGGTCATGAAGATGTCCCATTTCGGGCTAACCCACGGGCACTGACTCTCGGTGCTTTTACTAGTCTCTGCCTCCACGAACCGTCACCCACTGCAGAAGCTTCTCTGGCCAAACCTGATGAAACACTTATCTATGAGCGTGAAAATACATATTTGGTCTTTTGACATCGTGTCCATATAGTAAAACAAAAATTGGACCGCGGGCCAGAAAGATGGCTCAGCGAGTACAGGAACTTGCCGCCAAGCCTGGGACCCACGTTGTGGAAGCAGGGAACTGACTTCCTAAGTGGGGAGGTTCGTGCGTGGAACTCGGGAAATTCCAGGTCAGCCACATTACCGCGGTGTCCAGAGTAGAAATCAGCGAGAATGAACGCGAGGCTTCAGTCTACCGGAGCAGGAGCAAGCCCATGCAGGTCTGAGCCACGCGTGCAAGGGTGATGGGCAGAGCCCGGCGGGGCGTGAACGCACGGGAACGCTCAGCCACCAGGGGGCGCTCCTCGCTGGTCCGAATTTTCTTTGCTGTAATGTGTATAAAATAACAACGTTTATTCTCCTGCGGTTCTTCAACTCGGATCACTGGCAACTTAGCCTCTAAGCTACAGAATAATCAGGTGATCGTGTGTCAATGTCAGAGGCAGGACACGGACAGTCTGGACTGGAGAGACGCTGAGCTGGCTCCCGAGCATGTGTCCTAGAGCCTGGATGTGGGTCCTGGGGAGGAAGGCCACTGTGTACTGCACTGGTAAGGGTTGGTGTGGGATCACTTGGCAATCCCTAACTAGCCAAAGTGCCGAAGGACTAGAGGACAGGTGAGGCAACCACACAGCTGATTGTAAAGACTTGCACCCGTTAAGAGCGCTGGCTGTTATTTCAGAGGACCCGGGTTCGATCCTCAGTACCCACAATTCAATCCCAAGGGATCTGATGCCGTCCTCTAGGCCCAAGGCCCTTAGGCACTCACCCACATGGTGCACAGACAGACATTCAAGCAAACTATCCATACACATAAAATAATAACAATAATAATCCTCTTGCCACTGCGGCGGTGAGGTCACAGAGTCTGCTGCGCCCCACTTTCTTGCAGCCTTGGCAGGAGGCTGAGGGAAGAGCCACAAAGAAACCGACAGCCTCAAACCCACTTCCTCGTCTCGTTTTTTTAAGCCACCTCTTTAATCACAAGACTACACATCAAACAAGTACCTTTCAAAGGCTGCACGGTACAGATTAAAGGGAACACAAGCCCAGGAAGGGTTAGGAACTGCGGAAAGGTCAGCTAGCAGGTGCGTGGAGCCCAATACAGGAGAGAGCAGCTCAGTCCTCACAAGGTGATGGAGCCAAATCTGCATGCCATTGTTTCTGGCAGGTCTATGTGTATGCGTGTTTGAATGTGTGTGGGCATATGCTTGTGTGAGAACACGTGTGAGACATGTGTGCATGAGCGTGTGAGCACATGTGTGCATGTGTGTATTTGCACATGTGTGTGAGCACGTGTGTGCATGCATGTGTGGGGTTGCATACGTATGTGTGTGTGAGCATATGTGTATATGAGCACACATGTGCACGTGTGTGTGAGCACATGCGTGTGTGAGCACATGTGTGTGTGAGGACATGTGTGTGCATGCGTTTGTGGGGGTCACGTGTGCATATGTGTGTGAGCACATGTGTGTGAGGACATGTGTGCAGGTGTATTTGCACATGTGTGTGAGCACATGTGTGCATGCATGTGTGGGATTGCATATGCATGCGTGTGTGAGCACATGTGTGTGAGGACATGTGTGCATGCCTGTGTGAGGACATGTGTGTGCATGCGTGGGGGGGTCACGTGTGCATGTGTGTGTGAGCACATGTGTGTGAGCACATGTGTACATGTGTGTGCGAGGACTTGTGTGTATATGGAGGCCTGAAGCCAACCTCAGGTGTCTCCTATGGCTGCTCTCTGCTTTATGAATTGAGGCAGTCTCTTGCTGAACCGGGAGCCTGCCCATGGCGGCTGGTCTAGCTGGCCAGTCTCTGCTTACCTGGCTTTTGTGTGCTTTAGAAGAGCTCTGCGGTCATGTTATTGAAGCAAGTGCTTTACCTACTGAGCCGTCCCCTCCTTCCCCCTTCCTTTCAGAGAGACAGGATTTCATACTAGCTCAGGTTGGCCTTGAATTTACAGTAATTCTCCGGCTTCAGTCACACCACACCCAGTTTTTTGTTTTGTTTTTGATAGTCTTGTAGTGTAGCCTAGGCTGGCTTAGAACTCACAGTCCTGCTGTCTTTGTCTCTCCAGCATAGCCTACCTGTGTGCCCACTGCAATGAGACTTCCCTTTAATTCAGAGTAGACAGGACACAGATGACACAAGCTTTGTGGGGTCACCTGTTGCAACTGATCGATAAAGCCCTGCCGTACTCTAGTCTCAAGTATTTTCAGTTAAGATTTTTCATTTTATTGTTTGTTTTGAAAAAGGGGGTATCACTGCAGCCCAGGCTAACCTAGCACTCACTATATAGCCAAGGATGGACCTTAAGTGCTGGGGTTACCAGCATGTACCATCACTCCCAGCTTATGAATTTTAAAATTAATTATTTTTAAATAAAAGATCAAAGACCTGGGTAAAGCTTAATGATCAAGGCAGTGGGATCTCTGAGTTCGAGGCCAGCCTGGTCTACAGAGTGAGTTCCAGGACAGCCAGGGCTACACAGAGAAACCCTGTCTCAAAAGAAAAAACAAAAAACAAACAAACAAAAAAAAAAAACTTCACTGTGCAGAAAATAGCTTCTGCCTTTGCCTCTGGAATTCTGGGATTTCAGGCGTGCACCCCACCCCAGGTCACTAGTATCTGTGCCTTTTCTCACCAACATCATGCAGCCTCTTATACCGCCCCCTAGGACTGTTTTAGTTTCAGAAGAAAATTCAGAGTAAAACTCTCCCTGGATCAGGGAAGGGAGGTGGTTAATCCTGAAGGACCTAGGGTTTGTGGTTTGGTTTGGTTTGGTTTTCTGGGGACAGGGTTTCTCTGTGTAAACCTGGCTGTCCTGCACTGTCTCCATTGACCAGACTGGCCTCCAGCCTCTGCCTCCTGGGCTTAAGATGTTTTAAAAAAAGACTTCAATTTGTGTGCATCAGGAAATGCAGAATCGTTGGAGCCCTCTTTGCCATGCTCTGTGTTCATAGAGGTCAAAACTTAAGCCGTGGGAAGTTGCCTGTGAGCAGCTGGAGGCACCGAGGCTGTCTCAGAGGTCTCTACTGTTTCTGCAGCTGCTGGGCAGAGCTTGAAGAAAGGACACCCCCCCCCCCCCGATGGCCTCCTTGTCACTCATCTCCCAAGGCCTGGGGACCTGGGGCACTGGTGGAGCCAGAGCAGAGGAAGTGAATAGACAAGGGGGGAGAGGCTTCCAACAGAAGTCCCTGAAAAATGAGATGGCAGAATCCACCCCCACCCCACACCCCGAATTTGCTCCTCTCACACTGAGGACTCTTGACTGGCCCCTGCAGCTGGGGACCCGAGTTCTGGCCCCAGCAATGCAGGGTTAAATGACTCCCAAGGTCGTGGTATTCCTAAGTGCTGGTACTTGAAGCCAAGTTGATCATAATCAAAGCTGTACCCAGAAGCACCCCAACCTGGGGCCCCAGGGGCAGCTTTCCACCTCCTAGGGTTGGGGGGGTGACGGGGGCCGCAAGCAGACCTGTCGGGAAAGCCTCTCTGTTTGCACACCTGAGCACACTCAGGCAGCTGGACCCTTCCCAGCCTGCACCGCCAGGCTCAGAAGTAGGAAGTACTCCAGCCTATACGTGACCTTGGGTAGGGGGCAGCGTGACTGAACGCCTTAACTAAGGGGTGCTGGGATGGAGGACGGGTGGGCACCACTATGCCCAGTGGGCTGCTGCTTTCATACTGAACTTGCAGCTGCTGAGTGAGGCACTGGAGAGGGTCCAGCAGAGCTGTAGCTGCCTTGTGAGACAGCTCCCCGGGACAGGGCAGAGGGCTGCTCATCAGAGAACAAGCATTCCTTAGCTAGGGTAAGCCCAGGGATTCCCAACAAGCACGGAAGGAAATCGTAGCGTAAGGACCTAAGACCCTTGTCGCCTAACCCTCACACCCGAGTTTGGGCAGGCCCCACAGCAGGTGACACAAATACCGTAGGTTCACCCCAGCTTTGCCTTGTCTCCGAGCTCAAGTCACTAGCTCAGATCTCCAGAGCTCTCAGGTAACAGTCTGATGCTAGGCATATGGCCATATGCAAAAGAAATGCACTGCAGGAGTTTTGAATTAACACAGACAGCACATGGAGATTCACGTTCCGACTCTTGAAGTCACTTCTGCCTGACAGATTAGAGGGCTCAGCTAACTTGCCTGGCTGATAACATGTACAGTTAGTCTTCCAGGGTCTTCCCCACACTTTTTCTTTTCTTTTCTTTTCTTTTCTTTTCTTTTCTTTTCTTTTCTTTTCTTTTCTTTTCTTTTCTTTTCTTTTCTTTTCTTTCTTTCTTTCTTTCTTTCTTTCTTTCTTTCTTTCTTTCTTTCTTTCTTTCTTTCTTTCTTTTTTGGGGGGATTTTTGAGACAGGGTTTCTCTGTGTAGCCCTGGCTGTCCTGGAACTCACTCTGTAGACCAGGCTGGCCTCGAACTCAGAAATCCGCCTGCCTCTGCCTCCCGAGTGCTGGGATTAAAGACGTGCGCCACCACCGCCCGGCCCCACACTTTTTCTTTATTAATTGATTTATTTATTCACGGTACATCCCAATATTAGCCCCCTCTCCTCCCTCCTTCATGCAGCTCCTCCCCCCCCCCACCTTTCCCCTCTTATTGGTGCTGCTGGGTATCAAACCTAGGACCTCATAAGTGCTGGGTGGGCAAGCACTCTACCACTGAACGACTTAGTCCCGGAGTGTATTGTCTTAACTGATAGCATGACCCACATTCCCGTGAACTCTCGAACATGAATGCACATGCGCGCGCGCGCATACACACACACACACACACACACACACACACACACACACACACACGCAGCTCACATGACCCTTGCCAACTATCTTATCAGGACCCTCCCCCAGCTGACAGACCACATCTGTGCCTGTTTGTGGCCAGTTGTACAGTGTGCAGAAGGCGGGTCACGTGTAGATAGGGCCCTTTTAAAGGCCCTCCGCCTCAGTTGGCTCTTGTCTTCTGCCATCTGAATTCCCAGCTCCCATCTGCCCCAGCTGTACCAGGCATCATGGAGAAGGCCCTTGTTCTTTTGTTTGTGGCCCTTGTTGCTGTGGTCTATGCAGCTCCCGGACCCCGGGGTCTTTTTATCAACCTGGTAAGGAGTCTCTGGGGAGCCCTCAGAGTCTTGGGGGGGGGGTTTGTAAGCATGACTTCTGACCTCTGGTGCCATCTAGCTAGGCATCTCTCCCTGAGTTCTCAGCTGTATTAGGAGCCTTTCCCTAGGTCATCTTCCCAAGAGAGACGGACGGAGGACAGCTCTGAACCCGACTTGACTGAGAGGGTGCTCTCTACAAAGACAGAGCCCTTGGTGGCGCACGCCTTTAATCCCAGCACTTGGGAGGCAGAGGCAGGTGGATGTCTGAGTTCGAGGCCAGCCTGGTCTACAGAGTGAGTTCCAGGACAGCCAGGGCTACACAGAGAAACCCTGTCTTGAAAAACCAAAAAAAAAAAAAAAAAAAAAAAGACAGAGTCCTAAGGCTTGTCTAGAACCCTGGATAGGAAGGTCCCATGGCTTACAGACTGACAACTTTCCAAGAAAGATCATGACAATGACTCGAGTCTCTACCTTTCTGTGTGCCCGACATGGTTCTAAGGGCCTGGGAGATGTGTAGCTCACCCTCACAGGATAGCACAGAGCCAGGCAGAGGAAGCTGGGGAAGCCGGCACTGGAGCCGGTGCTGGGACCCATGCTGCTTTCCTGTCATGCCTCAATGGGGCAAGCCCTGCATGGCCAGAAGCCCCAGGGAAGGCATGGGAGGTGGGCTAGTCCAGGACAGCCCAGGAATCTCTGGACATGTCTTCTGGACAAGGGTAGAGTCTTTTGTTCATTTGAGACAGGATCTCATTGGGTAGCCATGGTTTTCCTGGAACTTACTTTGTAGACCAGGCTAGCCTTGAATTCATAGAGAGCCACCTGACTCTGCCTGTCCAGTGCTGGGATTAAAGGCTAGTGCCTCCGTGCCCAGTAAGTGTGGGGTATTGTGTAGAGATGGCTGCTACATTCACAGGCTCCCCAAAGAAGCGTGTGATGCTTGTCTAAAATTTCACCTCTGGGGAGGCTGAGGCAGAACGTCATAGGTTGAGCCAGCCTGAGCTACGTAGTCACTGTCTGTGAGATCCTGTCTCATAAAAAGAAAGGAAGCAAGGAAATGTGGGGGACCCTGCTTTGGGGGTACTTGTGCGAGGCACCAAGGTGCCAGTGCCTGGCCAGGGTCACCAGTAGGACCTTGTAGGCCTGCACTCCTAGCCCAGGACAGCTTCTCTGCCACCTCCTACCTCCTGACATGAGTAGGGCACAGTGGCTCCAGACCCAGGGGTGACATTTCACAGGCACCTCATCAAGGGTGATGCTGGTTGTAGCTGTGGTGATGGGGGGGGGGGCTCTGGAGAATGCCATGGAGAGGGTTCGGGCTGACAGGTTTTCCCTGCAGGAGGATGGTGAGATCTGCGCAAACAGTGTGCAGTGTAAGAGCAAGTGCTGCCAGCATGACACCATCCTAGGCATCGCCCGTTGCACACACAAGGCCATGGAGAACAGCGAGTGCTCCCCAGAGGTGTGTGTGCTCCCTGGAGGCTTGGGGATGAGGGGGGGCACCTGGGCATAGAATGTTGAAGGAGTGAGGAGGGAGGTCTCAGGGTCAAAGGTTGAGCCCTTCCCATGACTCCACTTGACTTTCACAGTGGCCCCTAAGTATGTGTGTGTGTTCCCATTCCACAGGTGGGTAAATAGAGGCCCCTCTGAGCCAAAGTTAGTAGGAGTATTGGAGGAAGCCTAATCCATGGGCCCCTGGTGAGGCAGTCAGGAACACCCCGGGAAGTTCCCAGCCGAGTAGGGAGCAAAAGATAACCGAGTCTCCCACTATCTGTAACTCTGTTGTCCCTATCTCTGCAGACCCTCTATGGGATCTACTACAAGTGTCCCTGTGAGCGGGGCCTGTACTGTGAGGGGGACAGAAGCATCATCGGCGCCATCACCAACACCAACTATGGCGTCTGCTTCGACTCTAGGCGCTCCAAGCAGTGAGATCATGAAGTTAGCTGGGCCATCTCTCTCTCTCTCTCTCTCTCTCTCTCTCTCTCTCTCTCTCTCTCTCTCTCTCTCTCCCCCTCCCTCCCTCCGTCCCATCTGAGCCAGGTGTTGGCAATTAAAGCCTACTTGCAACCTTGCCCGCCTCTGCCTGTCTTTGCTGGGGTCCTCAGCCTGGTGATAGGCAGGACTAGGACCAGGCTTAAGAAGCAGGCTCCAGGCCCACAACCCCTCTGAGCCCTGGGGGGCAAGCAGGCAGGTGCCGACAGCACAGGCCTCCAATGGGGATTCACAGGGGCCCTGCATCTGATCAGGACAGTCCCCTGTTTTGCCTCTCCTCCTTTCAGGGGCTCCCATTTTAGTTGTGCTAGCTCGCTGACACCACCCAGGTGCTAATGGGTCCAACCACTAGCAACTGCAGTGGCCCTGGGAGGAAGAATTTATTGTTTCTACTTCATAAAGATATTGAACTTCTACTTCATAATTCTACTTCATAAAGATATTGAATATATATATATATATATATATATATATATATTTATTTATTTTTATTTATTTATTTTTTCTCTTGGGAGCCATCAAATTCTAGTTAGGGCCAGTGACACAGCCTAGTGTGTAAGGCACTTGATACCAAGCCAGCCTGAGGTTTTTGGGGACACACATGGTGGAAGGAAAAGAAACACAAGTTTCTCTCTGACTACCACACATGTGACATGCTGCACGAGGCCACACATACATACACACTCCTACACACGTATACACTCATAGACATACTCATACACACACATATACGCATATGCACACATTTACACAAACAGCACACACATGAATGAATGAATGAATGAGTAAATAAATGTAATTTAAAAAAAAACCCACAAGTTAATTAGGAAGCAGTAAGGCCCAAGGAGAAGCTAACTATCCCCTGAGTTGGGGTGTATGGGTATCAAAACTCAGGTGCTGCTCCCCAAGTCCGTAGTTCTGGGATCATTGATGCCTCTAGATACTGCGTGGTCTCCTCCCTTCAGACCACATTCAGGTGCAAAGCCCACATCATTGTAGCTTCACTAAATGGGGCATTAAGGTCTCACCACCCCAGAAGTGGGGACACAGGAAGTGCTGGCTTGTGTCTGCTGGGTTAGGGGCCACTCCTAGCATCAGACTCCTTCAGTATGTTCTGAAGTAGGGAGTAGGGGGTTGGGGAGATGTCAGGGAGAGCGTTTCTCAACCTGTGGATCAAGACCCCTTTGGGGGTTGAACAACCTTTTTACAGGGGTTGGATATCAGACATCCTGCATGTCAGATATTTATGTTATAATCCATAACAGTAGCAAAATTACGGTTATGAAATAGCGATGAAAATAATTTAATGCTTGGGAGAGGTCACCCCAACATGAGGAACTGAATTATTTTTGAGGCAGGGACTCATCGTGTAGCTCTAGTTAGCCTAGAACTCACAATGTAGACTAGGCTGGCCTTGAACTCATAGAGATCCATGTGCTTCTGGCTCTTGAATGCTGGGACTAACTACATGTAAAACTATGCTGATGACTTATTTATTTTATGGATGAAGAAAAGTGTATACATAGGTTCAAAGGTCAGAGGGCAAATTCCATGTACAGGTCCCGGGTATCAAACTCAGGGCATCAAGCTTTGCAGCAAGCACCTGTTAAGTCATCTTGCCAGCCCAGATTTCAGAACAGGTGACTCTGCGCCTCAAGTTTGCTGGGAGAAAGGTTTGTTTAAGTAGCCACAGTGATTGGCAGTCCTTCATTTCTGTGAAACCCAACCCCCTTGGCACTTCTGCACACTGAAGATACTTTCCTCATGCCCTGAGGAGCCTAAAATACCATGGGCACTGTGGTGAGTCTAGATACATGCAAAAGCACCACTGTGGCTCTCTTTCAAGGCCAAGTGTGTCTCCTGCCTCTGCACCTAGCCTGCACCATAGAAGGGGAGCGGCTTTGTGCCTCTTTCTTTCTTTCTTCTTTCTTTCTTTTTATTGACTTTTCGAAACAGGGTTTCTCTGTCTAGGCCTGGCTGTCCTGGAACTCACGTTGTAGACCAGGCTGGCCTCGAACTCAGAAATCCGCCTGCCTCTGCCTCCCAAGTGCTGGGATTAAAGGCATGTACCACCACTGCCCAGCGTCCCCTCTTTCTTGATAGTGGAACCCGAGTATTACTTGAGAGGCAGTAAGCCCAGCTCTAGGAGAAGGATCACAAATTCTCAGTCAGGGCCATCCAGCCTCCCTTGCAGCTAGACTTGTTTAGACACAATCGTGGGCATTATGATAGGAAAAAGAGTTTGCCTTGAGTGGCAGTTCCCAACCTCTCTAATCCTGAGAAAAGTGGCTCATATCCAGTATGTGCTCAATAAGTGGGGTGAGCCCAGTGAGCTCAGGGGCTGTGTCCCCTCATCTCTCTGACAGCCATAGCCCTACCCCTAGGACCAGAGCCTTTCTTGTTTCTCCTAGTCGTCCTGGACCCAACATTCACTGTTAGACCACTTGCTGCTTTCTCCTGCCAGTCTCAGAGGCTGCCTGCCCTCCCAGACAGAACAGCTTTAGGGCAGTGGTAGACGGAGAGGAGATATAATCAAAACAAGCTGGTGCTGGGGAAGGGGGAGGCGCTGTTGCTGTGGTTACATAGGGTGGTCCAAAAGTGAAGGGCTCTTTTAGGGTACAGCTAAAGGCTTGGCCCCTAGTGGGTCATGACCTTATAATCAAAGGCTGGGAGGAGAGGTCCTGTGGACCTATGGTTCTGGACTAGCAGGAGAAACGGGCCAGAAGAAACAGCAATGAGTGGGTGCTATGCAGGACTACTGTCCTAGCTAAACAGCAGTCATCTTTAGGAGTTCAGCTGCACTGGCGGTTGAAGTTCACTCAAAGAAGACTGTAGAGTGTAGGTCATGTGACTATCACCTGACTCTCCAGTCGCTCCTCCCTGACAACTGTTTGCAATTCTGCCCTAATTGCTTGAGGCCCGGAGAAGGAATGGTCTGAGGGAAGAGAATGAAGTAGATTAGGGCAAGGGGCTTCTTCATCTTTGAAGCCACAATGAAGCCAATGTAGGAGCGAGAGTGGGGGCTGGGGCAGACTTCCAAGGCAGCAGCTGCTTTGGGGTCACCTACGCTCCTGTCCGTAGCCCCGTCCCCTACTCTCTAAGTATGCACAATGAACCCAAGTTCTGAGGTGCTGGGGAGGAGGGTGGTGGAAGGGAACTTTGGTTTATTGTCAGGACCTTATTGGGTGGAGAGAGGGGTTTAGTCCCTTCCCATCCAGTTCTGTTACAATGTAGAACTCCTTGTAACAAAGTAGAAAGTCCTTGTTACAAGGTAGAAAGTCCTTAGAAAGTCCTTGTTCTGAGAACAATGGAGAACCCCTGGATGGCATCACTTTTTTCAAAGCGGGAGGAAACCTCTGGCCACCTGTAGGATTTGATTTAAACTCCAGCCTCACCTACTCTGGCTGTCTGATCCCAACATTCAGAAGGTGGAGGCAAGCCGGGCAGTGGTGGCGCACGCCTTTGATCCCAGCACTTGGGAGGCAGAGGCAGGCAGATTTCTGTGTTCGAGGCCAGCCTGGTCTACAGAGTGACTTCTAGGACAGCCAGGGCTACACAGAGAAACCCTGTCTCGAGAAAAAAAAAAAAAAAAAAAAAAAGAGAAGGTGGAGGCAGGAGGATCAGGAGTTCAGCTTGAGTTTGAGCCCAGCCTCCTGAGTGTCAGGATTACAGGTGGGCATACACTACCATGACCAGAAAAGGTGGGTTTTTGCTTGCACAGTGTCTGCTGAATCCAAGGCTGTTCTCTGTGTAGTAGCCTGAAAATCCAGGTCTCTCATAGTTCCCAGGGTCACAGCAAGGGGAGAGACTTGGAGAATCAAGTGCTTTCTAGATGCCCACAGATACCAAATACAACTCCCCTGCCCCACTACTTGAGGCTGATAATGCTATCTATGTCCAGAAACTGTGGACATTTCATAGATTCCAGCATGGAGCATTCAGTGGGAGACAGGGGACAATGACAGGACACTCTGTAGTGGCTGAAAGAGTCAGGGTGAGCATCTCCTGGAACCACTCTTAGTATGTATGGCCTGAACTTTGTAGTGTCTATGGAGGGCTGTGGGCTGTGTGGTTTATTTCCCTCCCACACGTGGGGCCAGTGGGAAGTAGGTTTGAGGACATTGGCCAAACATCAGGGCTAGGATTCCTCTCTTGTTCCAGGATTACTCTTTTTTTCTGCTCTGTCCAAAGACTACACATCACTTCCTTTGGCCAAGCAGAAACATCCCAAGGAAGGGGGCAGTGGTGGATATGACGTATTCTCTCTGCTGCCTTGGACAAGGGGGAGATGGGGAAAAGGCTAAATGAGTAATGGCATCATTTTAGGAAAGAGGCTTCTCTAGCCGCTCTCCTGGAACTTGAAGCCATCCTCCTGCCTTAGCCTCCTGAGTGCTAGAATTACAGGCATGAGCCACCACCTCTGGCTTACTGCACAGTGCCAACACTACTAGGTGAGTACCACTGACATTTAAATGTCCTCATTGTAGAAATTTTAAATCCCAATCCAGGGTTTCTACTTGCCTTTGACCATTTAGTTCCTGGATAAAAAACACACACAAGCTTTATATTTACAATAAGCCCTAATCAGCACTAGAGCTGGGCAGATATTTAACTTCTCTACTATTAAAACCGATTTCCTATTAATAACCCTGAGTTATTACTTATGATCTTTCATCTGGGCCACTCTTTTCTTTTTTTTTTTTTTTTTTTTGGTTTTGGTTTTTCGAGACAGGGTTTCTCTAGCCCTGGCTGTCCTGGAACTCACTCTGTAGACCAGGCTGGCCTCGAACTCAGAAATCCACCTGCCTCTGCCTCCCAAGTGCTGGGATCAAAGGCATGCACCACCACTGCCCGGCCACTCTTGCATTTAAAAAAAAAAGGATGGTGTGTGTGTGTACATGTGCATGCACCCCCCCCCCATCCCTAAGGTCACATGGGCGCAGTATCGGCAGAGGCCAGAAGAGGGCAGCAGAATCCCTAACTTGGAGTTACTGGTCCTTGTGAGCCACCCTATGTGGGTGTTGGGAACTGAATTCCCGGGGCCTCTGGAAGAGCAGGAAGCACTCTTAACTACTCAGCCATCTCTCTAGCCTCACATTCTCCCCCTCCCCCTCCCCTCCCCC
>CM052720.1:42779765-42867115 GCA_028551405.1 Uromys caudimaculatus
AGCCCTGGCTGTCCTGGAACTCACTCTGTAGACCAGGCTGGCCTTGAACTCAGAAACCGGCCTGCCTCTGCCTCCCAAGTGCTGGGATTAAAGGCGTGCGCCACCACTGCCCGGCTTAGCCTCACATTCTTGCATTAAAATTTTAAAATATACTTTGCGTGTGACACACACATGCTGAGCTGCACATGTGGATGTCAGAGGAGAACTTTTGGAATTCCATCTCACCTATCATGTGACACCTGGGGACTGAACTCAGGTCCTTAGGCTTGGCAGCAAGCGCCTCTTCTCAGCAAGCTGAGTCATCTTGTTAGCCCATGCTCTTGCATCTATACACCCCTACACATTTGAACACACCTCCAGTGTCCTCCACCCTTTTGTTCTCCCCACAAAATATCCCCCCACTCTGTATCTCCCCACCACACACTTCCAGCCTCACCTTCAGTCCCACCCCTCCCCAGGAAACTCTCCATCCCATCCCTAGTCCCCCCCAAGGCCTTAGGCAAAAACAAGCCCTGGAGAGACTCTCTTTGTGCCTCAGTGTCCCCTTTTGCCTTTCCCACAAAGGGCAGACAGACACCAGAACCAGGAAGTGACTTTAATGCTCAGGAGTAGATGTGGGGGTGAGGAGGGAGACACCTGTGGAGGGAGCGTGCAGCAGCAGGGGCCAGGAGCTGCCTGCTTGTGTCATCTTCTATATCATTTGACACCGGCGGGAGCACGTGGGGTCCTTAGAATGACAGCTCAAGCCAGTCCGACAGGGACACATGATGTTCAGGCTCCCCTTGGTCTGTGGGAGAGGAAGGATGTGAATTGAGGGGATTACATTTGTGGGGGTTGGGGGAAGAATGTACATAGTGGTGGGAGATGCCCCGATCCGAGGTTCCACGTCTTGTGACCATGAACACGGCCTGGGTCATATCCTTTCCTCCTCTGTCCAGCGTGGGATAGCAGCTGTCCTGATATATATATATATATATATATATATATATATTCAATTTTTAACATGTTTGCCTACATGTTGGAATATGTCTGCATGCCCGTTACATTGCCTGGAACTAGAGTTACACAGGGTTGTGAGCCACCATGTGGGTGCTGGGAATGGAACCCCATCCTGGCAAGAACAAGTGCTTTTCACTGATGAGCCATCTCTCCCCCCACCCCATCCCCACTGGATTTTCTTGTTAATATAAGCTAGAGTCACCTGCGACGGGAGAACCTTAGTTAAGGAATTAACTCCCTTAGATTGGCCCATGGCAATCTGTGAGAGATTGTCTGAATGATTGGCACGGCAGGGCCAAGCCCACTGTGGGCGGTGCCATCCCTAGGCAGGTGAACCTGATATGAAAGGCTAAGTGTGAGCCAGGCAGTGGTGGCGCACGCCTTTAATCCCAGCACTCGGGAGGCAGAGGTGGTGGATTTCTGAGTTCGAGGCCAGCCTGGTCTACAGAGTGAGTTCCAGGACAGCCAGGGCTACACAGAGAAACCCTGTCTCAAAAAAACCAAAGAAAGAAAGGAAGGCTAAGCATGAGCCTGGTAGTGAGCCTTGGGGCAGTGTTTCTTCCTGGTCTGTATTTCAGTTCCTGCACAGTGTCCCTTGGTGATGGACTGTGACCTGGAAGTGTAAACAGTAACATGCTTTCTCCTCCCTGAGTTGGTTTTTGGTCTTGATGTTTTCACAGCAACAAAAAAGCAACCTGGAACAATTCTCACTGTTCTAGGGGGGGAGATACAATGTACCAAGTGGCCTCTAATAAAGAGATTCTCCGGGCCACCGTGGGGCCCTGGCTGGTTCCTTTAAGCTCTGGCAGTGGACCAGGCCAGGATATGGAGTAGGAGACTTTGGGCCCAGGGCCATGGAGTAGGAAGAAGACCTTCTATGCCTTTGTGTCTTCCAGTTAACCGCATCCTGCTTGAGTGAACCCCGTGTAAACTTTCTCCAGCCACTTCATGAGGGAGACACATTAGTCCCACTTACTGGATAAGGAAACAGAAGGTCAGAGCAGTCCTAAAGGCAGCCAGGATGTAAGTCTGGATCCCGGAAAGTGGAGGTCCTAGCTAGCCCTGCACCCTCCCAGGTCACGGGTACTAGGTTAGGGTCCTATCCTTCTCACCTAGAAGAGGTTAGGGAAAAGATTCCCATTTAGCAAGCATCTGGTATGCAGCAAGCACCTACTATGTACACTCACTGGGGGGGGAAGGGGGCTTCCTAGGGGGAAGGGAATGTGACTCAATGAGTCTTTGCAATTTCCCCTTCCTTGAGGCAGCCCAGAATGTAGGAATACTGCTTAGAAGGGATATTGTTGGATATTATTGGTAGTGGGGACAGGGCGCCCCAAGAGGCAGGGAGGGGCAGAGGCATCTATTTCTGCCGTTTTTTATAACCTCCCCCACTCCTTCTCTGCTTGCCGGTGTCTCACCTGTGGTAAGCACCCCATACCTACGCGGGACTTGGAGGTGCAGAAGGCTCCATTTCTTTCCAGGTCTATGAGGCAGCAGTCACTATGGCACTGGGTGTGGTGGACACACTTGTCTCCGTTAGCCTGTAGAAATAGCCCCTAGGTTACCAGCTCTTGTCTACAGGAGGATGACAGAGGTCCTGGCATTGCCCAAGAACCGGGGGTCCAAGAGGGGAAGCCATGAGATTGCCACCGCATCCCCCCTCCCCCATCCAGGTTATCCCTCCCAGAAGCCGGACTTGACTGAGCAAAAAACAGGATTAGGAGCTGAGCATCCTGCCCAGGGCCTCCATGGCTCCCAGACCACAAATCTAATAGCTGGTGGGCATGAAGAGAAGGGGCAAGATGGCTCAGCCAGCAAAGGTGTGATCTCAGTTCAATCCCGGGACTGAATAAAGACGGGAGGAGAAAGCAGACACCATTGAAATGTTCCTGACCTCACACGCACAGACATAGGAACTTTTAGAATTTAAAAAAAAAAAAAAATGGAGGAGAGAAAGGGGAGAGGAAGACTTTGCATCTAGAAGGGTCCCTGCGTCTTGGAGCAGGGCAGGGGAAACCCCAGAATCAGCGGGTAGAGGGGGTTTGGCATAGTGGGAGAGGGGTGGTGAGTCTAGAGCTGAGAACGCAGACAAGGACTGGGCCAGGGACACTGTCTCTAGTTCAGGAAAAGGGAATGAAACCAGGGCTGTGCAGTACACTTACGGTCCCCGGACTCCAGACGGGGCGTGGATCCTACAGTCCTCAGTCCCCACCTTTCCATCACAGGGCGAGTCAAGGGTAATGCTCACCTTTTTAAGATCTGAGTTTTTGTATGTCAGGGTCCCAGCAAGCAAAGTCAGCACGGTGACCAAGGCCTGAGCGAAGGCCATGATGGCCTGGGTGGCCGCAAACTCCATGAACACGGTTGGGGTATGTCCCTCTCACTGTGGGGGTGGAGCCAGCCAGCGTGGGCCCGATGGTCACAGACTGTCCTGCTCAGTGGATGTGGGACGAGGACTTCTGACTTCCAGGTTAGGCCTTGGCAGACTCTGGAGGGGCTGGAGGGACAAAAGGCACTGGACTAATGGGGCATTTGTGCTGTGGAGCCTGGGGGCTTTATACGGGCTACTTTGAAACACAGACTTGGAACTGTAAAGGAAAACTTTCTTTTCTTTGCTCATCTCGAGAGTAGCGAGTTTGAAGGGATATACAGAGCTGCCAAGCTCACCAAGGAACCAGGGCCAGAACCCTTGGAGGGAAAGAGGTCAGTAGCAAGTTCCTACCCAGAATGCCTAGGGCGGCAAAGCATCCCTGTGGCAGGCGAGTGAGACATTTGGTTCTAATGGGGACCTGGGCTGAGGCAGGAGGACCGGGGTTTCTGGGCAGGGGCAGGTGGGATGAAGGTGAGGCAGGAGAATGTGCAGAGCTGTCGAGAGAGGCCCAAGGAGGGGGGGTGAGCAGAGAACTCAGGGTGGTTATTTGGGGAAGCTGACTGGGACCCGGAATCCAGCTGCAGTGACTTCTCTGAGGAAAGCTATTGACTGTGGGGCAAATATTGGGACCAGGGACTCTAGCCTGTAACCCTGAGTACAGGACGAGGCTAGTTGTCCCAATCTATGAGGACAGCAGCCTTGAAGGACAGCTGGTGCTAACTTCCAGTCACCCCTTCAGCCCCTATACACATTCCTGGAGCAGGGCAGGACTGGGACATGCAATGTGCTCTTATTCCCTCTTCAGGTCCTGCTGGCCCACAGGTCTCAGAGGAAGTGACCCAGAAGAAGCTACCTGAGCTGACAGAGCTGGTCTCCAGATCTGGCTGACCTTTAACCCCTGTAGGCACCTTGGATGACAGAAGTCGACAGTCCTACCTTGTAGCCAGGTATGTTGTCCCATAGCTTGACCCCTAAAGCAGGGTACTGTTTCTAAAAAGATGGTCTATGGCAGGGGAGTTCCTCAGTAGGGCCAGAGAGAGTTCTATGTAACCTCTGCTCAGGTGAGATTTGCTCACACAACCTCAGGGAAGCCAAGAGCTGATGTTCTACTTAGATGGCCCATATGTGGGCTGGATGCTTGCATTCTCTGACCTTGTCTCTTCTTTACCCCCCCCCCCCCCCCGTTCCCTCCATGAGTCTGAACATTGATATCCAGCCACTTTGTCAGTGAAGGCTCCTCCCTTCATTACCAAGAGGTAAGAGAAAGGATCTCAAGCCAAACTAACTTAAACTTCATTTGTTATTGTTTATTCTAAAATCAAAGTCTCCTGATTCCCCGGCTGGTCTTGAACTCTGTAGGTTGTGATTATGATAGTTGGGTTAAGCTGTTTACTGCCAAACATGATGGCCTGAGTTCAATCCCCGGGCCCACATGGTGAAAGAAGAGAGCCAACTCTCGCAAATTGTTCTCTGACCTTGAGAGAAGGGACATGGCATACACACACACACACACACACACACACACACACACACTCCAGCGCCTGCCTTGTGAGTACTGGGGTCCCAGGCACCCACTACCATACCCAGTTTGGTGGCTTGACACCGTGCCTCCTTTCTGTGGTGCTAAGGACTGAACCCAGAGCTTTGAGCCTCCAAATCTAACGTTTTATATGTAAAATCCCAAAGAAACAGTTCTGCGTCTGCAGACACGCAAAGCCAGGATAGCAAAGACATAGACACACTGATATCCTGAGGTGTCTCGCCTCTGTGCCTGGCTCTGTGGAGACCTCGTGTCCCTTCAGGGGAAGAGATCGATTCTCATCGTACAGCCCTGGCTGGCCTGGAATTTGGTTTGTAGAGCAGGCTGACCTAGAATTCACAGGGACCCACTGTTGTCTGAGTGCCCCAGCACTCAGGGGTGGTGTTTGGTTTGTTTGTTTGTTTGTTTTATAATGAGAATACACATGCCACAGTGCAAACATGGAGATTAAAGAGAACAACTTAGAGCTACTCTCTCCTGCCATTTAGGCTCTAGGATCTAAACTCAGGTCGCCTTGGCTGCAAGCACCTTTAACCAGTGAGCCTTCCCTACAGCCATCTTTCAGTTTTTTTGAGGCAGGGTCTCATATGACTTGAACTCTGATCCTCTTGCCTCTGTTTTCTATGTGTGAGGATTACATGCAAGTACCTCCACACAGAAGGATATGGCGTTTTGGCCACTTTAATTTTGTTCTGAGATAGGGTTCCACTTTGTAGCCCAGGCTGACCTGGAACTCATTATGTAGTCCAGGTTGGCTTCAAATTCATGGCAATCCTCCTGCCTCAGCCTCCCAAGTATTTCGATTGTGGTGTGAGCCACCACACCCAGCTCTGAGGTTTTTTATTTTATTCTCTTTGGTCTTTTAAATAAAAATGCTAGTGCCCAGCATTTGGGAGGCAGAGGCAGGTGGACTACTGAGTTCGAGGCCATCCTGGTTGGTCTACAGAGTTCCAGGACAGCCAGGCTACACAGAGAAACCCTGTCTTGAAAAACCAAAAAAAAAAAAAAAAGCTAGTGGTGATCCGTCAGCTGGTTTCTACTGCCCCCTGGTGGTACACCCATTCTTCCACCACCACA
Organism: Uromys caudimaculatus; assembly: GCA_028551405.1. Lineage (NCBI taxonomy): Eukaryota > Metazoa > Chordata > Mammalia > Rodentia > Muridae > Uromys > Uromys caudimaculatus. The sequence continues at coordinate 42,785,753 of CM052720.1, forward strand.
TCGGGTCCCCCTGGTTTGTCCGACCACCTTCCTGTAGCCATTTGTCTGTCTCCACCAGCTAATTGCGTAACTTCCCTGAATTCTTAAGTGACCCCCTACCCCTCAGTGGGGTTGAGGGTCCAGTGGACCAGTCCTACACGTCCAGCCTGAGAATTCATTATGAAGGAGTTACTTCATAATGGCCTAATTCACCCAGAGTCCTCAAAGTTGTTATGGTCTCTCCCCCCCCCCCCCACTCCTAAGCGGGCAGCAGACCTGACCTTCAAGAGCCAGTGACAGAGGCAGAGCTGACTGCAGAGAAAGTACAGATAAACCCACTTCTGGAAAGTCCTACAGATGCTTCTGCGGTCCCTTAAGCCTATTCAGTCAGTATATGCACGACTGAGCCACACCATCCGACTGCTGGGGACCTGGTCCTCTGAGCAGGACAGCTGCCTTCTTCATGGGATCAGGTGTGCCTGCTTGCAAGCAAACATCACCAACAGGCCTGTTAACTACCTCAGAGGAGCAGGAAGGATCACGGGGCCATCTGAGATTCCAGCCACCTTCCTCTGGCCTTCTTGGCATTTGTATACAATTGTGCCCTGATTTCACATGGCTGGGAGCCTGGGTGGGGGTCAGAGAATACTGGCTGGGAATGGAACTAAGCCGGGCTCATTTTTGGCTCAGAAGCAGCTGCTCTTTAGGCTGGGAGAAGACATTCCAGTGGGGCTGCTTTGGGGTTTGTTCATGATCCTGTTAGCATCCCAGCTCCTTCAGACTGTCCATGTGACTTTCTGTGGCCTCTCTCTCTCTCTCTCTCTCTCTCTCTCTCTCTCTCTCTCTCTCTCTCTCTCTTGCCTGAAACTTCTCTGAGAGCCTGGTCAGCCAGTGAGCCCCAAGATCTCCACTGGGTCTCCCTAGTTCTGTGGTCACAAGCACACCCTGTGCCTGGGGTTCTGTTGTTACTGCTTCTTGTGTCTTTGGGTGCTTTGCCTGCATGTATGTCTGTGCATCACACGTGTGCCTTGTGCCCTTCCAAGGTCAGAGTTGTTGTTGGCTCCCTCGAACCAGAGTCAGTTGTGAGCCGACACGTGAATGCTGGGACTTGAACTCAGGACCTCTGAAAGAGCAGCCCGTGCCCTTAAGCACTGAGCCATCTCGCCAGCCCTATTTTTTGTTGTGGTTGTTGCTGTTTTGTTTGTTGTTGATGTTACTGCTGCTTTGTTTTTCTTTTTTCCACATCTAAGATTTTACTGGTTATGGATCAGTACACAGTCACTAAGATTCTTAACACATGTACTAAACTCCAGAGTCACATAGTGTTCCCTCAGAACAGTCACTCAGCGATGGTCCCACCTCAAGCTTGGCAAGTTTCCCATAAGCCCTTGCAGAGCAGTCAGACGCTCAGGATCTTCCCTCGGCTGAATGAATCATGGTTTTATGGCACACACGGTACATACTCAACTTTTCCGTCTTCCACAGCTCATTTTTAGGAAAGTGGGCTGCTGTGACCAGAGCCATCCCAGTCCTGGCAGGGCAAGGATCAGGAAGATGCTGTATAGGAGACAAGACTGGATGTAATTTAAAATATTCTAGACACAGGCTGGAAAGATGGCTCAGCTGCTGGAGGACAGGCTCACAACCAAAAATGCAAGAGTTCCAGAAGTTCCCAGTACTCATGGCTGCCTCTCCAGCTACAAAAACAACAACAAAAAACAAACAAGCAAAAAAAAAAAAAAAAAAAAAACCAATCCAGACACAAAGGCCCAACTGAGACTCCAGTGTGTAGCTGAGGGTGCTTTGTGCCCCTTGCTGTAGGATGTTAGCTGTCCCCTCTGTGGGATGTTACTCTGACTCCAGGGACAGACAGTCCCCTGGTTGTACCAAAAGCTAAGCCACCAAATGATTTCACCTTTTGTTTGTTTGTTTGTGTTTGTTTTTGTTTTTCGAGACAGGGTTTCTCTGTGTAGCCCTGGCTGTCCTGGAACTCACTCTGTAGACCAGGCTGGCCTCCAACTCAGAAATCCACCTGCCTCTGCCTCCCAAGTGCTGGGATTTAAGGTGTATGCCATAATAACCCAGCTATTTTTTTTTCTTCCTTCAAATGTTTCTAAAGCTACTAAAAAATTCACACTTAAAAATAGTTGATAAAAATATTCCTCTGGAGCCAGGCAGTGATGGCACACGCCTTTAATCCCAGCACTTGGGAGGCAGAGGCAGGCAGATTTCTGAGTTCAAGGCCAGCTACAGAGTAAGTTCCAGGACAGCCAGGGCTACACAGAGAAACCCTGTCTCGAAAAACCAAAAAAAAAAAAAAAAAAAAAAAAAAACCTCTGGACTCTACAAGGAGGGAGGCAGGGCCCTGACAGACACAATGTGTGGCTGCTCACTCTTGCATCCTCCGTCTTTGCAGAGGCAGGCTGGACTCTTGTTCTTGGTCTGCCTTTCTGCGGGCAGATCTGTAGTTCGCTGTCAGCCACCTTGGCCTGTGTACTGGCTGGTTTTGTGTCAACTTGACACAAACTGGAGTTATCACAGAGAAAGGAGCTTCAGGTGAGGAAATGCCTCCATGAGATCCAGCTGTAAGGCATTTTCTCAATTAGTGATCAAGGGGGGAGGGCCCCTTGTGGGTGCTGCCATCCCTGGGCCGGTAGTCTTGGGTTCTATAAGAAAGCAGGCTGAGCAATCCAGGAGAAGCAAGCCAGTAAGGAACATCCCTCCATGGCCTCTGCATCAGCTCCTGCTTCCTGCCCTGCTTGAGTTCTAGTCCTGATTTCCTTTGGTGATGAACAGCAGCATGGAAGTGTAAGCTGAATAAACCCTTTCCTCCCCAACTTGCTTCTTGGTCCTGATGTTTGTGCAGGAATAGAAAACCTGACTAAGACAGCCTGTTTGCCTCTTGCTCCCCTCTTCCCTCAGTCTGCATTTTCCTGACTGATGATATATTCTTTCCCAGGGTCTTTTTTGGCTTTGTGTCCACCTCAGCAGGAGCATGGTGGGTCCCAGAGCTGTCTAGAGGCCTCCGGACCACTGCAAGCCTGTGGTTCTGGGAATAGAACCAGACCGGGTCCTTCCAGCTTCTCCCTGGGCCTCTGTCTTTTAACCACTAACCAGAACTGAGTAGATGGTTCTCTTTGTGTGTTCTATGATCCTCAAAATGTAGAGAAAAGCCACAGGGCTATACTAGCCACCTGAGATGAGTCTGAGGGCTATGGTTACCACCTGCCTTGAATGTCAGTGTTTCTTCTCAAAGATGTTAAAGACAGAAATCCTCAAGAGAAAACTAACTTTGAAGTAACTAAAATATAATACTTTTTCTTTTAGAATGACATTTTTTTGGTTTTTGTTTGTTTGTTTGTTTGTTTTGTTTTTTTTCGAGACAGGGTTTGTCTGTGTAGCCCTGGCTGTCCTGGAACTCACTCTGTAGACCAGGCTGGCCTCGAACTCAGAAATCCACCTGCCTCTGCCAAGTGCTGGGATTAAAGGCGTGCGCCACCACGGCAGGCTAAGAATGACATTTATTAGATGTGCACATCCCAGTCACAGCATACACATGGAGGTCAGAGGTCAGCTTTCAGGAGCCAGTCCTCTCCTGCCGTGGGATTGCTGAGGATTGGACTCAGATCCTGCGGCTTAGCAGCCAGCACCTCTACCCACTGAGCCCTCTCACAGGCCCCAGACAGGCTTTTTTCTACATTCTACTTTAGAATCCACAGTATTCAGAATTGTTTCCAGTCTGGCAGACTTGCTCTGGGGAAGCCAAACGCTATGACCTGGAGACTCTCGAGCATCCTGCGGAGAGAAAGTGGGGTCTCTTGGGGGGGTACCCTCCAGTCCTGGGCAAGGCTGGGCCAACCAAGCTTGATGAAACAAGAGGAGCAACCAAGACACTCCAAGTTCCTGAGGTAACAAACGATTGTTGGCTTTTGTTCTTGTCTCTCCCAGGGGCTGTCACCCCGGAGAAGTGACGATCTTTGTCTTTCCCGGAGGACCTCACAGTACAGCTGCTCTGAGGCCGTCCTAATGCCAATGGGTTCACAAGTGCTATGTTGCTATTCATTTTACACACAAGGAGACTGAAGCTCAGACAGGGTTCATGCCTCATCCCGGGTCACACAGCTGGCAAATAGCAGGGCTAGGATTCGAACCCAGCACTCTGGACTCCAGCCTTCTCCCTCTTAGCTAGTCTGTTATTCTCGGTCCCTTGTTGTCACCAGATAGTTGCAGCTCCTCAGTGCAGCCTCATTTCTGATGTAAACTTTGAGAGGTAGGTAACAGAGCCATGGTCCCTTTCTCTGTATAATACTCCAGAATTGTGCTGGGCTCCTCCTTGGTGGGAGTCCCTGAGGGTGCCAGAGGTCTTCTACTGACAGGACTTGAACAGTACATGTGATGTAAATAAGAAACTGACCCGAGAGCCAGGCAGTGGTGGCGCACACCTTTAGTCCCAGCACTCAGGAGGCAGAGGCAGGCAGATTTCTGAGTTGGAGGCCAGCCTGGTCTACAGAGGGAGTTCCAGGATAGCTAGGGCTACGCAGAGAAACCCTGTCTCGAAAAAAAAAAAATGCCTTGGTTACAGGAATAATATATATATTATATATATTATATTTTATGTATTGTTATATGTTATACGTTATATCACACACACACACACACACACACACACACACACACACACACACACACACACACATTAGCCCACCTCTGCTTACTGAGTTGAGTTCTGGGATTAGAGCCACAAATCACCATGCCCGTCTTAAGCCCATCATTTTGAAGGTTCTAATCCAGAATGAGGCAAGCCCCACTGACTTAGCATCTCCTGAGGCCCGAGGTGGATGGTGGCACATCCTAACAGGAGCTCATGTGCCCAGGGGCACTACACTAGACAGGAGGTCAGAAAGAGGCTAGGCACCCACAGGTCCCACACAGGCACCCCTCCCCCAAGGGTCTACACCATTCCCAATAGGAGGAACTGCAAAGATTATTATTTTAGAAATATTTATTTATTTTATGTATATGAGTACACTGTAGCTGTCTTCAGACACACCGGAAGAGGGCATCGGATCCCATTACAGATGGTTGTGAGCCACCATGTGGTTGCTGGGAATCAAACTCAGGACCTCTGGAAGAGCAGTCAGTGCTCTTAACCACTGAGCCATCTCTCCAGCCCTGGGGAAGATTCTTAAGCCACAGACAGAGGACTGGACTGGAGAGATGGCTCAACAATTAACAGCACTTAATGCTCTTGCAGAGGACCCGGCTTTGATTCCCAGCGCCTGCACATGGTGGCTCGCAACCATCTGTAACTCTAGTTCCATGAAACACCCACACCCACACACTCGCCCACACACAGCACCTATGTCCTCACGGGAAAGGGTGGGCTTCACATTCAGGCTTTAAAGGGCGTCTGGGAGATGATGGGTCAAAGTGCTTGCCGTGCAAATGTGAGAACTAGAATTCACATTTCTCACAACCCATGCAAATGCCCGCTGGGCGGGCAACTGCCTGTCCTTCCAGCCTTGAAAGGCAGCCACAGCGGAACCCCAGAACGACCTGACTGGTGAGACTAGCCATATTAGTGAGCCCTGGGTTTGACTGAGACACCCGACCTCAGTGAATAAAATAGAGGAAGTTGCTCCTGTCATCCAGCTGGGCCCTCCACATGCTAGAGCACCTCCCCTCCCCCAAACGTGCACATGTGCCCATACACATCACAAAAAAATTGAAACAGATTTAAGAGCAGCAACAGAAGGGGGAGTCAGTCTCCCATTAGGGGTGCTATACCACGGCCTAGGCTGAGGCCCTGATGTACAGCACCTCCACCCAGGTCCTGGGAGGCAACGGACAGATGCTTGCTTCCAGAGGCCTCACACTTCCCTCCCGTATGCATTTATTGGGTCATCCTTAATGTTACTCCTTGGTTTTAAAGTAGGAATGGCAGGGTCGGCAGGAAGAGGGTCGGCATCCCAGGTCCTGGGGACACTGCAAGCTCACTATGACTTTGCAGGCCTGGATCTGAACTTCCTCGTCAGGGTGGATGACCAGGGAAAGCAGTCGGTCTGCCAGTCTGGACTCATCCCCAAAGAGGGCTTCATGCAGGGATTGCTCGTCGTAATGCCATTTGACTGCTCGGTAGTGGGTGGCGTTCCGACCCTCACTCAAGCGTTCAGAAAACACTAGCACCTCAAACAGCAGACTGCCCGGCTGTGAAGACTGGAAGAGGTTCAGAAAGTTGGAATGCACCTATGATGGGGATGGGAGAGAACCAGTGAGCTCCTGCCGGGTCTCAAATTCTCATCTTTGCCTTCCCACCGGCTCTGCTCCCTCTCGGACCCAGGTTTGCCGTTCCCTTTCATTATCGTTTTCCAGAGAAACTGCATCACGGTCTGAGAACATGAGTGAGTTCCTGTGATTGATTTTAAAACAGTGTGTGAGTCTGGAGAGATGTTGGCTCGAGCAGAGGTGACAGGCTCTGATTGCTTTTGAAGCACCCACGTGATGGCTCGCAACCCTGTATATCCGGTTCCAGGGGATCTGATGCCCTCTGCTGGCCTCCACAGGCACTGCACACGGGCGACGCACTGACACCCGTGCACATTAAAAATTAATCTCCAAAAAAATCGATCTAATGAACGTAATTCCTCCTGACACCTGCGTCAGCATCCCATCAGCCCCTCTCCGTCTTTCCTCACCTGACAGTTGAGAATGTCATAGAGAAGATCGTTCTTCTGTGCCAGGTAACTCAGGAGGCGGACAGCTTGTACCTGAATAAGGAACAGCAGGAGAGGGCGGGTGGGTCTGGGCCTCAGCAGGGGTGGCTTTAACCTCTGCTCTTCCCTCTAGGTGCTGCTCCAGGACTAGCCGGGGGTGGAGCCACGGCCCTGACAGATAGGCACCTGTGCCAGGATATAGTCTGACTGTATGATCTCCATGAGGGCTGGCATCACCCGCCGCAGCTGTGGGTGAACGTAGTCAGGTAGTGGGAGGTTGTTGAGCAGTCTGAGGCCAGCCACGTGCAGTTCCATGTCCCAGATGGTGGAAATCAGTTCCAGCACCTTGATGCAATGTTCCTGGGGTGGAGAGATGGGTCTGCTCTCATATGGTGGCCTCCCTAGGCTCCGGGTTGCCCTCCACTGACCCCACCCCGGACCCAGGAGATAATCCTTCCTACCTCGACCTGGAAGTACCAAGGCATTGGTCAGCTACCCACATCCCATGCCTTGGCTAGCCACTCCCACCTCACACATTTTTTTTTTCCCTTGCTGGACTATCTCTGGCTTCCTAAACCTTCTGCCCAACCTCCTTTTTCTCTGGTTCATCCCCTCGGTAAGACCATCCAGTCCACCTGCTAATCCCACCTTCTTCCTACCCAAGCTTGCTTCCTTGATCCTGGCCACTGGTGCTGCACTCCCTCCAAGCCCCAAGCTGCAGTATTCTCCAGTCTGTCTGTCTTGTCTGTCTGTCTCCCTCTCCCTCCCCCCTCTCTATTCTTCTCTCTCTACCTTTCTCATCTCTCAGAAAATCTTTTGGGTTTTATCTTCAAACCTACTGAAAAGGGGCTAATGAGATGGCTTAGTAGGCAAAGTGCTTGTGGCACAAGTCTGTGGACCTGAGTTTGAGCCCTGAAATGCACATAAAGGTGGGAAAGAGAACCAATTCCTCAAAGTTGTCTTCTGATCTCCACAACGCACTGTGGGACAAGTGCACACACACACACACACACACACACACACACACACACACACAAATAATAATTTTTAAACATCTAGTAAAAGGGCTGGTGAGATGGTTTACTATCAAGGTGACAAGGGGTTTGCTACCAAGCCTGACCAGCTAAATTTGATCCCCAAGTCCCAGATGGTAGGAAAGAACCCACCTCTGTAGGTTGACCTCTGACCTTCAGGATTGCGCCATGCCAGTGAATGCCCATAAAACACATGCTCGCACACACCCATACCCACAAGCAATTAAAAACATTTAGCATTTGGGTTTTTTTTTTTTGGGAGGGAGGTTTCGAGACAGGGTTTCTCTGTGTAGCTCTGGCTGTCCTGGAACTCACTCTGTAGACCAGGCTGGCCTCGAACTCAGAAATCCGCCTGCCTCTGCCTCCCAAGTGCTGGGATTAAAGGCATGCGCCACCACTGCCTGGCTTTTTTTTTTTTTTTTTTTTAAATAAATCTTTTTAAAACTTAAAAATTAAAATTAAGAAATAATAGAGAAAAATAGCTGGGTATGGTTGCTCACACCTTTAGTCCCAGCACTCAGGAGGCAGAGACAGGAGAATCTCTGAGTTTGAAGCTAGCCTGGTCTACACAGCTAGTTCTAGGACAGCCAGGGCTACCTCAAAAAAACAAAACACAACAAAACAAAAAAAAAAAAAAAAGAAAAGAAAATTATCATGCATATTTGCAACATTTTTACAATAAAGTTTAAAAAGTTAAGTTTTGACAATATTATTGATGTTTTATTTATATAATTATAAATTCAAAGGAAGCTGCAAAAGAGTCCCCCTGCTCTTCCATATATACATCTTACCCAGTCATAGTTCAATACCACAAATAGAGAGATGGTATCGGCAGTGTGAGTGCCCAGGTCTGCATCTTATTACAGATCTTTGTAATGACCACTGCCTTTAATGTGTTACTTCATCACATCAAAAATGTCCCAGGAATCTCTCTCTCTCTCTCTCTCTCTCTCTCTTTTTTTTTTTTTTTCCAGACAGGGTTTCTCTGTGTAGCCCTGGCTGTCCTGGAACTCACTCTGTAGACCAGGCTGGCCTCGAACTCAGAAATCCGCCTGCCTCTGCCTCCCAAGTGCTGGGATTAAAGGCGTGCGCCACCACTACCTGGCTCGCCAGGAATCTCTCTTGTGGGATCCCTTACAGTCATTGCCACCGCCTCCCCCCCCCAATGCTGATTTGTTTTCCAACTGGATAGAGAATGTCATATAAATGAGATTAAACTTCATGTGGCCTATTGAGATTGGCTACTTGTTGTCCAACATAATGCCAGAGATCTAAGTCACATGTAGCAACATGTCATTCCTCTTGGTCGATGTATAGTATTCCTTTGAATGGACGTACCACAGTTTAACCATCCACCTAACTGAAAGACTTTTGGTAGCTTTTAGTCTGAGCTGATTTGAAATAAGGCTGCTATGAGTAATTGTGCACAGTTTCTAGGGCATCTATAAGTTTAAATTCTTCAGGGATAAAATCCCAGAAGTACAACTATCAGTTGATCAATGTATATTGAATGTTTGTTTGGTTTGTTTTTTGAGACAGGGTTTCTCTGTATATAGCCTTGGCTGTCCTAGAACTTGCTTTGTAGACCAGACTGGCCTTGAACTCATAGAGATCTGCCTGCCTCTGCCTCCTGAATGCTGGAATTAAAGATATGTGTCACTACTGCAGGCCATAATGTTTTAAGAAACTATTGAGCTAGTTTCCACAACAGTTTTCATTTTATATTAGCACCAGCAATGTGGAAGGAACCTAGTTTTGCTACATCTTTGTAGCCTTTGATGTTCTCGACTAATTTACTAATTTACTATGTATTTACTAAAATAATACATAATAAGATTTATGTATTCATGGATATGGGTGAGTTGTCTTCATATAGGTATGCTAGAAGAGGGCATCGGATCCTATGGGGCTACAGTTATAGATGGTTGTCAGCTACCATGTGGGTGCTAGGAATTGAACTTAGAACCTCTGGAAGAACAGCCAATGCTCTAACCACTGAACCATCTCTCTGGCCCCTGTCAACTCATTTTAAATTTTTTTGTGTACTCTTTTATCTTAACTTTAAAATTTTTAATCTTAAAAAAAAATTTTTTAATCTTATGATTACGTGTGCGTGTGTATGCGTGTGTGCGCGTGTGTGTGCATGTGTGTGTGTGTGTGTGTGACAATGTACAGAATGGAATGAGGAGCATTTCAGGGGAGGTCAGAGGACAACCTGAGGGAACTAGCCGTCCTGAATGTCAGCCTTAGCAGCAGATAACCCCCACGAGCGCCCTCACCAGCCCTCTATGTAGAATCTTGAGGCCCCTTATTAGACATGTGGTTTGTTGTGGTTGTTTGGCTTTTTGTTTATTTTTGTTTTTTGGGTGGTGTCTCATGTAGCCCAAGCTGATCTCAAGTTTGTGATTGCAGCTGAGGGCGACCTTGAGACGCCCCCACCCCCTTCTTGCCTCTACCCCCTGAGGGCTAGGCTCACAGGTATGTGCGACCACACCTAGTCTATTCAGGGACTGGGATGCAGGTTTCATGCAGACTAGGCAGACCCCAGAACCACATTCCCAACTCCTATTTTTCTTTCCTTCCTTCCTTCCTTCCTTCCTTCCTTCCTTCCTTCCTTCCTTCCTTCCTTCCTTCCTTCCTTTTATGAATATTAGTACGCCATTGCCCTCTTCAGACACATCAGATCCCATTACAGATGGTTGTGAGCCACCATGTGGTTGCTGGGAATTGAACTCAGGACCTCTGGAAGAGCAGTCGGTGCTTTTAGAGCCATCTCTCCAGCCCCAGCCATTTTTTCTTTTAAAAAGCATGTGTTTGATGTCACTTCACCATAGAGGTAACAAAAGATCACTTCCTTCAAAACTGTAATGCTGTGTGAATTTCCTTATGCACCTCCTGTCTTTGTCTCTGTGTCTGTGTGTCTGTTTGACTCTCTGTCTGTTTCTCTCTCTGTCTGTGTCTGTTTCTGTTTGTCTCTTTCTCTGTGTCTGTCTGTCCATGTGTTTGTCGCTCTCTGTCTCTCTCTCTATGTGTCTGTTTCTGTTTGTCTCTCTGTGTTTGTCTCTGTCTCTTTGTATGTCTGTGTGTTTCTGTTTGTGTCTGTGTGTTTTTGTCTGTGTGTCGGTGTTTTTGTCTCTCTTTCTCTCTCTTTCTCAACAGAGCCTCACTACATAGCTCTAGCTGTCCTGGACCTCTCTCTGTAGACCAGGCTGGATTCAAACCCACAGAGATCCCCCTGCCTCTGCCTGCCTGGTGCTGAGACTAAAAGAGTATGCCACCATGATCACACGTGACACTGTGTCTCTGCCTTTTATGCCACCTGCCCCAGCTGTTAGGATATGAATCTCACAGGGACCAGCATCCTTCTCTCTTCACCACTACCTCAGTGCCAAAAAAGTCAGGGCCCGACAGACCAGTGAGGAAAGGGATCTTGAGTTTTGAGGTTTAAGATAGTAGACTGAGAAGGGGCACCAAACAGGCCCAAGTTGGCCCTACAGTGTCGAGGTGTCTCTATGGAAGCAAGCACCCCCTGCTCTGCCCTACCCTACACCACCCACTCCTGAGAGTTGACGGCAGGTGAGAGTCTGGGGCAGGGCAGGAGGAACAGGTGCAAGAACAGGGAGAGAGGGGGAACCTGGAGCTTCCTTTTCAATGGCTGGGGTTAGGCAAGGAGGTATGGCCAAAGCTAAACTTCATGATCAAATTTCTAGGAAGGGCAAAGCAGATCCGACTGAGAACGTAGGACAGATAGGTTAGAAGCCCTCTCAAGGCCTAGGTGGGATATCTGGTACCAGCTGGCCGTGAGGAAGCAGGGGAACCACACCCTACTGCCTGCAGCTGCAGGGTCCAGGCTGGATCCATCCTGTGAGGGGCATACGCCAAGCGTGGCTGCAGCTCCCTGGGGAACTGAACACTGCAGGGTGGGGACCAGGGGTCTCTCATGAACACAGCTTGCAGGGGACCTGGGAGGATCAGAGCTTTCTGGCAACAGAGAGGGCTAAGGGGAGAAGCAGAGGGAGCCACCAACAGTCACTCTAGAGCCCCAGGCTAGCCTCAAACTCATGATCCTCCACCCTCAGTCTCTTGAATGCTAAGGTTACAAAAATACCCCACCCACAATACCTCAGCCCAAACTTTTGTTTCAAATCAATTTTTCCCATGTAAGAAACAATTCTAGTTTGCAGTGTGTGTGTGTGTGTGTGTGTGTGTGTGTGTGTGTGTTGGTGTGTGAGATTAACACCGTGACTGAAAAGCAACATTGGAGAGGAATGGGTTTATTTGTTTTAAAATCTCCAGGTCACAATTAAATTTAAGGTTCAAGCTTGAGACAAGAGGATAGCTCTGCATTCAACAGCACTGGCTGTTCTTGCAAAGGATTCAGGTTCAGTTCTTTAGCTACTACATGGTGGCTTAGAACCATCCGTAACTCCAGTTCTAGGATCTGGCCCCTCCTCTGGTCTCCACAATCAACAGGCGTGAATATAATACCATACATGTATGTAGGTAAAAGTATTCATACCCATAAAATAAATGTTTACTTTTTTTGAAGAACCATGGAAAATGGTGCTTCCCAGCTCACTGCATTGGCTCCTGCTCTGCTAAATTTCTTATAGAGCCTAGGCCCACATCTAGGGAATGGTGTCACCCACAGTGGACCGGGCCCCCACCTCAATCATCAGACAGGACAGTCTTTCACAGAGTTGCCCACGGGCCAGTCTGGTAGAGGGAACTCTTCATTTGAGGTTATGTCAAGTTGATGATAAAAACTAACCAAGATGGAAATGATAAAATTTGAAATATTCAAATGTCTACAGTAATGCTCCCAGGACTGCAAGCAGGTTGTGTACCCTGCACTCATTGCATCTGGAGATGCGAGAAACCAGGGAAGATGCAAGTATCCCACAGTGGACAGACAGTGAGGTAGTCACAAAAGGGACCACGGTACGTCGCCCACTATCAGAAGAAGGAAACAAGACAGCCAGGTAAGGATAAGCTTAGTCTTTTCAATGCTTGCGGCGTAAAGACAACCCACAGAAGAATCCAAACCACCAGTGTGTGGTTTGAAACCAGAGTTTGAGGGTATGGTACCTTTCCTCCCCTAAGCTGTCAGGTGTTGTCCCTGAAGCAGAAGTAACAAACACACAATACCCCTGAGCACACATAACTACCAACACAGCAAACTGTACTTTACCCATCTGTCTACCTGGCCTTACAAAATGCACAGACGCAGGGGTATCTTCATCAACAGCATCAAATGTGAGGTCATAACCCTTCTGGAGGGGAGGATGGGATCGAGGAGGACTCCATTATGGCCATGCTGTTTCTCAGTTTCACATATAGGGAAGGTTTTTTTTTTTTTTTTTTTTTTTTTTTTTTCCCTTCTCTTTTTTCTGCCATCTGAGAGAAGGTTCTGCATGCATCTGCTCATGGGGAGGTCAGAGGGCAACTTGTGGGTATGGTTCTCTCCTTCCACCATGTGGGGCCCTGGAAACTGAAATCAGATTGTCAGGCTTAGAAGCAAGTGCCCTTGCCCACTGAGCCATCTTGCACCTGGGTTTTGCTTGAATTGTTTTTTCTTTCTGCTTTACACATATAAAATATATGTTTTAAGCCAGGTGGTGGTGGCACACACCTTTAATCCCAGCACTCAGGAGGAAGAGGCAGACAGACTTCTGAATTTAAGGCCAGCCTGGCCTACATAGTGAGTTCCAGGACAGCAGGACAGCCAGGGCTATACAGAGAAACACACACACACACACACACACACACACACCCAAGCAGGAAAGTGTGGTAATCCCACTTCCACCACCAGCCTGTCAGAAGTCAACCGACATCTAGTGTTGAAATGACGGATCTTGTGAGTTGCATGGTTAACTCCAATTGTAAGTTATGGGCTGGTGTCTAAGAATCTGCTCTTTGAGGGTCCAGTGTCATCCAGGCATGTGGAGACTAGAGTGGCCTGGGAGGAAGCTGACCACTTATCTCCTCACTTATTTCCGGCTTACAAACTCAGATTCAAACTTCCGGAATATCACCATTCAGCTAGCAAATTAAAGGACCCAGACCCTGGGGAACATCCTGCACCCGGTCAGGCTCACCTGGATTTTGAGCCTGAATTTCCTCATGCCAGAGAAAGCTTTAAGCGCATTCAGAGCTTGGATTTTGACACTGTTGTTCTTGTCATCTAGCATTTCAGCCACCAAGTTGATGTCATCCAAAGTACAAGAAGAGGCCTACAAGGTGTGAGGAGAAGTGGGAGACACGAGATGGGAGAAGCGGGTGTCCTGGGCCCGCTGTGCCCCCAAGTCTGTGAGGCCTTCTTTCCTTTGATGCTACCAGAGGGACAGGTCTGAGGATGCTGCCTGGGCAGTCCTGGGGGTGAGCTGCAAGCCGGGGACTAGACTGACTGGGAGGGGCCCGGTCATGCTCCGCCCCGCCCCGCCCCGCCCCCTCCTCGCCCCGCCCCGCCCCGCCCCTCCCCACCTCAGCCTCCAGCAAGTACACGCATCGGGTGATGCTATGAAGGATCATGCTTCTGGTATACTCATCCTGTTTGCACTCTAGAGAGTTGAGAAGTCTTCGAATCTCACCCGAGTCCCGCCCGTGGCGCTCTCTCTCGATGGCCAGGCCTAGACAGGGATACAGACTTAGCATTGGGGCTGGGAATTGGGGGAGAGGGGAGGAGGGAGCTGAGGTCATAGGCTTTTTTTCTAAAATGGAGGCTTTTGCTGTGCCTAGCGACTGCCGCTACACCAACTGTGCACCGCACCGAGAACCATATCTAATATTGGACCATCTGCCCTGTCAGTCGCTCATTTGTCTGTTTACACTTACAACTTTCCTGGTGTGCAGCCCCAACAGGTACGGGTCTGTTCTCATCAGGATTCCGTGGCAGATGGCAACCAACATATCCCAACCAACATATCCCAAATTAGTGACCCTTTTTCCTGACGGTACAAAAGTACCCTACGGGGACTAGAGAGATGGCTCACTGGTTAAGGACACTGACTGTTCTTCCAGAGGACCTAGGTTTGATTCCTGGCAGGCAGATGGTGACTAACAAGCAACTGTTACTTCAGCAAACATCTGTTACTTCAGTCTGGGGATCCAGTGCTCTCTTCTAGTCTCCATGGGCACTGCATACAGACGGTACACATACACACATGTAGGCAAAACACCCAGAAACATAAAATAAAAATTTAAAGTACCCCATGAAACATGAAACATGGGCAAGAGGTCCCTCAACTTTTCTTCCCCTCTGTGTCTCCAGTTCCTGGGCAGATAAAGCTCCTGATTTCCATTTCTGTTCTGTTCCATTTCTCTCTGTTCCATGGAACAGAGAGAGCCAAGCAGATGCTTCCTGAAGGCTGGCTCCATTACATCTGCTACCCAGAGACTCCCAAACTAGTGTCTATAGCAGAGCCTTGCCTCGGGTGCTTGGAAGGGGGAGGGAAACTGAGGCAGGCTGGAGAAGAGAAAGAAGGAAGGAAAAGAGAGGAGCTTGAAGGAGTCACCTTTGGGCCTTACCCCCTAGGGGAAGCCTTAGGAGCAGGTGCCTCCTAGGGCAGAGCCCTCTCCCCAGGGACTGGACACTCACGGGCAATGCAGATAGGAGAGTTGGAGCAAAGTGGTGGCTGACATTTTAAGCCAGTCTTGATGGCCTTGTACAGCAGGTATATGGCCCCGACGCCTGTAGCTAGGCCCACGAAGCTTTTGCGGAGGTCCAGTTGCTCCAGGCACCAGGGAATGGTCTTGCCCATGTCTTCAGTGCTGCCTTGTGGCTAGGTAGGAGCTAGGCCCAAGGCACCTGGAAAGAACATTCCGGAACCAGAACCCTGGCAGGGCCCAGAACCAGGGTACTAGAATCGGAACTAGGCAACAAAGAAAACTTTGGAGATGATGGGGTCAAGGATGGCCCTCAGGGAAGTAAGAGGCCCAGAGTGCTCCAGAAGAGAGAAGATACTACGTTGGGGGTGAAGAAGCCAGAGACTCTAGGGGTAGAAGGTAGGGAGGGGAGTAGGCCTCAGAGACATGCCTAGCATGGGAAAGGTTCATCACTGCAAAGTGTTATGTTATCATCTATTTGTTTATTCTTTCTCTTTCTCTTTCTTTCTTTTAAAATTTATTCATTTTATGTATGTGAGTACACTGTTGCTGTCTTCAGACACACCAGAAGAGAGCATCAGATCCCATTACAGATAGTTGTAAGCCACCATGTGGTTGCCGGGAATTGAACTCAGGACCTCTAGAAGAGCAGTCAGTGCTCTTAACCGCTGAGCCATCTCTCCAGCCTCTTGTGTGTTTGTTTATAAACAGCGTCTCACTCTGGAACCCCGGCTGGCAAAAACTGAGAAATCAACCTGCTTTTGCACCACCACACCTGTCTTTTTTAAATTTACGTGTGTTAAAGTCACATGCACATGGATACCCAAGGAGAGCAGAAGAAAGTGTTGGATGGCTAGAGCTGGAAGTACAGAGAGCAGTGAGCTGAGCAGTGTGCATGCCAGTAACCCACCTTGGGTCATCAGGAAGAGCAAGAGTGCTTAACTGCGTGCGGCCCTCTCTCTACCTCCTCTCTTTTATTTTTTGAAATGAGATATCACCTAGTTCAGGCTCTTGCTCTATGGTGGTGCACGCCTTTAATCCCAGCACTTGGGAGGCAGAGGCAGGTGGATTTCTGAGTTGGAAGCCAGCCTGGTCTACAGAGTGAGTTCCAGGACAGCCAGGGCTACACAGAGAAACCCTGTCTCAAAAAACCAAAAAAAAAAAAAAAAAAAAAAAGAATAACCTTGATTGATCTTCCTGTCTCTACCTCCCTAGTGGCGGGTTACTGGTATGCATCACCCATACGCCCAGCTCCTGTTTTGTTGTGAGTCTAAGTGAAGGAAAACGCTTCTCCTAAGGAAGTGTTAGCCCTGGGCTCCTCGGGGGAAGGTTTCCCCCACAAAAATGTTACATCTCTGTTCAGATAGGGGGAGGTCTCCCCAGACAAAGCTCTGCTCTTGTGAAAATGTTACAGATGTATCCGGGCAATTGGGAGCCAGGGAATGGCACAGGGTCACCCTGCATAACAAACCTTACTTACTCAAGAGATCTACTGGGAGGGTGGCTGTCTCTGCTCCAGTGAGAAACAGCTAAGAACTAAGAAGGCAAAGCTTAGATAAGATTTCTTGCCGGGTGGAGTGGGGGTGGGGCGATTTCCCTGTGGAGAGGTCCAGGGTGAGGATTGGTAGGATTTCAGGTCCTGAGCTTGAGTGAGCTCAGGGATTGGGGGGCGGGGTTTCCTGTTCAGGATCGGTGGGGGTTTGTGGCAAGCTCAGGGATTGGAAAGATCCCGTTTCTTGTTCCTGGTCTAGGACTTGGGGTCAAGTCCCGGTCTGGTTGGTTTTCCTTTGCCCTTTTATCCTACAATGGGAGTGCGTGCGTGTGTGTGCGTGTGTGCGTGTGTGTGTGTGTGTGTGTCTGTGTCGGGGTGCATGTGCAGTTACAAATGCATGTGTGTTCACATACATGTACACAGACCAGAGGGTAAGACTGGTTGTCTTTGGGCTTTCTCTCCATTGTATTTTATTACTTATCGTATTTCATGTATAGGAATGTTTTGGTTTTGTGTATGTCTGTGCACCCACGAACGTCAGCTTGGAAGAGGGCGTGAGATCTAGCAGTGAAGTTAGACCCTTCTGAGGCACCAAGGAGGTGCTGGGAGCCGAACCTGGTAGATGTGTGTGCTGGGAACCGAACCTGGGTCCTCTCCAAGAGCAGCATGCTGAGACATCTTAACTGCTGAGATCTCTCTCTAGGCCCTGCTTCATGATAACTTCCTGAGACAGGAGCTCTCACTGAACATGGGGCTCAGAGACTTGACTCCAGGGGGGTCCTTCTGTCCCCAACTCCCCCAGGGCTTAGATTACACTATTGTGTATGGCTTTTGCTTGTTGGTTGGTTTCTTCTTCAAGATGGTTTCTCTGTGTAGCTCTGGCTGTCCTAAGAACACACTTTGTAGACCAGGCTGCCCAAGTGCTGGGATTAAAGGTGTGAGACACCTCCAGGCTTCCTGTTTCATTTTGAATTAGCATCCATATTTATCCTTCAAACTGAGGAGTTTCACTAGGACATCTTAACACCTGCGCACCATGTATTTTGACCTTATTCACTTCTCCAGTTCCTTTTTCTTTGAGCCAGGTCTGAGGGGCCAGTAGGTGCCTCGTTCCATTGCCTTTGGTTCCACTAGAGGGCAGCAGAGGCTCACTTCTGGGCTTGGTACCTCTGGGTGTCTTTCCTGACAGCTTGGGGGAAGCTCACCATCAACTTCTCATAACTATGTTGGCTTCCCACTATGAGTGGCAGACCATTCCTCAAGCATCCATCCCTCTTCCCACCCGAGTTTGAAAACAACAAGTGGACACCTTAGACAGTGATGTCCTGTCCAGCTTCCATTGCAGCTCTGGAGTCAGCCTCCCTGAGGATGTCTCAAGGCAGCTAGACTTTGTTAGTAGCATGTAGCATGTAGGCCTGCACTTGGTAGGTCTTTTAGGCCACATGGTCAGTGCTTAAAGACTTAGACACAGCCCTCACTGTTTGCAAAGAGGGGCTTTGTGCCCACCTAACATGACCCTGAAGGGAGAAAGCAGTGTTGCCCAGGGCTGTGTCTGCATTTGCAGACTGAAGGGTCTAGGTTTTCCCTTCTGAACTCCAGAGGTGCCTGGAGCCTTCTCCTCACAGCCTCTGGTGTTGACTGTGGTGGTGAGCCTCACTAGAGAGCTAGGGTAGAAGAGCCTGGATGGAGATTTTTTAAAAATGTTACAATTTGACAGGACCCACCCACTCATGACCTTGGCCCATTGCATGCCAAGGTGTAGGGAGCAGGGAACACCTGTGCCCAGGGAACACCTGTGCCCAGTGACTTCCTGTCTTTTCTGAAATCTGCCTGGGAACCTCAGGGACTCTCAGCAACACCGGACACAGGGAAAGGGAGCAGAGTCCCTTGGAGACCCCACTGCCTTGGAACCACTGTCACTGTCACTTTCCACCAATTCAGAACAGGAAAACAGTACCCTCCATGGGGACTGTCACCTTGGGCTCAAAGGCCACTTTAGCTGGTCTGAGACTGGGTCTCTGCTCCGCCCTTCTCACCCAGCTATCCTATCCTTTCTGACCCCAACCCAGATGATTTCGCAAACTTCGTTTCCTTTCTTTTTTCTGTTTTCTGGTGTTTGTGGTGTGCCTCTGTGTGTGCCCGTGCCCACTTGTGTCAGAGTACATGTGCACGCGTGTGTGCATGCACGAGGAAGCATCAAGGTCGACTTGTACAATCTTTCTGTGTTCCAGTTTGTTGTGGTGAAACACCGTGACCAGAACTTGGTGGGGAAAGGGTCTGTTTACATGTCTCAGTCAGACACTTAGGGAAATCAAGGCAGGGACTGAAGCCGAAACCAGGGAATGTCTTTTCCTAGCTTGTTCTTTGACTCATGGTCAGCTGACCATTTTTTTATACAGCCCAATCCTGCCTGCCTACTTAGGAACATTGGTGCCTCAATTAGCAATCAGGAAAGCGCTCCACAGACATGGCCATGGGCCAATCTGACGGAGGCAATTGTCCATCTGGAGTTCCTTCTTCCCAGATGTGTAAGGCTGGCTACCACACCAGCACTCCTGCGCCTCCTTACTCATTAAGGTAGGGTTTTTTGATAAACCTAGGGCACTCAGATAAAGGCTAGTTTTTCTACCAAGTTTACTCTGGGGATCCCATCTCTGCCTTCAGTGGCTAGATTTACAAGTGGGCTACCACACCCACCTGGAACTTACATGGATTCTGGAGATCTGAATTTCAGTGTGCTTTAACTAGCGGACCACAGCCCACTTCCGCTCTTTAAAGACTAAAGACAGCCAGGCAGTGGTGGTGCAGGCCTGTAATCCCAGCATTTGGGAGGCAAAGGCAGAAGGATTTCTGAGTTCGAGGCCAGCCTGGTCTACAGAGCGAGTTCCAGGACAGCCAGGGCTGTCGTTGTTGGCTTTGGGGGGCCACTTGTGAATGTGTTATCTGTATTGTGTCTAAGCAACTCCTGAGTGGCTGGGGTGACAGGTCAGGCTAGTCAGCCAGGCAGAAATCGCTTCTTTTATTCTGAAGACGATGACGTTTGTGGAGATTTAGGGCAAGTGTTCTGCCAGCTGGTGCCTGGGTGATCCCTGGTAGCTTGTTTTTTTTTCTTTCATTAGAAAGAATGTGCACTGGATTTCTGAGTTCGAGGCCAGCGTCTACAGAGTGAGTTCCAGGACAGCCAGGGCTACACAGAGAAACCCTGTCTCGAAAAACCAAAAAAAGAAAAGAAAAGAAAAATGAGTATTTCTCTTGCACGTACAGCACATGTGACCTGGTGGAGGAGGTCAGCAGGAGCCACTGCATCCCCAGGGGCTGGAGTTACAGACAGTTGAGAGTTGCCGTGTGGGTGCTGGGATTCAAACCTGAGTCCTCTGTAAGAGTAACACATATTCTTAATTGGTGGAATCGACTCTCTCTAACCCCTGTCTTAGACAGGATTTCTATTCCTGCACAAAACATCACCAAGAAGCAAGTTGGGGGGGGACGATGCTGGAGAGATGGCTCAGTGGTTAAGAGTACTGAATTCTCTTCTAGAGGTCCTGAGTTCAATTCCCAGCAACCACATGGTGACTCCCAACCATCTGTAATGGGATCCGATGCCCTCTTCTGGTGTGTCTGAAGACAGTGATAGTGTACTCATATACATGAAATAAGTAAATAAATCTTAAATTAAAAAAAAAAAAAAAAGCAAGTTGGTGAGGAAAGGGTTTATTCAGCTTACACTTCCACACTGCTGGTTCATCACCAAAGGAAGTCAGGAACTCACACAGGGCAGGAACCTGGAGGCAGGAGCTGATGCAGAGACCATGGAGGGATGTAACTTACTGGCTTGCTTCCCCTGGCTTGCTCAGCCTGCTTTCTTAGAAAACCCAAGACCACCAGCCCACAGATGGTACCACCCACAAGGGGCCCTCCCCCCTTGATCACTGAGAAAATACCTTACAGCTGGATCTCATGGAGGCATTTTCTCAAGGGAGGCTCCTTCCTCTTCGATAACTCCAGCTTGTGTCAAGTTGACACACAAAACCAGCCAGATCACTCCACCAGCTTTTGAGACAGGTAGCTTAGGCTGGCCTCAAACTCTGCTTCCGTAGTTGAGGCTGACCCTGAATTCCCAGCCCTACCTCCACCATCCGGGTTGCTAGGATTCCAGAACGCATTGTGTCTGCTTTATTTGGAGCTGGAAATTCAACTCAGGGCTTGCCACATGCAAGCAAGGACCCTTACCAACTGAGTTACAGCCCGCCCCACCCCCACCCCGTGGGATCGGTGTCATCCAGGTGTTCCTTGCAGGTCAGTTTAGCTGACACGGTCCACTGTGGAAAGGGACTGAGAACCATTGCGTGGAGTGGCCTGCGGAGTCTGAACCTGTACATTAAGCAGCATGACACATACTGACCGGTCATGATGGGGATCCGCGCGGCTCAGGCGTAGGCGGCAAACCTAACCGGCATCAGCGCCTCCACTAGCGACAAACCACCGGTACATACTCTGTGCCCACTTTGCTGAGCTGCCGCACCTAAGACCCATCATTCACCCGTGGAACTCCAAAGCCACTTCCTCATTCTCCTCACCCAAGCGTGGGCCACACCACGGGTGTTTGAGCATCCTTAGGGCTCCAGGGCCTGGTATACACCTGGCTGTGCTGCACTTCTGTAACCCCAGCACTCTCAGGAGGTAGAGGTGGGGGGGTGTCAGAAGTTCAAGGTCATCATTACTTAGCAGTTTGACGTTAATAGCATCATTGCACCTGCTAGCGAGGCTCTGCCTTTTCTGATTGGATCAAGGAAATAACATTGCCTAGATAGCTCCTCACCCCCCCCCCCTTTTTTTTTTTTTTCGAGACAGGGTTTTTCTGTGTAGCCCTGGCTGTCCTGGAACTCACTCTGTAGACCAGGCTGGCCTCGAACTCAGAAATCCGCCTGCCCCTGCCTCCCGAGTGCTGGGATTAAAGGCGTGCCCCACCACGCCCCGGCTAACTTTTGTTTTTTTGAGACAAGTCTATGCAGTAGTCCAAGAGCTCCGCCTCAACTAGAGCTCTTCCTGCCTCCGCCTCTTGAGTGCTGGGTTTAAAGCCACCATACCTGACTCCCCAAGCATGGGTGTGCCAAGGCACAAATCTGGAGGTCAGAGGGCAGTTTATGTAAGTCGGTGGCTCTCGCCTTTCACCCTGTGCGATCTGGGGATCGAACTGGGATCGACAAGCTTGCAGGCAAGCGCCTATCTTGACTTCCGAGAGGCCTCTCTTGGGAGCCTTATCAGCTAAGGTTTTTTTTTTTTTTTTCTGAGACAGGGTTTCTCTGTATAACCCTGGCTGTCCTGGAACTCACTCTGTAGACCAGGCTGGCCTCGAACTCAGAAATCCGCCTGCCTCTGCTTCCCAAGTGCTGGGATTAAAGGCATGCGCCACCACTGCCCGGCCAGCTAAGGGTTTTGAGTCTACGCTACACCCAGGGAAAAGCCCCTTGCGGTCCGACCGATTCCGGTTCTAATCCCAGGAGTGTGAAGGTTGTTGAATTCCACAATCAGCTTTTCTGTGTCGGTACTGAAAGTGCAGCCAGCAGGACTGGCCCAGAGAAGGTGCGGTTCCTAACGCAGCGCAGGGGACAGCTCGCCATCAGTGTTCAGCAGAAAAGGCTTGGGGGTGGGAGGGCGCCCTTCTTCACAGCGAATCCCACACTCCCCGCGCTTACCCCGGCCGGGGAACTCGAGCCGAGGGGCCCCTCTGGCCAGCTCATGACCCCCGAAGGCGTGGAGACCAGGAGAAGCTACGCGAAACGCGGGAGCAGGCAGCGCCCTGGAGGAGGAGCACGGGGCGGAGCGCATCGCCCTGCTTCCCCCGCGCCCCCGCCTCTCGCATCCGGCGGCAGCACAGGATGTTCTTTCGCTCGGGTCCCCCCGCCCCCGCTCTCACTTTCTTCCCCGCTCCCCTCCTCCACACGCGCCGCGCCCCGCGCCGGCACCTTGCTTAACCCCTTCCCGCCCGCGCCTAGGGCGCGCAGCGAGGCTGGGATGCCCCGGGTTGGCACAGGACTGCGCCCACTCGGACAGCGTCGAGGGTGGAGGGTATGGTGGTCTTCCGGGGACCCAAGCCTGCAGTTTCCAGACCCCCCTAGATCGCCAGGGGAGGTTTCCAGGGACCCAGGCCCGCTTTCTCGCGTTCTTAGGCTAATTTGCCAAGAGCAAGCGCAACGCGCGCTCTCCCGTGGGCGCAGACCGGTGTGCGTAGTATCTCCCGCCTAAGGAGCGGGGGAGGACCCAGCAACTTTAACCTCATCTTCCCCTCCAGGGTTTGCTACGGCGCGGCTCACGCGGTTCGAGGGGATGGAGAGAGGCTACACCCCCTCTAACGTCACTGTTTCCAAGGCAATCGGAGGTGGGGTTGTAGACAAGCGGACTTCGGGGACTTCAAGCTGACTGGGGCTCCAGGACAGGGTGCGGCTGGGCTGGGGGTTTGGTGGGGTGGGACGTTTCTGTCTTTGCTTTTTTTTTTTTTTTTTTTTTTGACTCGCTTGGTGTTTGAGAAAGTGAGGAACAACTTGTGTTCGATTTTTGATTGAACAAATGTTTATGCTTGGCGCCATTCTTAGGGACTGATTTGCTCTCTCCAAGCCTGCGGTTCACAGGTTGTCACCAATCCGGGGATAAGATCCTGGAATAGATGTAATGTCTTTTTTTATTACATTTATTGGGGGGGGGGGCTGGGGCTCGTGTGCCACAACGTGCATCTGGAGATCTCAGGACAGGCAATGTGTCTCCTCCTTACCTTGGACCCTGAGGGGATCCAAGTCTTGTCAGGCTTGGGGGTGTCTTTATCCACTGAACTGTGTATGTTATTATTCAGTGTCTCCTTTCTCTTGTCATATACCCCAGAATAAGCACTAATCAGGGAAGGCTTGGTTCTCTAATTCATGGAAGGATAGACTGTTCCTTGCTCACCACGTACAAGCTCGTCCCCAGCACTTAGGTCTTTAGGAACCTTTGCCCATATGGTTTCTAGCGCCTAGGTTTACAGCCTAGGAACTGAATCTGAGCGCGCAGAGAGGACCCGAAGCCCAATAGCTAAGTTTTGGAACCAGGATGGGACCCGAGCCTGTGGGTCTGAGTTCCACCTCTGGCTTTCTTTTTAGACTATAATTAAATGGCATGAAAGAACAGTAAAGGGGAATGTCAAGGTGGGAATATGGGAATGGGTGGGCGGGTGGGTGGGAGGTGAAATTCTCTCATAGAGGCGGGGAGGGGGAAGGGATAGGGGGTTTCCAAAGAGGAGACATCGGAAATGTAAATAGTATCAAAAATTAAAAAAGAAAAAGAAAAAAAAAAAAAAAGAAAAAGAAAAAGAAAAAGAACAAGCCTGCCCTTAACCCTGTCCTCAGCCCGGGGGTGAAGATACCACAGAACATAATTAAGCAATAAAACCTAGAACAGGTTGGAGGCTGATTAAAAGGATCAGAACAGGGTTGAGATTGTCAGAGCCTTTCCTGTGGAGGGTGCATTCTCAGGTAGGTCAGAGGGTGACTGTAAAGCAAGCATGTCAGAGAGACTGTTTCTGCAAAGAAGCCCTAAGTAGTGGCTCAGCCATAGAAAGGTTGACAAGATCTCTAGCCCAGGCTGACCTCAAATTCTCTATTTAGCCAAGAATAACCTTAAACATCTGATCTTCCGGCCTCTATCTCTGGAATGCTGGGATTACAGGTGTATACCTGCCCCCCCAACCTATGGATGGAGAGACCCGGGGCCTCCTCCGTGTTTCTCCATGTTTGGCAAGCATTGTCCCACTTTAATCATGTCCACAGCCCCTCCGCTGTGTCTTCTGCCCCCGTCTGTGGCTCTGTCTCATGGGAGCAGGTACCACAGGAGCTGCTCCTGTGCCCCAAGTGTTTGCAGCTTAGCACAGACTCCCTGAGGGTAACTTGGAAGTCAGCGGCTCCTTCCAATCTCTGAGGAGTCTGAGTAAATGAAAAATAGGGCCCGAGGGTAAAGGTGCTTGCTGCCTAGTCTGATGCCCTGGGGACCTACATGGCAAAAAAAATTGACTCCTGTAAGTTGTCTAGTGACTGCCACCTCCGGCCATGGTAAACCGGCATCCGTGCTCACTAAATAGGTACACATTTAAAGAATAGGATCTGGGGGTTTATCAGGAAGGTGCTAGACTGGCATGGACCTATCAACTGAAGAGAGAGGGAATGTTGGATCAAATTGATGGCGGTTACACTGCGGCAGGGCTGTGCTCGGTCCCTGTGGGCTGGAAATGGCAGGAATGAACCCCGACCTCTGCTCCGGGAACACACAGGGTAGTACCCAGTGTACCCAGTGCGTTTGACTAAAGGTGATAATATACACAGTAAATGGTATTTGGGAGAGATTATTCTAGAAGGGTGTGTAGAAGCCAGGAAAAGCTCAGGTTAGAAAGCATGACCGTTTGGGCCAAAGGTGAGAGCTATGGGGCTGGAGGGAAGAGACTGGGGAAAGTAATGAAAATATAGAACAAATGCAGGCAAAGTAGAGAATCTGATGTCTGGTACAGATCCAAGATAGGCTGCTGATATAAGAGAGAACAGATACAAGTTAACCAACTGGAGCCAGCAAGATGAGCCAACTCAACAGTAAAGATACTTGCCACCAAGCCTGGTGACCCTGGATTTGATCCCTGAGACTCACGGGGCAAAAATACGGTAAATAAAATCTTTTATTGTGCTGTTGTTTTGAGACAGGGTTTTTCTGTGTAGCCCTGGCTGTCCTGGAACTCACTCTGTAGACCAGGCTGGCCTTGAACTCAGAAATCGCCTGCCTCTGCCTCCTAAGTGCTGGGATTAAAGGCGTGCTCCATCACTGCCTGGCAGATCTAATCTTTTAAGTGAGAATTCAGCAAATGAACTAATAGACAGACAAGGGTCTCTGCCCAACCTAAGAAAATGTATCTCTAAGCCCTTTCACGGTATCCGTTTATCTAGAAATTCGAAATTTCCTTTTTTTTTTGGTTTTTCGAGACAGGGTTTCTCTGTGTAGCCGACTGTCCTGGAACTCACTCTGTAGACCAGGCTGGCCTCGAACTTAGAAATCCACCCGCTTTTGCCTCCCCAGTGCTGGATTAAAGGCGTGTGCCACCGTGTACAACTCAGTGATTTTTTTTTTTTTCTTGTCTAGAAACTTGTAGCAGGTGAGTTTATTTGTCATCGCTATAAGGTTGAACGGTCGGAATGTAGCTGAAACATTTTGCTTGCGTTACTGCTGAGCATCTTGCATTTACATTAAAATTCACAGAGAGATGAGAGTGCAGACGCTGCCGACATCTGATTTTGTCCCGTTTTTCCACCTGCAGTCATATACTTAGGTACCCTTTGACCCCATGGGGAAAATGTCTAACATTCAGAACTACTGATAAAAAAAGAGGAAAAAAACATATTTTTGAGAATGAAATGTTTCCTCTCATAGTGGACTCTTAAGCATGTTCTCTGAGTAGGTGGCACACTACCTGGCTATCTTTGGGCACAATTGTTAACATGCTTGACATGGATAGCACACCAGTTAGTGTCTTTTTAAAAGGCCAACCAGGCCGGGCAGTGGTGGTTCACGCCTTTAATCCCAGCACTTGGGAGGCAGAGGCAGGTGGATTTCTGAGTTCAAGGCCAGCGTGGTCTCCAGAGTGAGTTCCAGAACAGCCAGGGCTACACAGAGAAACCCCATCTCAAAAAACCAAAAAAAAATAAAATAAAAATAATAATAAAAAAAAGGCCAACCAGATAGGCTTCACTTGCCTCCTGCACAGCATCAGATTTCACAGAATGCCACAGTACCAGGTCTATAATGATGAGGTTCTTCACCCCTCCAGTAGAGGGTGCACTCTTGGGAGTGCTTTTGTAGCCAGCTGTTTCTTGGGGGCTTTACAGCGGGAGGCACCTCTTAGATTATCCCTCTTCTCCCTTGGCGAGAGAGAGGTGGCATTGGTGTTAGAGAGCAGTGGAGGCTGACAACACCCAGTAATTTAATTTTTAAAACCTAAAAGTAACCAACTAGGGTAAAGATTTTTTTTTTTAAAGATTTATTTATTATATGTAAGTACACTGTAGCTGCCTTCAGACACACCAGTAGAGGGCATTAGATCTCATTACAGATGGTTGTGAGCCACCATGTGGTTGCTGGGATTGAACTCAGGACCTCCTGGAAGAGCAGTCAGTGCTCTTAACCCCTGAGCCATATCTCCAGCCCTAGGGTAAAGATTTTGCTCAGTGGTAGAGTGCCTGCCTAGTACGGTAAGACCCGAGATTTAATCCACAGCCCCCTAAAAATGAGCCTACCACTGTAGGGAGTTTGGGGGATTGGGCCTCAGTGGGCCATGTGCTTGGGGTAGGAACATGGTCACTTAATGGCAGTCACCTGTAGGTCACGGGAAGGCGAATGTTTGGTAGGGAACCAGAGATGGAGAGGAGCTGGATAGCTCGCTGCCTTCTGAGTGTGTTCAGGTCAGAGTTTCACTGACACCAGCAAACATGGGCACCAGGGACAGACCTGTGGGTTGTAGGTTGGAATAGCTGTTGGTTGGGGTATAAGGGGACCACGTTGTGTGTCTCCTGGAGGATTTGAATGTCAACTGGGATGTGTTTTGGGTTGAAAGGTGGTCCCTAGCCTGGGCCCATGCTGGCCCTCACCTTTGGCTACAGAGCTTTTGCAGATGGTGCAATCAGATGGCCTGGGGACACTAGGCCCAGGTGAGATACTTCAGCAGTCTAGGGTCCCTCCCCTAAACTTCAGCCTGGAAGGCCCTGGAACCCAGGCCTGTGCTGTCTGCCAAAACCTTTCCTGGAACCCAGAAGAGAACAGAGCCCCTCCCTGCCAGCCTGGCACTCTTCAGGCACAGGGTGTCCCTCGGGGTACCTTGAAGACACCCCAGGAGGCTAGAGCACTAAACAGCCCCTCCTTCCTAGGAGCCTCCCTACTCTGGCCGTTTGCCACGTTGTCAATGGCCCCCACCAGACCACAAGAGTCAGCAAGCACGAAGGAGGAATTTTGTGGCCAGCTTCTTAGGCCTTTGCTGCGGCTTCAGGTGGGAGGGTGGGGACTATAGAAAAAGCAGACTCTCAGGCTTTAGAGGACCACGCCACCTGCTTCTCCCTCCCTCCCGGGAGGAAATCTTCAGGGCCCCAGTGGTTTTGAAAGGAGGGGGACCGGAAGAGACACAACACTCTGGGTCAAACGAGGACAGGGCAGAACAATCTTAATTCTTCTAGGATGCTCTTCCTTGGTACCCTTACCCATCAAACCCCAGAGCAAATTGCTTTCTCTGCAACTAACAGTCACAAGCCACTCTTGAGACCTCCAGAGGCGTCCCAGAGTGGGTGGGGCTTGGAGGACCACGGAGCCTGTAGCCCGCTTCTCCGTGGTCCTCCCCATGTGTGGGTGCAGTGCGGAGGGTACTCCAGTCCCAAGTGGGCTGAGCCTACTGTGCTCCGGCCTGGAGGGTCCGGAGATGGCATCTTGGAGGGGTGAGGAGGCCTAGTACGGACCATGTGGAGGTCTTGCAGCGCCGCGCCCTACCTCCTCGCGCAGAGCCGGCTGCTGACCGCAGGCTGCAGGAGCGGTTGATCTGGGGAGCGGGCGAGCACACCCACTTACCCAGCTGCTGAGTCAGGCTGTTCTCGCTCGCGCTCGCCCGCCCGCCCGCTCTCGCCCGGGACATTGTGTTCCAGCCCCAGCGCGCTGGCAGCGGGCCCAGGCGCTCACACCAGCCTCCTCGCCCTGTTTGTGCTCGCGGCTTGCGCTGTGGCGCAGCCTCTGTGGCCGCGGGGACTCTGAGAAGGCCCCCCTGTAGGGTGGGCCCCAGCAGCCATGAGCACTCACCAGCCTCGGAGCACCCACGCCTCTCCAGGGATGCCCTGGCTAGGTGCATCTCTTACCCCCGGGTTTATGGAATATGAGGACAGTTGGGGGCTGGGGCAGGTGTTGAGAGCCCCCACCCTCCCTCCACCCAAAACGCTTAGTCCTGGTGCTGCAGAAGGACCCTTGGAAGCACGCCAGACCCAGACTTGGGAGACCTGGAATGTGGTCATGTGACAACTGAAGCCCGCTTTGAGGGGACCGATTCAAGCATCCTCCCCTTTTCTCACCCCCCACCCTTGATCCGTCACAGACTTCGGGAGCACGGAGACTCCAGGGATTCCCGGAGCCTGCAAGCAAGCCCAGCCTTTTTGGAAAGCTTGGGAAGCCCCTGGCAGGATGCTGAGAGGAGGGAGCGCCGAGAGGGAGTGGTAGAGCCAGGGCAGGGCGGCGCAAGAGGACCCCAAAGGCTCTGCCTATTGTCCAGCCCCAAACACTGGTGTGTAACTGAGAGCCATCATTTATTTCTCCCAGCCCAATCTGCAAAGACAACACCAAGTGCTGGCTCCTTTCCAACGAGAGAGAGGACTGTGTGCGGAGCCAGAGCGTCTACACATGGACCGCTCTGGGGTGGTCCCGCTAAGGATGTCATGAAAAGTGAGACATACTTTCTTTTTTAATATCTATTTTATTTTTAATTTGTGTGTGTGTGAGAGAGAGAGAGAGAGAGAACGCGCGCTAACACACACACACACACACACACACACACACACACACACACACACACACACACACACACACTGGAGCAGCTGAATCCAGAAGAGGGCATCAAATCCCCAGGAGCTGGGGTTACAGGTAGTGGTCAGCCACCTAGTGTGGGCACTGGGAATCAAACTCAGGTCCTCTGCAAGAGCAGCAATCTCTCTTAACCCTTGAGCCAGCCCTCTCTCCAGACCCACAGACATCATTTCTAAGGTCGCATCTTCTCTCGTCTTCCCATACCTCCACGTCTCTGTGCAGTGTCTGTCAGGGTACCTACCCTCTGTCTCTTCTTCCGTCCTGCCCCAGATAGGAAGCACCAACTAAACCTGTACCCCTGGCCCTCCTCACACCCAACTTCACTTGCAGCTCCCAAAGCTCAGCAGCCTGGGCCCTGTCCCCTGTTCTAGCTGTTTGTTTACGCAGCCAGTTCTGACCAGATTAGAAGGCCCTTGAAGCGGAAACCAAGTCGACTTTTTCTTAAGGCTACCTCATTCTCCCATACCCCCAACCTCAGCTCAACTATCTATCCCTGGCCTGAAGTTGACGATCAATAAAATACCCTTGGGTCATTTTTGTAAGCCAGCTGAAGAGACAAACAACAGGCAACCCACACCAACAGGTGACCCGCACCTAAAGTGTGTAACAGCAACAGAGACCTCCCAGGAGGTTCTGGGCCCTGAGTTTTGGGTGTGAGTATGTGGGTGGGGGTGGGGTGGGGAGAAGGGGGAGGGGCGGAGGTGACTCATTTTAGTTGACATCCGCCCCAAACAGCCTTCATGCTAAATATTT
Source organism: Uromys caudimaculatus (assembly GCA_028551405.1). Lineage (NCBI taxonomy): Eukaryota > Metazoa > Chordata > Mammalia > Rodentia > Muridae > Uromys > Uromys caudimaculatus. Next base: position 42,815,944 of record CM052720.1, read on the forward strand.
CACATGCACTAAGCTGCTATTTATGGGGGAGTTTTGAGGGAAGGGCTAGAAAGGGGACAGTACCCAAGCCTCGCCCACTCAAGGCCAAAGCAAAGCATGGTGGGGCAGCCTTGAGTGTGGGCTCCCCACCTCAGTCCTTGGGCACTGCCTGTTCCCTGGCCTGCCACACCCACATCCTACACCCAAGAGTGCCCAGCACTGCCCAGCTCTGGATAGCTCTGTCCCACTCCCTGAACAACTGGCTGTGTGACCTTGGACGAGGCACTTCCTCTGACACCTCCCCTGCAGTCTCTCATGCTGTGACTTGGAGTCCCTGTCTGACCGATCCTTGCCACCTCCCCTGATGTTACCTGGGCTGTGGTGGCAGCCCACCCCCCACGCCATGTACGTGCTCCATGCTCCTCCACCCAGCCCACCCTCTCCCACTCCTCACCCGTATCTGGAGCTGGGAGAGGAACTATGGTGGGAACAGGGCTTTCTCTGGGGTGCCAGATCTGAGGGAGACGTTGAGGGAAGAGGAGGCTCCTCTGATGCCTTCCCACCGCTCTGCCGTGCTCCCACCTCTTAGGAAGCTTGGTACAGTGTGTTACCCTGGGGCCGGAATGTACCCTGTGTTTCAGATGGCCTCTGTCCAGTACTACCCTGGCTGGTTCTTATTTATACTACTTCTCCAGTGGTGGCATCCTGCTGTCCCGCACTGGGTCTCATCCGCCCATCTCTCAGCTGAGTCCCCATGGCTCAGAGAGTTAGTCTTCAGTCCTGGTCCACAGTCTGTGGAGTGGTGGGGAGCCCAGGGAGTTTACCTTGGAGGGAGAAGGCAAACTCCAGAAGGGTGCAGGAAGCCCCCAGTTCATATTTTCTCTGTCTTTCTCTCTCTGTCTCTGTCTTTCTCTCTCTCTGTGTCTCTGTCTTTATCTCTCTGCCTCTTTGTCTTTCTCTCTCTGTCTCTCTCTGTGTGTCTCTGTCTCTGTCTCTCTCTCTCTCTCTGTCTCTCTCTGTGTCTCTGCCTCTGTGTCTCTCTGTCTTTTTCTCTTTGAATTTCTGTGTGTCTCTCTCTGTGTCTCATCTCTCTGTCTTTCTCTCTGTGTGTCTCTATCTCTGTCTCTGTCTCTCTGTCTTTCTCCTCTGTCTCTGTCTCTCTCTCTGTCTTTTTGTCTTTCTCTCTGTATCTCTCTCTCTCTCTCTCTCTCTCTCTCTCTCTCTGTGTCTGTGTGTGTCTCTGTCTCTCTTTCTTTGTCTTTCTCTGTGTGTGTCTCTGTCTCTGTCTTTCTCTCTCATCTCTCTCTCTCTCTGTGTCTGTGTCTCTCTGTCTCTGTCTCTGGGTCTCTGTGTGTCTCTGTCTCTGGGTCTCTCTTTCTCTCTCTCTCTCTCTCTGTGTCTCTGTCTCTGTGTCTCTCTCTCTCTCTGTGTCTCTGTCTCTGGGTCTGTGTGTGTGTGTGTGTGTGTCTGTCTGTCTGTCTCTGTCTCTCTCTCTCTGTGTCTCTGTCTCTGTGTGTGTGTGTCTCTCTCTCTCTCTGTGTCTCTGGGTCTCTCTCTCTCTCTCTGTGTCTCTGTCTCTGTGTCTGTCTCTGTCTCTGGGTCTCTCTCTCTCTCTCTGTGTCTCTGTCTCTGGGTCTCTCTCTCTCTCTCTCTCTGCAGCTTCTCTGAGTCAGAGGTGGGTCCCTTTCCTGAACTCGTTCATTGTCCATATTTGTTTCTTGCACTTCAGTTGTCACCTGAGCCCAGCTGGACAAGAGGAGTTGTCACCTTAAAGCTTCAAGTTTGACAGATGTTCCCTGCCAGCCGCAGGGCACAGGCAGAGGTGGGGGCCTGGGGAGGGCAAGGCTCCATCCCAGCCTCCCGTTATCAGGACTCACCGTCCCCAGCAAAGCTGCAAACTGGAACAGCACATTTCATTTAGAGACATGATCTTGCTATATGTCCCAGGCTGGCCTTGAGTTCATGACCCTCCTGTCCCAGCCTCCCAAGCAATGGGATTGCAAACACCATTGATGGCACTGGCCTATGAGACAGGCTAAAATCTATTTGCAAGGTCCCTGTGACACCACTAGATTTGGAGGGTCAGGCTCCCCTGTCACAGCCCCCAGCTTGGGATATTTGGCCTGCCTGTTACAACTTACCTAGAGACAGATGGGCTGATATGTCTGACATAGCCCAGGCTAGGCTACAGTTTCTGTGTAACTGAGGATGACCATGAACACTTGGTCCACCTGCCTCTGTCTTCTGAGTGCTGGGATGACAGGGTTTATGCCACCTTGCCCAGCTCACAGTAGCACGGGCCTTTCTTACCACTGTCCACAGCAGGGCTTTGGGAAGAATCTAGACAATGGCCCTGGCTGTCCCACAGGCCTATCCAAACTCAGCATGAGCCTGAGTCTCTGCTTGGGAAAGCTGCAGTGTTCGCTCAAGGTCAAGGTGCCTTGCTTCCTGTCAGGGGGCTCTTCTGAGCAGGGAGATGAAGAACGTCCAGGATGTCCTATATCCGGTGATGTGTGGCCTTTCCCAGAGCCCTATTACCCCAGGACAGGAGGAGAGGGTCACAGCTCCACAGTGCCTGCCCATGTACTCTCTGCTACCAAAGCGGATGGAGCAGAGACACCAAAGAGCCGGTCTGTGGCTGCTCTGTGCTGGTTTCTGGCTTCCTGTCCTCAGTGGCTCTCTGGGGGACACTGTGTTCTGGGCGGCTTTTTCTTCCCCTCAGCTCCTTCTTCTTCCTCTTTTTCCCATCCTTCCTCACCCAGAGTTCTGTTTACACAGCTCTAGCTGTCTGTAGTTACTTTGTAAAATATTACATTTTATTTATTTACAAGTGTGTGTGTTTGTGTAAGAACAAATGTACCGTGTGCACATTGGCAGTCAGAGGGAATCAGTTCTCTCGATCCAACATGTGGGTCCAGGGATTGAACTCAGATCATGAGGCCAGCTCATTTATCAAGAACTAACTTTATCCCTTCCAGGTTCCCCCAGTACAGATTACCTTTTCCCCGGGCTTTTCTGCAAGTCTCAGGCTCATGAATTCAAAGGGCATGTATCCAGTGCCTAACGTAGGCCTTGGGACCCAGACTGAAAAAAACTGTGTTTATTAAGCACCTACTGTGTGCCACTGGCGTTGTGCCTTGCCCAGAGCAGTGATTCTCAACCTTCCTAATGTGGTGACCTTTTAATATAGTTCTTCATGTTCTGGTGATCCCCCCACCATAAAATTATTTTTGTTGCTATTATTTCATAACTAATTTTTCTACTGCTATGAGTCATAATGTAAATATCTGAGATGCAGGATATCTGATATGTGTGACCTCTATGAAAGCACCCTTTGACTTCCAAGTGGGTCTCTGGACTCACAGGTTGAGTTGCTTATTCTCCTCAAGACCTCTGGATAACATGCAAATGCATAAAACCATATCCTAAGGCCTTGGGAACTTGGGGACCTGGGTGTGGCTAGAGCAGAAGGTTCTGACAGGGCTCTTTGGAGAAAGTTAATCTTCTTCGGGTCTGCAGAGAGCTGGCTAGGCACGTCACAGTGCAAGCTGTTCCAGGTACAAGGGACACAGGGTGTGAGGCAGTCCTGTGCTCTCCGGCAGGCACCAGGCACTGTTTGGTCTGGCTGGACACAGAGTGCAGGTTGAGGAGGCCAGGGGGATGAGGCCAGAGGCAGGCAGGCCCAGACGGTGCAGTACCTTCTGTTCCAGCAAAGGGCTGACCTTTATCCTGGAGCAGCCGGAAGCTCAGACAGCCTCCCGGCTCCCTGTACCCAGGGAGCTTCAGGGCTGGGTGAGGGCCAGGCCCAGAGTGTTCTGCAGGCCTCTATTAAGGAACATTTACTGCCCTTTGGCTCAGGGAGGCCTGTGGGAGAATCAGTCACTTAAATCTAATGTCCTTTGCAAGTCTGGCTGTTCATTTATTCGAAAGAGCTCAGAGGCCATCCATCTGATGCTTAGCAAACTCCTAGTGCTGCCCCGGGCTGGCTCAGCTCTCAAGAAACTTACATCCTGGGTGGTTAGGGCCATAAACAAGCAGGAAAATGAAACAAATTAGCAGATAATGTGGGATCAGAAGTGCACAGGAGAAATGAACCGGGAGGGTGCTGAGAGTCAGGGTGTGCGGGCCCAGCAGGAAAACCAGCAGTCCTGGGGAACATCTGGAGGACCAGCTCTCCCCACAAAAGAAGCAAGCACCTTCCTCCAAGATGCTTCGCCCAAGGCATGGAGGAGCTTGGTACTTCCTAGCAAGAAATAGCAAGTGAGGCACATCATTCTCCAGAACATGATGATAAGATTAGGGGAAACTGAGGCTCAGAGTGGCTGAAGACCTCTAGCCAAGAATCACAGCTGGAGGGTAGGTGTGGTGACATCCTAGCACTCAGGAGGCAGAAGCAAGTAGATTTCTGTGAGCGCAAGGTTAGCCTGGTCTCTGTAGTAAGTATCTGGACAGCTGGGGGTACATAGTGAAACCCCATCTCAAAATCCATCCATCAGTCATAACTTGTGACTATAAAGTCACTTATTTTTTTCCTACCAAGTATCAGGAGCAACACTCAGCAGTCCTGAATTAGCTAAGAAGGTTCAGCCTCTGAAACCTTGTCTCATTGTCCCCTGAATGCGCTGTCCCTGACGTCCCCAGGCTCTGTCTCACCTGTCACAGTCCTAAACCTGCTTCCTCATCATCTGGGCTTGCCCTGGGGTGGGAGGATGGGGTTTAGGAGAGATCTGGATGTGGAGGTCAAAGAGACCAGTCCCAAGGACCTGAAAACCCAAGACATAAGAGACGGGATCCATTAAAGCCTCCCCTTCCCACCTCTCCTTGTTCCTGGTCTTTCCCCTCCCCTCTCCCCTCCCCTTCCCCTCCTCCTGTCCTCCTCCTCTCTCGCCTTCTTCCCCATCTTCTTCTCCCCCTCCTTTCTCCTCCCTCTCCCCTCTCCTCCATTTCTTCCTTCCCCTCTGTTCCTCTCCTGTCTCCACTCCTTCCCTATGCCCCCTTTCCCTTCATCTCTCCCCCTCCTCCTCCGCTCCCCGTCCTCCCCCTCCTCCTCTCCTCCCCTCCCCATTCCCTGCTCCCCTCCACCTCGGTCTGCTCGGTTAGGATCCCACACTGACACATCTTGTACTTCCCGTTTCCAGGGAAATTCCTTGTCCACTCGGCCACACCCGCCCTTGAGGACCTGCCCATCTCTTTGGGTAGAGCAGATGCCAGACAGGGACCTGGCTTGTGAGGCGAACAACCCTTGCTGGGTGTGCGCCAAGAGCCTTCGAGGGGGGCAGGGGGACAGCGCCCCAACACCCAGAGCCTGGCTTGGGCAGCAGGGTCCAAGTGCTTCGGAGAAGAGGTGGGGACCTCGTGGAATACGTGAGTCTGGCCCTTCCAGCTGCAGTTAGTAGGACAGAGACCCCTCCCCACCGGTGCCCTGACTTCTGCTTCCTGCCCTTGCTGCTGGGAGACCCAGTCACCACAGCACACTGGCACACAGACACTCGGGCCCCTCCCAGGCATCCTGAGAGGACCAGCTGCAACTGGGGGCGCCTGGCCCTGCCAGGGCCACAGAGCCTCAGCAGGCCCTCTACCCCTTCCCGCGCCCCCAGGTCTCAAGCAAAACACCACTCTGTCCTTTGCTGCTGGGGGTGGGAGTGGGGGGCTCGGCTCAGGGTTATTTTTAGCAGGGATTTGAGAAAGTCACTTTTCTCCTTGACTTTCACTGTGTGCCACTCCCTAAACCCCCAGCCCGAGACTGGCCTGAGGAGGCCGCTGGAAACCCCCTCCTAGGGCGAGGAAACCGGTGCATTCTGCTTTGCAGTTGGTTCTCAGGACCATAGAGGCAGGCAGGCAGGCGTGGTGCTGCATGGACGGGGAAGTTCCACCTCATTCCTGGTTTCTGCATCTCATAAATTTGGGGAGCAAAGGAGATGTAGTGTGTAGAGTCAGGGTCCTCAGCTTTGGGAACTGGAGGCCCAAGGGACCACTTGGTTATTGTCAGAGACTTCTGGGAGTTTCCACAGAGGCTAATTTTATGGTTTTCTTTTTTTGTTTGTTTTTTGATATAGGGTCTCACTAGCCCAGGCTGGCCTGGAAGTGGCTGTGTAGACCAGACTAGCCTTGAAATTATAGTGATTTGTCTGCCCTGACTCTTGAGTGATAAGATCAAAGGTGTGAGCCACCACGCCCAGCCTTTTACAGAAAGTTGTTTTTTTTTTTTTTTTTGGTTTTTCGAGACAGGGTTTCTCTGTGTAGCCCTGGCTGTCCTGGAACTCACTCTGTAGACCAGGCTGGCCTCGAACTCAGAAATCCGCCTGCCTCTGCCTCCCAAGTGCTGGGATTAAAGGTGTGTGCCACCACTGCCCGGGTTTTTTTTTTTTTCAAAAAGTATTTAAAATTACATTTTGCTGGGGCTGGTGAGGTGGCTCAGTGTGGAAAGGGACATGCTGCCTAGCTTGATGGCCCGAGTCAGTCTCTGGGATCCAAATGGTGGCATGGGAGAACTGACTCCAATGGTTCCCCTCAGATCTGTGCATTCATGTACAGACACACAAAGAACACACACACACACACACACAGACCACACATACATACACTCATACACACTCATGCACCCACACACCACACACTCATACCATAAACCCCCCCACACACAAATAAATTATAGCTGGGACTGAAGAGATGCTTAGCAGGTTTGTGTGCTGACTCTGAAAGCAAGAGGACCTGAGATCAAATCCCCAGAGCCCAGGTAAAAGCCAGGATCTGTGTGAGCCCAATCTCAGGGGTGGATTCCGGGAGATTACTGGGCTAGCCAGCCCAGCCCAACCCAAGCTCATCATGTTCAGAGAGAGATTCTGTCTCAAAAAATCGACAGGCAGAGACGTCTGATACAATCTCTACACTCACATGAGTACTGATGCACGCGTGTGCACAACACACACACACACACACACACACACACACACACACACACACACACACAAGAGGGCTGAAGGGATAGCTCAGTAGTTCAGAGTCTTGTTACCTTTCCGTAGGACTTGAGTGTGATTCCTATATCACAGGTCTGTAGGCCCAGCTCCAGAGAGCCCAGGCTTTCCTGTCCTTTGAGGGGACCCACGTACATGACAGACATATGCACACAAACACACAAATAAAAAAATCATTTTTGGCTGGGCATGGTGCCACACGCCTTTAATCCTAGCACTCCGGAGTCAGAGGCAGGCTGATCTCTCTGATGCTGAGGCCAGCCTGGTCTACAAATCGAGTCCAGGACAGCCAGGGCTGATACACAGAGAAAGCTTGTCTCAAAAAGACAAAACAAAACAAATTTAAAAAATTATTTTTGTTATTTTTTCCATTATTTGTTCATTTATTTATTTTGGTTTTTCTAGACAGGGTAACAGCCTCTATGTAACAGCCTCCGCTGATCTGGAACTCGATCTGTAAACCAGGCTGACTTTGAACTTAGAAACCTATCTGCCTCTGCCTCCCAAGTGCTGGAATTAAAGGCATGCGCCACCACCATCGCCCAGCTATTTTTCCTTTTTAAAGATAAATCCTTTTTTAAAAAAATTCAGCCGCTATTACTGGAGAGGAGAGTGGGCAGCCAGATTAGTGGTGGTGGTCGTCGTAGAATTTTTAGACTGTTTTCTCTGTGTAGTCCTGGCTGGCCTTGAACTCTTCTGTTTCTGCCTCCTCAGTGATGAAGTGTGCACCACCATGCCCAGCCAAAACTAACTTTTGAGTCTGGCCTTGAACTTCTGATCTTGCTGTCTCCACCCACCCCAGTGCTAGGATTACAGGCCTGCACCCCCATGCCCACCTTATAAGGTGCTGGGGACAGAACCCAGATATTCATGTGTGCTAGGCAAGTAAGTACTCCTCAGTTTAGCCATCTCTCCAGCCTGTGGACAGTGACAGGTAGAAAGACCTACACTCAGGACTTAACTTGAACACAGGAGGTGGGAGTCACCCTTGAAAGCAGAACCAGAGGCCTTGAGTGGGGGGGAAGGGCGAGGAAGAGGGTCAGCGTGACTCTTTTGCTAGTTGTCTGTCCCTAGTGAGACAGCAGCCCCTTCCCCTCCTGGAGCCCCTCACCAAGCTTAGCGGGGATGGGGGGCTTTTAGCAAGGCCAAGACTTTGAGAAATGACACTCTCAAGGCCGGCCAGCCAGCCAGGGACAGGCAGAAGTGGGGGCTTGTGGTAAGCTGATTTTTTTTCCGTCTTCCCTTTCAAGGTGGTTAAGATTCTGGGCCTCCCCCATCCTTTTGTCTGGCCTGGAGAGGAGAGAACCAAGGGTCCAGAGGGTCCTGGGTGCTCACTGCCCTTTCTCTAAAACACCTCTCTGAGGCTGCCGCCTTGTGCCCTAACTCCTGCCAACTGCCGGGAACCAGAGGATGACTGAGATACATTCTACTGGCTGTGACATCAGAGTTGGCATTCCCAGGTGAGAAGAGGGCTTTATCTTGTCTCCAGATGAGGCCCCAGAGAGGTGGCTTAGGAATAAACAGTGAACTGCTGGCAAAGGGAGAGAGAGGAGGGAGGCTCCCTTGAACACTCAAGGCACACCCAGCATGCTTCTTCTCTGGGCTTTGTCTTCTGCAAGCCCCTGCAAAGGAAGAGAGAGACTGACCTGGAGTCAGGAGCCCTCACTTCCGGTTCTAGGGCTCTCAACCGCTTCCTCTCTCAGGGCAGTGGTCTCCCTCGAACAAGAGGGAAGCCCTCTTGAAGCCCCTCGACTCCTGTCAGATTTCCTTTTCCCTGCCCTAGCTCCTTTGCCTGAGTCATGTCTGCCACCTGGAATGCTGGGATTTCACACTTTCACACCGAGCAGCAGGCAGCAGGACAGCCAGGTCCAAGAGTCAGCCTGGAAGATGGCGGGAGCTCTTTGGGCAAAGCTGACTGCTTTGGGAAGGGCCCCAGGAAGAAGACAGTGGAAGCTGTGCTTAGTCACACACACCCAGGAAGACAGTATTCCCTCAACAAACACAGGAGCTGGGTGTGGTGACACACACCTGTAATTCCAGGCGCTGGGAAGCAGGCCTTCCAGGTTGACCTTTGCTACCTAGTGAGGTTGAAGCCAGCCTGAGCTACTTGAAACTCTGTCCCTCCCGGGCCAAAAGCCAGTGCTGGACAGATGGCTCATTGGGTAGGATCCCTAGAACCCACTTTAAAAGCCATAGTGGTGCTGTGTGTCTGTAATCCAGTACTGAGGAAACAGCAGAACCAGGGGGATCCCTGAAGGTCATTGCTTGGCCAGCCTTGTTGAGTTGGTTTGCTTCAGGTTTAGTGACAGACTCTGTCTCAAAAAATAAAAATGGGTAATGATTGTCACTTGGTGTCTATCTCTGGCCTATAGACAGACAGACAGACAGACACACACACAGCATAAAAACAGTCTCAAACAGTAATGACGATAATAGCAAAACCAAATATGGCTCCCACAGCCTCACCCAAGCCCACTCCCACTTGCCTGCCCGCCAACACACCAACCAGGTTACAAAACTTTCCCATGGCTCCCATGTATACCAGTTGGTGGGTATCGCCCTGATACTCATGACACAAGCAGACACCGACATATTTATATCTACAACCCAGTACAAACACGGGCATGCAGCATCTCCTTACACACACATCAAATGCATACACACACATACATGAGCACATGAAAATACATGTATGTGAGGTTTCACTCTTCACACTCTTCCTGCTGATCCACCCGGGCTCTCACCTGTGTCATGAAGGGAACTCAGGAACCCGCCAGCACAGAGCCCTGCTCACCCCTGGCTGCCTCTGGGTTCATAGCCATCTGGTCTCTTTTCTGCTGTTCTTCTGCCTGGCACCTGGTGTAAAGTAGAGGAAGCATCCAGAGCTGGGGGTTCACCTTGGGGCACCCTGCTTGAGTGGCTGGCAGGAATGGGGCTACAGAGAGGGGAGGGGCAGGTGAGCAGCTGGGTAAAGACTCTGTCCCTTCAGTACGCAGAAGTCTCCAAGGCACTGTGGTTTGCGGGACCAGCACACTGGCGATGGTTTCTCTTTGTTTTATCTTATTAGGCTTCTGTTTTGGTTATGTCTTACCTGAGTATATACATGTGTACCACACGAGTGTCTGATGCCTGAGAAGGCGAGGAGAGGCTGTTGCATCCCCTTGAACTTGAGTTGTGAGGTGGTTGTGAACCACCAGGTGTGTGCTGGGAACTGAACCTGGGTTCTTTGGGAGAGCAGCCAGGGTGCTGACCCTGCCCAGCCATCTCTCCAGCCTCCTCTGTCAGATTTCTCAACTGTCCTGCCTCACTTTGTGCATATGTGTTGACTTTGTGGCTGTGAGTCAGAGTGTAGCTCAGCCTGGCCACAAATGAGCTATGTAGCCAGAATGACCTTGACCTCTGACCCTCTTACCCCCTGAGTGCCAGAATTACAGATATGTAGCTTCCATGTTGAAAGACAACTTTTCCCTGCTTCACTTGAGGCCAAGGCCTGCACATGGGAGGATGGGTTAGCACATCTTTGCCTGAAGTAACGACCTTTAAAAAATTTTATTTAGTTTTGTGTCAGTGTGGGCAGGCACACCGACGTGACACATGGTGTGCTGGTGGAGATAAGAGGATTGTAGAACTGGGTGGGGCTGGGGGTGCAGCTCGCTGGGGCATCTCTGTCTCTGCTTCTTTGACTCTCCTACGTTGGAGGGACAACTTGTGTTCGATCTTTGATTCAGCAAACATTTATGCTTGGAGCCATTCTCAGGGACTGTCACCTGCCTCTCCAAGCCTGTGGTTTACCGGTTGTCACAGATCAGGTGCCGTAACCTGGCATTCAGGTTGTGTTCCTAAAACGGATGAAAAACCTTCGTTACATTTATGTGTTTGTGTGTATGTGTGTGTGTGCCACCACATGTCACTATGTGCAAGTGTAGGTCAAAGGACAACCAATGGGTGATGGTTCTCTCCTTCTACCTTGGAGGTCTTGGAGACTGAACTCAGACTACCATGCTGGCCAGTAACCTCTGCTCCCTGCTGATCTACCCTGCTGGGCCTGAGGCATCCTTCTATAGAACCCCAGTTGAGGCAGGAAAGCTGAGTGTTCCAGGCCAGACTGTACCCCACAGGGACCTTGCCTTAAAACAAAAACAGAAACAAAACAGTAGTGGATGGTGCTGAGCGGGTGGCTCAGTGGGTAGAGCACTTGCTTAGAAAAGGTGAGGAGGTGAGAGTCAATGTCCTTGTAAACCCTAGGCCTGTGGGGTCCCCGCTGTAATCCTAGTTCTGGGGAGTCAGAGGCAGGGGTGCTCAGAGGACACTGGCTGGCTAAAGTAGCTGACCAGCAGCTCTGGAATCTGCAGGAGACTTTGCCTCATCATGCAAGGTGAGGAGAGATTGAGGAAGACACATATCACCAACCTCTGGCCCTCTATAGGCATCTGAACACATACAGGTGCACACACACACGAGTGCAAACACACACACGTGCACACACACACACACACACACACGCAGGCACACACACACACATGCACACACACACATGCACATGTCACATACAAATACACATTAAAAAAGAAAGCCAAGGGCTGGTGACAGAGGTAGAGCAGCTGGCCAGCATTCACCAGGTCTCGTGTTCCGTCCCTGGTGTCACAAAAGCCATGGCAGCAGCCACAGAGCTTGCTCTCATCCATTGCCCCACCCCCACCGATCCAAGCCAGTGGTCAGGTAGGAAGGCCCATCCGTTAACCCCTCCCCCACAGAAGGAGCACTGGCTGACTGCCATAGCTTTAAGCACCTCCAGTTGACCGATAATAATTAAATGAGTACATTTATTCAGATTTAGTGGAATGAGAAAGTATGATTCATTTTTATTTATGTCAGATTTCTGTCCAGAGAAACCTTTTTTTTTTTTTTCCGGAGACAAGTTTTTCTCTATAGACCAGGCTGGCCTCGAACTCACAGAGATCTGCTTACCTCTGCTTCCTGAGTGCTGGGATCAAACGTGCACCACCACCACCACCCTGATAACAAAACTATTTTTTTAATTGACTATAGCATATTTAAGAGAAAGAAAAGTTTGAGAGTAAAACTCCAGGCATATCTATCTACGTATCTATCTATCGACAGAGTCTTGTGCAGCACAGGCTGGTATTGAACTTGGCATATAGACAAGGATAACCCAAGAGCCGGGTGATGGGCAAGTGTCACCACACCTGATTCTTCCTGGTTTTCAATGGAATTCAAATGACTCTCAAGCCTAAGTTTCTTCTAGTTGGTCAAGAGAGATGTCCTTGTTGCTAGGGCTTGCAGGTGGGGTGTTTGCCCATCACTGAGACACGTGGCAGGCAAAGCAGGAGAAACCCCATAAAAGAGAGGTCAGCCAGTGCCACGGCATCACAAGAGTCTATCTCTTTTTTGGTTTTGTTTTTTGGTTTTTGGTTTTTTTCGAGACAGGGTTTCTCTGTGTAGCCCTGACTGTCCTGGAACTCGCTCTGTAGACCTGGCTGGCCTCGAACTCAGAAATCCACCTGCCTCTGCCTCCCAAGTGCTGGGATTAAAGGCATGCACCACCACTGCCCACAAGATCCTATCTCAAAAACAAACCGAAAGAAGGAAGAAAAAAACCGATCTCCTAATGACCCACTCCCCCTGATAAGTGGCGGCTACTCCTGACTGGTCTCTGTGGTTACAGCTCCAGGGAGACAGACCCATGGAGGCGTGGCCTTTGGCACTTCAGTCTCCAGGCCCGGGCCAGGGACAGTCATGTCCCCCAGGGCTGTCTGTGTGGGCTGCTGGTGTGGGTGAGGGCTTGGCTGACTCTTGGAAGATGTGGATGATTAAGGGAAGCCCCACACGTTTGGACCTACAAGCATTTGGTAGTAGGAAAGGCAACACGGGAAGGCAGGGGAAGAGGATGTGAGAAGCTAGGAGGGGAGGGGGTAAGGGGAAGGGGGGGAAGGGGAAGGAGGGTGGAGGGGAAAGGGGGGAGGGAGGCAGATCCAGCACATGGGAAGCAGCAGGGGCTGAAATCACCTTCGCTCCCACCTTGGGGAATGTATAGATGGGTTGTTTTGTTTGTTGGAGTTTTATGTTTTGAAAGATTTCTTTATTTTATTGTATGTGTGTTTGTGTGTATGTGTGGGTTGTATGCATGTAAGCATGCATGTATGTATGAATGTATGTGCACCACAGGCATACAGCGTCTTTGGAGCCAGAAGAAAGTGTCGGATCTCTTGGAGCTGTAGTTACAGATGGTTGAAAGTCTCCATGTGGGTGCTGGGAACCAAACCCGGGTCCTCTGCAGGAGCAGCCGGTGCTCTCGAAGGCTGAGCCATCTCTCCTGTCCGGCTGTATGGTTTTTACCACATGGCTGGTTTTCTTTACATATTTGCTCTCAGCTACCCTGTTTCTGAATTTAAACCTGAAACAAGCTTGAGTGGGAACCCACCAGGCTGGAGAACGTACTGACCTGCAATATACCGACACCACAGCCTGTGAGCTTCACCCCTCTGAGAGGCCTGCTGGCTTACGGCAGCAGCAGTGGCTCTGCCCTTCATTGGTTAGACAGCTCACTTAACCGCCTCGTGCTTCCAATTCCCTACCTGCCATAAGGAGATAGCATCTACCTACTGATGAAGATGATATTCTCTTTTGTTTCTTTCAAGGCAGGGTCTCACCATGCAGGTTTGGTTGGTCTGGAACTCTATATGTAGACCAGGCTGACCTGAACTCGCTGTGTAGACCAGGCTAGGCTGGAACTCACACAGATCCATGTGCCTCTGTTTCCCAAGTGCTGGAATTAAGAGTGTACACTATCATACCTGGCTCAGTTCTTTTTTTCTGGCTTAGGAAATGCCTGTTAGTTGCTCTGTGTCTTCCAGGACAGTATCTACCCGGACAATGATGAAGTTCTCTGTAAGCTCAACTGGGGTGGGATATAAACTGGACCTGTTGCAGGCAAGCGACAGAGCCTATGGCTGAGAGCCACTGAAGAGGCTAAGGTGGAAAGCTGGCTTGAGCTCAGGAGTGTGGGGCCAGCCTAGGCAACAGAGTATAGGGGTGTAGCTTGGCAGTAAAGCATTACCTAGCTCTGAGCCTAATTCTCAGCACTACAAAGAAACGAAGCAAAGCAGAGCCTGGGCGCTTGGCCAGTGTCAGGTTCAACCAGCTGCCTCTTAGGGAACTGCCCACAAGAATATAATATGAATGTTCTCTTTTAGAGACAAGTTTCACCCCACCCCCACCCTGACTCCACCCCCTTCTTGCCCTTTGGTTTTACTTTTACATTGTTACTTATATATGTGTTTATGTGTGTGTGGTGGGAGGTCCACACACAGGAGTCGGTTCTTTCCTTCTACCATGTGGGTCCCAGGTCGTCAGGCTTAGTGACAAGCTCCTTTACCTGCTGAGCCACTTCATTGTTCCTTCATCTTCCCTTTGTATTGGTTATTTGGTTTCTTTTCTCATTACTGTGACCAAGTGCCTGACAAGAAGCAACTTAAGGGAGAACGGTTTACTGTGGCTTACAGTTCGAAGAGATACAATCTATCACCATAGGGAAGTCACATCAGTAGGACCCTGAGGCAGCTGGTCACATTGTATCTACAGTCACCAAGCCAAGTGGAAGGAAGTTGAACAGGGCTTAAGAAACCCCAGGTCCTTCCCTTAGTGGCCTACTTTCTCATTGAGGCTCTGACACTTAATGGTTCCTTGACTTTCCAAATTAGCTCCATTATTTGGGAACCAAGTGTTCAAATATGGGAGCCTATGGGGGACATTTCAAGTTCAACCACAGCATTCTTCTTTTGACTTTCCAAGGTGTTTTTTTTCCCCCAAAACAAAAGTCATGCCTCGTAGCTGGAGAGATGATTCAGTGGAGATGACCCTCACAGATGGTTCAGTGACTTGCCCTTGCAGAGGACTAGAGTTTGGTTCTAAAACCCATGTACACCTGAAATTCCATATCCAGGTAATCCCACACCCTCTTCAGACACTATAATCATATGTTCAGATGCATAGTTAAAAATAAAATAAATCTTAATTAAAAAAAAAAAAAAGGCCATATTTGGATCCCTGGAAAATGGAGAGAAGTGGGGGGCCAGGATATCAGTTGCAGAGCAGAAGTTAGACATCTGTGGGGACTGGCCTAATGCCATTTGGGGAAGAGGCTAAATGAAAAAACAAACAAACAAAAAAACAAAACAAGTCAACTGGTGAAAAAAAAAAAAGAATTTATAAGCAAATACAGAGAGAGGACTGGAGAGAAGGTTCCCTGACTAAGAACACTGGCTGCTCTTGCAGAGGACTTAAGGTCAGTTCCTAGCCCCCAGGTGGCTGCTCACAACCATCTTAGAGCCAGTCCCAAGGGATGTGATGCTCTCTTCTGGCCTCTGCAGGTACTGCACACCTGGTACACGGTCATCCATGTAGACAACACACCAGTAGATATAAACTGACAACACAGAGAGGAAGCCTGAGGGCAACGGACCAGACTTAGAATAAAACACACACTGCATGCTTTAGGTCAACACAGAGACATAATTACATATAATACCATGTGCCGTCTATGTGCTTTTGTTTGTGTGTTTCTTGTTTTGTTGTGAGACAGGGTCTCCCTACCTAGCTTGAGCTGCTCTGGAACTCACTCTGTAGACCAGGCTGGCCTCAAATTTACAGAGCTTTCCTGCATCTGCTTCCAAGTGCTGGGATTAAAGGTGTGTGCCACCATGTCTGGCTTCTATATACTTTGATGGATTTGGTGTTTTCAGTGATGGAACTCGATCCCAGGGCCTCACACATCCTAAGTAAGGCTGAATTTAGATACAGCCCCATACCATTTTGATGAGGGATTTTGTTTGTTGTTGTGCCTTTAAATTGATTTATCTTTTTGTGTGTGTATGAATATTTTGCCTGTATGTGTACCACACATGTCTTGTGTCAACAGAGGTCAGAAGAAGGCCTTGGATACCCCAGAACTACGGAGGGTGAGTCACCCTGTAGGTGCTGGGCAGATGCTCTTAATTGCTGAGTCATCTCTCCATCCGCAGTTTGATTTCTTTTGTCTACTTAACATTGCCCTTCCACCCTACAGATCAGGGCCTTTATTCCAAACGTTTCTTTGATTTCTCTCCAACCAGTTTGTGCTTGGTCTGAGCACCCCAATCTCTTTTCTGTCACTGTGGATTAGCTCTGTACTTAAAATAAATATTGATTATTTCTGTATTGTGTGTGCGCGCATGTGTGCGTGTGTGTGTGCGTGTGCGTGCAGCCACATGTGCCACTGCTTCACGAGCGGAGGTCAGGAGACAACTCTGGCCTGTCTGTCTGTCTGTCTGTTTCTGCATGTCTCTGTGCATTTGAGTGTGTAGCCACACAGAATCAACTCAAATGGGCGTGTAGCAATCTCTCACTGGCGTGCACCTTGCTCATTATCCCTGCGGGCTTTTCTGTCTCTTTTCTTTCTCCTTACTCGCCTAGTATTTCCTAGAATTCGGGTTTGTTTGTTCTTTGAGACAAGGTCTTGTTTTGTAGCCCAGGTTGGCCCGGAATTTTCACTTCTTATCAAGTTACTCTGTCAGCCCCGTGGGAACATCAGTTCCACAAACAAGATTAATCAGTTTGCTTTCTTTATGCCAACAAGTGCCTGATAGTGCCTGATATCCAATGACAGAGAAGTCCAAGTAAGGACTCAGTGCCTTGATCTTAAGGGTCCTAGCCATGGCACACGCGACATCAAAACAGAAATATTCAAGACATGACTTAGCTTTAATGGGCGTTGCTATCTCCCGTTGCTAAAAGCACGCAGAACAAGACAGAAGAGGAAATCAACCATAGGTCCACCAAATGATCAAAGTCAGAAATGAAAATTCAGGGCTGAAGAGATGGCTCAGCAGTTAGGAACACCGGCTGCTCTTCTAGAGGACCAGGATTTGAGTCTCAGCACCCACACGGTGGCTCACAAATTCCAGGATCTGATATTCTCTTATGGCCTCCAAGGGCACTGCAGCCATCAGGTATGCATGTAGACCTGTAGGCATGTGCTCATACACAAGAAATCAAAATAAACCTCAAACAAACAAATAACAATGACAACAAAACCCCACCAACTCATCCAACATGATGGTACATGCCTGCAATCTACAATTTCCTCCGGGAAATATGATAAAAAGGCCTGAAGTATGTAGCTGTGGGTGTCCTGGAACTCACTCTGTAGACCAGGCTGGCCTCAAACTCACAGAGATCCACCTGCCTCTGCCTCCCCAGTGCCAGGCTCAAAGGCGTGCATCACTGTACCCAACTTTGGTTTGCTTTCTACTGTTGTGATAAATCACCGTAACCAAAAGTAGAATGAATAGGAAATGGTGTATGTAGCTTGCCTATCCCAACCACAGCCTCATGAAGAGACATTGAGGGAGAAATGCAAGGCAGGAACCAGGAGGCAGGAGTTGAAGCAAAGAACATGGAGGGATGCTGCTGACTGGCTTGCTCCTCATGGCTTGCTCAGCCTGCTTTCTTAGACCATCCAAGACCATCTGCCTAAGGAATGGCAGCACCCACAGTGGGGTGGTTCCTTCCACATCAATCATTAATAAAAAAAAATACCCCATAGGTGGGGATGGGGTAGGTGGGTAGAAACAGGTTTGGGTGCAAAGTGACAGAAAATGTACAATAACATCAAAATTAGACTTTCCCCATCTCTGTCTAGTGATGTCCAGAGGTAAGCATTTGCACAAGACTCTACAATGATCAGAGACCCAGATTCCCCTTGTATTTATATTTGCTGTCTTCAACAAACACTTTGACCTCATGATCCAGCATGGTATCTGGACTCCTGCCATTGCATCTGCATTTAACTAGCAGAAAGGTGAGACGAAAGAACACTGTGAGCCTTTCTTCCTTCCTTCCTTCCTTCCTTCCTTCCTTCCTTCCTTCCTTCCTTCCTTCCTTCCTTCCTTCCTTCCTTTCTTTCTTTCTTTCTTTCTTTCTTTCTTTCTTTCTTTCTTTCTTTCTTTCTTAATTACATCCCAAATGCTGCCCCCTCCAGATCCCCACTCCCCTTTTGCCTTTGAGAGGATAGTCCCTTTCGCCCCCCCCCAGCCTGTCTTTTTAACATCTTTTCTCATCTTGTTAGCCTGAAGATAAGCTCATACCTAGCTGCAAGGGAGGCTGAGAAATGTATCCAGGTAACCATGCACCTACTCAAGCATCAGGGGGAAGAGGAAAATGAATAATGGACTGTGAATAGATTTTTTTTTTCTACATTACATGGAAATTTACTTCATTAAAAACAAAAAGAAGGGGCTGGAGCGATGGCTCTGTGGTGAAAAGATTTGCTTCCAGAGGATCCTAGTTTCTCAGTACCCACTTACAAGTGGGTACTTACAAGTATCTCTAACTCCAGTTCCAGGGTATTCATGGGCCTCCACAGGCACCAGGCAGGCATATGGTGCACAAGTGTACATGTAGGCAAACCACCCATACACATAAAATAAAAATATACTCTTTAGAAAAAGAAGGTGGCAGAGGAGCCATTGCTGCCTCCTCCTCTGGATGTGATGGTGTGTGTCTGTAACCCCAGCACTTAGGGTGGAGGCAAGAGGGTCATCCTTGACTACAAATTGCATTCAAGGACAGCCTGGGGTATGTGAGTCTTTCTCCTCTCTCTCTCTCTCTCTCTCTCTCTCTCTCTCTCTCTCTCTCTCTCTCTCTGCCTCTGTCTCTCCCTTACTCTCTCTGTCTCTCTCCTCTCTTTGTCTCTGTCTCTGTCTCCTGTCTTTGTCTCTGCCTCTCTCTCCCTCTTTGTCTCTCTCCTCTCTTTGTCTCTGTCTCTGTCTCCTTCCTGTCTTTGTCTCTGTCTCTCTCTCCCTCTCTGTCTCTCTCCTCTCTTTGTCTCTGTCTCCTGTCTTTGTCTCTGTCTCTCTCTCCCTCTCTGTCTCTCTCCTCTCTTTGTCTCTGTCTCTGTCTCTCTCTCCCTCTCTGTTTCTCTCCTCTCTTTGTCTCTGTTTCTCTCTCCTCTCTTTGTCTCTGTCTCTCTGTCTCTGTCTCTCTCTCCCTCTCTGTCTCTCTCCTCTCTTTGTCTCTGTCTCCTGTCTTTGTCTCTGTCTCTCTGTCTCTCTCTCCCTCTCTGTCTCTCTCCTCTCTCTGTCTCTGTCTCTGACTCCCCCCTCACACACACCCCATAGAACTCCACAGGGAAAGG
Source organism: Uromys caudimaculatus (assembly GCA_028551405.1). Taxonomy (NCBI): domain Eukaryota; kingdom Metazoa; phylum Chordata; class Mammalia; order Rodentia; family Muridae; genus Uromys; species Uromys caudimaculatus. The sequence goes on from CM052720.1 coordinate 42,835,090, forward strand.
TGTCCTCTTTTACTTAAGCAGGTGGCAGACCTTGTGATACCTCAGTAGGCTGTGTTTCGTATCACTTCCTTGGCACCAGGGTTCAGTTTCTGCTGGGTGAATTCTCAGAAGAGGAAGGGCTAGGCCAAAGACTGTGTTACTTATTGCTAAACATCTCTTTGAAGAGGTTCCATTAATCTCTACTCACCAATAGTATCTTTCCCACACCCTGACCATGTGCCTCATTACAAAACACTGGCAGCCTTAGGTAAAAAGGGTATCTTTCTGATAAACGCAGGGCATATGGTTTCTGTTTCTGTTTTTATGAGTCAGCTTAGATGTCTTCTCAAATGTTTTAACGATTGATTGATGTTTCTAAGAATTTGGGGTGTAGGGGAGTGGGTCTATATGCATTTCTGTGTGGTTTTAGTTGGGGATTCTTACCCCTTGGCACTCCTCTCCTAGTGTTTTAGAGATGGGGGCTAGAATTCACCAAGCAGTGTAGGCTGACTGGACCAGTGAATCACAGAGATCTGCCTGCCTCTGCCTGCTCAGCACTGAGATTGCAATTGCACACCGCCGTGCCTGGCTCTTTTCAATGTGAATTCTGGGGATCAAAATGAAACGCTTTATCAGCTGAGCCATCTCTCTAGCCCTGGTCTGGATTCTGTGTGGGTGAGGGGATAAGGAAAGAGAGGACCTGACCCGAGTTCCCAGAATCCACACTGGACAGCTCACAACTGCCTGTGACGCCAGTTCCAGGGGACCAACACTTGTGGCATTATTGGGTATCTGCATTCATGTATACATGCCCACACATGTATGACATATGCATATGACAAACACGTGTGACACACACATACATATAATTTAACATAAAAATAAGCTGGGTGGTGGTAGAGCACACTTTTATTTTTATTTTTTTATTTTTTATTGTTTTTGAGACAGGGTTTCTCTGGGTAGCCCTGGCTGTCCTGGAACTCACTCTGTAGACCAGGCTGGCTCGAACTCAGAAATCCACCTGTCTCTGCCTCCCGAGTGCTGGGATTAAAGGCGTGTGCCACCACTGCCCAGCGTGTGTGCTGTTCTTGCAGAGGACCTGAGTTCAGTTCCCAGAATTAAGATAAGGATCTGGCTTTCTTCACCTTACTCTCCCCCAAAACTAATTAGCTTTCCCAACATTACCTATTGAATACACACCTTTCCTTGACATTGTTCTGAACTGTGTATAGGCAAATTAGGGCTATGTCTATATTTTATATTAAACTGTAGGGTTTTTTGTTGGTCTTTGAGACAGTGTCTCATTGTGTAGCATTGGCTGGACTGGAACTCACTGTGTAGATCAGGCTAGCCTGGAACTCACTGTGTAGACTAGGCTGGCCTGGAACTCAAAAAGATCCAGCCACCTGCCTCTGCTTCCTGAGTACTGAGATTAAAGGTATGTCCCACCACACCTAACATATGGGATAAAATACACATATATATGGTTCTTTAAAAAAATATTAATTTATTTTATGTATATGAGTACACTGTAGCTGTCTTCAGACACACCAGAAGAGGGCATCAGATCCCATTACAGATGGTTGTGAGCCACCATGTGGTCGCTGGGAATTGAACTCAGGACCTTTGGAAGAGCAGTCAGTGCTCTTAACTGCTGAGTCATCTCTCCAGCCCCCATATATATGTATTTTAAACAATTTATTTTTGTTTTAAGCATGTGGGTGTTTTGCCTGTATGTATGTCTGTGCACCATGTGCCTGAGGAGACCAGAAGAGGGTGTTGGATCCCCTGGATTTGTAGTTACAAACAGTTGTGAGCCACCATGTGGGTGCTGGGAATTGAACCTTGGTCCTGTGGAAGAGTAGCCAGTGCTCCTAACCACTGAGCCAGCTCTCTAGCTCTAAAATATAGGTTTGTTTTACATGTCTACTCTACCTGTGTAAGTGACCGTGCTGCAGTATGCTTTACTGTCCAGCAGTACTGTGTATATATATTACATGATGTGGCTGTCTTCAGACACCGTCGAAGAGGGCATTGGATCCCATGACAGATGGTTGTGAGCCACCATGTGGTTGCTGGGATTTGAACTCAGGACCTCTGGAAGAACAGTCAGTGCTCTTAACCGCTGAGCCATCTCTCCAGCCCCACTTCTATATATTTATGTTTCACAGAATGAATGTCAACTTATCATATTACTATTGGGATTTCAATAGTCTAGAAAAACTGCCAGGGCTCATGAATGGTGTATGATATGGTTATATGACTTTTCCTGTAAAGATACAAACAAATATTCCGCCAAAGCGTGGCTTGGTAACCCCACAAGTGTTTTGGAGTTACTCACAGGAATGTAGAGTCTTCTCTCTGCAGAGATTGCTTAAGGCCTTTTCTGCCATGGAGACCAGGCCCTGTGACTTTCTGAGCATCCTGAATCTTTCTAAGGTTTGTGAGTTTCCTGAGTTACCATCATTTCTAAACAGTTTGGAAGCGGCGTGTAAAAGCTGCCTATTTTAGGGCTGGAGAGGTGTGTGTGTGGTTAGGAGTCCTCATTGCCCTTACAGGGCATCCAGGTTCGGGTCCTAATGAGATAGTAAAGGATTACTGGACCAACTTTGTGAAAAATGTGAAGTCCACAGAGATGGGCTTAGATGAAATACAATCTCCCCAACTAAATTCTCTGCCTTTCATGCAAACGAAGAATACTTGTGTGTGTGTGTGTGTGTGTGTGTGTGAACTTCCCAGTCAATCATACTTGAATTTCAGAAAGACAACAATTTATTTTTTTTTTAGCATAAATATACTCATGCAAGATTTGGGACATCTCTATGCTAAGAAATTACATGTTGCTTATCTGAAATTCAAAGCTAACTGCATGTCTCTAAGTAAGCAACTTTTCCAGAGACGAGCCCAGCACTTGGGGCGGCTTTGGTACCAGAGTGCTGGCTCATGAGAGAGGGCTGTAGCAGGCAGGGCAGAAGGTCTTGAATCTTCTTGGTTTTCCCAATCTAGAGAACCTGACAAACCACTTGTTTGAGTGTGAATTGGACCCACTCTCCTCTGTAACCATGAGCCAAAATAAACTCTTCCTCCCTTAGATTGCTTCTTCTTGGGTACTGGGTCATGGCCATAGAAACACAGCTAGTTACTCTGCCACAGTGCCAGCAGTGGAGGTGGCTGATTTCCCCTGGTGGTTGCTTCTTCAGAGTAGATGTCTGCAGTGAAGGATGAACTTGCTTTGATCTTGGTCTGGTTCAGATGTGGAAACCGCAGGGCTCAGGCTCAACCTGGTATCGGAATATTGGGCCTTGGGACAATGAGCCATGGCGTCATAAGGAGACAGGCCAGACTGTGCTAGGTGGCTACTGGATCCCTTTGTGAGACCCCTGTCTGAGCACTCTCACCCCGTTTATTCCCGTCCCTTGAACCCTGTCTGCTTTAAACAAACTGGAGGTGGCAGAGCTGATACCCTGTTAATTGGAGGCCCACTTCCTATAGAATTAAATGGTTTTTAGGGATGTTTACATATGTGGACTGTCACTGTGGTCATCCTAGCCACATAGCTAACATCACGATAATGAAAGACTGGGTGCTTGCCACATGATAAGTTTATGGAGGTCAGAGGCCAATTTTTGAGAGTTCTTTCTCTTCTTCCCTTATATGAAATCCAGGGATTAAATCCAGGTTGCCAGGCTTGGCCGCAGACCCTTTACCTGCTGAGCCATCTCACTGGCCCTAATCTGCAGCTCTCTCAATGAATAAGCAAGAGAAAAAAAAAAATCAATGTCACATTACAGCTGTGAGCATCGAGTTACCCATGCTGTGGGAACAAACTCTGCGGACACCAAGTGCTTTAAGACGGAGATGTGGTTTGAATTCTATCACAGGGAAACTCGGGCACAAAAAGGCTATAAGCAGTGGCTGTGTAATTTGCAACAGTTGGTGCAAAAGAGAACACACAGAGCCCCTTGTTGAAAGCTTCCTATGTCAAGATGACCACAGCGCCACTTTAAACGGAGCACGGGGCCTTTCTTAGTGTGCGTCACTGAGAAAGGTGACACACCCATGAAGCCAGCCTTGGTGACAGGACCTATAAAGAACTGCTCTTCGAGGTAGGTCAGGGCCTCTCTTCCCACAGCCAGGTGTCTTTGTGTTCTAAGGGCATCAATGCGTACAGGAAATGCTGGGGAAGGTGGGATTGGTGGCCAGAGTGGTTTTTCTGGGGGAGTGGGTGGGGCTAGCTATGTTGCCATCAAAACTGAAGAACTGACTGTTCCCCACAGACTCTGGCCTAGAAGGAAAAAAAAAAAAGCCTGCAGCTGTATCTACAGCCCCTGTTGTTGTTCACTGTGGTGTGTTACAACACAGCCTGGCAGCCTCCTGGCCTTCCCCCCCACCCCCCCAGGCTCGTCTCAGAACATGTGACAGGTCCACACAGCCCTGCAGATTGGCCCACACTGCCCCTAGCTGTTTGATCAGTTCCTTAAACTGTCCCAGGTCTGCGTGCCTCTTTAGCTCAAGGGCTGTCCCTTGCCACACGGACCTGGTGCATGATTGTCCCTTACCCACAACTTTTGGTATGGGAAAAGCCTTTTTCCACCTTCAAAGAGTGGGTTCAATGTGACCTTTTCAATGAAGCCTCTCCAAGGGGAATGCTGATTCTTTTCCCTGGTAAGAGCATTTCCCTCTTCTATGTGGACATGCACCACAGTCCCTGGAACATTACTGAGGTGTGGCTGTCCCTGTCTGCTAGCATGAAGCCTTTGAGGGCTGGTACACTGCCTTCTCACCTCTGTGTACTCACCCCAACACATACCTCTTGCTCTCAGTAAGCAAAGTAGATGCTTAACCAACTGGCATTAGTGAGCAGAACAGTTGCCATTCACAGCATGTCGCTGAATTCATGTGGCACTGCCTGGAGGCTGGTTAAGGGAGGTTTCCAATCATCGAGAAAAGACATGCAGTAGAGAAAGACCCCCGTCCAAGCGGGCTTTGGAGGGTAAGGGGGACATGGGGGTGTGGAGGGCGTCTTTATATTAGTTTTGTCTTTTCTGCAGCGGTCTTTGAGGATAGTGAAGGAATGACCATACTGTCACCCACATGGTGACATATAGACATTGATATATATCACCATACATGGTGACATTTATCTTCCTAAGTTCTAAAGTATGACAATACAAAAGAAACCAAAACTAAAATAAAAGCAGACATGGAACCAGGAAACATGGATTTTCATGTGGCTACAAGATATTCTATAGGAGCCAGGCAGTGGTGGCGCACGCTTTTAATCCCAGCACTTGGGAGGCAGAGGCAGGCAGATTTCTGAGTTCGAGGCCAGCCTGGTCAACAGAGTAAGTTCCAGGACAGCCAGGGCTACACAGAGAAACCCTGTCTCGAAAAACAAAACAAAAACAAAAACAAAAAAAACCAAAACACAACAAAAAGATATTCCATAGGTAATTGGGGCTTTTAGTTTTTCTTTCCCTCAAAAAAAAAATAAAAAAAATGAGAATCTGGAGAGATCCTGTAGCTGTTATGACCAGAGGCTGGGAGAGCACAGGATGCTTACAATCCCAGTGACAGGGGATCCGACGCCCTCTTCTGACCTCTGTTGGGTACTGCACACACACACACACACACACACACACACACACACACACACACACACACACACACACACACACACACACACACACACACACACACACACACACACACACATGCACACAAACACACACCTCGCAGGTGAAACAAGATTTTTAAAAAATGAACAGTTAGCACTCAAGTCCCCAAGTGTAGCTACTGAGCGATTTTATGGGAGTCACCCAGAGGTGGCATGTGATTGGGGTGCCATCTTGAAGCTGAACTAGCTCAACAACCATCCTTTGGGTTTCTTTCTGACCTCATCACCTGGGCTGCTGTGTTGGAGAGGCAGAAACCCCACGGGGAAGCGTGGTCTTCATGTCCACTGGGTGTCCAGAGAGAGGTGCTAGGTGCTACATCAGATTTCCTCAGTCTCTAAGGAGCATTTTTAAGTTCATGTGCTTATTTTCAGGGGTCAGTATGGCCTGACCTCTGCAGCTGGTGAAGGGCAGGCCGGGTGGACAGACAGGCAGGGCAGACACATGTCTGGTCAGTATTTAGTCTGGAGGCAAAGGACGACGAGAAGAGGTGTCAGTCAGCTTCCTCCATCCCTCCCCTCCGGCCCCCACAAAGGGCAAGGGCCAGACATGTGGGCCACCGTGAAGAGGCGGAGATGCAAATGAATGGGCAGGGCCTCATTTGCATAGACAGTGCGCGGCCACCAATCGGGACCGGTGGAGCGACAGCCCGCGCGCCTTTTGGGGGCGGATTGACAGCTCTGTGGCCCTATGGGAGGCGGGTCCTGCGGCCGGCGGGGGCGGGACGAAGGCGGGCGCTGCCCGGCGCACTAGCCGGCTTGCGGGCGCTGCCAGTCTCCGGCGGTGGTGTCCGGCGCGCGGCTGAACGACCGAGCGTGCGGACGGAGCGGCGGCCTGCTGGGCGGACTGAGCGGCGCGCGCGGCGGAGAGACGCGGAGCGAGGGACGCGGCGGCGGCGGCGGCGGCGGCGGCAGCGGCGGCGACAGGTACGGGCGCCATGGCCGCGGGGCGCGCGCGGCGGACCCGGGAGCCAGCCCGGTGCTCGCGGTCCCGCTTCTGCCGCCCTTCGCGCGGCTTCCCCAGGGTGGCGTGGACGGGACGTGCGGGAGGCCTGGGCCCCGCGTGGGAGGCGGAGCGGCCGTCGCTCCTCAGCAGCGTCCCCTCAGCGCGGCGCCGGCTCGCTCGCCCGCCCGCGCGCGGCTTTTGTTTCCCGCGCAGCCCCCAGGTCCGGGGAGCCCCGTGTCGCTCCGCCACGCCGCCCTCCGGACGCGGAGGAAACTTGGCCTTCCGGAGCCCTGAGAGCCCCGCGGATAACGGTGCGCCCCGCCGTGTCTCCGGGGCCGCGCGATGGGCGTGCCGGCCGGGCACCGCCCTCACCTGCCGCTCCCGAGCCGGCTCGCACGGGACAGGCAGGTGACCGAGGGCCTCGGAGGTACGGAGGAGGGAGGGCTAATTAAAAGTTGCCTCAGAGGTGGCTGAGCGGGTACAGGAGCTTGCAGCCAAGAGTGAGGACTTGGGTTCGATCCCCGGATCTGACATGGTGGAAGGCGAAACGTCTCCCGCGAGTTGTCCTCTGACCTCCACGTGTACACAACACAAACACACACTACTGACTCTGATATACACACTCATCTCTCACCACCCACCCACCCCGCAATACTACTAAGGAAATAAAAGTTATTTTAGGAGTCTTCATTCCCTTCGGCCCAGCGACATCACTCCTGTTCCGGCCATAGTCCGTGACTCCCAACCCAGCATTTTGTGTGTGTGGGATGAATCTAAGGGAGCACGTTGCATTATGATCATCTTCCTCCTCCTCCTCTTCGCCTGTGGATGAGCCAGGTGGGGCGCTTGCGCCTCATTTTTAAAATAATTGCTGTCTGCAGCCGTGGTGAAAGCGTTGGAAGGTACAGATCGTGAGCAGGGCGTGCAGAACTTGGGACAGCCCTCGGCGGGGCTCGGGACAGTGTGTACAGCGCTTGGCCGCCATTCAGTAAATTCTGCATGCGGCAGTTGGGAGCTGGTGGTTTGGGGATTTTTTTTTTTTTTTTTCCTTTTTTCTTTCAGGAGTGTGTATTCCAGCGGACCAGGGCTGGGCGTTGAATGGGCACTTTCTTTGCTTTCTCTAGGGGTAGGAGAGAGTGTTTATTCCCATTGCCTTTGCATTTTCTTAGGGTGGTGGACAAGGGGAAAGTTAAGGTGTGCTTGGATTAAGCATTTTGTCTCTTCCTCCCCACTTCTTGCTGTTAGCTTTATATGTTGTTTTTGTTGTTGTTACAAAATTGGAGCTTTTCCTCTTGGTGTCTGAATCAAGAAATGACTTGAAAAAAAAATCTTACTCTGGTGGGACATTCTTACTGTATACTTTCACATAGTCATGTTCTGTTACTCTCCCAGCTGTTCCTCATTTGCCTGACATTCTTTTTTTGGGGTTTTTTGTTGTTGTTGTTGTTGTTTGTTTTGTTTTATTTTGTTTGATATTTGAAACACTGAAGTTTTTTTGTTTTTTTGTTTGTTTGTTTGGTTGGTTGGTTGGTTTTTTCGAGACAGGATTTCTCTGTGTAGCCCTGGCTGTCCTGGAACTCACTCTGTAGACCAGGCTGGCCTCGAACTCAGAAATCTGCCTGCCTCTGCCTAGTGCTGGGATTAAAGGCCTGTGCCACCACTGCACGGCTTGAAACACCAGTTTTATTCCTTTGTTATTGGGAGTTTACTATTCAATTAAAACATATATAAATTTCTATAACCTAACATTCTCCTAACAGATTTCACTTTGGGGAGTCTGTAGGAATGGTGTATTTTAACTGTTTTTAATTGCAAAGGTTAATAATGGCACTCATTGTTTGTTAGAAACACTTCGTTTAGTTTTCCCCCCTTTGTTTTCTGATGTGTCTTGTGTGGGAACTGCCTTGGATATAATCTATACTTCTGAGATGTTGAACTTCAGAGCACAGCTAATTTTTATTTAATTATACTAATTAGTTGAACAATCATTTTATTCATCTAGCTAATTTGAGTTAGCTATTAGTTGGGACCACTTGAGATTATTATTTTTTATTTTATTTTATTTATTTATTTTTTTTGAGACAGACATCTCTGTGTATCCCTGGCTGTCTTAGAACTCACTCTGTAGACCAGGCTGGCAAGGAACTCAGAGATCCAAATCCCTCTTCCTCCCAGAGCTGGGACTAAAGGTGTGCGCCACCACTGCCCAGCCACTTGAGATTATTTTAAATTAATCTAGGGATATTTTCTGCAAATTGTTTTAAAACAGCAAGTTCATACATTAGTGGGGTTTTTGTCATTCCAACATTTAACAAAAGGATGTTTCTCTATTTACTTTTTAGGTTTTGTCTCTGTCTGTCTGTCTGTCTGTCTGTCTGTCTGTGTTTGAGAGCACTTGGCACAGATGTAACCTCTGTCAGAGGACAACTTTGGAGTTTTGTTTTCTTTTTGCCCTGTGTGGTCCTAGACTTCAAATTCAGGTGGCTTAGTTTATTGGTAGGTCTTTTATCTGCTGAGCAATATCACCAGCCAGCATTTCTTTAAAAGACAATTTAAATCACTTCAACAAAAGCCTAGAATTTGGGATTGGGCAAGTCAGTTAATTTTGAAATTTTCTTTATTCTTGGGTTGGAAAACAATGTGTAGTGTATTGTTAGTTCCTAAAGGTGATTCGGCTTGGGAATCCACAGTAGGAGCGCCCTGTGGTGTGCTGCGCGGAGAGCTTCAGGATGCGGAGAGCTTCAGGATGCCCGAGGCCGAGAGTCCTGAGAGCTGGTGGGGGGCTCTTCTCCATGCCGAGCAGCCCACTCTACCCAAGGGGCTTTGTATGACTGGGGCTTCCATTGCGTTGTATTTAATTCTACTCCAGTGCACTGCTACATGAAGTTGGAGGGCTTATAATCTTTTATCCTATAGTGCTGCAGAAATGTACCAAATACCAGAAGTTTATTACTTTTTAATGTTTTGGTTTTAAGATTTGTTTATGCTCATGGGTATCTTGCCTGAATGTGTCTGTACATACATGCATGCCGTTTGTGTGCACGGTGCTGGCCGCAGCGGGGCCAGAGGAAGACATTTAGGGTCGGAGCTGAAGAGTGGGTGCTGGGAATCAACGCCTGAGCCTTGACTGCCCAGCCATCTCCCCGGCCGACCCTTCAGAGTTCATTTCATCCACAAAGGCGTGTGGCTGCGCTAGAGAAGTACCTTCCGATTGAAAGCCCACGTTAAAGTCCAGTTTTCAGGTATTTCAATCACTGGTGCTTGTTTACTTTGTCTATCTATGGTAGACCCCATAATCCAGAGTTACCAACCGCATTTCTCTTTCAGAATTAAGCTCAAGCTGATTCTTATATACACGCAAAAAGTTTGGGGCTCTTGCTGTTGTTCAGGCAGTTACCCTCAAGTGTAGCTCCTTTTGAGTCTGGACATTGCTGGTAAATTTCTTTACTCTGCTGTTCCCTCCCCCTCCCTCTTCTTTCTTCCCTCCTTCCCTCCCTTCCTCCCTTCCTTCCTCTGTGTTTTCTGTCAGGGTATTGAACCCAGGGCCTTGTGAGTACTAAGCAAGCATTGTACTCTTAAGTGAATAACTGATGTTAAGAAGATGCTCTACAGGCTGTGATTCTTTCAGATTCTCTTGTCTTTCTCTAAGTTCTATAATTATACACACTGAGCAAATATCTCCATTTTCTAATTCTCCAGATTTTGAGCTTTCTAAGCTAACCAATCAGTAATTGGGTTTTTCCATTATTTTATATTTCTGAAATTCTCTGAAGTACATTTTAAAGTTGCTTTTTTTTTTTTTTTTTTTTTTTTATTAAAATCTTGCTACCCTGGGGATTCAGTTCAGGGCCAATGCAGACTAGATGAGTGATCTACCATTTAGCTACAGTGACAGCCCTTTACTGTCTTTTGTTTTTTTTAATTTATTTTCATTCCGTGTGCGTTGGTATTTTGCCTGTGTACATGTCTGAGGGTGTTGGATCCTCTAGAACTAGCTTTATAGACAGTCTTGAGCTGCCATGTGGGCATTGGGTATTGAACTTGGAAGAATAGCTGATGCTCCCAACCACTGAGGCATCTCTCCAGTCCCCTTTGGTACATTTAAATTCACTACATGCCATATGTGCCTCCTCAAATATTTAAAACATTAAATCTGTGTGCCTGGAAGACTGGATGGATAGTGACCTGTAGGTCCTGTAACTATTGATTTAAAACAAGAACTGCATATGTGTGAGTTAACTTGCAAACAAGATGTTTACTTTGTCTAAAAGCCAGTTCTGTAAGGGAGACAGGCTAAATAAAATTATTAGAGAGCGCGTGTATTACCAGGTTTCTAGCAGTTGTACCTGATAGATTATTAAGGATATTATAGTCATATAATATTACTATTCAAAACAATTAGTCCTTTTTACAGTTTGTTAAGAGATCTGCTTTGGACTGTGGTGGTCCGTGCCTTCTTAATCCCAACACCCGGGAGGCATAAGCAGCCAGATCTGCATATGGAGTTCCAGGCCATATGTAGTAGGTCCATAGTAGGGCCCTGTCCCAAAACAATACCACCACCAAAAAACACCAAAGAGAACTGCCTTACAGTGTATGCTTAAATTAGTATTTACTGCTAGTCTTCTGGGAAACACTTGATTAATGAGAGTAAAGGACCACCAGAGGGAGTGTAGGGCTACACATTTGATATGTCTGTACCCTTGGTCTGGAAGGAAATATTTTAAAAATAAGAAAAAGTTTGAGTTCTCTGGAAAAACTAGGCAAACCATAGTAAAAGTTGAAGATGGTAGATATTTGAAGTTGCTCTGTTTTTGTGACAAAGCACGAGGCTGCATCAAGATTCTTTTAGAAAAAGATGCAACAATTACAGACAGGAGAATGATGCCTTTCCAGAGTGAAATGATGGCTTTTTAAGTAAGCGATCATTCACTGTGAGCCGGAACAGCTCCAGTCTCAGAACGCTCAGGGTTTGCAGAGAAGAGTAAGCCGTGAGGAAGATGAGAGACTGAGGGCTGCGTGGCCCCTGCTGTGCCTTTCCTAGCTGCAGACCTTCCCGTGCTGGCCAGGGGCAATTGCTAGGTCCATCTGGAGAGTCTGTTTCCTTCGTGGCTACTGTTAAACGTATCCCCAGGAAATGTCCATGTGAGTGTCAGAGCAGGCTTGCACATTTCAGATTGATCTTTCACAAAGTCAGATTTGTTTTTCTTCCTTCTTCAGCTCTTCTCTGTCTTGGAGGGCGCCCTTTCTCTCCTTCTCTCTCCCTTCCATACTCGCCCTCCTTTCCCCATGGTGACGTCCCTGGCCTTGATCCTTGGGGCCAGTGAACTTACCATCCCCAAAGCAGCTTCCAAGTAAACCTGCCTTTAATAAAATCTTTAAAAAACAAAACAAGACAAAAATCTGCAGATTTGTTTTAAAGGAGAAAACAGATCAGTAATTTCAAGCTTGAAGGTGGTAGTGTCCTGTTTGTCTTTGGCTCAGTGTAGTAAAGATGAGCCGGCTGAGCAGTTCGGAACACGCTGTTTATTACTATGACGGGGATTGTAGCTGCAAGTGAGTTCTCCAGAGACGCCAATAAGGCGCTCACTCACTCTTCACCTTAATATAGTCATTAATGCTGGAGGAGCAGCGAAGATTTGGAGGGGTGATTTTAATAGGCTTAAGTTTGAGTGATGAAGTGAAATCTTTTTATTTAAAAAAGAAAATAGATTTGTTTCTTTTTTTTTTTCTTTTTTCTTTTTTCTTTTTTTTTTCTTTTTTTTGGTTTTTCGAGACAGGGTTTCTCTGTGTAGCCCTGGCTGTCCTGGAACTCACTCTGTAGACCAGGCTGGCCTCGAACTTAGAAATCCACCTGCCTCTGCCTCCCAAGTGCTGGGATTAAAGGCGTGTGCCACCACTGCCCGGCTAGATTTGTGTTTCTTAATGATGGTGTCCCTGGAAATAAAGTCTTCTTTATTGTCAGTTGAAATCACACAGTGGAAATTGAGTCAAAATATCTCTTCATCATGGATTTAATGTTGTGGTGAGCTACTTTTTAGATGGGAGAAAATACCTTAGAAATGGAGGGGTTTTTTGTTTGTTTTTTAAAAATTTATTTATTTTATGTATGTGAGTACCCTGTCGCTGTCTTCAGACACATCAGAAGAGGGCATCAGATCCCATTACAGATGGTTGTGAACCACTGTGTGGTTGCTGGGAATTGAACTCAGGACCTCTGGAAAAGCATTCAGTGCTCCTAATTGCTGAGCCATCTCTCCAGCCCTAAGATGAAGTCATTATCAGTATATATATTTGAATAAGTGTGGAATATTCTTTACCTAAGTTAAATTTTTTTTTTTAAAGATTTATTTATTTATTATATGTAAGTACACTGTAGCTGTCTTCAGACACCCCAGCAGAGGGCATCAGATCTCATTATGGATGGTTGTGAGCCACCATGTGGTTGCTGGGATTTGAACTCAGGACCTTCGGAAGAGCAGTCAGTGCTCTTACCCGCTGAGCCATCTCTCCAGCCCCCTATGTTAAATATTAACAGGTGAAATTATTTCCATGTATAACTTTTTGACAGTGCAAGACAATAAAAGTCTTGTAATCTTAAGCAGATTTAGGGTTTTGTCTTTAGTGCAAAAAATTATTGTGTAGTAGATGGTAAGATCTCAGTATTCTGAAGCTCTTTTGGGAAGAGATTTGTGAGGTCATATCTGCTTCACTAGTGTGTAGCAGTGGTGTAAGTGGTAGAGCTGTCTTTCTTCGTGTACTAGATATGATGGAAATTAGAAAAGCTGAGGTGTCACCTTTCCTATCATAGGGTTAGTTCTACTGTGAACCCAGTAACTTCTTCAGAAGTATTTTTTTTGTGTGTTTGGGGCTGGTTAAGAACACTCATTGCAATACATATGTACACACACACACACGTACATACACACATACGTACATATACACATATACACACACATACATATGCACATACACACACACACACACACACACACACACACACACACACACACACACACACACTAGGGGGGAAAGGCTGACAGGATGGGGCTCTGCAGTTAAGAACACTGGCTACTCTTCTAGAGCTTCTGAGGTCAATTTCCAGCAACCACACGGTGGCTCACAACCATCTCTAAAAGGGATCTGATGCTCTCTTCTTGAATGTAGGTGTACATGCAGACAGAGTACTCCTACATTAAAAAAAAAAAACATAAATAAATTAATTAAAAGAATAGTTACTGTTCTTGGTTTGGTTTCAGCATCTATAATGGTGGCTTACAACCTTTTATAACTCCAGTTCCAGAGGATCTGATACCTTCTTATGACCTCTGCAGGCACCTGGTACGTTTATATACAGACAGACAAAACACTTCTACACATAAAATAAATCTTCATAAAATAATTTCGGGTTCATATATAACATACATGTATTATCTATAAATACCAGATTATCATCTATATTACATATTACTACATAAGTGTGTGAATATGCATACATAAATATGCACACAGATGATTGCTGTATTTATGTGTTTAGCTATTCTAGTTTATTTAGACATGGACCTCTTTCCCTTTTTTCCTTTTCAGTGAAGTAGGCTGCACTGAGAGGAACAAAGTCTTGCTCAGGAAGAGGCTGGTACAGGGTGTTCATAGCAACTCTTCTGCAGTAGAAATAAACTGCTGATTCCCACGGCAGAGCAGAGGGAACTCAGAAATAGTCTTCAGGAGATGCTAGACACAATACTTATCTTATGAAAAACACAGGAAAAGGCAAACCAAGACCTGGTAGAAATGAGGACTGCTTCTAGGTAGGGCTGGGGTTCACAGAGGGCTTCAGAGGGCCTTTCTGGAATGATGGGAATATCCCGCAGCTTGCCTGGATGATGTCACTGTTTCAGGCAGTGTTCCTTCTCTCAGCTCTGGTGTGAATGTGTGCTCGTGTGTATGTGCAGGCCTCCTCCTCGCCCGTGTGTGTGTGTGTGTGTGTGTGTGTGTCTGTCTGTCTGTCTGTCTGTGTGTGTGTCTGTGTCTCTGTGTGTGTGTGTGTGTATGTGTGTCTGTGTGTGTATGTGTGTCTCTGTGTGTGTCTCTCTGTGTGTGTGTGTGTGTCTGTCTGTCTGTCTGTGTGTCTGTGTCTCTGTGTGTGTGTGTGTGTGTGTGTGTGTGTGTATGTGTGTCTGTCTGTGTGTGTATGTGTGTCTGTGTGTGTGTGTGTCTGTGTGTGTGTCTGTGTGTGTGTGTGTGTGTGTGTGTGTGTGTGTGTGTGGAGGCCAGAGGTCAACATTCTCTTTCACTGTTGCTCATTGACCTTCATTTTTGAGGCAGGTTCTCTCACTGCACCTGAAGACTGGCTGGGCTGTTTGCACTCTCAGGCTGTGGTACAGGCCTGCATCACCACACCCTGCTCTTACGTCAGAACCGGGGATCAAACCATGGTCCTCATGCTTCCACAGCAAACCCTCTACCCACTGAGCTGCCTCCCAGCCTCTCTTTCATTTTTAACTTCCAGAAAACTGCAGGATTAGTACTAAGGATTTTATGTATAGCTCTGTCCGAGTTTCCTAATTGCTTCCATGTGTTCACTTACTAAGCTGAGCGTTGGACGGCATGTACACTGTTCTTTAGTAAAGGAGAGGAAGCCTTAAAGTGTGGAAAGTGAGAAATGGTCTCACCTGGAAAGATAGTGAACTAACATTAGCTGACAGTTTATGACAGTGAAAGAAAGCAGACAACTGTCTGTGTCTGTGTGTCTGCCATGTGCTTTTCACTGAAGTTTCATGTGTTTGTTGGAAGAAACCGGACCCAGAGATGATTCAAAGTGTGGCTGCAGTGAGGAAACCTAGTGTATTTTATTATCCGCTGCTGTCACCAGGGACTGATCCCTCACAGTAGCTTTCCTGGGATTGGAGGTGGCGTTCATTCTTACGAAAGAGCAGCACACCTACAATGTGCTAGGTTCTGCACAGACATGTACCAGCTGTAGTGTTCTGGACACTAGACAAAAGAAGAGGAGGCCAGAAAGCCTGCTTGTCGTCTCTGGGTGGTGTTCTCTACCAGAGGGAGGTGAGCCTGGTGTCTACAAACCACGTAAGCGCTTAGGATCACCGGTCAGAGTGAGTCTCCCTCTCATAGCCTCAGCCCCAGTGACTGGAACTAAGCCTGCTTCAGTCGTGGTTAAAACATTTTCCCTCATAGTGTTTTTTTTAATGATTTCCAGTCTGTGTTCATTGCAATTAAGATTAACTATAGTTTATAGGTATTAGTTTTTTGTTTTTTTTTTTTTTTTTTTTTTTTGGTTTTTCGAGACAGGGTTTCTCTGTGTAGGCTGTCCTGGAACTCCCTCTGTAGACCAGGCTGGCCTCGAACTCAGAAATCCACCTGCTTCTGCCTCCCAAGTGCTGGGATTAAAGGCGTGTGCCACCACAGCCGGCATTAGTTTATTTTTTTAAGAACATTTATTTTTACATCTGTAGCAAAGTTTTTGGTTATTTCCTAGATCAAGAGATACTTAAAGAATCTAGAGGGCTAACCAGAGGCTAACCAGAGGCTTCAATAGATTAACCATTGATGTCTATGGCAAACATGTATTTCAGGGCCGGGCGGTGGTGGCACACGCCTTTAATCCCAGCACTTGGGAGGCAGAGGCAGGCGGATTTCTGAGTTCGAGGCCAGCCTGTTCTACAGAGTGAGTTCCAGGACAGCCAGAGCTACAAAGAGAAACTCTGTCTCAAAAAAAAAAAAAAAAAAAAATGTATTTCATCTTTATTAGTCAAAACCATACAGTTATATGGCTTATATATTTTTCAACAAAATCAAAGGTACATTAAACAGAAGATGATAGTTGTCTGCTGTCAACTCAGATAAAGGAATGACATTTTTTAAGAACATGTTCATGATACTCTGAAGTGGCAGACTAGATCTTTTCTACTGTTTATACACAATAATTTTCTTTAGGTTTCAGAAATGAATTATGTGTTAGAATTTTATTTTTCCTGTGCTAAGGATTGAATTCTAGGTCTTTCTCACGTTAGGTAAACGTTATAATACCACTATAGTAATTTACCTAGTCCAATCTGCTAGTATTTGGTTTTGTCAACCTTAACTAGAGATAGAATTTTAAAAATAGCTGTGGGTTTACACCAGCCCCTCTTGTATTGTTACACGTCATCCACATGTGTGCAGCTGGAGAGAGGGATGGGGTGCCCTCCATGCGCCCATTCCTCACATTCATTGCTCACGGACATTTTGATGGATGTGCCTTTTGATTTATTTTGGTTGGTTTAGCTGTTTTTGAGATAAAAGTCTTACTTTTTAGCCTAGACTGGCTTTGAACTTGTGATCTTGACTCCGCCTCCTGGGTGCTGGAATTATGGTTGATGTACTTTTAAGACTTCATAAATTTGGAATGGAGAGATGACTCAGGAGTTTTGGAATGGAGAGATGACTCAGAAGTCAGTTAAGAGCACTGGTTGCTCTTGCAGAGGACCTGGGTTCAGTTTCCAGCAACCACATGGTGGCTCACAACCGCCTGTAACTCCAGTTCCAGGGGGTCTGGTGCCTTCTTCTGGCCTCCATGAGCAATGTACACATGGTACACAGACATAAGTTCAGGCATAAGCTCATAAAGTAAATAAATCCGTCTTTAAAACTTGTTAAGTTCTATGGTGGTCTGGCTCAGCAATTAAGAGCACATACTGCTCTTAGAGAAGCAGAGATGGCTTCTCAGCACCCATGCTGAGCAGCCTGCAACCACCTGTTACTCCAGCTCCAGGCATCCTGACCTCCAAGGGCACCTGCACCCATGAGCACATCCCCAGTCAGACATAAATGCATACACACAATGAACTTTAAAAATCTTTAAAATGTGTTAACTTCATACACATATGGTAAAATAGTGGTGGTGGTGGTGTGCTAGATTTTTGCTATAAATGGAGGGAGGATGCTGTAGCTCAGAGATCTGGCTTTGGACTGTGGGAACTGTGAGACTGTTTGGTCTTTAGCTTTTTTTCCCCCTTGGTTTATCGACTGGAAAACAAAGATTGATTTTTTTTTTTTTTTTTTTTTTTTTTTTTTTTTTTTTTTTGAGACAGGGTTTCTCTGTGTAGCCCTGGCTGTCCTGGAACTCACTCTGTAGACCAGGCTGGCCTCGAACTCAGAAATCCGCCTGCCTCTGCCTCCTGAGTGCTGGGATTAAAGGCGTGCGCCACCACTGCCCGGCAAGATTGATTTTTTATGCTTCTTATTACGTTATTCTTATGTTACTCACTCTACCCAGCCGTCCGCCTGGAGCTGTAGATCACCTTTACTGTGGTGGCTGGAGGTTGTAGTTGCATGTGCACACTCACAGACAAACACAGACATCTTAGCTGTGCTGCGCCGACACACCTTCCCGTGCCCAAGGCCATGCTGTGCTTTGGACGCGGGATATGTGGACTACCATGTCTGTGGCTGCCCTCAGCGGCATCCCCACCCTTTCCCCTTCCAGCCAGAGCAGCTCTCCTTGGCTGCCTCTTTAGCTGTTAATGACTCCATTATTCTTATTGGTCATTTTTGACTGTTTCTTAAAAGCTAGTGACTCACTAAATTCCTTTGTTTCTGACTTAATGCCTCTTTTTAATCTTTTCCTTTGATTTCCACTAGTCCTAATTTGATTAACATGCTAAAGCAAAATTATCCCTATCTGTCATGAACTTATCCATATAAAAACTAAGCCTTGCTTATGAAGTAAATACAGAGGATATTTTCTTCTCTTTCGGAGAAGCCATGTGTTGTAGGCACACTTCCTGAGTTGTTGTAACTGAAGCTGCTTACCTTGCTTGTTTTACTTTTGGAGCTGGGGTCTCTCTCTTTAGTCCAAAGTGTCTTCAGACTCTTGATGCGACCAGAGAGCTTTGAAAAGTTGTCTTTGGTAAGCATAGTTAAGCTCAAATGGAGATTAAACTCTGGGCCTCATGTGGTTAGTTACCATGTGGCTCAGTCTACCACTAAGCTAAACTTCCAGGCCCATAACTCACAAGACCAAAAATATTTAAACCAATATGGCTTTGCATCTGAACTATGTTAAAATTGTGTGGGCCCTGCCAGTGACCTCACTCAGAGTGAATTACAGCCTATAGATAAGTGGCTCCGTGCCCTTGCAGTCCCGAAGTCTTAACGAACTGTGAGTTTATGGGCCTCTGGACCTCTTGCTTGCTTGCCTGTTTGTTTGAACTGTTTAGCATTCAGAGGCGCTGTTCCCACAGGTGAATTGTTGACGCTGATTGGGACAGACTTCCTTCATGCTGTTCTTTCCAAGTGTTGGGATTATAGGTGTTAGTTACCATGTTCTATTTTATGTGGAGCTGGCACTGAACTTAAGGTGCATGCTAGACAAGCAGTCCACCATTGGAAGCTTGACCCTGCCCCGCCCTGGTATTGATTCCTAATTGTACTGCTGGAATCTGAATCTTGTCATTACCACTTGCAATGAGACAAGACACTGGGTGAAATATTTGTTCCCCTAAGCTCAGTTTCTTTATCTGTAAGATTCAGGGACAAAATGAACGGACAACTGCTGGTGGCTCTAGGGCTAAGTGAGACAGCAGCTGTGAGTGCTTGCGTCAGGGCTCTGTGTCTTCAGGACTCTTACATACTCCAGCATTTGCATTGGAAGCACCGCTGTGGTCCGGTGCTTTACCTTCCATTGTGTTCTAAGCAATGTTACAAAACAAGACACTGTCCTCTCAGAAAAGAGAACATATGCACAAAAGATAAATAGCAACCCAGATCCCATGGTAACTAGCACATTTCTTCAGAGGTGAAGAGATAGGAATAATTGCCAAGCAGACAAGGACTTAAAGAGGTGACAGGACTTGACTGAAGCGCTGCAGGACTAGTTAACAGGTTGGCAGGCTGTTGAGTCTATGCTCTGCTCTTCCTTCCCTCTGAGGTTCCTGAGAATGAGGCGAGTTCATACAGCTAAGATGTTCAGAGCCTTGTCCCCAGCACCATCAGAATGAGGAAAGAACATACTTGAGGTGGAACACCGAGTAGGAAGACAGGAGAGGCCTTGGTGTGTTTGAAGTGGATGGAGTGATCAGGTGACAACCCGCCGGGAGCACAGGGTCCTTTCCACATGTGCTGAGGAAGGTGTCCCTGGGCATGTTTTCAGGGGCATCGAGATCAGGCTAATTTGGGGTGGGAAGACTCACCCTAATGTGGGCAGCTCCAGCATCATGCTTTTCCACTTCCTGACGGGATACAATGCAGCCAGCAGCCTCATGCTCCTGCTGTCAGGCCTTAACCACCGTGATGAACTGCACCCTTGGCCTTCAAACAGAATAAGCCGTTTCTCCCTGGCTTTGTCTGCACTGACATAGTGACTAGCACACACGAGAGCTCTTGCACTCTTTGCCAAAAGATCTTGAGTGTTCAAGACCACACTTCTGAGCCAACATCTGACATTGCTCACTGTCCTGATTTAAAAATAACCAAAGCAGTGGTGGCACATGTCTCTGATCCCAGCATTAAGGAGGCAGAGGCAGGGGGATCTCTGTGAGTTCAAGTATAGCTAGGGCTACACAGAGAAATCCTGTCTCAAAAAAACCAAGCAAACAAAAATCCAAAACTTCAGACAAAGGGCATAGAGGGAATTGGCCCTGCTCAGTTACAGTAAAACACTGTCCCCCAAAACCAAAACACATAAACAAATAAAATTGCTGGAGAGAGCTCAGTGACCACTTGTTCTTGCAGAGACTCCATCCGATTCCCAGCAGCCACATAGCAGCTCACAGCCACCTGTTACAGGAGATCCAGTGCTTCCACAGGCTTCCACAGGCACCGGGCACGCACATGGTGCATATACACACACACACACACACACACACACACACACACACACACACACACACACAGGCGCACACATGCACATAAACAGATCTTTGCCAGGTGTGTGTCACATCTTTAATCCCAGCTTTGAAGAGGTAGTAGCAGGCTCTGAGTTTGAGGCCAGCCGGGACTATGTTGTGAGACCCAGTTTCAAAAACAAACACACTGACTCCTGAAACTTTAAAATAATTTCAACTGTGAAGCTGATGGCTGTCTATTGTGAACTTTTAAGCATCTTTAATTTGCCAATTTGTTTTTGGCTTTCTCCTTTTCTTTATATTTTCAGTTGTTTATATAACCCTTATTTTTTTGTCTCAAAGTCGAATGGGTTTTTATGACTGGTTTCCTCCCTACCCTCAGACAGCCTAGATTTTCAGTCACAAAGCCACATGGTGGAAAGGACCAGGCAGAGAGGAAGAGAAGGGAGGCAGGCGCCCTCTCTCCAGCTGTGCTGTCTTACAGACATGGAAGCTGAGGTCTGGAGGAGATAGTCTCAGGTTCATGATCCACCGCTGGTTACTGCGTGGGTCGTGCCTCTCAGACTGGACAGGGCTGCTTTGTTTTCATTGCTGTGGTTCTCAGCCATCTGGGTGGAATTACAGTAGCACAGTTCTAGCGCTTTTCAAAACCAAGGTAGAAAGTGATTTCCTATCAGGAGCCGCAGGGTAGCAGTTCAGCCATCACGAGAAGGGCGTGGCTGTGCTCCCCACTGAGCACCACTATTCTTTTATTTAAATTAAACTCACCCACACTTGTACTTAGTGTGTGGGTGAGTGTGCTTGCACTTGTGTTGTGGCTCACCTGTGGAGGTCAGAGGACAGCTTTTGGGAGTTGGTACAAATCAGTTTTTTGAGGAAAAATTAACAGTTCTTTTTAGTTTTTGAAATTGTTAGTTATATGTGCTTTAAGCCTCAATATTCTCTCTCTTTCTCAGTAAAGTTTTGGTCTTGTCATGGTAGAACAGATTCTCTTAGAGCTGCACATGGGTGGTCTAGCACGAGGAGCTCCACCATCTGACCTCCCCCTCAGGGTGTGTTACATCTGACCACCCCGGGCTTCTGTCGGGGGCTTCAGAATTCAGCATGAGCCAGGCAGAATGGCACGGACCATATTTAAGCCTTGATTTCTTCTGTGGTAAGGGTCTGGGCTGCTTTGTGTCTAGCTGTACTAGTGGCCCATAACTGTCCCCTCTCTTTCACAGAGCCAGATTCAGCCACTGATTCCCAAGCACAGCAGTTCCTGTACGCCCCTGAAGTGTATTGTTTTAGCTTCAGTGAGACACTCTGCTTGCATTTTGAAAGAAAATGTGCGTAGCAAACAATACTTGTTAGTCACTAGAAGCATACTTTACCATGAAGTCATTTTGCAACTGGCAATTGTTTTGTGTTCCATATTCTTTCCCACAATCAAAGAGAAAATGGCCTGGTTTACAGAGAGATGCCCCAGACCGCTGCAGGCTTCTCTTACATTCTTTGCAGAAGAAGCCAGCTTCTGGACTAGATTCAGTTTTACTAAAATACTGATTTTTTTCTTTGTTATTTTAAGCACTCTTGAGATTGGATCATATGACCTACAGTTGTACACAGTCGTCTCCGTGTCCTCAGTGGTGGGTATCAGGTCACTTAGGTCCTGTGCTTTGGCTTCTTTTTCACTTCATCTCCTTCCCTCCCTCCCTCCCCTGCCTCCTTTCTTTCTTTTCATTCTTTCTTTTTCTTTCTTCCTTTCTTCCTTTGTTTCTTTGTTTCTTTCTTCCAGTTTCTCTGTTTAGCCTTCTAAATTTATATAGTAACAGTTTTTGTTAGCTTCATTCTCAGGTTGTTCTTTATAGTTTGATTTATTTGCATATTAATCTTGAGATTTTTTTCTGCTAGACAGAAAGGGAGGGCATGTTTGAGACAGAGTTTCTCCGTGTAGCCCTGACTGTCCTGGAACTCACTCTGTAGACCAGACTGGCCTCGAGCTCAGATCTGCCTGCCTCTGCTCCCGGGTGCTGGGGTTAGAAGTGTGAGGCACCACGCCCATCTGGAAATGGGTCTCCTGGTGTGAGGACACATGCTCTCCTCCTGCTGCCCCTTGTCTGCATTTGTTCACTTTTTGTCTCCTAAGGAAAAATGAGCTTTAATGTTCTTTCTTTTTTTTAACCTTTTCTTCATTTCCCCTTCTCCTCTTTCCTTTCTCTTTATTCCTTTTCTTTTTCTTTGATTCTGTGAATTGGTCCCAGGGCTTTGCACGTGCTCGGCAAGTGCTCTACCGCTGACCCCATGTTGGAGGCTCTGTGTGTTCTTTTTGGTTCTATTTCTGAGCAGTCATTCTCTATTTAACCCTGGTTATCCAGGAACTCACTTAAGTAGACAAGGCTGGCCTTGAATTTACAGAGATCTACTTGTCTTACCTCCCTAGGTGCTGGGATTAAAGGTGTGCACTATCACACCAGGCTTCCTGTGTACTTTACAGACTACTATACGTTATGTTGTTTATTTCTTTGTACTAATTATAATATGGTTATATTCTAGAACTTTCTTATTTAGTTTATGATATATTTTTTTGACAAATTAGTTTGATGTGCTTCATTTTGTTTTCATTTTTTTCAATTATAACTTCATTTAAAGACATCTTTATGTATGTGTGTACTCAGTTTCTGAACAAGTGTGAATAGATTTTCTTTTTTTCTTACATCTCAAAAATTGTCATTTTAATATTTTCATACATAATATCTGTTTTGACCTAAGAATGTTGATGACAGCCTAGAGAATTTAATACACTTGATATAAGGCGACTTTTTCAAAACTATTTGGCATTGCCAGATTCTATTAATTTTATTAATAGAATTAATATATAGAATAATTAATAGAAGTCCTATGCCAATTCTATTAATAAAGATTTTCATAGTTTTGTAATTTTAATTTAGAGTCCCAAGTCTAGTATCTTAAGTTGTGATAGGTCATTTAATTTCTTTATTCTAAAAAATGTCATTGGCTTTTCTAAAAGCCAATCATAGTTATATGGAATAATTAACTTTTAAAGAGGAAAATAAAGATTCATTTTGGAGCCTGTATTCTAGATACAGTGGGTTAATAGATACACAGTGACTTGAATATAAAAACTTTTAGGTCATGAATTTTCTCTTAATTTTGTAATTTATTGAAAAGGATTTGGTAATTTAAAACTTAAAAGGCATTTCTGAGTTCGAGGACAGCCAGGGCTACACAGAGAAACCCTGTCTCGAAAAACCAAAAAAAAAAAAAAAGTGGAAATACCCTGGCTGGGGTGTGTTTATGGCTTGCCTGTGGAGCTGAAAGCATTGACAACCAGGAAACTGAAAGCTAAGCATTCAGGAAATGCATGATATTTAGATTGTGTGGAGAAAATATATGTAGTGCGTAACCACTGAAGGCTGCGACCATTTCATGGCTGAAGTTTGTCCTGATGTGTTTAGGGATGGCCATTGAGGGTTCTGACAACCATACCCCAGATGCGTAAACATGGTAATAGTTGCATGCAGCCGTGCTTGTGGCGGCGACCTTGTGCAACACGAGAGAAAGCATGCAGCAGATGACATATGCTCTGCTTACTCCTGCAGGAAGCCGCACAGCCGGCAGCTCAGTCAGTTGTTCGAGGATAGTTTGCTTTAAGAATTGGTTTAGTTTGGTTCTCAGGAACAGGAGCCTCCTGTCTTACATGATGCCCTGTTTCACTCAGCAAGTCCCGATGGTCAAGTTATATTTTATGTTGAATTATATTTTTCTCCATTTTATTAATATACTTAATAGTTTTCTTAGTGTTAAGAAAATTATCAATATTATCTTAAAAGTTAGCTGTCTCCCAAATATTTTCTAATTACTGTGGTATTGTAGGAGATGCACAAAATCTATAGAATTCTGGGTTTTTTTTTTGTTTGTTTTTGTTTTTTTGCTTTTCTTTTGAGACAGGGTTTCTCTGTGTAGCCCTGGCTGTCCTGGAACTCACTCTGTAGACCAGGCTGGCCTCGAACTCAGAAATCCACCTGCCTCTGCCTCCCAAGTGCTGGGATTAAAGGCGTGCGCCACCACTGCCTGCTTTAAGGGGAGTTTCTGATACTGCATTTATTTCCCTTGTTCACTGTTATGTGTATAGTCAGTCACATGCATAAGTCTGTTGTTTTGAGGCAAAGTACAGCTGAGTATCCCAGGCTGGCCTGAAACTCTTGGTCCTCTACCTTTGCCTCTAGAGTGCCAGAATTATAGGTGTGTCGCTCCTCACCTGTCTCCCTGTGTATATTGTAACAAACATGGTAAATTGTGGAATCAATTACACAAAGTACCTAAGTGGTCCCTTGGGTGAACTTTGTCCTCGCGCGTTCCTTTGTGGAGCTCCGGCTGTGTTGGAGAGCCGTCGTTCTCATAGCTCAGTTGAGGCTGATCTTGTCAGGACTGTTTGCTTTGGATCTGTTAAGGTTATTTATGTTTGTCTCTAAACTACTCTAGTGACCAAGAGGATTGAAGGCCCTGTCTAGAAAAGATTGCCCCAGGAGGTGAGAAGCAGTGCGTTCCCAAGGGCAGGCTCTAGAGCACCCTTTCTAGCAGAGAGGGGACTGGGCCCTGGGCTGACAGGAAGCTGATGTGGTGGGAAGATGTTGGACTTTAGGCAGGGAGGCGGCTCTTCAAGAACAACATTTGGAGCCAGGCAGAGAGGCACATACTTTAAATCTTAGCACTCGGGAGGCAGACGCAGCGTCATGTGGCCCACTTAGACTATGTAGCAAGACTGTTAGAACCAAAGGGTGGAAAATTACTCATGAAAGAAACAGATTAAAACTTAGAAATCTTTTATACTGTTTAGTCTGCTGATTCTGCTAGCTAATATGTATTTTAATAGAAGCCCTCAGCATAATAGAATGAAAACAGATTTATAACCGGTGGTTCTTAACAGGGTAAGTGGGGACCAATCCCCCCCTCCCCCCACGAACTCTTTGGGAGCAGGGACTAGGTGTTCACCATCTTGTTGGAATCCTCAGGCTCGGTGCTTGACACAGAGTGAGTGTTCCTTAAATACTTGTTATGAATGATGAGCTTCTGATTAAGTGCTTGCAATAATTCACATTTTCCACACTGTGGGGTCATCAAGACCAATTATATTCGTCTAAAGTATTTTCATATACTCAGCCATTTTTTTTATTAATGAGAATTAATTTTTTAAATTTATTTTATTTTTTAATGTAATTTATTGCCAGGCAGTGGTGGTGCATGCCTTTAATCCGAGCACTTGGGAGGCAGAGGCAGGTGGATTTCTGAGTTCGAGGCCAGCCTGGTCTACAGAGGGAGTTCCAAGACAGCCAGGGTTACACAGAGAAACCCTGTTTCGAAAAACCAAAAAAAAAAAAAAAAAAAAAAAAGTAATTTGTTTATTCTTATTTTATGTGCATTGGTGTTTTGACCGCATGTATGTCTGTGTGAGGGTGTCAGGTCCCCTGGAACTGGAGTTACAGATGGCTGTGAGCTGCCTTGTGGCTGCTGGGAATTGAACCCAGGACCCCTGGGAGAGCAGCCAGTTCTCTTAACCACTGAGTCATCTCTCCAGCCCCAAGAATTAAAATTTAACTGACTGATTTTGTAAAAAGATACTGGTGTTTACACATAAAAAAAAAACCCCAAAATGTAAAAATGTCGTTTTTCATTTTGTTTTATTTTCCATTGAATCCTGTGATTCGAAATGGTTTCATGTATTTCTTAGATGTTTTCTCTGCACTTACAAATATGTCTGGTTTTGTTGTTGTTGACGATATTTTAATGCAAACGTGTATATTATTCGTGGTAGTAGAGGTCAAACCAAAGGCCTCATACACTCTGTCCCTGAACTATATTCTTGACCCTTAGGAAAGTTAGATTCTGTTCTAGAAATTGCTTTTTTCTTTAATGTCATTCTTAAACATTTTTCCACATCAATACCTTTATAACTGTTTCTACATTTTTAACTACTGCATAATGTTTCGTTGTTGAGATTTATAGTAATAGTCCATTACTTTTTTTTTCCCTGTGACTGATGAGGTGACTCAGTAAAGTGCTTGCATGGGAATCTGAGTTTGGATCCCTGACATCCTTGTAAAAATTCATGTGCATGGTGTATGTCTATAATTCTAACCCTGGGAAAGTAGAAAAGGCTGGAGCTTGCTAGCCAAGCAGCTTAGCAGAATTCATAATATATCTATGTTTAGTGAGAGATGTCTCAAAGAGTGAGGCCGGCACCCAGCCTTCACCTCTGGCCCACACATGCTTGTGTGCACACACCCAAATCCACTCACTTATACACAAGGACATTTCTTTCTTCTCTTAGAATTGTGTGTCACCAGATGCTTGTTTCTGAGAATAGCTGCAGTCAGTTTTCTGGACATGATGTTGCTGGGCTAAAGGATATTAAACTTTTTGTAGATATTGACAAATTTGCCCTTAAGAATACCTTGCTACGCTTGCATTCTCACTAGAAATATAAAGTACTATTTTCTGGTGAATTTGCAAAATTTAATTTTATGGACAGAGTTGGGGATCTCTGCTCTTCCCTAGCTAATCATCCGTTCCTCAGCCACTCCTCCATTCCTTAGTTTCACTATATGGAGACACTTTCAGCATCGGCTGTGGACCTGCCTTCTACTAAGATGGGACAGCAGTGTGCAGCCCAGTGTATATGGCCGTGGTTTGTAGAAGAGACAAATGGTGGAGCCAGTGACAGTGATTTCTTGCTCTCTCATAGTAACAGCAGAGCAAGTCCCTCCAGAGGAGATGGGAGAATATGCGAGGGCGCACTGTGAAGTTCCCCGTGGAGGGACCAACAGGTGCAGAGCCCTGCGGAGGGCACAAGGAGTTGGGGTTTGCCAGAGCAGCTCAAGCAGAGCTGGTGGGTGGGGATGAAACATCTTGGAGCCGGCCTGTGATCAGCGAGGAGGGCTTTGGACTCGGTGCAGTTTGTGATGGGAAGCCATTGGAGGGTTGCCAGAGTAAGTTGTTTTAAGCCAGTCTGATTGTCACTTTCCTTACAAATGCTTCAGTTCCCATTTCCTTTGGAATAAAGTTCAAATGCTGTATGTCGGTACACAAGGTCCTTCAGGCAAGCTTCTGCCTATTTATTTAGCCTCATCTGCGTCTTTCCCACATGTACCCTTCACTTTAGCCAAATTGGATCACAGGCAGTTCCTGGATGGGTCATTGGTGATTCATGTCTTTGCATCTTCCTGTATGCTGGCCTGCAGGAAGCCCTCCCGTCTGCCTGCTGTGGTCACTGGCTTGGTTTTGGAGGGTCTGCACCGTGCTTGTTGTCCAGCCATCCCCTCCCCAGTCACCTTCTGCTCTAGCCACCATCTCGGAGTGTCCTGTGTCCTCCACCTGCCCCTAACAATTCTTACCACACCCGTGCTGATGGAAAGCCCACCCTGCCACTACCATCTATAACTGCCTGCCATGCTTGCCCACTGAAGTCCTTCATTGTGATGATCTAGACTGAGCTCTCTGCCCTACAGAGAATGCTCCACATGGCTTGCTTTTACTTCCCATCTGTAAATTCTGAAGTCACTGCTTAATCCAAGGCTAGCAAAACTTTACTCCTATGCTGCTTCCTCCTCCTCTTCTTTAGTTTAGTCCTGTGTGCCCACAGCGGTGCATGTGGAAGCTGGAGGTCAACTCTGTGGAGGTCCAGCCTCCACGCCCAGCTTTTTCGCATAGAAGCTAGAAATCAAATTTAGATCCTCACGTTTGTGTAGCAAGTACTTAACCCGTTGAGCAACCTCCCCGTCAGCCCCTTTCCCTTGTTTTGAGACAAGGTCTTGTTATGTAGCCCAGCTAGTCTTAAAATTGTGATCCTCCTGTCTCAGCCTAATGAGTGATGGCGTGTACTGCCACCCTGTTTTAGTTTTATGCCTTATGTTGAGTTACTTTTTGTATGTGACATGAAGTCAGGTACCCAGTTACAATCTTTATATGTGAAGATACAGTTGTCCCGGCACTGCTGAGTGGGAAGGATCCTTTTCTACCTCCAGTTTAACAGTTCCTTTTCTGGAAGCAAATTAATGAGAATGTATTAATATTCTTGGCTGTCAGTCCTCCTGGTCCATCAATTCCTGAGTGTGTCCTTATAGCAGACCACACTGTCTTGAGTACTCTTTGTCCTAAGCATTGGCCACACTGAGTACGTTTTGTTTTAAGTGTTAATTAAAAGTGTGGCCCCTGAATCTTTCAGTTTTGTTCTTTTCAGGGTGTTTCCGTGAATTTTAGAATCCACTTGCTTAACTTTTGCAGCAAAGTTAACTGTGCTAGGGATCTTTTTGACCAGCTGGAGAAACACTCAGTAAGATACAATTTAGCCATTTAAAACTGTGGTTGTAAGGACAACCGTAACACTTAAATACTCCAGTTGTTAAGTTGGAAAAAGAGTAGAAAATCCACACACTGAGAGATGGTGTGAAATGGTAGGAGACAGAAGCTTGTTTTCTTTACAGTGTCATTTTCCTTTGGAACAGTAGTTGATTGAACACACTGCAGGAGCTTGGGAGTGCTACTGCTTGGGTCTTTTCTTTTTCTCTTTTTGGATTTTGGAGATGATCGCACTCTGTAGCTCAATCTAGCCTTGAATTTGTAGCAATCCTCTTGCCTCTGCCTCCCCAGTGCTGGGACTACAGACAGGAACTGCCATACCTAGTTTAAAACAAAACACAAACTCTAAGAAGAGAAGAAAGAGGACAAGCTGTAAATTGGGGAACTACTAGCAAAATGTAGTGACAAAAGACCATAATAAACAAAGAACTCCTAAAGTCAATAGTTTGATTGTTAGCATCACCACTACTACCAAAAACAGTTAAGAATATAACACAATTGAAAAATATAGCCCTCCCCCAGGAGATATGTATGTGTGTGGTTTTTCAGGGCAGGGTTTCCTCTGTGTAGACTGGGCTGTCCTGGAATTTACTGTATAGACCAGGCTGGCCTCAAACTCACAGAGGTCCAGATGCTTCTGCCTCCTGAGTGCTGGGATTAAAGGTGTGCACCATCACTGCCCAGTGCAAAAAAAATAAAAATAAAAAACTTTTTTGAGCAGACATCTCAGGGAAGAAGATAAACAGTGTGCTGACAATACTCCCTCTAAGAGCTAAAGACAACTTAACAAAAGTATACATGAGGTGCCCTCATTTGAGTTGTTGACTGGACGAGAAGCACCCAACAGACCTACCCAGCTCTGAAGCCTATGAACCAACATGAGTGAGCAGCATGGCACGGTAACCTCTGGAGTGGTGGCAGTGCTGTGCATTCTTGTCATTAGGCAGCAGGGCTCTAATTGGACCTGAGACCTGCTTACCAAGAGGGGCACTGTGCCTGGTACTGGAAACCTAGCTAGGTACCCAGTGCTGGGGAACTGGTGGAGAAAGACCTACAGCTGTTGTGTTACTAAGTGAGCGTCCCTAACGCCAAGCTAAGCACCTGCCCTTACACCCACAGGTGAGTACGTCACCACCCCATCAAGGAAACTTCTCTCAGGGGACTCCTACAGAAAACCACAACCAGTCAAAATGCACAGTTGTGGAGCCCAGTCCCAATGGAATTTAAAAACTCAACATACTATATTCCATAGGTTTTGCATATATTAGGTAAACATTTGAGGTTCTCTGTAGAATAGAATCTGAACTTAAAGGTTCTGCTAAACTCTGTTGGTGTCTGTTAACCCCAACCAAAGCCAACCTTTATAGCACCGTAACTTAGCATGCTTTGGTTTCCTCTGTCTGCTTTTCAGTTGATTCATGAAGAACAGCTGCCCAGTGGTGCACATACCTGTAATTCCAGCACTCAGGAGGCTAAGGCAGGAGGATGGACAGCTCCATTTCCACCCTGAGCTATGTAGCATGACATAGCTGTCTCAGACAACATAAAATAAAGCTTTTATTTTTAACTCAGTGTTTAACTCAGAATTTTAAAATTGTAAGTAGTAATGCTCTGGAATAGAAAATCAGTTGTTGTTCTTTTCATAACCATTTCTTAAAGCTGGATCTGAGCCGGGCAGTGGTGGCGCATGCCTTTAATCCGAGCACTTGGGAGGCAGAGGTGAGCAGGTTTCTGAGTCATAGGCCAGCTTGGGCTAGAGAGTGAGTTCCAAGACATCCAGGGCTACATAGAGAAACCCTGTCTTGAAAACGAAGCAAACATAAATAAATAAAAAGAGCTGGGTGTGATGGTGTGCTCCTGTAATCTTAGCACCTGAGAGGCAAAGGCAAGGGCACTCAGTGATGCTACTCGGGATATACATTGAGGCCTTATCTCAAAAAATGAAAAGACAGGAAAAAAAAAAACAAAATATGATGCTTCAGATATCCAGATTCCCATAGTCACAGTTTTGTTAAACATTTTAAAATAAAAATACCTGACATTTTGGAAGAAAGATTTTATTTTATTATCAGTTAAAGTAGTAGACTTTATAGTGGCCTGGAAAAACTCTGTCTTTCAAATCTGAGACCACTGAGATTTGCCCAGCAGTGCTTATCATATAAGACTTTATACCTGTGGAAGTGCCACCTGTCCTAGCCATATCTTTTTCTGGTTTGAAAATTGAGTCTGTGGGCTTGTGCTTCTGATTGACCAGAGTGTAGTTAACAGAGATTGGATTTACTCTCCTGGCTACAGTCACAAAGCAAACAGAAATCCCTAGACAAAATGTATGAGGCAACAGCTTGAAACACCAGAAAGCTGACAGCAAAGGGGAGAGTGATCTCTGAGGAAATAGAAGCCGGCAGGTAATTACGCCATCTGACTCCCAGAGTTCTTGTCTGCTGGAGTCCAGGGAGGACAGACAGATGGCCTTTGAAAGGAAAGAGCTCCACTGGGGAGAACTCCAGAAATGTGTGGAGGATCCTGTTTGCTCTTCAGATGAGCGCTGTTGAGTTGTGTAGAAACCACTCAGCCAAAGAACCAGCCACCCAAAAGGATAAAGCCCCATTTCTTTTCAGAGCCAGGCATAGTGACAAATGCATGTCATCTCAGCACTGAAGAAGCAGAGGTAAGCTGGAAGCCAACCTGGGCTACTCAGCAGCAAGATTCTGCGTCAAACAAAAAATGTTTGAGTTACTGCTAACCAAATAGGAAAGCCTTGTGAGTCACAGAACATCAGGGAGAGTACTTAGAAGCAGTCGCCTTAATGGTGGGCGAATGCAGCCCTGAGCGAAGACTTCTCACACCCTCCCAACAGAGTTCCAAGACAAGCCTGGGAAGGGTCAGACTGTCTCGGTAACTTACTAGGGCAAAGCTTCACATTTAGAGGGACGCAAAATACCTATCCCACAGCAGGGCCAAATCCACAGTTAGCCTCTGGTGAAAGACATCAGGCTTGCACAGAAACGGGAGAAATTAGTCAATAGCAACAGAAAGGACTCTGATGATGAAATTAGTAGTCACTGAAGTAATTGTCATAACTATTCTCCATTTGTTTAAGAAAATACAGGAAAGAGTGAGAGTGTTGACTATAGTTGATTGGCGTGAGCCTGCAGAGGGCGAGTGTGATAGCACACAGTGGGGGGGTAGGGGGTGATAGTACACAGTGGGGGTAGGGGGTGATAG
>CM052720.1:42867215-42949739 GCA_028551405.1 Uromys caudimaculatus
GGGAAGACACAAAACTTGACGTCTTAGCAGTGTACGCTATCCAGAACATACTTAGAGATGGTGTTTGTTTGTTTTTGTTTTTTTTAAATGCCTGGGGAAAAGGAATCATTTAGCTATGAGACAATCATGAAGATATAATGTGTGTATCATTACAGTTTTGAAGAGAAAAGGGATTACAGAAACCTTTGAAGACAAAAAAAGCCAGGGATTTCTAGATTTGGCAAGAAAAAAAGAGAGGAAATATAAAAAAGATGTGATTAATAGGACACACACACTGACATATAAACGGTATTAGTGAGCACATTAAGTATAAATGGCCTAAAAATGCACTTAAAAGACAGCCTTACAAGTTGAACAGTAGCTTCTTGTGAGCTGCCTAGAAGAGACGCACTGTGTTGTGTGAGTAAAAACATACAAATAAGACACAAGGACACTCCATGCTAATACTGTCTGAGAAAGTTAAAATAATTGTCCTGATTTCACACAGACTAGATTTTAGAGCCAACAAGATTACCAGTATGAGGGGCTAAAAGTACTTACTGCTCTTCTTACTCGGGTGACCTGGGTTCAGTCCCCAGCACCCACCCTGAGTGGCTCCCTCCCCACCCTGGCTACAGGGGTCTGATGGTCGCCTCTGGCTTCTGCCAGCACTCACATGCGCACATACTTGCACATATATGTGAAAAAAATCAAAAAAGACCATCAAGAATAAAGATCTCTTATCAAAGGGGTCATCAGTCCTAAATATTTGTTCGAAATATGTATGTAGAAATATAAATAGAACTTCAAAATACATGAATCAGAATCTGACAAACTGAAGAATGGGGTCTTCAGTTATCATCTCTTTCTTTTTAAAAAAAGATTTATGTATGTATATATGTATGTATGTATGTATGTATATGAGTACCCTGTAGCTGTCTTCAGACACACCAGAAGAGAGCATCAGATCTCATTACAGATGGTTGTGAGCCACCATGTGGTTGTTGGGAATTGAACTCAGGTCCCCTGGAAGAGCAGTCAGTGCTCTTAACCACTGAGCCATCTCTCCAGCTCCATCTCTTTCTTACTAGCTGATACAACAGTAGATTTCCTCCCCGATCACTGAGGTTGAGTGCACCATCAGAAGCGATTTAGAAGACTTAACACTGTCAGCCAACTTCTTCCTGAATTGACAATTATATGATTGATATCCTATCCATTATAAGCCAACTACACTTTATTTTCAGTTTCACATGAGGTATTGACTAAAAGAGACCATAATTTTAGTCTAAGACAGTGTCAAAGATTTGAATGACTTAATGCTCAAATATTTATTCTGACC
Source organism: Uromys caudimaculatus (assembly GCA_028551405.1). Taxonomy (NCBI): domain Eukaryota; kingdom Metazoa; phylum Chordata; class Mammalia; order Rodentia; family Muridae; genus Uromys; species Uromys caudimaculatus. Next base: position 42,868,537 of record CM052720.1, read on the forward strand.
ACAAGCAATTAAAAATTAATGCTGGGTCTGGACATAGTGGCACATGCCTTTAATCCTAGCACTTGGGAGACAGAGGTAGACAGATGTGTGTTTTTCCAGGCCAGCTTGGTCTATATAGTGAGTTCCAGGACAGCCAGAGCTACATCGTGAGTCCCTGTCTCAAGAAAACAAAAGTAAAAAATAAAATCCATGCTGGGGGTTGGAGAAATGGCTCATCAGTTAAGATGAGCCTTCCAGAGGACCTGGGTTCAATTCCCAGCAATCACATGGGGGCTCACAACCATCTGTAATTCCAGTTCCAGGAGATCTTCCAGCCTCTGAGAGCACTAGGTACACACGTGGTACACAGATATACATGTAGGCAAAACACCCATATGTATAAAATAAAATGGAAAAAAAAACACCCAAAAACCCTGGGCATAGTGGTGCACACTTTTAAACCAGCACCTCGGGAGGCAAGAGGCAAGTAGGTCTCTGAGTTTGAGGCCAGCCTTGTCTACATAGCCAGTTCTAAGCCATCCAAAGCTACGTAGTGAGATTCTGTCTCAAAAAAGAAAAAAGTGAAAGATACCTGGAAAAATCATAAACACACTTCAAAGAAAATCAAAGGTTAGAAAAAAATACTTGAATTTAGAAAATAATTTTAATAACTAAGTCATCCAAATGTGTGGTTTATAGTTTCTAGAAATACCCAAAGGGGAATCCAAAAGTGTAAGTGGTACAACAGCACCTGTGCCTGGCTTGAAGAATAGAGAGTGAAAAACAGAAGCTAAAGTAAACGGAGGAGACAGTGCGGAGATGAAAGCCTAAACCAGTAAAAACAACAACCAGCCAGCACAGAAAAATAGTAGCGCAAGCCAATGAAATAAAAGCTGTCACTTGGAAAACACCAATACGGTCTGGGAACCGCTAGCCTGACCGAGCAAGAGGGGAGTGGACATTTCTGATTGGAATGAAGGTAACAAAGATGTAGCACACGTTTTAAAAAGAAGATGGACAATATTATGAGTTACTTTACACAAACAATTAGACAGTGATTCAAGAGACCAAAGCTTACTTCAGAAGCAGTGAATATCCTGAGAAGTGCTTCATCTGTGGGAAATGGGTAATAATTGACAGAGAGAGAACACTTAACTCATTGGGTGCCAGCATTACCATAATGTCAAACCTGAATAGATTGCCAAAAAAAAGGAGGAATAATAACCCTTAAAAACATAGTCCATCAGGCTCTGGTGGCACACACCTTTAATCCCAGCACTCAGGAGGCAGAGGCAGATCTCTGAGTTTGAGGCCAGCCTGGTCTACTGAGTGAGTTCCAGGACAGCCAGGGCTACACAGAGAAACCCTGTCTCAAAAAGCAAAAAAGAAGGGGTGGAGGGAGAACATAGCACATATGGTGCCTTCAGCTGTCCATAATTCCAGTCTTGGAGTCTGATGCAGACCTGCAGACACCAGGCATACACAGAGTGCACAGACATAGTTAAGCAAAATACTAACCTACGTAAAATGATAAATAAGCCCTTAAAGTCTTTTAATAGAAAAAAAAAAGATTGTCTTTCCACAAACAAAAGTTGTGTAGCAAATTGCTCTTTGTACTTAAAAAATAATCTATATTTTATATTATGTATATTGCTATGTGATGATTTAGGTGGGTGTATATACCCCCTTTTTACTTTTAAATTTTGTTGCTTAAGTATTTTGTGTCATCGTTCCACAATAGCTTAATCCAGTAGCTTCCCTCTGTGGATTCCAGGGGGATTCCAGGAGCATAATTAATATCCCATAAGTTGCAAAATTCCTTAAAGTGTTGTTGCTAATAATCAAGACCATTCTCAAATTTTTGCTTTTAGTTTTTTGGTTTTGGTTTTGGCTTGTTTTTTAGAGACAGGGTTTCTCTGTGTAGCCCTGGCTGTCCTGAAACTCACTCTGTAGACCAGGCTGGCCTCAAATTCACAGGGATCTGCCTGCCTCTGCCTCCAGAGTGCTGGGGTTAAAGGCCTTTGCATGCCACCACTGCCCAGCCAATAAAAGTTTAGTTGTAATGAGAGTCCTAGAAAGGAGATGTCTAACAAATTATTAATGACATCTGAGGTGGTTTACCCTTGTGAGCAGGAGCAACAATTGTATTATTAGAAAAAGTATCAACCATACACGGTCATACTTTAAACTGAGAGATCCGAGTAATAACTGGTTGCCAAACAGCGCTAGGGTTTAACCCTCGAGGATTAATTCCACCAGCAGAGGGCAGAGATAGGAGAGAGCCTCGGGAGGCAAGGCGATTTGGTGCAAGGTGGCTCAGTAGCAAGCACTAGTTCAGATTTTGTGAGTCTGACCCCGAGAGGCTTCTTTTAGGCTTCTTTAAGCACAGCACAATCTGGTGAACGTTATTCTTCTGATGCTTAACTCAGTCCCACGTGGATAAAAAGCGTAATTAGATCTCTGAGGAACAAACTAAGTGCTGATCAGGTACAACTCCATTGAGCTCTTCATAAAGTACATGTGCCGCCTTCCTTAAAGTGAGGCTCTCACACTGACTGAGACTACAAGTTTATGAGAACGTCTGCAAGTGCTAACAGTCCCCACAGATGGCACAGAGGTCATCAGGCTAGACAGCACATACACTCTAGCCTTCTGGGTAGAGAGAACTTTTCAGTGATTCTGGAGGGGGAAAAAAGTGCACTGTGTGTGTTGTTTTCTTGCAGTTTTAATGTGTCATGGAACCGAAAGGCCAGGTATCTGGGTGTAGTAGCACACACCTTTGATTTCCAGTACTTGGGAGACAGAGGCTGGTGCCTCTCTGTGAGTTCAAGACCAGCCTGGTCTACAAAGTGAGTTCAGGGTTACATGGAGAAATGCTGTTTTGGGGGAGAGAGGGAGGGAGAGGGAGGAAGGAGGAGGAGGAGGAGGAGGAGAAAGCGTCCCAGTGTGTGTTCTCTGACATGTTGAAGGCATTTTCAGAGAAATGTTAGATTTTACTTAACTGTCAGATTAGAACTTGGATGATGGAGAGGAAGAAAGGGCAGAACAAGAGGAGAACCCTAAATACGGGATGAAGGAACCTGCAGAATGCAGTCTTGGGAGAGACCCATGGTTTTGTCCAGATGACAGGGCATCTGTAGTAAGTAGGCGAGAAGGCCGTGTGTGGGCTTTGTAGGGCAAAGGACCCACACTGTGGGGCTGAGGGAAGCTGGAGACTGAAGTGGGGGTGGGTTTATCCTCTGTAATCCCCCTGGGCCTTGCTTTGTCTCTTAAAAGGAAGAGAGACTGTGACTACACAGGACTGATGAAAGAGGCGACATTTGGCTTAGTTGCTAAATGGCTTGTTATACAAGACCAGGACCTGAGTTCAGACCCCCAGCACTCACAGGAAAAGCTACTTGTGATGGTGTGAGCCTGGGAGGCAGAGATGAGGGCTCCTGGGGTTGGTGTCCAGTCTGGCTAAATCTTCCAGGTGTAGATTCAGTGAGACAATGTCAACCCAGGAAGGTACCTGCCATCCACTCGAGCCTCCAAGGCCTAGACACACCTGCCGTCCGTCCACTTCCGGCCTCCACAGGCATGCACACAGGAATACACAAATGAATAACAGTTAAGAATTGATTTAGGAAAGAACAAAGACATGCAACATTTGAGGATTGAGAAAGGGAACCTCCTCCAATGTCACAGAGACCCTGTAGGAAGAAGGCCAAGGGACAGCTCCCTCCCTGTCACAGGCAGAGTACGTACACCTGCTTCCCCTGCTGCTTCTGCATGCTTCACCTTGAAAGCTGCGGTTTGTAAGTATACATGGTCTTAGCCTGAGAGTCTACAGTCACTGTTACAGCAGCTACAGAAATCTAGGGCCTGTCCGAGGGAGCTCAGAAGTAACTTTTGTCCAGAGGGCTAGAACAGAAAGGTGAGCTCTATAATACTAAAATAACTTCTTATTCCTTGGGAATTTTTCTCTTTCCAGCTTTCAAATTTGACTTCCCATAAAAACAGATTTATTCATCAAGGTGTTCTAAATATAAAATCTTACAGCCAGAATGTGGCTTGCTTTAGTCTAAAGCCCTGCAGTTTGTAGCTGGAGAAATTAAGGCAGAGGCTGCATAGTTGGCACCTGCAGTTGAGGGTCTGTGCCCCCCGGCCGCTCAGCCTCCTGCCTGCAGAATGGGCATTCCACGGTGACCTGGGCCTGCCTTCTTTCCACATGAGGAGAGCTCACTCACAGACCCAAAGTGCTATTCTTTTTAAAAATTGATTTATTCCATGTGCTCTCAAACCTTCAAATCTCCAGAAATTAAAAAGGTATACAAACTCCAAACAGATGTTACATATTAAATTTTGCTGTAGTTTATCTTTAGAGTACAGGGAATTTATTTTTCGAAATAACTCAGAAGCATTCATTAGTGTACTTTGTATGCTTAAGGAACTTGTTCTTTCAGTCTTCACCTTGTTACAGAGCGCTGTTCCTGCATGGGGCTCTTTAAGAAACATCTGTTGACATACATTGAAATGTTTTAATGAGATAGTTGTACATTACAAGGGAATGCAATATTTTATTCATGTGTATGTATGTTTTGCTGCATGTATGCCTGAGCTCCACATGTGTGCAGTACCTGCAGAGGCCAGAAGATGATGTCAGATAACCCAGAACTGGGATTACAGATGCTTGTGAGCTGGTGTGTGGGTGCTGGTAATCAAACCCAGGGCCTTGTTAGAGCAGACAGTGCCCCAGCCCAGGGAGATGATAGGACATAAAACCTTGATTCCAGGCTCTTTCCCCATCTCCCGACTCACCATCTTTTCCTTCAATTGCTGGTTAATGTGTGACGGTGAGATGTGGTCCTGGTCCTCTGTTGTTACAGTGAACTAGGTAGTTAAAGGTTTGCTGTGTACTGTGTATACACAGATGTGCTTCCAGTATCCCTCAGGCCCACATGCTTAAATATGTGCATGCACAGATGTGCTTCCAGTGCCTGCACAGATGTGCTTCCAGTGCCTGCACAGATGTGCTTCCAGTGCCTGCACAGATGTGCTTCCAGGGCATGCACAGATGTGCTTCCAGTGCCTGCACAGATGTGCTTCCAGGGCCTGCACAGATGTGCTTCCAGTGCCTGCACAGATGTGCTTCCAGGGCATGCACAGATGTGCTTCCAGGGCATGCACAGATGTGCTTCCAGGGCATGCACAGATGTGCTTCCAGTGCCCTCAGACCCACATGCTCAATTATGCCGAGGGGTTTTAGTTACCGCTTCTCAGGAGAAACAAATCTTGTTTTTAATTTTAGAGTTAGGAGTGTGTACAGCAGAGTTTTTCATATTTCATTTAGAGAAGCAGTCTCTGTGTCAGTGCACCTTAGCCCTGGTTCTGTATACTGCCTGGTATTGTACTGTCTTTGTTCTGACTGCTTTTGAAAATCACAGGTCATTTTCCCCCCGTACTGAGTACTGCTTATATGCCCTTCACTTAGACCAAGGAGTGGAGGTTTAAAAAAAGCAACATATTCCACACTGTGGGGTATTTATTGACTTCTGTTAGTCTGTTCTTAGAAACCTGTGCAGACTTGGAACTAAATTATTAGGCATTAATGAGTCACCTCAGGTTAATAATCTACTCTGGTACCAGATTTTTTTTCTCTTAAAATTAAGAACATGGAGCCAGGTGTGGTAGCACATTCTTTTAATCCCAGCACTGGGGAGGCAGAGGCAGGCTACTCTCGGAACTTGAGGTTAACTTAGCAAGTTCTACGACATCCAGGACAACATAGTGAGACCCTGTCTTAAAAACAAAACCTGGTGCACGCCTTTAATCCCAGCACTTGGGAGGCAGAGGCAGGTGGATTTCTGAGTTCGAGGCCAGCCTGGTCTTCAGAATGAGTTCCAGGACAGCCAGGGCTACACAGAGAAACCCTGTCTCGAAAAACCAAAAAAAAAAAAAAAAAAAAAAAAAACCCCAAAAAACAAAAAAACAAAACCAAACAACAATATGGCCCAGAGTTACAGATTCGTCCGTTTGTGTCTGCCCTCACCAAGCGCACATTTTATGAATAGATTTGTCCGTCTGTGTCTGCCCCCACCAAGCGCTCATTTTATGAATGGATTTCCTAGGACAGTGCCTGACGCAGCACACTTGCTTATTGGATTTCCCTCCAGAGATTCAAACTCAGGATCTAAAAAAAAAAAAAAAAAATTTGAGAAAATGAAATAATTAAGTGGAGTTTTGTAATTTTATGTGAATGGATGTTTTTCCTGCATACAAACCAAGGGCATCCCTGAGGCCCGAGAAGGCCAGGAAAGGTCAAAGGATCCCCTAGACCTGGAGTTACAGATGACTGTGAGCTGCCCTGGGTGCTTGGGTTTGAATCCGGTTCCCTGAAAGAGCAGCCAGTGCTGCTAACCATCCAGTTCTCTCTCTAGCCCTGGAGGTTTCAGTACTAGGAAGAAGAATATTGAGAGTTCTCATCATTCTCTACAGCATTTAACAGCTATGCCCACCAGATGCACCTGTAAGCTGGGGGCTTGTGACTTGGTCGGGGAGCTCTGTGGAGTTTGCTAGCAAAACATCTAGTCAAGAAAGTGCCAGGAAATGACTGGACCACCTGTCTCAGCCAACAGGCAAGCGCTGAGGGTGCCTGACAGGGTGGAGGGGTAGGGTGGGAAAGCAGTGAAGCCAGCGCTGTGGCCATAGATGTTTTCTGTCCCAGGGGTGCTTGGCTTCTTCAGCAGCAGCAGTGTTCCAGTCGTGCTGCACAAGGTCCTAGCAGTCAGTGGTGCGGCCTGGACATGAAGGTCTGAGAACCACGCTGATGGTGTAGTGTAGGTAGTGCTGCTAGCACGCACAGACCCTGGGTTCAGTCCCCAGCACCAAAACGAAGAGGTTCGAGAACTAGACTGAAGCTTAGGAGTAGTGACGTCTTTATCTTAATTGCCATTAAACTCCCTGCTATCTCACCGTTACCAAGACACTTCTCCCCATATATTTTGAGAGCACCTCTTGCTCCACATGACCCAGCTAGAGTTCCCTTTGTCTTTGGAAGGCACTGCTGATACTGAATTAGGCTAGCAAGAAGGCTCCGTAGGTGATCCCTGGGGCCCACGTGGTCCCGGCAACTGTCCTGACTGCCACATCTCTGCTGTAGCATGGTCCCCTTCTTCCCCATTGATAAATTGAATGTGATTTGGGTTTCGTTTTGTTTTTGAGGTAGGGTTTCTCTGTGTAGCTGCCAGTCTTGTTCTCCAATGGTTCTCAGCTGTCTCACAGTGTAGTGCGACTCTGCCTGCCGAGGATCTTTACAGGCGTTTTGGGATACATAGAAGCGAATGCATGCATGCACATTCTTCCAAAAACAGAATCATGCTACAAGTCGTTCTGCATGCACATTGTCTTGTCTTTTCTTTTTTTTAAAGATTTGTTTATTTTTTTATGTGAGTGCACTGTAGCTGTCTTCAGATACCCCAGAAGAGGGCATCAGATCTCATTACAGATGGTTGGGAGCCACCATGTGGTTGCTGGGAGTTGAACTCAGAACCTCTGGAAGAGCAGTCAGTGCTCTTAACCTCTGAGCCATCTCTCCAGCCCCTCCATTGTCTTTTCTAGGTGTTGGTGCCTGGTGTGATGGCACACACACCTTTAAAGCAGGCAGATTTCTGGTGAATTTGAGGCCAACCTGCTCTACATAGTGAGTTCCAGGACATCCAGGGCTATGTACAGAAACCCTGTCTTTTTAAAAAAAAAAAAAAAAAAAGTGTGTGTGTAGGGGGATGTTGGCAGCTTTCTGGCTTTTTTTCTTGTCAGTATTACAAGGTTGTTTATCTGCAGTGGGTAATGCTTCACTTGTTCCATGCGGATGGTGTTTGTAGCTGCCCTGTCCTGAGGGGAGATGGCAATGAAAACAGACATTTAACATCTAGGGGTCACTCTGCAGTTATAATCAGGTGCAGTCTATCCATAGCCATCTGCGAACAGTGGCAACTGCAGTCACAGTGACACACTCTGATACATGCCTTCTCATCCGTAACTCTTCAGTGCCTAGGGGACCAAGTCATCGCTGCATCCCATAGGGACACATTGTATCTACCATAATGGCCTTCTTCTTCATGCACTTTAATGAAAGCATTGGTGTTCTTTTTGAGTAAACATTTACAGATTTCTTTCCTAGTTAGGTGGCTTGAGCCTCTTTAATGTTAGAGGCTAAACAGTCTTCCCCTGTACATAGATTTAGCTCATCTTTTTCACGGCCGTGTAACATTTTTATAGTATGCATTTCCAGATGCTTGCACATTTCATGGTCATTCACTTGAGGAAATGTTTTTATTTTAGGCTGAAGAGATTGCTCAGTAATTGAGAACACTGACTGCTCTTCTAAAGGATCCAAGTTCAGTTCCTAGCGCCCACAACTATCTGTAACTCCAGTCTTAGAGGATCTTATACCCTTCTCTGGCCTTTGTAGGCCCCAGGCATGCATCTGGTATGCATATATACATTCAGGCAAAACACCCATGCATATAAAATAAAATCATTTTTTTAAAATAAGAGCACATTTTTAAAAGAAACATTTTTATTTAGCCACACTGTTAATTTAGCTCTGCCTTATGCAGCCTGTGAATATTTAATTAATTGGGAAACATGTGCACCTCCCTTTCTGAATCATGACTTTTCATTCCCCCTTGGCGGTTTCCCTTATGAGTTTAAGCGTGACTGGTTCTTTGTACAGTGAAACCTTTCCTTCCCTCTGCCAAAGCATTTCCTGGTCCCTCTAAAGCTCTGCTGCAAACACCAGACTTTCCACCTGTCCCTTCGGCATCTTTATTGAGCCCTCTCCGGCTTCACTTTGAAACTCAGGCCACACTGCCTTTCTCTCTTCCGGTCCTTACCGTCGCCGAGCGCCCCTGAAAGACTCCAGTGAGCACACAGGCCAGTACTTCATGTTCCTCATTTCCAAACAACCTTTAGCCAAACGCTTACCTTTCAGAAATGTCTTCTCTTACTCTAAGTAGTGTCTGCAGAAAGGTTTGAAGTCATAGTCACGAGATTACAAAGAGCTCAGGGAAGTGAGCAATCAAATAATAAAAGTTGGTGAACACATGACTAACATTTAAAAGATCTCTGTAACATACTAAAGGTATTGGCCATAGCTGCTGACCACACAGTGACCTAGGATTTCATCAACAAAAAGCCCCACATAGAGCGCAAGGACAGTGATGGAAAGGCAAGCTGTGGGGCTGCAGCCCGTCTGCTGCGTGGGAGACTCCTGGTACTAATGCTGACTCAGCCCCGCCCCTCTGGGCTGGAGTCAGGCACCTCAGCATTTTAAAAGTTCCATGGGTGATCCTAATGCTGACGATGTTAGAAGAATTAGTGAGAAACCCGAAGGGTAAGACAAGTCTGACATCTCTCCAATTAGACTTCAGGGCAGAGGGCAGGATTACTGCAGTGGCTGTGAATTGAGACCTGTAGGCTGAGGGAAGAAGGTAACCCCTGGGTTCCTCTCTGCTTACTAGAACTTCGAAGAGCAAGAATATTTTTGTACTTCCCATAGAGAAAATCCAGGCACCAGCCACACTAGGAGGGAGAGAAACCTGACTGGTCTATGGGATCCAACACAGGCCCTGCTCTTGGCCCCCCTGAGTTCTCCAGTGACCCCCAAGCCCAGTGCTGCACTTGGAATGCCCCACTCCACGTTAGGGCACTGCCACAGAGAGGCTCATCAGCTGACACCAGGGAAGTTTGCTTCTCGATCGATCCATTAATCTCGTCTGCTTTCTAGTTCTGGGAATTTCCCTGACTTTACACACTCAGTGATACATGCCTACCCTTGTTTGTGTTGTTTTCTGAACTATTAGGAGATTTACAGACTTACTGGACTTGAGGTTGTCATGTCCCTTCAGCCAGTCCCCAACACTGCAGAAGACCACTCTGGTAATGTGGCCCTGAGAAGGGAAAGCTGAGGGCTGTCTTTCAACCTGCTTGAAGCCCAATAGGGTAAAATAGTAAGAGGGAAAAATACTTTATTCAGATTCTTCTTTACTGTATAATGTTAACATTGGATAGTCTAATATTTTCTAGGATTTCTTTTGTTTGCTAGTAATACAACCCTGTGCCATCATTCAGACCAAAATGGTGGCACACACCTTTATTCCTAATGCTCAGGAAGCAGAGGCAGGAGGATCTCAGTGAGTTGTAGGACAGCCTAGGCTACATAGAGAGACCTTTCTCAAAACAAAACAGGAAACAAAGCAACAGTAATTCATCTGGTTAAACCGTCCCAGCAAAGCAAATCTGCACTGTGAGAAGGTGTTTGGAGGTTCTAGTCGAGGAGCACAGTTACTTTATCCCTTCCCAGGAGAACAGTCCTGTGGTGCTCAACCCTGCTGTGGTGTACGTGGGGCTGTGAGGGAACAGGCAACTGCTTCCCTTCCGGCCAGCTCAGCAGGCCAACCCTTACCACGGTGGAGTGACAGACAGAGCCGCATCACCTCACATCCAAGGCAGAGTGAAGTGGGGCTGCTAGCTTTGCCAGCCAGAAGGAATAGTTTCAGGCTGTAAGGTGGCAGAGCCTCTTTCTTAAACTGTTCCTTACCGGACATCTCAGAGCCCTTGGCTGAGAGGCTGATGGACTCACTCCCAGAAGTCCAGCTGAGGACTGAGGAAGGACACTAGAAACGAGGAAGGGAGGAAGACTGAGGAGAGACGCAGAAAGGTGGCTCCAGCTGGCTGGCTGCCCTCAGCTGGCTGGCTGCGCTGATGCATCTGTCTGGTCAAGCTGTTTCTGTTCATTTTTCACTTCTGATAAAAGTGTACATGCCTACATGTATGATAAAATACACTGCTTTAGACATTTAAATCTTCCTAAGTGGCATTAGGTATACACCCTCGCAATGTTGTGAAACCATCTCTCCAAACAGAAACTCCGTACCTTACAACACTCCCTAGTAACCTTTACTCTACTTTGACTCTGTATGTGTCGTATACATGTGTATGTGTCGGCATGCGTGTGCACTTGTGTACAGGCCAGGGTCAACATCCAGTGCTGTAAAATTTTGTTGTATTTTATTTATGGTTGGTGTATGTGCATGCATATGCCACAGCGTTTGTGTAGAGGCCAGAGGATACATTTTAGGGTGTGGTTCTTTCCTTCCAGGCACAAGCCAGGGATCAAACTCCAGTTTCCAGGCATGCGTACCAAGTGCTTTTACTCTGTAAGCCATCTCGTGTACAATTCTAGACTGCCTGGCCAGCAAGCCCCTGTGCCCCTCACCCCACGTGCACCACTGCACTGGGTTCTGTGCTGCAAGCTCACATCCTTTTTTTTTTTTCTTTTTTTCTTCTCACTCCAGCCTCACTGGCTCCAGCCCTGTTCACTCCAGCCCGAAGATTTTTTATTATTATATGTGAGTACACTGTCGCTGTCTTCAGACCCCAGAAGAGGGCATCAGATTTCATGACAGATGGCTGTGAGCCACCATGTGGTTGCTGGGAATTGAACTCAGGACCTCTGGAAGAGCAGTCAGTCAGTGCTCTTAACCGCTGAGCCATCCCTCCAGCCCCCACAGGTTCTTATGTGCTCAGCATGTGCTCTAACAGCGAGCAGTTACTGTAGGATCCCCAACAGGGCATTCTTTTTTTTTTTTTTTTTTCCATGATATCCATTCTCTTGGGTAGGAACTGGAATCTCTTACAGTGTTTCTTTCCATTTACTTGGTCCCTGTTCATGTGAACCATCTTCTCATTTTCTGAGTGTGTGTGTGTGTTCAACCCCACCACGTTAGTGTAGAAAGACATTTCTTTGGGGAAAGTAGCTGAATAGTCGTAGTGCATAATCTCATGTAGCTGCGTAGTTGTTTCCTCTGCCTGTGTTGTTAGCTCTTTTTTCTTTTTTAAAGTGTATTTCTTGTCTGCCAATAAATAACTATTACTGTCTCTAGACTAGAATGTCTGAGAGAGGTCTGAGATTGAAATTTAAATGAGGGCTTTTCACTCCATTCTTTTAACAAAATGTCCAAGTTGAGGTCCACTTAACATGCCCTAGGTTCTGAGGCCTAGGTATGTTTCTCTCCTGTGTCTTTTCTCTTGTGTGGAGCTGAAAGCTCTAGGTACCAAGGCCAGGAGTTGGCGGGGCTTAGAAATACTTGCTGTGGTTCCTCGGGGCTTCTAACAAAGAGGCCAGGGATGACCGGATGGGACACTGGTGTAAGGACAGCACCAGTCACTTGCACAGACTGTGTGTAAAGCTCCAGGTCACTTCTCATGTGAGACACCGTAGTGACCTCAAGTTGGCAGTACCTGTTGATGGGACACTGCGTGTCTTCTCGGGTCTCTGTTGTGTCTCGGGTGCTTGCCAGCTGGCACTTTGGAGTGTGGGTGCCTATGTGGCACGTCCATAACAGAAGAACTGGGTGTTCCCTTCCTGGAGCACTGGGAAGCAGTTCTCCTCCTTTGGCTGGTGCAGTACAGTAACTTTATCATAAATTAATAATAGCCTTAGGTAAAAGTGACTTTAAGCCCATAATAAACAAGACACTTAGAATTCTGAAATTTCCTTAGTTTGTCTTAAAGGTTTTTAAGAATTGTCTTTTTTATATAACACCATAAAGCAAAAAGGCTACTTGTTTTATTTGCTTGCTTAGAAAAATCTATATATCTAGTGACCTAAATGAAATTCAAGGGAAATGTTTAGAAAATAAAAGGATTTTTTTTTTAGGGGAGGGGGTTGTTTTGGGTTTTGTTTGTTTTTTCTTTGGTTGGTTGGTGTTTGTTTGTTTGGAAACAGTTTCTCTGTGTATAGCCAAGCTGTCTTGGAACTTGCTGTAGACTAGACTGCACTGGAACTCACAGAGACCTGCCTGCCTTTGCCTTCTGAGCCCTGGGATTAAAGATGTGCAGAACCACTACACTGGACAGTTTAGTTTATTTCTTTATTCCTTAAGATCTAAATGGCTTTGAAACCTTAAGATTTCCTTTAAGATTGGAAATGGCCTGTCTTCTGGTTTCCCAGACCCATGGTATTCTCTTCCTAGGGACTCAGCAGGACTGTTCTGAGCCATTCTCAGATTTGCATGCTCACGTCCTTGAGTTGATCAAGTTCCTTTGTCCAGTTGGCACTTGAAGCAACAAATTGGGTTGAGGGGAGTTGAGACTTACTTGAATAGCAAGCCAAGTTTTTCTTTTCTTCATCTTTTATTTTTAATTTAATTATTTATCTTTTGAGACTTTCATATATGAATACTGTTCTTACATCATTTCTCCTTTAATTCCTCCCATATCCCCTTCTCAAATGTATTCCTTCTTACTTGTTAATTATTGTGACATGTGTGCACATGCATACACATGGGCGTGTGTGTGTGTGTGAATTTATGAACACAGTCTGCTGAGGTCATAGAATTTTGCTTATGTGTGTTTAGAGAGCATCTCGTGTAGCTAAGGTTAATACTCACTCCTGATCCTTCTGCTCCACCTCCTGAGTGCTGGTATTGCAGGCAGGATATGCCGTCATCATCAGCATGTGTCTGTCTGAAGAAAATTTTTTTCCTCTTTTTCAAAAATTAATTTTGTATTTTCTGCACGGATGTCTGTATACCATCCACATGCAGAGGCCAGAAGAAGCTGTCAGATCTTCTGGAGCTGTGTCCCGGACAGTCGTGAGCCCCAGCGAGTGCTGGAATCAACACTGGCCCTCTGGGTGCTCCTAACCACCTAGCCATCCTGCCTGCTTTCCACAAGGCAGTTTGTCTAATTACTGTTGTCATGGGGTTGATTATGACACACAGCACCTATTAGAAGGAAGATCAGCCCGTCCCCACCCTTTTCGTTTTTGAGACAGGACTTTTCCTGTGACCAGGCTGGCCTCAAACTCAGAAATCCGCCTGCCTCTGCCTCCCAAATGCTGGGATTAAAGGTGTGCGCCACCACCGCCCGGCCCCAGATAGCTCCAGTTTCTTAAATGTTCCCACTCATGACTCCTTTTTGCTCAAGAAATTCCTAAGCAATCCCGGACATTCAGGTGTATAAAACAGACATACAAGGCCGGGCAGTGGTGGCGCACACCTTTAATTCCAGCACTTGGGAGGCAGAAGCAGGCGGATTTCTGAGTTCGAGGCCAGCCTGGTCTACAAAGTGAGTTCCAGGACAGCCAGGGCTATACAGAGAAACCCTGTCTTGGAAAAAAACAAAACAAAACAAAACAAAAAAACCCCAGACATACAAGGAGAACATTTATTGATAATAAGTCATAGTTTACTTTAAAACAATCTTTGCTGTGCAGATATTTTTACTATTTATTCAAGATGAAAGCAAATACGCATTCCAACAGATGGATATACGTATTTGCCTAGTACAATTGATAGACTATGTTTTGATATTACCTGCTGAGAAATGGCAGTAGGAAATATTAGGTCCTCGTTGTATGTCCCTAAACCATGGTGTTCCCATAAGAACAGAAAGCGCCGTATGTGCAGCAAAGCTGCTGCAGCTCATATGTAGTTCGCAGTAACCGCCGGTGTGAGCTGAGGGCTGTGAGCAACACTGTCGTGCATTGCGTGGTACGATGGCACGCCTGGTCAAATGTACATGCGTGCTTGGAGCCAAGGCCTCCGTAGAGCTCCATCCTGTGGCATGGCCAACACCGCCAGAACACCTTGGATTCTGTGTGATTTATTTTTGTATGGATTTGGGGCCAGTGTGTGTTCAGAAAGTTTGCTGCTTCTCAGCTGCTCTGCCCTGGTGTGGGGCCACTGTTTATTCTTTAGCCACGATGCGCATCACCTGGTCAAGGGTTTATTGCTTTGTTGGGAAGGCCCTTTCATCTTTCTGGTGGGCAATCTGTGGGTGGTGCTGGTGGATATTTCTCAAGAAATTTCCACTTAGTCGTTTGAATGGGTTCAGTTCTGTAGTCATGTCCTGTTGATAGAGGCCCATGTGTCTCTGAAAACCTACAAAACATTTCCCGAGGATACAGTCCATGACCTGCTCCCTCCAGATATTTAAAAAATCATTTTTTTCTGCTGTTTAGGTACTTCCTATAAGTTCTCATGCATCAGAAATATGTGTCACAAGCATTGGGTCCTAGAGGCTGAGAGTCAGCCCTCCTTGTCTAGTTCCTTATTGTCTAGTCCAGCACTATGCTGAGCTAGGTACTTAAGTTTTGTTGTTTGTTTGAGAACAACTTGTTCTAGACTTTCACTTACCCTGAGCCAAACATGTGGACCTTTTATTCTGGTATAAACTGTGCTAGAAAATCCAGCACAGGGTCTTGGCCCTGGGATTGTGGTGCTCTCTTTGACAATCTTGCAGCACAACAAACTGCTCACCCTGAGAAAACCTAGCTTGTTTGGAAATGAGTTAAAAGACTGCATATTTTAGTTTCCTAATTATTAGTTCTATTAGTAAGTCTGGAAGTTGTTTTGTTTGGGTTTCGTTTTGACTGTAAACAGAAGGCCTAGAAGGTAACTTGACTGAGCCTGGAGTCTGTTCTTACCCTAGTGTGGAGTAGCTTTAGAAGTGGCTGTGGTTAACTGGGTTAGGTAATGTCCTTAACCTCAGTACTCAGAACTCTGAGCTAAAGAAATGTCCAGTTTGAAGCCAGCCTGGGCTACATAAGAACCTGTAATCACAGGAGTAGCCAAGTGTGTTTTGTTTGGCCTATTGATCACTGATAATATAGGTTGGCCTTGCATGAGAAAAGGTCAGGTGACAGCACTCAGGAGGCAGACAGGTGGATCTCTGTGAGTTTGAGGCCAGCCTGATCTACAAAGTGAGTTCAGGACAGTCGATCTCTTTGTGCAGCAGAGTTTTTCTTCTGAGCACACTGCTCTGAGTAAAGGTTTAGCGTACCTGAAGTAGGAGCAAAAGGAGAACCTCAGAGTTCCAGTCTACATTGCCTGCTAAAGACTGTGATATGAAAAGCACACAACCCGTGCTCTAAAAGGCCCTTTATCTACCTGGAATGCCTCATAAATATTACCATCCAATTGAGAAGAGCCAAGGAAGGGTAAAGACGGGCAAAACGACTTGCATGGACATCATGGATCTGGCGTGTGAGAGGAAGAAGAGAGAGTAATCTAATGTGTGTGAGACAGGTTATGGAAAGGGAGCTGGTTGGTTTGACCAGTGAGCTGTGTGAAGGAAAGTGGTGGAGCACCTGAGAAGTCTCAGTTTGGCCGGGCAGTGGTGGCGCACGCCTTTAATCCCAGCACTTGGGAGGCAGAGGCAGGTGGATTTCTGAGTTCGAGGCCAGCCTGGTCTACAGAGTGAGTTCCAGGACAGCCAGGGCTACACAGAGAAACCCTGTCTCGAAAAGAAAAAAAAGAAGTCTCAGTTCCCTCAAGAATCTGACTGTAGGAGAAGAATGGTTTAAGGTTCTGAGAGGGCAGCTTCTCCCTGTGCAGTCCTGTTAAGGAATATAATTACTGGTGGGCCTGGCTTACACTGCTCTCTAATCTAGGACCATGGCTAGACTGGAAATTGAAGAAGTGGGTGATGTTTATTTCCCTGTCTGATGACATCAATACAAACCCACAGCAAACGCTTTTGTTATTGTTTCTGTGTTTTAACTCTATTAGTCTTACATAAGTTCAGTTCTCAGGAACTTTTCAGGTGTATTAAGAAATGATACTTTCATTGAAGGAAATTTGTTTCTTTTGGTAGGTCTTCTACTAACGAAGGACAATGACTACTGATGAGGGCACCAGTAACAATGGAGAAAACCCAGCCACCGCCGTGGTTGAGCAGGGCGAAGATATCACTGCAAAAAAGGACAGAGGAATATTAAAGGTAAGGCCTAGAGGTGTGTAAGGGAGGTCGGCTGCGTGGGGGCTTGTGGGGGCTTTATGCAGCCTGTTCTGTGCATGGGGTGGGGCTAAGTAGCAAATACCACAGCTCACTTCTCATCTGTCTTCATAGTTGGGGGTAATTTCAGATTATGGGTGATGCAGCTTCAGCTGGGCTAGGTAAATTACTCACAGCTTAGGCCCCGGAGAACAAGTCCAAGTTATGCTTTCCCCCAAAAGACCCCTCCGCATTTGAGAGTGTGCGTATAGACTGCTGTTAGAATATGCCTTCTTAGTGTGCTAAAGCTACGCATGACTGCTAAGGGATCTAGAGAGAAAAAGACAGGGCTTGGTTCTTATATACAAGTACTGTTTCTATGTGCCATGATGTAAGGATGCAGAGAGTATATATTCGGGTCATCTTTCCTATTGAGAGAGAGAGAGAGAGAGAGAGAGAGAGAGAGAGAGAGAGATACATTTGTGTACATGTATACGTGTGTACTTGCCCCTCTGTCAGGATATCTTCCGTAATCACTTTTCTACCTTATTTTTCTTTGAGGCAGAGTCTTTCACCAAACCTAGAAGGAAGCCTGCTTTAGTGAGGCCGGGTAGCCAGCAAGCCTCTGGGGTCCATTCATGTGTCCCCAGCACTGGGGTGGCGACATTCTGTCATGATGATGGTTTTACATGGGCCTAAGGAATCTGAGCTCAGACCCTCCTTGAACCAGCTCGGCAGACATTTTTTAATTTGCATCTTAGCAAGAGTGCTATGAGACAGTACCTTTTTTTTTTTTTTTTTTTGGTTTTTTGTTTGTTTGTTTGTTTGTTTGGTTTTTTTTTGTTTGTTTTTGTTTTTTGTTTTTTCTAGACAGGGTTTCTCTGTGTTGGCCTCGAACTCAGAAATCCCCCTGCCTCTGCCTCTCAAGTGCTGGGATTAAAGGCGTGCACCACCACTGCCCGGCAAGACAGTACCTTTTGATGCTGGTGGGATGGGTATGGTTCCTAGAGTCTCACTAAGTTGCCCAGGCTGGCCTTGAATTACACTGTGACCCAGGCAGGTCTTGAACCTGCCATCCTCCTCTCTTAGTTTCCTAAGTGGTTGGGATTACAGGATTGTGTGCTCAAGATGGGCCAGATTCCCTTCTGTGGTTCTCTTCTGAATCTCCATGTACTCATGTTACCCTGCTCGGTGCTGTCAGTCCTTCGAGCTCTCCTTTTCCTGCAGCTTCTTAGCCTGGTAGCTGTAATTCTTCATCCAGAGCTCCAGGAAGCTTCTCAAGACAGTGGAGAGTCTTCAGGCTGTCTGCAGCCTACCCCATCTTTTCAGTGTGCTGCATTCACAACACTGGCTTCCCAGGTTCCTCAGACCCTGTGTATTCTGTAACAGAATACTGGGTGATTCATGAGAGGGAAGTTTATTTTGGCCCACAGTTCCATAGTCTGAGAAGTCCAAGCACATGGCATGCCTGCATCTCCTTACTTCTAATAAAGACTCACTTCAGAGTAGAGAGCAGAAGGCAAGCAGGCAGGCACAAGCAGGCGTGGACAGCTTTGTACAACTTACTCGATGAGCCCAGTCCCCCCAGGGAGCCAACAGAAGCAAGACCTTGATTCCACCAACCTACCTACTTCCTCCTGAAGGCCTTGTGTCCTAGCACTGTCCCAGTAGCAGTCAATCCAGCGTAAACTTTAGAGAGGACAGGTCATATTCATCCCTCACTCAGACTCTAGTATCCTTCCGCTGGGAGCGTGCATTGCTGCTGAGCCTGCTCGGAGCTCTCTGAATAGACAGTAAACTATAGTCTCCTTTGTTCTAGGGAGTAAGTCTAAGAACAAGAAGTTTTAGGCTTATAATTGTTTGTGGTTTGAAGTTCTTTAGATGATAGCATCTGTTACTGTCTAGATCCTTCAAGTCGCCTTGGAACTTTTGGTGAAGATTCAGTGCGTTTCATAGCTGTGACCCAGAGCATTTGTCAACCTCCCAGAATTAAGTTTCCTGTTTGTAAAACTTATTATCATCATTATCATCATCATCCAGAAAAATATAAGTTGGTTTTACATTTTTCACATAAATTGATACAAGATTTTTATCTTTAAGGCAACTTAAGACTTAAGCACAAGTTTTATCTTGCTGGGGAGACAGATACACACACACATAACAAGAGGACATTATCACGTGTTAGCTGCTGTCTTCTGCACCACTGAAAATGGTCATTTTGGCACAGATGATTGACAGGCTGAATTGCACCACCACACAGCTGAATTAAATTTTCTTTTCCAAGAATTGACCCAACTGCATTAGCAGCTTGCTCTGCCAAGAGTTAAAGAAATATTCTGGATTTTATAATGGATAAATATTTTTCATTTTGAAGTTCTCCTCCTCTTCTTCTTCTTCTTCTTCCCTTCTTCTTCTTCTTCTTCTTCTTCTTCTTCTTCTTCTTCTTCTTCTTCTTCTTCTTCTTCTTCTTCTTCTTCTTCTCCTCCTTCTCCTCCTCCTCCTCCTCTTCTTCCTCCTCCTCTTTCTTTACTAGAAAACAAACTACTTGGTATGGTCTGAGTCTATATTTTACAGATTATTCAAATAATGGAAGTGTAAGCTATTACATCAGAGCATATAGCAGAGCAGTTGGAACCTGTCTTTAGCTAAGGAGGGAAGTAAATAAGCCACGTACGTCTGTTGACTCTTTGCTGTTTAAGTCCAGCAGTCTTTTGACTAATTCAGTTTGTGTACCTACTGTCTGCTCGTAAGTCTGTGTTTTAAGAGATTTTAGCATCAAGTACAGGGCTTTCAACTAACCAAGTGAAGTGGCTAATTTCTGTTTTGTCTTGTTGGCGATAGGATTTCACAGGGTAATCTAGCTGGCCTGGAGCTTACTATGTAGACCAGGCTGTCTCCGTGGTGATCCTTTTACCTCTGCTCTGGCTTTCTATTTTGAGAGAATATTGTGGTGAGCAGTAATAATAAACATAACACAAAGGTTAGTAAAAGACAGTTTTCTGAGTGCAACAGAGGAAGCCGTGAGGAACGGCGGGGAATCTGCCCATCTGTCTGGGTGCGGGGGAGTAGCCCGTGCTGCCTTCGTACCTTTTACAAGCACAAAGCTCTACACTTGTTTTTCTTGTGTTTGTCTTCCAGATTGTCAAAAGAGTGGGGACTAGTGAGGAGACCCCAATGATTGGAGACAAGGTTTATGTCCACTACAAAGGGGCGCTGTCAAACGGAAAGAGATTTGACTCCAGTTATGACAGAAACGAGCCGTTTGTCTTTAGCCTTGGCAAAGGTAAGAGGGCGATGCTTTCAGGGTTTGTTTAGGTTTGTTTCTGTTGATATTCCACAGAAGAAATGGAGCCTGTCCCTGGCAAGTGCGGGCCACAGATCCCTAGGTGTCTCTGTGGTCCTTTGGAACCATAGTGTCACTTCTTTTTGTAGCAATGAAGGTGATGTAGCTTTTACTTACTGACACTCACACTGGCAGCCTAAAACCTGCAGAGGCACAAACAACAAGGACCTTCGTGGGCATCACTGACATCTTTGCAGCCGACACTGTGTTGTCACTGCCTCTCCTGTCACCTCGTGCTTCATAAGCCAGCACATTATCACACACATAGTGCAGCTGCCGGGCGGCTCTCAGGTCCTGAGCACAGCCTCTTCTGTGCACCCTTGCCCTCAGGAAGCCTGCTGCGGTCTCAGTTGGGAACTGAGCAAGCTCAGTGTTATTGTGAACACCATTCTTCCTTGCAAAGGCAGACGATGACTATTGAGACTTGAGAGGTATTTCCTGAAGTAGAATGACATAAACCTGTCACTTCAAGGAAAACAACTGACAGCATTTGTTGCCATTGCAGCTTCAGGTAGAAAACCAGTTTTAAAAAATTTGTAGCTGCTGTGCACTTAACAGCTTCCTGAAATGTAAGACTTTTCTGTGAGAGCGGGGGTGGGGGGGTGGGGAGGGGAGGGTTTACGAATGAGTGTGACTTCACTTCTGGACAGTGAGATTCTCACTGATAGGATGTCTGCCTATTTCAGCCAGTACTGTCCCAAGGACCAGTGTAATATGTATACGATCAAGTGTGACAGGCAGTCCATTCAGGCTAGACCAGTGCTTAGTGGCATACAATATGAAAAGTCCTTTGATGCAGCTGACCTTCTGACCTAGGAATTCTGTGACACTGCCCTCCTGCCTTTTCCCAGGGCCTTGTGAGTTTGCACTTCTCTACATCTTCAGTCAGAAGCACACGAATGACTTCCTCTTGGCTTATGTTAAGTTAAACATTTTTCACTTTTGTGAAATTAGAAATGACAGCTCAGGACTGGGGTGTTGTTCTGTAGTCAGAGTGCAGCCCTAGTATCCACAGAGCTGAGTTTGATCCTCAGGTGCAGTACCTGTCTGTAATCCCAGCACTTGGCGGATTGGAGGCAGCAGGGTCAGAAGTACAGTGTGGTGTTCAGTTGACCACAGAATAAAGAAACATAAGCCAGCATAATGGCACACACCTATCATCCTAGCAGTTGGGAGGTGTCCTAGTTAGAGTTTCTATTGCTGTGATGAAACACCATGACCAAAGGCAAGTTGGGGAGGAAAGGGTTTATTTGACTTATACTTCCACATTACTGTTCATCATTGAAAGAAATCAGGACAGAACTCAAACAGGACAGGAACCTGCAGGCAGGAACTGATGCAGAGGCCATGGAGGGGTGCTGCTTACTGGCTTGCTCATCGTAGCTTGCTCAGCCTGCTTTCTTATAGAACCCAGGAGCACCAGCCCAGGGATGACATCACCCACAATAGTCCTCCCCAATGCACCACCAAATAGGAAAATGCCTACAGCTAGATTTACAGATACATTTTCTCAATTGAGGTGCCCTCTTCTCAGATGACTCCAGCTTGTGTCAAGTCGACATAAAACTAGCAGCCAGTGCAGGAGGCGAAGTAGAGCTCTGTGTTCAAAGCTGCGTTGCATTCACAGCAAGACCCTATCTCAGGAAAGAGAAAAGAATTAGCCAGGCCAGTTAGATTTTATATTAATATTGTAACAGTTGCTACTTCACCAAATTAAAAAAATAAATAGGAAGTAGTATAAATACTGTCTCTCGAGCTCTCTAGTCCCTTATAGTAGTTGTCTCCTAAGGGAGTGCAGAGAAATAATCCAAAGAGAAGTCCCAGGGTAATTCTGGGATTCTAGTATGACTTTGGTGTTTTGTGTTGTTTTAAGATGTAGTCTTCTCTGCATAGCCCTGCTTGTCTTGGAACTCACTATGTAGAGTAGAATGGCCTGGAACTCAGAGAGCTACCCGTTGGGGCTAAAGATATGCACCACTACGCCTGGCCTGAGATTAGTATTTTAAATAGGACTAGATTTATCACCCTGACTATAAAAACTTTATTGAAAAATGCACATACAATAGAGCACTGCCCTCCTCCCTCTGTGTGCCCACTGCCCTCCCCCTGCTGCGTGCCACTGCCTTCCTGTACTGGCCTTTAAACTCTGAGTTTATCATCTGCACTGTGAATAACTGCGCTCTTATTATAAACCACTGTACAATGTTGAGGCGAAAATAGCACATAGCACTGCGTACATCAGCCCAGTAGAGTGCACACCTGGGGATTGTTGTTATTACAGCAAAGGATTACTGGTGCTTTAAAGTTTTTATTGCAGTCACAGTAAAAACTATTGTAACCTCTTATGTCGTAACTCTCCTAACTCTCTGTACTGAGCAGTCACAGAAACCTTTTGAAACAATGCTTAGCCAGCCTTTTTTTTTTGTCCCAGGAAGTTGGGAAAGAGAAACAGAATCAGTCTAAGACCTGGTTGGTAGCACGGTGGACTGTGTGCCAGGGTAGAGACAGGATAGTTTCCCTCCTGTGCTTGTGTTGTTTTTGTTTGCGGTGCCATTGTCCAAATTGACTTTTTTCTGTGAAACATCATTGATTCTGAAGCACTAAATGAAACAGAGAGGTCCTTTCTTCAAGTTGTTGTCTATCTCCGTCATCCTAGGAGGTAGGAAACTTCAGTGTCCAGTTTTCCCAACATTGCTGAAAGGACTTCCTCTTCTAAGGATGTCTCTTGTCTCCCTTGCTGAAAGTTACTGAATACACAACTTGTAAATATATGTTTGCATTTAAAATCTGAGTATGTTTAGAATCTGACAGCACGAAAGTGTTCTTGTTTGTATATGAGGAGACAGGTAAGAGGGTTACAGCATCTGTTCACTTGTGCACAGTGAGTCAGCAAGGCTCCACATCCCAGGTCGTGTCTCTGAAGTTTCATCAGACCTAAGGTGTGAAACAGCCCAGTCTAGGTTTAAGAACAGCCACGGATGCGTGCGTGCCTGCTCCATACCAGCTGCTTTTCTCTGTGCAATGATGCATTTTAGTTTGCAGGATGTATAACCACAAAATGCATGTTTTTGCTTGATGATATTGTGAAGTTAATATGTACTTTAAAAGAAGTGTTATACTTTATAGATCTCATAATACTAAGCCTAAAATACATTGAATACACTTATTACACTTAATACACTTACTAGAAAGTACTGAAGCTTGGCCATGGTGGCGCACGCCTTTCATCCACTTGGGAGGCAGAGTCAGGAGGATCTCTGTGAGTTCGAGGCCAGCCTGGTCTACAGAGTGAGTTCCAGGACAGCCAGGGCTACACAGAGAAACCCTGTCTCAAAAGATACAAAAAAGGAAGATGAGAGCTAGAGAGATGGCCCAGCAGTTAGGGCACAGACTGCTCTTCCACAGGAGCCCAGTCTTAATTCCCAGCAACCACCGTGCAAGCGAGACACTAATGTGCATAAAATAAGAATAAATAAATAAATAAATGTTAAAGAAAAAGAAACAAAAAATTTAAACACAAAAGACTCAGCTATGATCCAGCAGTCCACTTCTGGACAGGGAACAAAAAGAACTGTGTAAAGCGTCTCATGTTTATACACACGCTCACAGCACGTGTCAGCCACCGTGATCAAAAGGTTGAAGCAACTCAAGTGTCCTTCAGCACCTGACTGAAACCAAATGTGATATGGCCACGTGCTTATTACACAAGTCTCCCCCCTCACACTGCCCCTTTGGTTTTTTGAAACAGGGTTTCTCTGTGTAGCTCTGGCTGTCTGGAACTCACTCTGTAGACCAGGCTGGCCTCGAACTCACTGATCTCCTGCCTCCACATTGGGATTAAATGTCTGTGCCACCACACCGACCGTATTACTCAGTCTTAAGGGAGAGGGAAAGTCTAGCACATGCTACATCAGTGATGAATCCCAAAGACATTCTACTAAATGAAATAATCCAACCCAAAAATGAATGCTGCGTGCCTTCCCATGGTTACAGAAAAAAAATATTTGCCGGTAGTTGAGAGGAGGAGAAAATAAAGTGTGTGATCAGGTGTAAAGCTTCAGACGGGTAAAACCAGAACATTCTGGAGATAGGCTGCACAGCATGTGCGTGTAGTCATAGCAAGTGCACACTGAGGAATGCTTAAGATGAAAACTTTGTTTAACCACAGTGAGACATGTTTGAAGTCAGAGAAGTTATGCAGTTAAAATCACTGGTCTGTTACTAATAAAGTAGTTTTCATTATAAAGGGAAGTGAGTGTTGGGTGATTAAATTATATTTTTTAAAGTATTGTGTGGGTTTTTAAACCAGAATACGTGTGTGTGTGTAGTGTGTATCTCATTACAGAAGAAAGAAAAATATAGTGCATTGCTCTTATCCTGGGCTAGTGTACATTTTACTTCCTTGCTTACTTGTGTGTTGTACAGATGTGTGCCATGTTCAAGTTTGTATGCATGAGTGTGGAGATCAGCCTTGGGAGCTGTCCATGCCGCTTTTGAGAAAGGGCCTCTCCTTTGGACCTAGGACTCACCCATTCAGCGACACAGGCTGGCCCGTGAGCCTCGGGGTCCTCTCTGCTTCCCAGTGTTGGGCTTAGCAGCACTGTACTAGGCCTGGTTTTACCTGGAGCTGAGGCTCTAACTCAGGGCCTCACTCTTGATCACAAAGGTATTTCCCAACATTGCCTTTAAACTCAAAATGCCTGTATCTTTGTAGGTACAAGAGTATAAATGTGTATTATTGTTACAAATGGAAGAGAACTCCTAAAATTGAATCATTATGTTCGAGGTAGTGAAATTGAGGCCCAAGTCAAATGTAGGAATAAACTTTTAAAAAATATATTTTGGGCATATTCTGTCTGCAAGATAAAGATATGCGTGCTTCTGGCTCACGGGTTCTCCTTCTAGGGACTAGACCTCCAGGAATGCATCCGCGGGGCTGCAAACTAGCCAGCTCCAAACTAGCTTTTGCTCTAGTTTTGTTTGCAGATTCCCTGAGTGATACACCTAGCTGCCATGAGCTGAGCGGTGTTCCACATGCTGTGCCCACGAGTGCCCTGGGCATTGACCTCCAGCCACAGACTGCCAGGAGCACACTGCACTTGGACACAGTGGGCACTTACAGGGTTGGAGCGTGGCAGAGAGGATGTTGGTAGTGTCGAGAGTTCTTGGGGACTCTGGGGGAGTTCTGAACAAGCATAGCTTTGCTCTGAAGGAGACAGGAGACTGGCTGATCCTGGGCTGGGGAATGAAGACTGCTGGGGCAGAACCGGGCTTAACCTATGCTGAGGTGCCCAGAGCAGCCAGGAGAGGGGGCTCTGTGATATTTTGTAGGACGCACAGCGACCTTATCTTTTATCCAAGCTTAGATAAAATTTTTAAGTGTTCTTGTTTTGTCTGAGTTTCTGATGGTTATGCAGTGACCTTGATGATGTTGGTGTTTATAAGCTTGCTTGTGTGCAGTGGAGACTGACACGACCTTGCTCTGAGCCCCAGGCTCACCTCAGACAGCAGAGCCTCCTGGCAAGTGTCAGCACGTGGCTGTGGCCCAGGACTACGTTTTTATTTCTCTTATTAAGAATCATCTTTAACCTAACTACCCATGTATGCTTTTTCCAAGTATTTTGTTTTAGTAGACTTACAAACCATCAGGATTGATGGTAAAGAGGGAGAGGAGTTGTGTGTGAGGACTTGTAGGATACACATACAGATCGGTTACACGGCAGCACTGAAAGCGTTCTTGAACTGCCATTGACTTAGAGTGGAGAAACAGTTAAAGTGAGTGGTCACCAGGAGAGCCTGCATATTGCATATTGATCACCTGCATTGCTCGGATCTTGTTCCACATTGAAGGGATTTTCTGTAACCTGGAATGGCCATACTCACAGACAGAGCCTTAGCCACTAACATACCATGAATTAATAAGCTGGCCATGTTTTAAATTTTTTTTTTTTTTTTTTCGAGACAGGGTTTCTCTGTGTAGCCCTGGCTGTCCTGGAACTCACTCTGTAGACCAGGCTGGCCTCGAACTCAGAAATCCACCTGCCTCTGCCTCCCAAGTGCTGGGATTAAAGGCGTGCGCCACCACTGCCCAGCCACGTTTTAAATTTTAAAATGAGGTATGTATGTGTTGTTTTGCATGATTCTTCAATCACAGTTTCATGTGCCAGCCAAGCCTGATCCTATCAGATACAGGCTTTCACCCTACAAAGAAAGCTAGACACACGATTGTTCGTTGGAATTTGGTGGTAGCAACGGAAAGCAGCGACCTGAACTAGAAGTGGACACTGTGGTAACAAAGGACGTGTGTTCAGACAGACCAGGGAAGGGCTTTTATAACATGAACCATGTTGAGAAGCCACAGAGCCAAATAATGAACCATCCCAGTTCTAAGAACAGGCATGTAAAAAATTAATATATAACAAACAAAATTATGTGTATAATTTAAAGGAAATTAACCGGGAAATTAACAATTTCCTTGGTTGCAAGGATTCAGAAGTTTTCAAATCATGTTCTCTATGTTTCAGTGTTTTTTTGGTGTTGTTTTTCAGAAATCTGGTCGGGGAGATGGTGAGGTGGTTCCCACCTGTAATTCCAGCACCAGAGGGGAAGAGGGGTGCAGGCAGAGGTTGAGGAGGTCAGGGCTGTCCTTGGTAACGAAGGAGTTGGAGGTCCACCTTGGGGCACGTAAGACTGTCTCAAGGAGCTTCCTGTAGCAGTGCTTGTGCACGGCACTCGCGAGGGACCAAGAAGGGTGCATTTTGATGCGACAGTACCGTTTCCCACCGGTTCTTGTGACTCTCACACACACACACACACACACAAGAAGTAAAGTCGTCCTTTTTAAAAGAATGCGATAGAAGGGGCTGGTGAGTTGGCGGCTCGGTGACCTTGGTGTGAGCCCTGGATCCGTGTGAAGGTGGAAGGAGAAACCAGGTCTACAAAGTTGCCTTCTGCCTCCACATGTGCAGCACGGCACAGGCACACGGCACAGGCTGCACACTCAGCCCACGTGTGCAGCACGGCACAGGCTGCACACTCAGCCCACGTGTGCAGCACGGCACAGGCTGCACACTCAGCCCACGTGTGCAGCACGGCACAGGCACACGGCACAGGCTGCACACTCAGCCCACGTGCTCACCGTAAGGAGTGAGGCAGTGGCCCATTTCTGTGATCCAGCACTTCAGAAGCCGAGGTAGGAAGATTGCAAGTTTGAGACCAGCCAGACTGTGTGATAAGACCCTGTCTCAAAAGGCCAAAAGAGAGGGCTTCTATGTGGTGGTGACAGTGAGGGCAGCTTTCCTTTACTGAACTGTACTAAATACCAACCCCCCCCCCCCCGTGTCTGTGCGCACGTGTGCGTGCGTACGTACATACACACATACTGTGCTGTGCATTTGGAATAGGTGCTGTTACTAAGTTTTCCAGGTCAGGAAACAGATTAAACCTGCACAGGTTTTCACAGCTGATAAGCCGGCCTGAGGTGGAATCTGGCACTTTGACCCCTGCACTGCATGTGCCCGCTCTAGTGATCAAGAAAGAAGGTGAAGTTAGTAAATGAAAAGGAGTTCAGAACTGGATGGTAATACGCTGTCAGTTATGGGGCTTTTGTATTGTTTTGGTTTGGTTTTTCAAGACAAGGTCTCACTATGTAGTTCTTGCTGTCTTGGAGCCCTCTCTGTAGACCAGGCTGGCCTTGAACTCAGAGATCTCCCTGCCTCTGCCTCCCGAGTGCTGGGATTAAGGATGTGTGCCGCCACTACCTGGCATGTCAAGTCTTACTAATAAGCACGTACAATGTAAAATTACAAGTAAGTGGAGCTGATTTAAGTTATATAACAAAGACTAAGCTAAAATCCCAAATAGCAAATGTGTTTTCCCTCCTGCTTTCACGAAGAGTCCCTTGGTCCTAATGTACCATGTCTAGTCTGTCACTGCACTTCCTCTGAGCTCCATTGCTTATCTGGTCCTACCGGGACATTTGTCTGTGTGTGGAGGCCAGAGGACAGCTTTACAAGGATCTGTCCTCCCCCTATCACCTGAGTCCCGGGCATCACGCTCGGGTCAGCAGGTAGCTTTGCCTGCTCATCTCCATGGCCCCACATTTAAGGTTTTGATTGACATAACACCTCAAGTATGTTTTGTGGTTAGTGCTAAAATTTTCTGTTGTTTCCCAAAGGGTTTGAGACTGCTTACAATGAGACATAGTTTTTTGTTTTATTTTGTTTTAATTCTTTTTATTTTATGAACATTGGTGTTTGGCCTGCATGGATGTCCGAGTGAGGGCATCCGACCCTGGAACTAAAGTTACAGACAACTAGCTGATAGCTGCCATGTGGGCACTGGGAATTGAACCTAGGTCCTCAGGAAGAGCAGCCAGTGCTCTCCACCTCTATGCCATCTCTGCAGCCCCTGAGTGAGACATAGCTGATGCTGTACATGGTAAGAGTTAGGAGTGCTACTCAAGCCTGGTGCACACGAGTGCCATCCAGGAGTCCTAGACACAGAAGCCATTTGGCAGAATTAGGAGTTCTGGGCCAGCTTGTGCTGCATCACTAGGCTGGTTCAAAATTTCAGAGCAAAAGCTTATGACTATAACCCCACACAGGTTGCCTGCTGCAGGTCACAGTTGAGCAGTAAAGCTGAGTTTCTGAAGCTGGCGAGGAAGGAAACGTCCCAAATTGTATAGGTCTTATGATTTGGCAGACCTGGGTTTTGTTTGAAGATTTGAAGATTTTCTTTGACAGATTTTGTTTTTGTTTTCTTGCTTTCTCTTAGGCCAGGTTATCAAAGCCTGGGACATTGGGGTGTCTACCATGAAGAAAGGCGAGATCTGTCATTTATTATGTAAACCAGAATATGCTTATGGCTCTGCTGGCAGCCTCCCGAAAATTCCCTCGAACGCAACTCTCTTTTTTGAGGCAAGTATGTGTGTTGCCGCCTTGCCGGCACATGCTGTGCCGCAGCAGGGAGACGGAGCTGAGCTGGCCACTCAGAGCCAGCTCCAGCTTATTTATTTTGGAGCTTGGCTTCTTGAATTGTTTCCCACACACCCAGGGGATGTGCCGGTGCTTTCTTAGAAATGTGTCTCTGGCACAAAATGGGCATATCCAAACAAACAAAAGACACAGATGTAGAAATAAAAGTTCTGGTCAGTAGAGGAAGTAAGACATACTCCAAACTGACAGGCCGGAAATGGTGGTGGTGAGTGTTAAGTTGTGAAGGTTTATGACTGTCTCCTCATATCCATCAGGAGCACTGGGTGGTGGTACATTGTTTACTGTGTTGAATTAATTACACATGATTGGCTAAACTGGATCTTTATCTAACATGGTGAAAAGCACATCTCAGTCAGCTGAAGGCCAGATTCTTAAATCTTAAGTCTTAAATCTTAAGGTGGAAACCTCACAAATCTGGAGTAGAGAGCGGGTGTCCTCCGAGTCAGCAAGATTGTTCTGTGCCAGCACCTTGTACTCCTGGCCTTTTGCCCACAAGGCAGTTGTCCTAGTATTTCCTGTCTGTCTTTGCACTGCAGCCCCACAGGATGCAGTCCTAGACGGTGTCATTACACGGAGTTCTTTCCAAGTATTGCAGAGAACAGTGTTCTCATTTCCCACGTTCCTCTTATCTAAGCCGTATAGATAAAGATGCAGCTTAAAGTTTTATAAAATAACTGTTTGTTAAACTGGCTTTCATCTTTTCTATTCTAGATTGAACTCCTTGATTTCAAAGGGGAGGATTTATTTGAAGATTCAGGCATTATTCGAAGAATCAAACGGAAAGGCGAGGGATACTCAAACCCAAACGAAGGAGCAACGGTAGAAGGTGAGTAGTGAGTACTGCCGGGAGCCAGGCCTTCCTTGAAGACAAAGACATACTTCTAGGAGAAACAAGTCATTAAACTGTCTATAAAAGAAGAAAGTTTATCTAAACCAACGAGAATGACTTTC
Organism: Uromys caudimaculatus; assembly: GCA_028551405.1. Taxonomy (NCBI): domain Eukaryota; kingdom Metazoa; phylum Chordata; class Mammalia; order Rodentia; family Muridae; genus Uromys; species Uromys caudimaculatus. The sequence goes on from CM052720.1 coordinate 42,898,570, forward strand.
TTAATTTTAGCATGTACATACTATTTAGACCAATATTTCATTACACAAGTCTAACAAAATTAGTTCAGGTTTAGTTATTTTCTTACTGGAAGTAGTTACAAATATAGCAGTTCAGTGTTACAGGTGACATGCCATTCAGGGTCTGTTCTAGAACAAAGAAGAGCTCAGACAGGAGCCGGGGACTGGGGTCTAAGGCTGGCTCTGGACCTCTGGGCCTCACCTGCGCCCTCGCCCCCTCCTAGACTGAGGCTGTGCTGGACTTCTCGGTTTCAAACGCTCTGCCAGCCCCCAAACTCACAGTGGGAGTCATTCTTATGAAAGTCGCAAGGATTAGAGACAGCTGTAACAGCCACTTAAAAGCTTACTCGTAATGTGTTTTCATTTTTTATTGTGAAAAAATCAGATCTATACACCAGGTTTTTTCCTGTGCTGGGAGAACTCCTCCAGAGTCAGTGATTCGTAACAATTTGTTTTGATTTGATTTGATTTTGAGACAGGGCATTTGTCGAGACCAGGAAGTTAGTAGTGCCATCCCTGTCCCACTCCCTTACCACGCTAACTTCTTCTCTAGTCTGAGTTCAGATTCAGAGTCTGGAGCTGCATTTAGCTCTCATGGCTTTATTCCCTTCCAATGAATTAGTCTTCCATCTTTGTTTCCTGTGACTTTTGACACTTTTGAAGACAACTTTATGTTTGCTAGAGAATCCCAGGGTTTAGGTTTGTCTCATGCCTGCAGTGACTAGAATGAACTTTTAGAAAATGCCTTGTGGGTGGCGCTGTGCCCTCTTTAGCTCATCACCACCACCACCATCATCGTCACCACCATCATCACCATCAAGAGGCTCGTGGTGTCTTGGCTGCTGCTGACCCCTGGGCTAGGGCAGAGCCTCCGTGTGTCTCTTTTGTCAAGTTACTCTTTGTAAGTGCTGAGTGTTTCAGGAAAAGGAGTGCTGGGAGCCACCAACCTTTACACAGCACAAGCACACAAGCACTAGTGAGGTTTCCGCGCAGCAGTTCTCACCGAGCTCTGTGATTTATCACTGTTGTGGTCTTACGTTCATTAGTTGGAATTGCACCGCAAGGAGGATCTGCCTCTTGCCCTGTGTTGACTCGGCTGCTGACCTAGGGGTTTTGTCTCCTCCAGTAAGACGCTTTCCCTTACTGCTCAGCTTGCCCCAGCGCTGACTGTCGGGAAGGCCGTCCTTCCTCTAGGCTCTATTCGCCACATTGCTGCCTTGTTTGTGGAGAACATCGTTAGCTGGTTTTGCTTTGTCTTCCTCACTTTATGGTGCTGTGAGATGTCCTAGGGTCACTTCAAAATCCGCTGCCCCAGGTCTGGGATCATCTGTTTGTCCAAGGAGCTCTGTTTCCTTCTGCTGGAAAATAGCATCTAGAAACGGCATCAATTGCTCATGTGTGTTTATGTGGCAGAGCTTCATGCTCCTAGAGCATCTTAGCTGCCATAGCTCCGTAGTACACTTCAAAAGTATAGACAGGCATCTGCATGGATCTCTCAAGCAGCCACATATGTATTTAAAACATTGAGTACTGGGCATAGCAGGTAAGAGTACTGGTTCAATTCCCAGCATGTACATGGCAGCTCACAATTGTCTATAACTCCAGTTCCAGGGAATCTCAAGCCCTGATCTGGCCTCTGAGGGCAACAGACACACATGTGGTACTCAAACATACATGCAAGCAAAACACCCATACACATAACAAATTCTTAAAAGCCATGAATACATACAGTGCCATTCAGGACCACAAGTTTGTTCTTCCTTTACTCATCTGGAACTTCTTTTCCCAATATAGCCACAGTTTATTTACATCTGCAATCCTAGACTGTACATCAAGTCATACATTATGATAAACACCTAAGAGTTTCTGGGTACAATGGAATGGTCAGGCATGGGGTACATATGGGCTTTGGAGGTCTTAGGTTGAACTATTGAGTCTTGCAGTTACTGCCTATTTTACATCTTCAGACAACTTTAACACCCTTGAGCCAGGCAGTGGTGGTGCATGCCTTTAATCCCAGCACTTGGGAGGCAGAGGCAGGTGGATTTCTGAGTTCGAGGCCAGCCTGGTCTACAGAGTGAGTTCCAGGACAGCCAGGGCTACACAGAGAAACCCTGTCTCGGGAAAAAAAAAAACAAAAACCCGTGAGCATCTAGTTTTCTTGTATGCAGATGGGGCTGGTTTTTCCTGTTTGTGTTGTGATAGCTGTGGCACGGGGTCCCTCTAACCCTCTGTCCTGTTTACCTATCTTGCTTCGCTTCCTTTACCTGGGTTTAAGGAAGGAGCTCTGCACTCCTTTCATTTCCTACACCTAACCCCTGGTTAGTTTGCTTCTAGTGACAGTCTTCATTTTGATTTTTCTATGGTCTTAGTAGTGGTATGTTTTGTTCTTGAGTGAGTGGGCTGGATGGAAGGCTGTTAAATCATAATTTTCTGTGCTGCTTTTTATGTTTGAAACTTATTTTTTCTCAAAACAGTGTGCTTTTTACTCTTATCAAAATTCTCATTCGTATAAATCAGTCATAGGTTCTTGCCAAGGCAAATGACTGTCTTGTGGTCTGAATTCAGTGCTGTCCTTTTCCATCATAAAGAGAAGTCAGTGTGTGCTGAGGGCTCGGGTGGCGTGATTATGATGACTGACACTTTAGTCCTCACACTTGAGCTTATGTGCTAGTCCTGGCTGCATTGACACTCGAAAGCTTTGCTGTCGTAGACAATCCGATCATGCTGAAGTAGGGCTCTGAGTAGCTCCTGTCCCTCTGGTGCAAACTCCTACTTAGGGTTTCAGCTTTTTAGTGTTGGTTATGGGAACTGACCATAGGCGCAGGCTCGTGGGCTCCTTTGCCCCAGGCTTGCAGCTCCATTTGAATGTAGCTGCAGTGCATGGTGCTTGCAGATGCGCGGTTCCAACTGTAGTCTCCAGGTTCCTGCTGTGGGAAAACTGCCCTTCCCTCCCCCCCCCCAACCCGATAAAATGCTATCGGTGCAGGAGGAAGGAGGTTACTCTGTAAGAAGAGAAGGTCGTAGTGGTACACACCTGGAAACCCAGCATCTGGAGGCAGCGGGGAAGGACTTCTGGGAGTTCAAGGCTAGCCTGGTCTACTAGTGAGTTCCAGCTAGACCTGCATAGTGAGACCCTGTCTCAAAAATTAAAAAGAAAAGAGAGAGAGAGACAAAGGCAGAGAAAGATGGATTAGAAATGTGAGCTTATGAAGTATATAAGATAGATGGGCTTGGACTCTGTAAATGCAACCCAAAGCAGTGTTGAGACGGCCTCCGAGGAGGCACACACCGTTCTTCCCAACAGTCGGGCAGAGCTCCAAGCTCGCAGTCAGCTGGTGCAAGGGAGCCACACGGGCTATGGGACAGTCGTCAGGACTGCTATAAAACAAATGGGGCGGCTGCACCAGTCAGCCTCCACTGCAGGAACTCTCAGTCTTGCTAGTGAGGACTATCTCAGTTTCCAACCCATTAAATTAAATAAGTCTCAAAGGAGAGACTGGCAGGGGTACATATTTTTTTAAACTCCCGGGCGACTCTAGTTTGTAGCTAAGGTCTGGAAATGAACTGCCTAAGGATCTGCCTCACCGTGATTTCTGCTCAAGAGCTAACTAAAGCCTGGCTCCAGAGTGCAGCGGGGACGCCTCAGAGACTGCGGGTGTCACCCCGGGACATGTACCTGGCGGGGCAGTGCTCCACAGTAGTAAATAATGCTGTGAAGGGTTCTGTCTCTGAAAGGAATCTTTCCCTGCATCAGCTGTAAGGCAGAGCGTCCCCAACCTTGTATGTATAGCTCTCTAATAAATACATACGAAATCTTCCCCTGTATCCTTCACAACCGCCCTGTTAGGAAAGGACTGTCACGTTGCCTGCTTAGATATCAGGGACAGGTAGCTGCAGTCCTTTGGTCCTTTGAACATCTTTAGGTGTATTCATGCAGATGGCAAGGATTGGTCTGTTGCATTTTCCTTCACGTGGAGCCTCGTCTGGGTTCCAGAGAGAAAGGTACCGCAGTAAAGTGTGGGTTTGCCTGATGTGCACCACAGAGGCCGTGGGGTATTGAAGCATGGGGCTGGCGTGGTAGCGACCCGCCAGTGGGAACCTAGCAAGCTGGGTGGAGAGATCGTGGAGCTTCAGACCTCCATGAGATAAAAGCAGCTCGGCCATTGTCACCAGTGCATGGCTGGCCAGCCCACCGGGGATTAGAGAACCAGGGCATAGTGAAGGAACATGCCAAATTCCTTCTTTTTAATACTTCCCGCAACATTGGTCAGCAAGTATGAGAAGGTGTAAGGGAGACGAACAGAAAACACAGAGAGCTGAAACACAGAAGTAGTTTAAGAGACAGTTCAGAACTAACAAAACCAAAATCCCATCCAAACTTCTGAAAATGGAAAGGAGGATAAGGAAGTCTGGAAGTTGATGCTCATTGACATTGAGACTCCGTAAGAGCCGAGGAGTGACATGAACAGGTCCTCTCTGGTGATCTGAGCAGTGCTCAAGGAAGGAACACAGAGGTGGGGATAGGTGAAGAGGAAGGAGGAGGATAAGGATTCGTCTTCTCAGTCACGGAACAGAAAAGCTGCAGAGCAGGGGTGTGTTAAGACTTAGAAAGAGCAGGTGACAATGACAGGCAGGAAGAAGTAGCTTTTCATGCAGTTATACCCTGATGAGACTGCGGAATGCTTTAAAGATGTACTGGAATATGCTAGAAAGAACATTTGAGGCCTGGAGCCCAATGCCTGGCACCCATGTTGGGTGACACACAACCACAACTCCAGTTGCAGGACATCTGATGCCCTCTCAGGTCCCTAAGGCATCTGTACACGTGTACACACACACACACACACTGCACACACGGTGTTTGTGTGTACACACACACACACACGGTGTTTGTGTGTACACACACACACACGGTGTTTGTGTGTACACACACACACACACACACGGTGTTTGTGTGTACACACACACACACACACACTGCACACACGGTGTTTGTTTAAAGCTGACTGGGGGGAGGGGCATGGTAGAACAGAGGAGACAGACTCTTGGAGTTCTAGATTAGCCATCTAGTCTAGTCAAATCAATAAATTTCAGATTCTGTGAGAGATCCTGTTTTAAAAAAATAAGGTGGAGCCTAGCATGACGGCACCAGTCTTTAATGCCACTGGAAAGGCAGAGGCAGGTGAATCTCTGTGAATTCGAGGCCAGCCAGGGCTACACAGAGAAACCCTGTCTCAAAAACAAAAGGTGGAGAGCCTCTGAGGAAAATACCCAGCATCAACCACTGGCCTTCACATGGCATGCATGCCTGCATGCATGCATGAATGAATGAATGAATGACAGCTGTCAAAAGCACCAGGACTCATAATGTCAAAACAACATGGTGAGGCTATTTGTTCCTTGTACATGAAGTAAAGAAAACATAACTGAAATTGAAAATAGAGTAAAGTTTCATGTATGTTTATGCTAATGTCTGAGAGAACTGTGTTCTGTTGTTCACATGCTTTTCAAATATTGAGTGATGGCCAGCAAATGGCCATAGGAAGAAATCACAGGATTTTGTTTGTTTTTTTATTTAGGTTTTGTTTTGTTTTGTTTTGTTTTGTTTTGTTTTGTTTTGTTTTGTTTGAGACAGGGTTTCTCTGTATAGCCCAGGCCATCCTGGAACTCACTGTGTAGACAAGCAGTCCTCAAACTTACAGAGATCCATCTGCCTCTGTCTCTCTGCCTCTGCCCTCTGCCCCTGCCTCTGCCTGCTGCGCACTGGGATTTAAGGTGTGTGCCACCATTGCCCTGCAAAATCACAGGTTTTTTAAGCCATTTGATTATGTCTCAGAAATAGCACAGTGTATTCTCAGTCTAAAATGTGCAGTGTATTCTTTCATGTTTTTTAGATGTAGGTAGCTCCTTTTTCTAGAAAGTATCTCCAGGTCTTCAAGTGGGGTGAAATCATAATAGAAAATAGTTTGGTTTTGGTTTTGTTTAAAGAAAAAAAAAGAAAAACAAAACAACCACTAATGCATCGTTCGTTTTAGGATTTTGTACAAAACAAAAGCTCTGGGTCACCAGGCAGTGATGGCGCACGCCTTTAATCCCAGCACTTGGGTGGCAGAGGCAGGTGGATTTCTGAGTTCGAGGCCAGCCTGGTCTACAGAGTGAGTTCCAGGGCAGCCAGGGCTACACAGAGAAACCCTGTCTCGAAAAAAAAAAAAAAAAAAAAAAAAAAAAACAGATTAGTCCTTAAATAACTACTTATTTGGGGGTCCTGAGCTGTGTGCTAAGTGTTGTGGCATACAAAGGCGGTGCAGAGCTCTGGCCTGGCCTGCTGGGACTCTTCCTTGTACTTGACAACTGTGCGGGACATAAAGTGCATTTTTGGGGGGGGGGGTTTGTTGTTGTTGTTGTTGTTTTGAGACAGTGTTATGATATGACAGATGCCCTGATAGCATTCTTATAGCTATCCTAAAGCGTTCAGTGGAGGGTGACTCTCTATGAATGTGAGGAATAGCCCTGTGTGTCATTCCTGAGTTCATCTCCACACCCACACTTAACTGCACTGCTTGCCTAGGAATGGACAAATGAATGCCAGTTCTATTCAAATGCTTTTATGTAGCACCTAACTTTTTTTTTCTCTTTTACCAATTTTTAAAAAATGTTTGTTGTGTGCTTGTGTGTGTGTTGCCTGCATGTATGCCTGTGCATGCATGACTGGTGCCTGGTGTGCTTGTGTGTGTGTGTTGCCTGCATGTATGCCTGTGCATGCATGACTGGTGCCTGAGGAGGTCAGAAGAGGGCATCAGATCAATGGGACCGGAGTTATGGGCAATTGTGAGCCACACGTGGCTGCTGGGAACTGAACCCAGGTTCTCAACAAGAGCAAGAAGTGCTAACACCTAACAGCCAAGCCATCTGTCCAGCCCCTTTGTTTTCTTCAGAGACAAGGTCTCATGTCACTAAGGCCGGTCCTTGTGCCACTATGCCCACTCTTAATTCTTAGTTACTTATTTTGTGTGGTTTTGAGAATCATACCTAGTGATTTGAGAGTACAGAGTAAGCACTCTACAACTGAATCATATCACCAAGCTCCTGAGTATTTAAAATTCCCTGCTGTTGCTGTTTCATTTGTTTGCCTGAGAACAGGTCTCACTAGGTAGCTCTCAACCTCCAACTCACTGTGAAGCCCTGGCTGGTCTCAAACAGGCAGTGAGCCTCTTGCCTCTGCCTACCAAATGTCACTACACTTGGCTTTTGAATGCTTCACTTATCCTAGCAGTTTCAGGCTAGCCAGTGTCATCTTGTCATAGATGGAGAGACCAAGTACCCCACAGCCAGAGTTGTTAGGTAGCAGATGGCACTGATCAGTAGAGGTATGCTCAAGTCCTGCCCTGTTGAGCCGGGCAGTGGTGGCACACGCCTTTAATCCCAGCACTCGGGAGGCAGAGGCAGGTAGATTTCTGAGTTCTAGGCCAGCCTGGTCTACAGAGTGAGTTCCAGGACAGCCAGGGCTACACAGAGAAACCCTGTCTCGAAAAACCAAAAAAAAAAAAAAAAAAAGTTCTACCCTGTTGTAAAGGGAAGAGCGGTAAGATCATAAATGCTATTCCAGTAGTCAGGGGCGGGGCCTGCCCTGGGCTAGGGTCTGCCTCACAGTGCATCCCTCCCCTGAGTTAGAACAGAGTGGTGGGGAGCAGGAAGGGAGGCTGTATGGGGGAAATCTGAGCACCTGCCTGACAGGAACGATGTCCTTGTGGTCAGTGGTTAATGTGCCTCGCTGCTCGCTGCTCGCTGCTTTAGAGAAGAGTCTCTGCCTCCTTGGGGCTTGGTAACATCCACTCTCCTGGAAACCCCTGCTCTGTGATTGACTGGTCATATCCTGGTTTTCTCTAGCCAGATGACCCGTCTGTTCTAGTAGTAATGCTATTACAGCACTGCCATTCAGGTCCCATGACCCAGTCATTGTTTGGGGACCAGTGCAAAGCTATCAGACACCAGCTACTATAATTAGAAAAGGGAAAGCAGACACTCGCCGATCTAACGTCTTTGGCTGTGGCATTTACAGCACTTCTAAAAAGTTATACAGCCTCTTCCTCAGTTTTGCTTCCTGAAATACAAGCTGTACAGTTTTGGGGTTCTTACATTCCAGTTTTTGTTACTGCTGTGTGCTCTCCAACCCCCCCCCCCCATTTTAATCGGAGAACAAATTGCTGTCAGCACATTGAGTTCATGTGCCAGCCACATTCAGAACAGGGTGTTCTGTGCTCTTCAAAACAAAATTGCTCTAGGGCAGTGAGAGAACAATAAGTCAGAGCTTCAGTTTAAACGATGTTTTGCAGTGGCCAGGCCCACTTGATGTGGTCACACTTGATGTGGCCACACTCTGGATTGAGCAGCCAAACTTGGTAATTTGGTTTGCTTTGACTTTGTGGGGTCTGTTGGAGTACCCCCTTTCAGGTTGCATAGACTTTTAAATTGAGAGAAAATGCTGCCACTTGTAAACTTGTTTATTTCTTTTTACAAAAAAATCCCTAAGTAGAAGCATCCTGTATGCACTTCTGTTCACTTGAGAAAATCGTAGGTCATTTACTTCCTGTAAATCCTGCTGGATGAGATTAGCAACAGACCTCCTGAGCCCTGGAGGCTGAGCTCCCCAGTGAGTCATGGTGGCTTGTATTAAATATTTATGAACTGAGCATTTGTGCTGTGGAATACAAAGTCAAAAGCACCCACAGGTCTTGCAGAGACAGAGCAGAGGAAGTGGGGTTCCTAGGAACTGGGGGCCTCTGCATAGATAGCTCAGCAAGTCCTTACTGTGTGCAGCAGCCTGCCAGGGCCCTAGTGCTGTGAGCTCTGGTCAGCAACCTTGCGGGGCTTGTCACACCGGTGTTCAGGAGCCAAATAATCCAGCCAGTGTAACCTTTCTCCCTGTAGATGGAGAGAATCACGGGCTGTGTTTACCTGCTCTGATCTTTCATTTTTCCTGACTTCACATTTCATCATGGTATGAGGTAGTGTTTAGAGGTGAGAGGGAATGATTCTCTTCTATGATCTGAGGCCCAGGTAATGAGGTTGGAACATCAGGTGAGGACAGGCAACCTTGGGCTAGCTGCTGATCTTCCAGACACAGTTCAACAACTTAAAATTGCCTGTAATTCCAGGTCCTGGGGATCTGATGCCCTCTTCTGGCCTCTGTGGGCACCTGTCCATACATAGCGTGTAGTCAAACACACACATACATAAATTAATAAAACCTTTTTTTTTTTCTTTTTTAGATTTTATTTTATATGTATATGGTTTTTGTCTGAATGTATGCATGCAGTGCCCATGGAAGCCAAAAGAGGACATTAGATCCCAGGAGCTGGAGGTACAGACAGTTATGAGCTTCCATTCAGCTGCTAGGAATTGAACCCCAGGGCCTTGGCAAGAACAGCAGGTTCTCTTACCCACTGAGCTGTCTCTCCAGCCCCAATGTTTGCTTCCTGCTCTGACTTTGTCACACTCTGACTTTGTCACACCTGATTTTGTTGCACCCTGACATTCTGAGTTACTTTTTGCTTCCTTCTGACGTTGATCTTTCCTGCACACAAGCTATGGCTCAGCACAGAAAGAGAACTTCTGAAATTATTTACAGACTGTGGGAACCTCACTTAAGATTGTTAATTACACTTTTATGTATTGTGTGTGTAAACTTGCACATAGAGGTGAGACATTCCACTCTGCAAACCAGTCGAGGACTCTGATCGAGGATCCTTTGCAGAAGTCTCTGGATTTCCTGTTTTGAAAACACATTCAGATTTATCAACCCAAAGCCACAACAAATGTAGCGATAATTTTCTCCACACTTAAAGGCTCTCCACTGTGGGGAGGAAGGCGATGGTCTGACAGTAGGCCTCAGAATTCTCTCCCCCCAAAAGTCCGTTCAGTTGGGAGTGCCCAGGATGACACATCTCAGCAGCAAAGAGCTCTTATGCGGCTTGGGCAGGAGCTCCTGCGCCTGTGGACAGTACCATTTGTTAGTCTAAATTCAATTTCTTGGACAAATTTAAAAACAGTAGTTATATGAATTTATAGTTTTGGTTGGTTGGTTCTTTGATTGATTTCTTGCATGTGTGTTTATTGTGGTTGTTGGGACCGAGCCTCAGGCTGCATACATGCCAGGCCCATCCTCTAGCACCAAGATACACCCTATCCCCGCCTCTCCTTTTACTTTTTATTCTGAGGTGGGCTATGGCTGTCTGAGGGCCTGGGCTTACAGGCCTGAGTCAGGCTCAGCTGAGACATCTAACCTCAGAACTAGCAGACACCACCTCTTACTCCACAGAGAATACCTTAAGCCTCAGTTGTGCGCCCAAACCTCTGATGTACACACTTTAAAATAAAGTTGATTCTATTTTTAAAATAGAAGAGGCTGTTAACAGCATGGCTGGAGGCCTCTGTGCTGTTCGCAGCCTGCCTTGGTTTTGGTTTTGGTTTTCATATATATGGACTAAGGGAGGGTCTGTAAGTTGGCTATTTTATCTAGAACATTCTAAAGTGAGTGTGTGTGTGTGTGTGTGTATGTGTGTGTGTGTGTGTATATGCGTGTGTTATCATGTAAGTGAGTATGGCTATAAACTAAGAGGCAGTAAGCCACATCTGAGAGCTAGGCTGCTGTAGCCTTTGTCTTGAAGGAACTGACTTAGGATTTGGGTTGCCAGGAAGCAGTAAGAGCAGCCAAGATGGTGTCCGTCCTAGCTTTATGTGTGACTCTGAGGCCCTAATGTATTTACCTTCCAGGGTTTCTCTCATTTCTCAGGCCTAGGCTAATGGTGATCTGATCAAATGATTGACGAGGAATTAGCTTTGAAGCTAGTTTCCACAGTGAAACAGAATCATAGACTGTGAGGGCTTTTAGAGCCTGTTGAGGTCAGGTCGTGAAAGTAGAGTAAGTTGGAACTGGATTGCTGGGAAGATGATTGTTCTCATAGGACATGGGATAAATGCTTAGTGTTCTCACGACTAAGACAGATTACTGACCCAGAGTAAGTTAAGCCGCCTTATCAAGAAATATTTTAGGAAATTACTAGACTTGAGGTAGAAACTACTTTTCTTGTCAAAGAGAAATCGTGGTGCCTGTTGAACTCTCACAAGCCGTCCATTTTTCCTACTGAGTAAAAGGCCTAATGTAGTGTTAGTATTCAAAGCAGTCGGCCTGGGGGTCATTCAGCGCCCGAATGCACTTAAGAGCCTTATGTGCACAAGTCCCTGGAGTCAGTCCCCACAACCACACAAGAGAACTGGAGCAAGACATGGTGCATGCCTGTAGTACTAACACGCTTAGAATACAGGGGCAGGAAGAGCTTCAGGACAGCCTGAGCTACTACGTAGAAAGAGTGTGTGACCTTCATCTAACATGTATGCAATATTGGAGAACTAGCATTGAGTCCTAGGCTTTATTTCTTGTTTATGTACTTTTGCCCAAGCATCTCAAACCAAAATACTGTTATAGATGGTTAAGCCATTGTATGTCTTCAGTACTAGATATATGGCATTCTCCTAATGGTGTATTTAAATGAGCCAATGTCACAGGTAAGAAATTAATAGTATACATTTAACTTCAAATGGAAAAAAGATACTTTTGTTCTTAAACTTTCAGACTAGGTGGGCAAAGCTTCCAGAAGACGCTGTGTGTCTTATGAACTGCAGGGGAAATGGTGTCACTGCACTGTGGGCCAGTCATTTGGCAGGCAGTGCTGAGGGGTGGCTTGTGACTGTCCTGTGTCCTCACCCTCAGTCCACCTGGAAGGCTGCTGTGGTGGAAGAATGTTTGATTGCCGAGATGTGGTGTTCATTGTTGGTGAAGGAGAAGACCACGACATTCCAATCGGAATTGACAAAGCCCTGGAGAAGATGCAGAGAAAAGAACAGTGTATTTTATATCTTGGACCACGGTAAGCAGCGCCCGTTTCAGTGCACAGTGTGGCTGCCTCAAGGCCAAGGACTGCTTGCTCGCTCTCACTCTCAGCACTTTGTTGTCTCAGGGAAGCCATTGCATTGTGCTGGGTGATGGTTAGTCGGGAAGTTTGGGGCCTCACGTTACCGCAGAAGCGTGAGTGAGTTGGCTCAGTTGAAGTATGTTTAAGAATAGGACTATTGCCGGGCGGTGGTGGCGCACACCTTTAATCCCAGCACTCGGGAGGCAGAGGCAGGTGGATTTCTGAGTTCAAGACCAGCCTGGTCTACAGAGTGAATTCTGTGAGCCAAGGCTACACAGAGAAACCCTGTCTCGACAAAAAAAAAAAAAAAGAATAGGACTATCAGTCTAGCCTTGGTTTTGATTTGTTCAACTGCCAGGATGCCACATCAGCAAAGATTGGCTCGTTCCTATGGCTCGTGCTCCTCCTTTCTCTGAATTCAGCAGGAGGGTGTTGGGAATTGCAGTAATGCATGATTTACTACCACTTGAATCCATGCCATATTCTTATATGGAGTCCCTGAAAGAGGAAAGAGCCAGCTTGTTCTTCCTGGATCTAAAGGCAGCGGAGATGACTCATTTTTGCCTAACTTTTTCCCGTCATAAAGATAGCCATTAGCACTGCCAAGCTTAGAACCATCCGGCATGACAGTCTCCTGTGAAAACATGCTTCCTATTATTTTTAGATCTAAAATTATACCATAAATTCAACTCTTCTATCTTGAGAAATGGGCCCCTGAGAGGATGCAGGAGTGCGCCTGCGTGCAAGTGTATCTGCTTGTTCAGAGTGGCACGGATTGCCACTGCTAGGATTCTGAGACTCTTTGGACTGCCCTCACCGGTAGGGAATACAATGCTTTTGTCCTGTTCTTTGCCTTGGAGGGTTTCTGCTGTAGTTCACTTTCTGATGAAGCTATTTCTGTTTTATTGAAAGAGTTTCCCCCTTACTCACAGAGTAGGTTCTTCATAACCTATAGTCCCTAACCTTTTTTTTTTTTTTTTGAGATGTATTCTCACTATGTAGCCCTGACTGCTCTAAAACTCAATATGTAGACCAGACTGGCCTTGAACTGAAAGAGATCTGCTTGCCTCTGGCTCCTGAGTGAGGGATTAAAGTTCTCAAACCATGTTAATCTATCATTCCAAAATTACAGTAGCTCTACACTCAGGTATCTCAAGTGTGGTCTCACGGTTCACCTCTTTAAGGAAGGTTCTGTAAAATATGAGCATTCAGAAACACATGACCCAGATCTTTAAGTCTTAACCTCACTGGTAGACAGTTTGGAGAGCAGACGTCCCAAATTTAACAGCGAAGTGAATCAAACTGTGTCTCTTTATTAGTGCAGCTAGTTCTTTGCAGGTGTACGGTTAGTTGTTCTGGCTGAATCCTTCTCTCGACAGCCTACCAGTGGTGGTACCTGGGCAAGTCACCTAACTCCCCCAAACCTTGCAAAGTTGCAGAGGCCCAGATGGAGTAATGAGGCAAAGCACTCAGGGCACCACCCTGCCCTACCCTGCCCATTAGCTGCCCTTACCCCATTAGCTGTTACTTCTTTAGCAATGGCTTCCATTCATTTTGCCCTTAGACCACAGAAAATAGAAATCTCTGGAACGAATGGTAGAGTTTTCAAATCTTGTCAGGCATAAAAAGAACGTCAAGTTCTTTTTAGCTTATAGAGGGGTTCCCCCCCTTTGGGGGGGGAGGTCTGAGTGCATATGTTATTACATCTCCAGGGTATTTGTTGGTACATGGAGTTCTGCCAGTATGCTCTCTGCAGTGCTTTCTCTGCTGTCTCCACGTGCTGTCACACTGTGCATGTAGGTAGAGCTCCCCTGTGCACCAAGGGTGGTCTGTGTGTGTGCGTGCAGTAAATTGGCTTGTCTTAGTCATAGTCCACCGAGTCTGGGTTGCTATAAAATGCAGATGGAATTTGTACTCAGTGTCATCTGCATTTCCCCTCTACCCTCCCCCACCTCACCCCCACTTCTTCCGCGACATCTGTAGACCCCTTCTTTGGCAGGACGTTTTCATAAGAAACTAATAAAGCATTCAAGTTTCTCTCACTGGAACACACTATCTTTTCTTGGTAGTGTTCTTTAAAATACTGCGGCAAAGGTGCACACTCTTCGAGGCCTTGCACCCTCAGGGATTTTTTTCTCACTTTTTAAAAAGTTCTCCTCAAATAACTAATTAAATACTGTGACTGATTTCTATTTAGGTTAAGTATAGATAACTAACTTTTTCCTTCGTTTTTCTTTATGCCTGTTTTGTATCCATCCCAGACGAACCACAGGCTGTTGAGAGTGGTCAGTCAAATTAGGAGCTGTGTGTGTCAGAGCATTAGTTTTCTCAGGACAGTCAGGTCTGAACGTGGCCCTACCTCTGTGTGACCTCTGAGGAAGCACATGTCTCTGGCCTCAGCCTGGTCATGTGTAAGACATAGCTGGCGGGGGCATTCATGCCACTGTGCACTGCAGGACTGGCTGTCCCTCTGTGCCTGCAGTGCATCTGTCCGCCAAGGCAGCTGCTGTGCACTGCAGGGCTGGATGTCCCTCTGTACCTGCAGTGCATCTGCCCGCCAAGGCAGCTGCTGCCACACTGCTGTGCACTGCAGGGCTGGCTGCCCCTCTGTGCCCGCAGTGCATCTGCCCGCCAAGGCAGCTGCTGTCAGAAGCGTTGACTCCGGACTAATATTTCTGATGACTTATTTTTCAGTCAGGCCCTACTTTGCCCAGCATAAGTTAGGCATCTTTCTGTTTAACACACAATCAGGCTAGCCATTACCAGAACTGTGCACCTGGGTCTCTCAGGAAGCTGTGTTCTACAAGTCTCGACAGAATTACTTGTTTTAACCAGGAGAAATGGTACAAATAATCTTCTTTAATCTCTACTCACTGGTAGTAGCCAGGCTATGCCTGTTGCAGACCAGTTCCCACATTCTCCATAGCACACACCCCCTCACCTCCCCTCACCCCCGCACCCCTGTCGCAGAGCCTCCAGTGTAAGTTTCTTTTAGACAGGTTTTCACGTCCTCGGTACTATGGATGTTTTGTGGTGGCTTCTGGCTGTGGCAGAAGAGGGTTGTCCTTGTCCCATATGGATGTGCAGTGATATTTCTGACTCCTGCCAGCCAGTAGCATCCAATGCAACTCTGGGCATTGCTAAATGTTCCCCTGACAAAGAAGGGTTAAAATCAGTCCCGGTTAAGTGACATGGTTCCAAAGTGATGCCAGTTCATCTGTCACATTCTTCCCTACCTAGCAAAGACTGCCAATCATAACATGCTCTCAGCAGTGGGCTTAAGAAGTACACACACACACACACACACACACACACACACACACACACACACACACACACACACACACACACACACATTCCTAGACGGCCACTGGCCATTGCACCCTTTCCCCTATTCCTTTGCTGTGACGCCCTCTGCATGGTGTTAAGGCTGCCACTCCCAGTTCTTCCCAGGTATCTGTGCCTCTGCTCCAGCTGCCTTTTCTTGTGTAAGAGTGAAGGTGAGACAGTTCAGAGGAGAGGTAGACGAGTAGCACGTGCAGTGATGAGGTGTGGTGTGCAGCCTTTCCCACTCCCTTGGCCCCGAGAAGGCTAGAGCAGGGTATCACAGTCTCAACTAGTTTTGACACCTCCCAAACCATAGCCTGAAGTTTGAGCTAACTGAACCTTTTATGCCATTTCATATTCAAGAGTTGTTTGGCTCACAGCAGATACATATAGTGTTCCAGCAAACTCCTTGCTATTATGCTCACAGCTGATCTACTTTTTTTTTTTCCCTTTTGGTTTTTTGAGACGGTTTCTCTCTATTTGTATGTAGCCTTGGCTATCCTGGAACTCACAGAAATCTGCCTGTCTCTGCCTCCCAAGTGCTGGGAATACAGGTGTGTGCCACTGCTCCTGGTTGGGGGCATTGTTCTACATGCTGGGAAACACTGAAGCTGACAGAGCTCCGTGAGGATTCTTTTCTAGCAGGCGCATGCTTCCCAAATACATTTGATTTGCTTAAGATCTGAACTCGTGCCCCAGAACAAGTTTACAAGAGCTGGGTGTGATGGGGTGGATACTCCAGGAAACCAGTGCCCAGGAGACTGTAGCAAGAGGATTGTCACAAGTTCAAGGACAGCCTGGGCTACATAGCAAGACCCTGATCCTTACAAGGATTTTTACATAGCCTCAGTTTTTATTTGGTCTTGTCTTTTTTTTTTTTTTTTTTAAACATACCAAGTTTTGGCTAAAGGGTATTTACTGCCTCATAAGCAAGATAACTGCAGAAGTGTAAGCTGATATCCTCCAAGTGAGCTGCTGGGCTGCTGGGCTTGATTACATGTTGTCAGTGTGCTTTTAAAATCGTTTTGTTTTGTTTTGTTGTTTTGGTTTTTTGTTTTGTTTTTCGAGACAGGGTTTCTCTGTGTAGCCCTGGCTGTCCTGGAACTCACTCTGTAGACCAGGCTGGCCTCGAAGTCACTGCCTCTGTCTCCCAAGCGCTGGGATTAAAGGCGTGCGCCACCACTGCCCGGCTTGGTTTTGGTTTTTGAGACTGTATTTCTTTGTGTAACAAGCCCTGGCTGTCCTGGACTCACTTAGTAGATCAGGCTGGCCTTGAACTCAAAGATCCATCCGTCTGCCTCTGTCTCCCCAGTGCTGGGATCAAAGGTGTGTGCTACCATGCAAGGCACTCTTGCCTTTTAGAATCTTTAATGCCACAAGAGTTTAATATCATGAGATCTGTTGTCTGTGCCAATGTGTTGCCCCCTTTGGTTTTCTGATTGGAGGTGGTACTCTTGGAAGGTGACGCTGCCCTAAAGTGAAAGACTTGTCTTAAAATGGAATCCTTGGCCAACTCAGTGGCTGTCACACAAGTAAAGGACATGGGAGTAGGAGGGGACGTGGGGAAGGGTTCCTTTGGGGGAGGGTGGCAAGGGATCTGGGGTAAAATGAGAAGTGTGTCATATACAAGAATTGACTGTCACAGAACAGAAAAAGTAGTAGTAACGAAATACAAATGTGAAAGCCTTCAAGCAGAGTTTCAGTGATTGGCTGCTGTGGTGACTGTAGTCGTGGGCTCTTCTGTCCTTTCTGCTCATTAAGCTTAAGGGGAGTCCTTGTAACCAAACAGAAGAACAGAGTCTGGAGTCAGGCATCAGTACTGAGCAGCATAAAGCACACTGTCCCAGGTAGTACAGGAACTGTGCGCATGCGCTCAGAGAGAACCAGATGCAGCAGGTCTAAGGAAACCACAGCAGTGCTTCCACGCCTCGGAAAACCACAGGAAGTACCTGGAAATATAGCAGTTCTCCTAAGTCTTGTCTTTTCCTCTCCATTGCAGATACGGTTTTGGAGAAGCAGGGAAGCCTAAATTTGGCATTGAACCCAATGCTGAGCTTATGTATAAAGTTACACTTAAGAACTTCGAAAAGGTGAGAAAATCGAACCTCTCTGAAATGTTCCTATAACTGCATGAGGTGGTTTGCCTAAATGGTGTTTATTGCTTGCTTTTCCTTACCCATGACTCTTGTCCCCCACACTTCTTCTTAGAGCACGGGACGCTGACATAGCACAGTTGATCTAGGAGAGGAGCTGGTCTTATGTTTTCCTTTTAACTTTTGGGTAGAATCCAAGACTTGTTCCCTTATTTGTTCCTCGGCTTGTTCTTCTTGTACTTTTTTTCCTGAGTTGAGGACAAAAAAGTTCACTTACTGCCAAGCAGCTCCTTAGGGGAGTCGGGGTGCAGCTTTTCAGTGCTGAAAGGACTGTATGTACACTCCACAGGACGATCCCGGCGTCTCGGTCTCGGGGCCAGCAGCTGCAGCTAGGGACAAGGGACAAACCTGCTACCCAGGCTCTTTCTCATCCTTGTCTGAGAGCAGGAGAGGGGCTTGGCCATGGCCTCCAGACTGGTGTGCATCCCTGGGCATCCTCCAACCCAGGGCTGTCTCTGAGGCTCCCAACTGTGCTTCCCTGGGCAGATAGACAGTGTCCCCATAAGCTACGTAAGCTGTCGCCCTGCCCTCAGCTGTATTTCCAAGGGACCAGCATCCCCTTCCCCGAGCCCCTCAGGGACTGGCCTGCCATTACTTGTTTATTCCTACGAAATGACCCCCCTGTTCTGTACACTAAGTTTTCCTTTGAAATGTGACCTTCCATACTATACTAGATTTCAAAGAGAGACTGTCTCCTTGTCAGCCTGTAAGTGGGACGAAACAGTGGGGTCTCCCTTCCGGCACCGTGTCCCCAACATGTGCTTTTGTCATACGGTTGTCCCTTCTGAAGGACTGCAGGCTCAGCACTGATTTCATCAGGGACCTCACTTCTAAGAGGGAGAGAAGACTCTAGCACAGGATGATCAAGGCCTTGAGCTTCCCTGCCCTTCCTGTAGAGGGCCCTCTACCCTTCTCCTTGCTTTGTGACGACATGCCCGCTGTCATGCTGCTCCACACCAGTGTGTGCTGGAGTCACTCACGTGTGGGGCCTCTGGTGTTTTCTCCAGTCTCCCTGTTTTAGTCCCCTGCCTTGTAGGAAGGAAAAGAAGCCAGACAAGGTAGTGCAGCACTTACAAGCCTTGGGCTTCGCAGAGGCTCACCTGACATGGAGGTGTGTGCTGGGGCAAACAGGAGGGACTCTGGGTCTGACCGGCCAGCCTAGCCAGTCTGTTTGCTCCAAGGTCAGTAAGAGACGCTGTCTCAAAACACTCAGTGACGATCTGAGAAGATGGCAGTGGGGGTGAAAGCACTTGCCACAAAACCTGGAGCCTGAGCCTGGTCTCCAGAACCCACAGAGAAGGAGAGAGCGACTGCACAGTGCTGTGCTGTGACCTCCACACATTTACACAGTGAGAATAAGTGAGAATAGTATATAAAATTAGTCAGTATATTGTATGACATTTTCTCAATAAAGTTTTTTTAAGTCAAAGAAAATATATGAAAAAAATAAACAAAAATGGTTATTCTTAAAAAAAAATTGGGCAGTGAGAGGGAGATGTGGACCTGTGCCCTTCACACGGTGCACACATGGGAATAATGTTTTCAACACTGAAACCAGTATGAAAATGCAGACGGCCCTTGTTTTTTTTGTTTTGTTTTGTTTTTTGTTTTTTCAAGACAGGGTTTCTCTGTGTAACCCTGGCTATCCTGGAACTCACTCCGTAGACCAGGCTGGCCTCGAACTCAGAAATCCACCTGCCTCTGCCTCCCAAGTGCTGGGATTAAAGGCGTGCGCCACCACTGCCCGGCCAGACAGCCCTTGTTAACTAGGCTTTCAGATAATTAAGCCGGCAGAGATGGCTTTCTGGATGAGAGAAACTGCTGAGCAAGCATAAAACACACACACACACACACACACACACACACACACACACACACACACATTGGTTTTGTGATCTTAAATCCAGCTGTTCATATGGAATTTTATTTTGTGTGTGTGTGTGTGTGTGTGTGTGTGTGCTGGGGCCTTGAGTATGCAAGACAAGGCCTGTCTCACTGAGCCCCAGAGCTGTTGTCTCACGCCTGTGTGGACGCTCTGGAGAGTAGGGTGTGTCCAATACAAGCCAGCAGAGGATGGTGGCGTTTATGTACAGCTCTGCAGTGATGTTTTTGCATGACCTCTGTCTTCACCATCATACTTTGTTTAAAATCCCCCAAGTAAAGCCAGACATAGTGGTGCACACGCGTGATCCTAGCACTTGGCAGGCGAAGAAGGCAGGAGAGTCCAGAGTTGAAGTCAGCAGCTACACAGTGAGTCTGTTGTATAATCAATCCTGTCACTTCAGGAGGATCAGAAGTTCAAATCTCAGCTACATAGAAAATGGAGGCTTGCCTAAGATATATGCAGTGCTGTCTGGGGAGAAAAAATGAAATTTCCCAGTACACACCTGCAAACTGATGGTGTTAGAGGCCATAATGTATCTGGTTGTGTGAATGAGGAGACAGCTGCCTGAATTGTAGAAACACGCCATGCACGTGAGGCCTGGCCTGGACCGTAAGTAGTAGTCTCACTTTCAAGTTGGAAAGGAAGCCGGACAGAAATGACCTGCTAACATGACAGCAGCCTATAGTGAGGAAGCTCGAGGGAGGAAAGTCAGCATCCTTCCGTCCCTCAAGAGGGCTTGCTTTATCACCCTTGAAGTGCAGTCTTTGAGAGTGCTCAGTGCTTGTGTTCCTGGCTGTGCTGCTCACCCCCCTTGGACAACCTGGGTCAGACCACAGCTGGGGAGCCACGGCGCATGCTCTTAACGGGATGCCAGGAGCACTGGCGGCTGGTGGCTCGGCGTGGCACTTATTTGTACCTGCCTGCGTCTTTTGGGTTTGGGATGTCTTGTAGAGATCGCTGCTGTGTGTTCTCCAGGCATCAGCTGGTGTGTTTTCTCCTCTGCTCATCTAACTGATGCCACAATCTATACGCAGGCCAAAGAATCCTGGGAGATGGACACCAAAGAAAAACTGGAGCAGGCTGCCATTGTGAAAGAGAAGGGAACTGTGTACTTCAAGGTGTGTGAGTCTCTGTAAGTCCTGTCCATGTCAGGATACTTACCCAGTATCCATGAGCCGTGCTGGGGCCCCTCTGCGTTGTCAACACCCTGTAGGTAAGAAGCATCCTCAGTTCTTACAGGCCTGCTGTGTTCGGTAAGGATTAGTGAGCAGAGTGAGCTCATGTGCAGGAGTTAGTACAGGCGCCTCTCCTGTGTGCTGTGCGCAGATAGGACTTCCCCAGGAGCAGGCGAGGCTGGCCAGACCTGGCTCACTCACCAGCATCTGTGCCACTCAAGACCTAGAGCAGCCTGGTTGCTCTGTGAGTAGAGAAAGGATGGAGGGTGTGTGTCACAGGTCAGAGTTCACAGGGGCGGGCTCCACTCTCCCCTGACAGTCACTAGAACATGAGACAGGAAAGAACTTGCAGATTCTTCAAATCACTTTGAATGATTTCTCCCAGGTTACCGTGCTGCGTTTGTTTTTGTGTAACTACAATGAAGGCGAGTCTCCTCCCAGATGTTTTAATTATAATTTTCAATTGAAAAAGTTGTTTTCAAGATGGAAAGGTGGCTCAATGGTTAAGAGCACTGGCTGCTCTTCCAGAGGTCCTGAGTTCAATTCCCAGTACCCACATGGTGGTTCATAGCTATCTGTAATGGGATCTGATGCCCTCTTCTGGCATGCTGGTATACATGTGCAAAGTACTCATACATTAAATAAACATAAAAATAAAAACAAATGTTAAAAATGTTTTTTAAAAAAAGAAAAGAACTTTTTTTTTTTGCCCTTTAAATTGAAACAGCCATTTTCACAGCAAATATTCTCAAAATAAATCTTTAATAAAGTCTTATTGAGAAATACATCACTACTTATCAGTACTACTCTTAACTGAGCAACAAGATAAAGATACCATTAATGGTACCAGCTGGGATCCAAGGGTAACCAGGCTCGACCTTCCCAAGAACCTGATGAGGAGAAAGCACTGGGCCTTGTGGTGGCCACGGTGATGTGATGCCACTTACGGCTGCCCCAGGGGACACTGCTTCTCCAGAGCCCTGCCTCAGGACCCAGGACCCAGGACTGAGGCCCATACTCATTCAATGAAATTTCAGAGTGCTGTGCTCATTGCTTGCCAGCTCATTCCCAAATGCCTGCTGTCTCCACATCAAGTGAAGTGCTCATGATGAGCGTTCAGAGCGGGCAGTCTTCTGCTGGGCTAGGTGACGCTGTGGAAGCACCTGACTGGGGTCTCTGCCTCCTAGTAAGGGACCCAAGCCAGAAGCCAGCTGTGTTAGCACGCCTTTAATCCCAGGGCTCTGGAGGCAGAGGCAAGTGGATCTTTGTGAGTTTGAGGCCAGCCTGGCCTACAGAGCAGATTCCAAACAGCTAGGGCTGCACAGTGAGGCCTGCCTCAAAAAGAAAAAACAATGTCTATGGAGGGAGCCCAAGGTTTCTCTGCTTTTCTTTCTGTTAACAGCGGTCTTTGAACACAGTTGTTGGGGTTTTTTGTTTATTGTTTGGTTGGTTTTTATAGCACTATAAAGCAGAGCCTGAGCAACTCTTCTTGAGCCTCTGTACTGAGAGACTCTGTCACATCTACGGCCTTACCTGGGGGGTTGGCGGGTGGACACCACATAGGACAACTGCAGAACTGTGGAGCCATAGCACCTCAGAAGGAACACTGCAGAGGCAGCTTGGAACAAAGTTGTGAACTAGTGTGTGACTCATCGGCAGCCATGCAGATGGAAATGTGGGCCCTGAGGGGGGCTGGGCGGCGGGCTGCTGCTTTCCCATCATTGAGCTCACTCACCTGTGTTGCTGGGAGCGTAACAGGGGTGATGTGTATATTTCAACATGTTTCAAGTCTTCCTAAAATCACCAATCTGGGTAAAATCTGGATCATCAGTCACACATATGGAACACATTATTTTTAACATGTAATTTGATAGACAGGATCTTTCAAAACATCATTCTTTTGGGAAAAAAAATTAATGAAAGGTTCAAAACCACTGACCTAAGACTTACCCCAGAAAGTCTCTGAACATGGTGTCCCACCGAGCCCTTCCTGGAGGCCCCTTCCTCATTCTAGGTGAGGAGCACAGCGGCCTGATAGTCGGGCTGTCGGCTTCAGAGGCGGGTGGACTGTCTTCTGTCCTGTCCCTTCTCCCTTCAAAGCTTGAGGCGCCTTTCTTTTTGCTGCACTACTCTGACCAGCGTCATCTTCCCAAGGTATTTGACGTGACATGTGCCATGTGCTGCGTGCAGATGTGTGGGTGACTGCAGAGACGGGCTGCACTACAGTTCTGTACCCCATGACATCTGCACGCTTTATTCACCTGCCAGTCCGGTTTCCAGCTATGGGTAGAGAGAAACTATCTAGACTGATGTTGAAACTTTCTTTCAACCTCTGAACACTCATGCAGAGATGCAGGAAGGCACTGCCCTCATCCAGTTCTAAAAGTCGCTGGCAAGCCCTGGTAGCAGTGGCCACACAAGGGAAGACTAAGGCTCTGCTGCGTGCAGTCATCTTGCGCCCCCTGGTGCTCCCTCTGCTGTGTGTGGGCATCTTGCGCCCCCTGGTGCTCCTTGGGAAGGCAGTATGGCTAAGGCTGGCTGGTCCTGCTTGAGGGCTGGAGGGTCGTGGGAAGAGCTCTGCAGCATCATGGCCTCACTGTCCTGAGTGCAGTCAAGTCAGCTGCCCTTGTGCCATCTCCTAGGAAGGGTTCTTTGCACTCAAGCTCATAATTGCTGCTGCAGAAAGAGCCTCACCAATATTCCACCCAGTTCTGTCTGTGTGGCTGCGAGCTGCCAGTCCACTCGTACAGTAGTAACTACAGCAGTGAGCACGCTGTCTCCACACCACAGTTTGTTGTTTAGAGCATGTGCTCTGTGCAGCATTCAGTTGTTTTTACCATGTCTAGAGCCTGGTTACTCTGAAACAGCGGCTCGGGGGGCACAAATCAGATGCACTGCATATCAGGGGTTTACAGTATGATTCATACAGTAGCAAAGTTACAGTTAGGAAGGAGCAACAAAACTAATTTTCTGGTGAGGGTCAGCACAACCTGAGGGACTGTATTAAAGGGTCGCAGGTCAGGAAGGGTGGGAACTGCTGCTCTGGAAGCTGAGGCAGGAAGACCATGAGTTTGGCACTAAGCTTGACAACGTAGCAAGGCCTTTCTGTGTGAAATAAAAATAAAGGCCTGAGATACCGCAGGCATGGTGCTTGCTTATTGTACATGAGGCCTTGGTGTTGCGAAGGAGGCTGCCAGGACAGACAAGAGTAAGACACTTGACCACACGTTGAGTTTGCTCTTCAGGGTTATGTACACTGTGCTACTAATCGCCTGTGTGTGTGCACCCCCTCTGCCCGTGGTCAGCACAGGGTACTCTGCCCCACCCACTCTAACCATCACATGGTGCCAGGATACTGCACTGCAGTTCTGCCCATGCGGACTGCTGCTTTCCGCTGCTACTGAGAGATGAGCCCTTGCACAATCTACTTAAGCAGCCAGGCCTGTTGTGTGGGGACTGCCAGTTACCATAGTGCAATATTTACTATCAGTGCTGAGTGCCAGGAGAAAAGAGGAACGTCACCTCCTCTTCCATAAGCCAAACGGCTCGCCAGCCTTTACAAAGACTGGGGAATGTTGGCTCCAAACAGTGTAACCTCCTGCTGCCAGGCTGAAAGAACATCGAAACAGCATGCTGTGGTGTAGTGTTACCCTGGTCCAGGCCACCTCACAGGCCAATGGGGCTTCCACGGAACTAGGGAGGAGCAGAAGAGAGTGGGGCTAGTGTGCAGGCCTAACCTGTGAAGACCCGGCTGAGGCAGGCCATGCTCACAATTCCCTGTATCCTTTCCAGAGCAATACAAGTCATTTGGGGCTTTTTTCTCCTAGGGAGGCAAGTACATGCAGGCCGTGATCCAGTACGGGAAGATAGTGTCCTGGCTGGAGATGCAGTACGGCCTATCAGAGAAGGAGTCCAAAGCTTCCGAATCGTTCCTGCTCGCAGCCTTCCTGAACCTGGCCATGTGCTACCTGAAGCTCAGAGAGTACAATAAAGCTGTGGAGTGCTGTGACAAGGTGAGTGAGCCACACCTCACCCTCAGTCCAGGTGGAACCTCTGCCCTTCAGGCTGTTTCTCTAGGTCAGCATGAACTGGGACCGGGCTTTTTTTTTTTTCCTTTCTTTTTTTTTTTCTGGTTTTTCGAAACAGGGTTTCTCTGTGTAGCCCTGACTGTCCTGGAACTCACTCTGTAGACCAGGCTGGCCTCGAACTCAGAAATCCACCTGCTTCTGCCTCCCAAGTGCTGGGATTAAAGGCGTGCGCCACCACTGCCCAGCAGGATGGAGCTTTCTATGGACTACTTTTATCCTGCATTCTACATAAAACCCTTAACAGAATTGATAAGTCTTCCTCTGTGGCCTTGCTTACCCTGGTTCTGAGTATGAGGGTAGACAGAGAGCTCCAAGTTTCCCTCTTTATTGTTTTGTTTGTGGGGCTAGGGATTGAACCCAGGGCATTGTGCGTGCTAGGCCAACACTTTATCACTGAGTCACACGGCCTACCCCCCAGTGACATACCTCTTCAACAGGCCACACTTCCTAACCCCTAACCCTTCTAATTCTCTGAAACAGCTCCATTCCCTGGTGATGAAGTAGTCCAGTATAGAAGCCTCCGGGAGCCATTCTATTCTAACACCAATGGCAAATGCCTGTGATCGCAGTATTTGGGAGGCAAGACAGAAAATTTGAGAGTTCAAAGCTGGCCTGGGCTGCATGAGTTCCTGTCTCAAAGACAAGTCCTGTCAAGACGGCTCGGCTGGCACAGGCCCTGCTGCCTAGCTTGACGACAGTTCGATTCCTGGGACCGCGTAGGAAAGAAAGAGCAACTTTGTCCTACGTCCTCTGACCTCTTCCGCATTCATAGTATTACATGTGCATACACAGATGTAATAATATATACATTTTAAAAGATTTATTGACTATTTTATGTATATGAGAACACTGTAGCTGCCCACCAGAAGAGGGCATCGGATCCCATCACAGATGGTTGTGAGCCACCGTGTGGTTGCTGGGAGCTGAACTCTGGAGGGGCAGTCAGTGCTTTTAACCACTGAGCCATCTCTCCAGCCCAATAGTACATTTTTTTAAAAACAGCAAAAAATAAATATGAAGTAGCAAAAAAGACATATGTTGTAAGACTTCTTTGCTTGCTTCGATCACATTAGACTAAATTTTTGCCTTGAGAAAGGGATATTATTGTTAATTATACTTTTTGAAGTTTATGCTTTCTTTTTAATATATAGCTGTTACAAAGTTCAGAATTCAAGCACACAAGAAAGCCCAGCCATAAAATTCCCATCAACTTTCTCTCCCAAAGCCACTCATTTAAAGATTTACTTTATCTATAAAATATTTGTGCACGTGTGATATCTGTGTGTGGAATGTGTGTGTGTGTGTGTGTGTGTGTGTGTGTGTGTGTGTGTGTGTGTGTGTGCAGGTGCTCCCAGGGTCCAGAGGCGGGCGTCTGGTCCCCTAGAGCTTGAGATACAGGCAGTTGTAATGTGGATTCTGGGTTGCTGGGAACTGAATTCAGGTCTTCTGCAAGAGCCATACTCTTAGCCTGAATGGTTTCTCCCCCTCCCCCTCCCCCTCCCCATTCTTTAAACATTTCCCGTGTGGGAGAAGTTGTTGGTGTGCGCGTGTGCACACGTGGTACACACATGGACGGCCTCAGGTGAGTTCCACCACCCCCACCCACCCCCGTGAGGAAGGATCAAGTTCACTGTGAGGCTCATCAGCAGGTGCCCTTGCGCACCGAGCGTCCCCCTCCCTCCTACACCATCGTTCTGTGTAGACTCCTTCTGTTTTTCCCAAATAAAGAATAACATGTCATTTTTATTTTTTCAGACAAGCTCTCATATTCCAGTTTGACTTCAGACTTGCTGTGTCGCTGAACTTCTGGTCCTCCTGCCTCTACCTCCTGACCACAGCCACACACCACAACGCCAGTGTTTTGTTGTTGCTTTTGGGTTTTTTTGCTTTTTGCGTTTTTGGTTTTGTTTTGTTTTTTTAAGCTAGGGATAAAATTCAGTATTTTGTATGTACTAGGCAAGTTAAGCTAAACCCCAGCCTGTGCATATATATTTTTAAATTAAAATACATAGATTTAAGGCTGGAAAGATGGCTCAGAGACTGTAAGAGTGCTCACTGTGCAAGCACGGGTTCCAGAATTCATATCTTGGCACTCACAGACCAAGCCTGGCCTCACCCACAAAGGACAGGGGCACTGAATAGATCAGGATAGGAAGATCACTAGTGCTTGCTGGCTGCCAGCCTCCCTGAAAACTTGAAAATTGTCAACTCCAGGTTCAGGAAGAGACCCTACCTCAAAAGAAATAAAGCAGAGAGTAAAAGAGAAGGTTCCTGTCCTCTGCGTGTGTGTGTGTGTGTGTGTGTGTGTGTGTGTGTGTGTGTATGTGTGTGTGTGTGTGTGTGCGCGCGCGCGCGCGCGTGTGTGCGTGTGTGTGTGTGTACAGCTGACATGCTTGTATAATTCACAACTCAAAAATTAAAAATAAAAATAAAAAACTAGAGAAAGGTTTGGACATAGTCGTTATGGGAAAACAGGACTCTTTCCATGTCAGATGAGTGCGTTCTACAGCTCTTCCCTCAGTGTGCTTGGCATGAGAAGACTCACCCCCTTTGGAGATCCATTCTGTGAATCACAGGGATTTACTTAACTGACCCTCACAGGAAGATTTCCAGGGTTTGTTTTTATTATA
Source organism: Uromys caudimaculatus (assembly GCA_028551405.1). Taxonomy (NCBI): domain Eukaryota; kingdom Metazoa; phylum Chordata; class Mammalia; order Rodentia; family Muridae; genus Uromys; species Uromys caudimaculatus. Next base: position 42,925,821 of record CM052720.1, read on the forward strand.
AGGGTCATAATAATTCTAAGACTTGTAAGAAAAGCTATTCAGTGTTTCTCTTCACATGCTTTTGGGGTGTTTGCACAGGATAAATGACTAGAAGTAGAAGTGCTAGAGATAAGCACATTTAAAACTTTAGGGCTGAGCAAATGGCTCAGTGTGTCAGGTACCTGTGGTGCAAGCGAAGAACCCGAGCATTGTGCCTGGCACCCAGGTGGAAGCTGTGTGTGAGGAGCTGCAGAGGTGGCACTAACTGCATTGCCAGCAATCACAGTGGCTCATGGCTGTCTGCAGCTCCAGTTCCAGGACATCCAGCCCCCTTTCTGGCTTACACCAGTGTGCAAGCAGTGCACAGACAGATATACCAGCAAAATACACACACACACACTAATTCCAGGCTGCCCATGATGGCAATATCAGTGTTGGCTGAGGCAACTCTCCAGGGCTCCCTGGCTGGCCAGCCTAGTCTATTCAGCAAACCCCAAGCTAATGAGAGACTCTATCTCAAAAAACAAGGTGGACAGCTTGGGAAGAGTGAGGTCAGAGGTGGACATCTGGCCTACATGCACACATACACGTCGGGTGGGGACAGCTTGACTTGTAGTTAGTTCAAAGGACTCGATTCAGGTTTGGCTGGCTGGTGAGTGGTGCAGAAGGGAGAGCAGAGCAAAGCCACTTGCTTCCTAGAACCCAGGACCCAGAGAGACCCAGAGTCAAAATGTACCTTTTAAAGCACACCTCTAGGGCCGGGCACTCAGATGGCAGGGCCAAGTGGATCACTGTGTTTGAGGCCAGCCTGGTCTACGTAGTGAGATTCTGGTTTTGGTTTTGTTTTTTTTTTAAAAAAAAGACACACTCCTGGTACCTTCCTTTAATACAGCTCCTCAAATTGTGGTGACCCCAACCATAAAAGTATTTCATTGCTACTTCTTAAATGTAACTTTGTTACTGTTAGGAATTGTAAATTCTGATAGGCAGAATATCTGATAGGTGACCCCCAGTTCAGTAAGGACTCATTGGTGAGGTGCCTCCGCATCCAGTCAAAGCTGCCACCGCCATCTGGGGATCAAGACTTCAGCCCTGAACTGGAGACATTTTACACTAAAATACTGACAAGTGAATTTGACCACTGTCTAATTGACACTGTCTGATGACCCTTGTACATACCTCTGCTTATCTCGGTGTGACTGCACTGTCAGCTCTGAGGTGACAAGAGTCACAGGCATCCCTGCTAAACTGACCTGTCTGTCCTCAGGCCCTTGGACTGGACAGTGCCAATGAGAAAGGCTTGTACAGGAGGGGCGAAGCCCAGCTGCTCATGAACGAGTTTGAGTCGGCCAAAGGTGACTTTGAGAAAGTGTTAGAGGTCAATCCTCAGAACAAGGCAGCACGACTGCAGATCTCCATGTGCCAGAAGAAGGCGAAGGAACACAACGAGCGGGACCGCAAGGTGTACGCCAACATGTTCAAGAAGTTTGCAGAACAGGACGCAAAGGTGTGAGGCCCTGACGCCAGACTGCCTCTGGTCGTAAGCACTAACCTAGGGACAAGGTGGGGTTGCCAGACTCCGTTGTGGGCAGAGGCACAGGTGGGGAGGCCCTGGCATGTCCATGAGAGCTGACTCCTGAGATGGAGTCAGGAAACAGGGCTTCTCTTTGTAGACCCAGCTAGCTTCATCTCTGAGACCCTCCTGCCTCCCGTGCATGCGGTTTAAGATTGTAGGCATCTGCCACCAAACCAAGCCAGGCAGTGGTAGCACACACCTTTGATCCCAGCGCTTGGGACGCAGAGGTAGGAAGTTCTCTGAACTCGAGGCCAGCCTGGTCTACAGAACAGGTTCTGGGACACACAAAGAAACCCTGTTTCAAAACAACAGCAACAACAACAACAACAAACCCCTAAGCCCTTCAGTATTGTTTTCCTAGTGATGCTCCTAGTTGGGTCCAGGTTGGATTGGAAACAGGTGTCCCTGCAGTGGCCTTTACTGTATACTCTGCTGTCATCCATAGGCTCGCTGGCAGTGGGTCTGTCACACAGGTCAGCTTCTTGCCCCGCAGCCACCTCTGGTCCCAGGTCTGTCCTCCATCTGCAGCTACCAGTAGCACAAGGACTCAGTTATTCAATAGCTGCCTGAGGTAGCAAGCTCTTCATTGCATGCCACCCCTACTTACCCAGTGTGCACCCCAGATACAAGCATGCACACTTGCTGTAGACCTGATAAAGCCATCTCGGGAAGGCAGGGGTTAATTAATATCCTCTCCTCCCTTAACCCTCAGGAAGAAGCCAGCAAAGCAGTGAGCAAGAAGGCTGTAGAAGGAGCTGCTTGTAAACAACCCGAGAGTCAGGCCATGGGAGAAGGAAAGGCCAAAGGCCATGTATGACGTCATGCCAAGGAGGGAAAAGAGTCCTAATGAACTCGGCCCTCCTCACCGGGCTCGCCCCCAACTCAGGACTGAACAGTGTTTAGTGTAAGGTTTGTTACAGTCTCTGTGATTCTGGAAGCAAATGGCAATACCAGTAGCTTCCCAAATAACCACCTGCTGCTGTGGGGGGGGGGGGGGGTTAACAGGGAAACAGCAGAGAAGGCCTTGGTGTGGAGAGACCAAGCCAGCAGCTCAGTCCAGCTCATTTCAGTTTGCCACCTTTCAGTGTCCAGCACAGCACCCCTTGTGATCCTAGGGCCCAGCTGCTGTGGGCTCTACATCTGCACTGTGGTGGGACTGCAGAAACCATAGATAAAACCAGCACAGTGGATCTCTGCTTTCCTATTGGTGGGCATGGCGGGGGTGGGTGATGAGGTTTGTTTGGAACTGACTCGCCTGCTAAGAACACAAGCCCACAGCATGGGGCTCCCAGGTCCACAGCTGGGTCTCAGGCCGCTTGCCTCCTTCCAAGTCCCCTCTCAGACTCTTGAGTGTGGCTTTCTCTCATAGCTCGCATGTCCCGTGGACTCTGTCATTCCTCCACACCCTTCATTAGTGACAGCAGTGGGCGTTTCCCAGGCAGCTTCCTGTTTCGGGTGAGTTTCTGAGGTGTGGAGAGCAGTCAGAAGTGGGTTAATCTGCCCCACTGTTCATCGCTCTCAAGAATGATGTTAGTGCTCCATGCTCCGTGCTCACCGCAGCCTCAGCCCCGTGTTCCCGGCCTCTGCCTTGCTGTGAGGAACTTGAGGCTCGCTCTTTCCTAGGCCTGGAGCGGCCTGACTTCCGTGTCCAGCTAGGATTGACGAGTTACTCTTTTTTTTATTATTATTATTATGATTACCTACTTGTAAGCGTGTATACTGCCTTTTTTTTCTTTTTTCTTTTTTTTGTTTGTTTGTTTGTTTGTTTTTTTGAGACAGGGTTTCTCTGTGTAGCCCTGGCTGTCCTGGAACTCACTCTGTAGACCAGGCTAGCCTCGAACTCAGAAATCCACCTGCCTCTGCCTCCCAAGTGCTGGGATTAAAGGCGTGCGCCACCACTGCCCGGCAGTGTATACTGCTTTTTGGAAGGAACTTTACACTCCTATCATGCAAAAATATTTTTCTTTCTTTTTTTTTTTTTTCAAGACAGGGTTTCTCTGTGTAGCCCTGGCTGTCCTGGAACTCACCCTGTAGACCAGGCTGGCCTCCAACTCAGAAATCCACCTGCCTCTGCCTCCCAAGTGCTGGGATTAAAGGTGTGCGCCACACTTCCCGGCTGCAAAAATATTTTTCAATTTTTACTTTTTAGCTTGAGTTTTGAAAGGGAAACTCTGGGAGGTTTAAAACAGGCAGTCACTCTTAAGAGTGAGGTACCTGGAGGTCCGACAGGTAGATGTCTCGCCCTGCACCGTAGCTTCTTTGTTCTGGTGGGAGCTGTAGGGGCGGCCAGCTTCCTGTGTACACATATCAAGCCAGAGCCTCCAATACTTGGGCATTGAATTAGGGCAAACCTTAAATAGTTTTGGAGTTGGATTTTAGGCCTACAGGTGATATACGGGATTGAGCATGGCTTGCTTCTCCGCAGCCTAAGGAACCCCCATGGGGACACACCCACCGGCCAGTGACCCATGCACCTCTGCCTGGACAGCTCTATTCCAGCCCTGAGGACCACTGCACTCAAGATGTGTGGCTTTAGTAAGAGTCTTGTTGTCAGTTGTTAGGACTTTCACACCTGCAGGAAGTACAGAGGAGCCGACTTTGTGTGACACACTGGTACTGGAGTTCTCTTGATAGAATTGCAGAGGCAAGGAGACTGTGCTGGAATCTGAGCCTAACAAGTTAGGTTTCTACAGGAAAATTCTTTCTCAAAAACTTGGGTGACCCTCACCAGCTGTCCCCCAAGTGTGTACTGTGGGCCAAATGACTGGTACAGGAAGGGGGGGTAGGCAAGGTTCCCAGCCAGAAGTGGCAAGGTGCCCGGCCGGCACCACTGGATTTTACATGCTCTTGTATTCAGTAATTTCAGACAATTTATACGGATATCAGAAGATATCTTTAAACACCCTTAGACTAGATAGAGTGATAGGTAAGCAGATGATACATTGACATTTTGGTTTTTAAAAAATCACTTAAGACTCTGCAAGTAATTGTGACACACACCTTTGATCCCATGACTTGGGAGACCCTGTCTCAAAAGAAAACAAAAAATCATTTAGATGCATTTTGTGTTCCTCAAATAAATTTTTTAAAAAGTGATTTTTCATTGTTCGTGGCTTGGTTTTTTTGTTCATTTGATTTTTAAAATTTACTTTTATCTCTGTGTACTTGAGAGTATTTGTGTCCAGCTGTCCTTGGGGACCAGAAAAAGACTTTTTCTTTTTTTAAAAAAAGATTTATTTAATTTACCGGGCAGTGGTGGCACACGCCTTTAATCCCAGCACTTGGGAGGCAGAGGCAGGTGGATTTCTGAGTTCAAGGCCAGCCTGATCTACAGAGTGAGTGCCAGGGCTACACAGAGAAACCCTGTCTCGAAAAAACAAAACAAAAAAAAAAAGATTAATTTATTTCATGTATGTGAGTACACTGTTGCTGTCTTCAGATGCACCAGAAGAGGGAATTGGATCCTGTTACAGATGGTTGTGAGCCACCATGTGGTTTCTGGGAATGGAACTCAGGACCTCTGGAAGAGCAGTCAGTGCTCTTAACCGTTCATCTCTCCAGCCCAGAAAAAGACGTTGAATCCCCTGGAAATGAAGGTACAGACAGTTGTGAGCCAGATGTGGGTGTTGAGAACTGAACCGATTTCCTCTGAGAAGCAGTAAGTGCTCTTAACTGCTGGGCCAGCCCTCTCCCACTCTTCCATTGTTTGGGTTTGACTTAAACGTATTTTTAATGATTTTATGTGTGTGTATAGGCGTGCTTTTTTGCAATACTTTACTGGGTTCTTTTTTTTGGGTTCTTATGTAACCCCCCTAACCCCTAGGTGGGGGAAAAGGAAGGTTAGAGGAGAAGGGGGGTTCAAACTGCCTCTTGCTGATTAGGAGCATCAGGTTCCTTGGATCAAGTCCAAAGTCCATTGTCAATATCCAACTTCTCGGCTCTTCGCTCACAGCCACATGACAAACTACAGCAACGACAGAAGGAGCAGCCTCCTGGGCAGAGCCCACTCCCGCCTGAGAGCCCCTGTGAGAAGTTCCCAGAGTCCCAAATGTCACACACTTGCAGAAACTGTCTGCAGCTGGCAAAACCATGCCTCTGCAAGAGCACGAGGCAAATCATAATCAGCCGCTGTGAAGCAGTCTCTTATCCCACACGTGGGATTAAAACAAACATGTTCACATATGTTAACAAACCAAAACTCTTGCTACATGTATGGGTGTTTACCTGCATGTAGATACATACACCATGTGCATGCAGTGCCAGGGAAGGTAGAAGAGGGCGTCAGGTTCTGTGGAGCTGGAGTTCCAAGATGGTCGTGAGCTGCCATGTGGTTCTTGGAACTAAACCCAGATCCTCTGCAAGAGCAGCCAGTGCTCTTAACCACTGAGCTACCTCTCCAGCCCCTGATCAAATAGTATAAAAAGAAAACAGTTTACTCTAAACCCAGTGACTCTCCACTGATCTCAGAAGCTAAACAGACTGGCCTTATTTACTGTTTCATTGCTGTGATAACATACCATGACCAAGGTAATAATATAAGGAAGAGATTATTTGGGGCTTGCAGTTTCAGAGTTAAGAATCCATGTTGGTGGGCTGGAGCAATAGCTCAGAGGTTGAGAGCACTGACCTCTTCCAGAGGTCCTGAGTTCAATTCCCAGCAACCACATGGTGGCTCACAACCATCTGGAATGAGGTCTGGTGTCCTCCTCTGGCATACAGCATACATGCAGGCAGAACATTGTGTACATAATTAATAAATAATCTCTTAGAGAGTCCATGGTGGCAGGCAAAGACATAGTAGAAGGAACAGCAGAGAGAGCTAACTAGGAATAACATGAGTTTGTCAAACCTCAAAGCCCATTCCTAGGAACACCTCTAACAAGCCACACCTCCTAATCCTTCCTAAGCAGTTCCACCAACTGGAGACCAAGTATTCAAGCCCATGAGTCGTGGGGACCATTATCATTTAACCAACACAGGGGTGGTTTGTCCTTGGATGCAGAAAAGCTATTTGGGTTGAGGAACTCTAATGGAATTCAATTGAAGAATGTGATTTGGGGGGCTGGAGAGATGGCTCTAGTTAAGAGCACTGGCTGCTCTTCCAGGGGTCCTGAGTTCAATTCCCAGCAACTACATGGTGGCTCTCAACCATCTGTAATGGAATCCGACTTCTGGTGCGCAGATGAACATGCAGGCGGAGCATTCCTACATAAATAAGTAAATCCTTCTCTTCGTTACCAATGGATAATCCAGCTTTTTAACTGATGTAGGGAATAGTGCCTATCCCCACTAATAGATAAAACAGAAGTGACCATCTCAGGTGGTATCCTGTGTTCAATGTGTTTTACCTGGAAAGTTCAGATTCCCAGCTGCACGTGCTCTGCAGGCCTAAGATACTGAAACATTTGGGGCTGGCCTTGAGCTCAGAGGCCCACCCACCTCTGCCTCCCAAGTGCTGGAATTAAAAGCGTGCGCCGCCTCACCAGGCCAGTTCCACATTCTCTCAGGAATTTGGGGTGGGTGAGCCAGAGTCCTGCCTGGAACATTGTTCCTGGGCTGTACTTTAGAAGCACTGTGTGCCTCCCAAAGCTTGCTGCTGAGAGAGCTGCGCCCACATTTGGCCTAAGCGATGTCCCAAACGCTCCCTCATAATGCCACATTAGAACGCTGTGCCTTTAGAGACCTAACACTGACAATAAAACCAATTAAATTTGAACCAGTTTACACCCAGAAAATCCAAAGCCGCCAGCCTGGCTGTGCAGGCCCCACCTATACATCTGGATAGAGAGAACAGCACTGATGTGGCCTTTAAATCCAGCATTCAGGAGGTAGAGGTGGGCAGATCTGAGTTCCTGGCCAGCCTGATCTACATCGTGAGTTCTAGGCCAGCCAGGGCTTTATGTCCCAAAAAGTAAAAAAAGAAAGAAGGAAGGAAGGAAGGAAGGAAGAAGAGAAAAAGAGAATCCAAGGTTGTTCTTGACTGCAAGTGAATTGAAGATCTGATGCCCTCTTCTGGTGTGTCTGAAGACAGCTACAGTGTATTCACATATAAATAAATAAATCTTTAATAAATAAATAACTGAAAAGAAAAATCTTGTCCCCAAGCCAAGCCCAGTAGCCCACAACTTTAATCTCAGCACTCAGGACAGAGGCAGGTGGATTTCTGCAAGTTCGAGACCAGCCTGGTCTACAGAGTTCCAGGACAGCCAGAGCTACACAAAGAGACTCTGTCTAGAAAAAACTTAAATAGAGAAAATAGTACAGTGTGTTCTCAGTTTTGCCCAACCAGTCTCCAAAACTCTCCTCTTGACTCTGCAAGTGGAGAGTTAAAACCGTAAGTCCTCAGCCGGGCAGTGGTGGCGCACGCCTTTAATCCCAGCACTCGGGAGGCAGAGGCAGGTAGATTTCTGAGTTCGAGGCCAGCCTGGTCTACAGAGTGAGTTCCAGGACAGCCAGGGCTACACAGAGAAACCCCGTCTGGAAAGACCAAAATAAAAAAAAAAACAAAAAACAAAAAACACTGAATCACTTTCAGTGGCTGTAATGGACTTTGGTGTGTGCCGTTTGTGTATTTCATGTCTGTGTGTGTGTGTGTGTGTGAGAATGTGCATGTGTGAGACCCGACGCTGATGTCCGGTGCCCTTGATGGTTGAATGAGACCAGTTTTCCCACTGAACCAAAGCGCATCCATTTGGCTGGGCTGGCTGGCCAATGAGGTTTATTTAGGTCTACATGGGGTCTACATGGCTCCTGGCACCCCAATTTCACACGTGGTGCCCTCCACACCCACCTGGGTGTGCCACTATGCCTGTGTGTTGGGGATCTGAACTCGGGTCCCTAGTATGAAGTAGGTGACTTCCCAGCTAAGCCTGTTCCTTAAAGCCTTTTTTCCCCCCCGGACAGAATCTCCCCGATTAACTGAGTTTCCATGCTCCCGATTTTGTCTCCTGTTTTCCAAACCACACAGTTTCTTGGGAGGCATATTGAAGGACTTAGAATTTCCATAATGAGATGAAGCCTATCTACCCCCAGTCCTACCAGCTAGGCACTGCTGAGCCACACTGCCCCGACCACAGATGCTCCCTCATCCCCTCGTGTGGACAGAGAGCAGACGTGAAAACGGTCTTGAATTTGCCTTTGCTTCCTCCAGCTTGGCTTCATATATTTGGGGCTTGGTGCACACACGTGTTTATAATAATGTATTTCTCATGGGTTGACCCTTTTTATGGTGAGATCTTCGGCTCAACCTTCAAGAGTGTTTGCTGCTCTTCCGGTGGACCCAGGTTCAGGTCCCAGCAGGTCACATCCACACAGGGCAAGCACGCTCCCCACTGAGCTGCGTACCAACTCCAGTTTGCATGTTTTCTGTCTTACTGCTCTGCCCTGTCTGTCATTCTCGGCCACTGCCTTAGTTTGTGTTACATAGCATAAATATTTCCCAGTGTGACATTCCAATCTCCTTGTCTTTTAACATCTTAATTTTTAAAAAGAAAAAGATTTATTTATCTTGTATATATGAGTACACTGTCACTGTCTTCAGACACACCAGAAGAGGGCATCGGATCCCATTACAGATGGTTGTGAGCCACCATGTGGTTGCTGGGAATTGAACTCAGGACCTCTGAAAGAGCACTGCTGAGCCATCCTTCCAGCCCTTAACATCTTAATTTAATAGAATATAATTTGAGCTCATACCGATGTAATTTCAATACCCAAGTGTGGGGCGGGGGTGGGGGGTGGTGATGGCGCACGCCTTTAAATCCCATTGCGGAGGCAGAAGCAGACGGATCTCTGAGTTCAAGGCCAGGTCTGCAGTGAGTTCCAGGACAGCCAGGGCTACACAGAGAAACCCTGTCTGGAAGAAAACCAAACAAACCAAACAAACAATCAAAAAACTTTAGCCAAACATAGTAGACAGTTCTAGTCCGTCAGAGAAGAAGGCAGGAGAGTTAGAATTTCAAGGCCACCCTGGGCTGCATGAGACCCTATCTTAGAAAAAATTACCATTCCTTTCTCCCCATCACCCCTTCTGACACTGTGAGCCAGCCAGAGCATAGGTTTTTCTTTGTTTTGGGCCATCCTCTGCTACAGCCGTCCAGCCAGCTCCTAACTAGTGAGCCATCTCTCTATTCCTCTTTTTGTTTGCACATCTGGATTTGAATTTCTGTCTTTGGTGTCACTCCCATCTTTGCCCCCCAGCTCTGGAGTTTGGGTCTTGTTTTTTAATTGAATCTCAACAGTAACCAAATCATTTGACCCTTTGTATCGAGGTTAGATCCCAGCAAAAGATCTGGAGATAGGAGGGTTTTATCACTGGCCTTGCTGGGGGACACCAGGAAAGGGCTTTGTTTTGTCTTGAAGCATTTGCTCACTCTGACTCCCCCGCCCATGTCATGAGCAGCTTACAGCAGCTCTCCTCTGCTCCAGGATTCGCTGCTCCGGAAACCGCAGGGAGGGCTCAGGCAGCCATAGAGATGGGGTCCGCTCACCAAGTTAGACACGGACGCAGCGTCTCAGAAAGGCGGCGGCTGCCCCACCCCCAAGGTGATTTCAGCTCCCAGCCATGAGCCCTCCTGGTCAGCTGGTGAGGCTTCACCAAGTGAATGAAGCCTTAGCCACTGCGCCACTGGAGGGAAGAGAGTGAGATCTCCCTGCCCTTGAGTGAGATCAGCGCCACAGCCTCAGGCTCCACCCTCTGCCACAGCGTTACTCACGGTCCCACCAGTGGCCACCACCTGATGCCCCCGCTCTAAGGTATCTTTCTGGACCTCCAGCTCAGTCCTCTCTGCCCTCCCCTGCCTGCCTGGCAGCTTCCTGTAATTGCAGGTAAGCACCCTCAAAGGAAGCCATGGTCTGCAAGCCTGCTGTGTGGTCTCCTGGCGACTGGCTAGGAGGTGGGGTGGAAAACTGGAAGAACCTGGGCCTCTTTGGTTCAGCAGAGCAAGGTGCCACAGCTAGGGATGGGGACATCAGAGAAGACGCAGAGTCAACCCTGCCACCCTCTTCAATTTGGACTCCATTGCAGTCATTTGCCAGAGGGTGGAAGGGCAGAGGTGCGCCACAACATGGGTTTAAGAAAAGAAAAAAACAAAACAACCAAATCAGCCTAGCTGATCGAGATTCTTGTTCTGAAAGGCTCCACAGGCCCTATACTCATTGCAGGCACCTGAGATCATGCCTGCCTCGGTCCCTACAGATGGTCCCTTAAGATTTAATCAGCTGGGGCTGCAGGAATGGCTCAGCGTGTCAACCTCTCTTATAGAATACTGTCATGTGCCTCCCAAGCGCCTGGAACTCCAGCATCGAAAGCTCTGGCCTCTGAGGGCACCTGCATCCGTGTGCACAGAAACATACAGAGGCGCACACACCTACATAATTAAAAAGCAAGCTGTCAGGCTGGAGAGGTGGCTCAGCGGTTAAGAGCGCTGACTACTCTTCCAGAGGTCCTGAGTTCAAATCCCAGCAACCACATGGTGGCTTACAGCCATCTGTCATGGGATCCAATGCCCTCATACATTAAATAAATAAGTAAGCAAACAAACAGCAAGCTGCAAAAGGACCAGAGCAGGCAGTCTCCAGGGATGAGCGCTCAGTTCTCAGAGTTTGCCACCAGGAAGTACAAAGCCCTGGCTTCCACCATCGCGGACTAGAGGTGTGCATCTGTAACCCCAGCACTCAGGAGGTGGAGGCAGGAGAGGCAGTAGCCATCTTCAGCTACATTGCTTCTTAGAGCCTGGTCTCCTTGAGACCCTGTTTCATCAGAAAAAGAAAAGCTGAGCCAGACATGGGGTGCATGTATTTAAACCCAAGACTGGAAGCAATGTTGTTTCAGGGGTGAAAAGGGGGCAGAGGGTGAGGAAAGGAGAGATGGGTGGTTGGACAGGCAGAGTTTGGAGCCCTCTGGGCTGAAGATTGAGTAGGATTTTGGTGGATGGGTTTTATAGCCTGAAGGGACTCTGCTGGCCTGCTCTGACCTGCCCTGGCCTGCTCTGACCTGCTCTGGCCTCCCCTGACCTGCACTAAAGGTGAAGGAAGAGAAGGTTGGGGTGGGTGGGATAGCTGGGTGGAGACCTGCCTGACACAGCCCTGGCTCCTTCCCTTCCCCCAGCCTGGGCTAGTCCCTGCAGCCTCTTGCCCCAGTGACCTGGTTCCAGCACTGACCTGGCAGGTGGCCCATCCTGTAGTGAGGGAGGCTCAGCTTGGAGGTCATGCCTGTGGGGTCAGACACAGGCATGCCCACCCCAGAGAACAGCAATTCAAAGGGAAACTCCCAGAGAGCCTTACAAGAGAGGATGTGGCCCAACTGAAGACTGAAATGAGGGGCTTGTCCCAGCATGGAAACTCCACCAGAGGGCAGAAGGACACCTCAGGTGGCTGTCTTGGAGAGAGTCTCCCCTTAGAGGTGGCAGGCCATCCACAAGCTAAGGGCATCAGTGAGTCAGTCCTTCAGGGCTCACTGACAAGGACAGCACCAGATACCGATGTCCCAAGTACCATAGACCCAGCATACACCTCACTAGGAGTGAGCTCCCCACTTCCCCTTTCCTCCATGAAGAGAAGTTTTCAAACTCTCTAAATACCAGTTACTAAGAGATGCCAGGGTGGCAGGGTAACTCAGTGGGTAAAGGAGTCTCCAGCCAAGACTGATGGCCTGAGTCCTGCAAGTTGTCTTCTAATCATCACATGTGTGCGTGCATGCGTGCGCACGCGTGCGGGAGCGTGCGTGCGCGCACACACACACAAGCATGCATGTACAATAAGATGCAATATTTTTAAGAAGCATTTTAAAGATGCCACTGAACAGCTGTGTGAACAGCAGAAGAGCTATGAACTATCCTACGCCTTCTTCTAGCCTGGAATGGTGGCTCTCACCTAAAATCCCAGCACTCAGGAGGCAGAGGCAGGTGAGTCTCTGAGTTCAAGGCCACCCTGCTTACAGTGCAAATTCCAGGACTACGTACTGAGACCACGCCTCTAAATAAATAATGCTAAAAATATACTCAGCCTTGAGAGACGGAAGCATCCACCAACAGGAAAATGGAGCCACGCTGGCATGCATGCTACTCCCGGCCTTCTGTGCAGAGTGCAACACCTAACACCTGGGATGCAAGATTTCACTGGTGTGGGGTGAAAGAACACAGACTCAATAGTATACTCTGTAGAATGGGCCATACATGACTGCAGTGCTCCAGAGCAGGTGAGCCAATCTTAGGTGACAGAACCCTGAAGAGTGGGTGGCTCCGGGCCACAGAGGCAGATGGGGTCGGTCTGCGCAGGCGGAGGGAGTATGTGGTTGTCTGACATACATGAGGCACATTTTGTTTTCATGTCTATTTCTTGTGCATGGTTGATGATCAGTTAATAATAAAGACCACTGGAGGAAGAGACCATTTTAAAACAAAATAGTGTGTGTGTGTGTCTGTGTGTCTGTGTGTGTGTCTGTGTGTGTGTCTGTGTGTGTGTGTGTCCGTGTGTGTGTGTCTGTGTGTGTGTGCATGTGTGTGTGTGTGTCTGTGTGTGTGTCTGTGTGTGTGCATGTGTGTATGTATGTCTGTGTGTGTGTGCATGTGTGTGTGTCTGTGTCAGTGTGTGTGTCTGTGTGTGTGTGTATCTGTGTCTGTACACACAGCCCCTGCTCCTGCCACACAAGTGTAAATGTTTTCAGAGGCCTGACGAGGATGTTGGATCACCGGAAGGCTTGGTTGGGACCCACCTGGTGTGGGTGCTAGGAACCAGACTCTGGTTCTCCGCAAGAGAAACAACTGTCCCTGACTCCTGAGCCATCTCTCCAGACCCAAGAGATCTTTTATTCATTTTTAAGTTTATTTATTTTATGTGTATTGGGCGTTGGGGATTGGTTCTAATGCTTTGTCTTAATTTGGCTCCCAAAACCACACGGGAATCTTTTTTTTTTTTTTTAAGATTTATTTATTTATTATATGTAAGTACACTGTAGCTGTCTTCAGACACCCCAGCAGAGGGCATCAGCTCTCATTATGGATGGTTGTGAGCCACCATGTGGTTGCTGGGATTTGAACTCAGGACCTACGGAAGAGCAGTCAGTGCTCTTACTCGCTGAGCCATCTCTCCAGCCCCCCACACGGGAATCTTTATGTCCAGATGCTGAGGGTCCCTGTCCCCAACTGGTTTTTGATTAATCAAGAAAGAGCCACTGGCCAATGGCTGGGCAGGGTGAAATGTGCGAGACTTCTAGGAGAGGAGAAGGAACAGAATCACCATGACTCAGAGGCAGAGGGATCAGATTTAAGAGCTGCAGGGGAGAAACCATCCAGCGACGACGTAGGTGCAAAGGAAAAGTAGCACCATGGGAGGGCTGCCCAGAAGGAAACAGGCAGCAAAGATAAAATATAGATTTAGAAAGTGTTAACTTAGGAATACCAGAGGGGAGTGTGTGCTAGCTCCTGGGAGGTTTGGAAGTGCCCCGCCATTGAGCTAGTCAAGGTATATCGAAATATAAAGTGTGTGTGTGTGCGTGTGTGCGAGAGAGAGAGAGAGAGAGAGAGAGAGAGAGAGAGAGAGAGAGAGAGAGAGAGAGAGTTTCATTTGCGAATTCAGAGAACTCTGATGGATGCCAAGAAGTGCGATCATCCCCGGAGAGCTCAGAGCGGATTAACAATTCACCGCTACAGATGGGCGCATTGCCTGCCTGTATGTCTGTTTACCGCATATGTGTCTGGTGCCCTTGGAGGCAAAAAGAAAGGGATCTTTTTTTAATCCCAATGGAGTGATGGTGTGAGGGGCTGGACCAATACACTAAGTAAGCACTGCCCCGTGTAGAGGTGGGCATCGAGGAGACCCATGCAGCAGAGGACAGAGGCCTATGCACGCAGGCGTACCAGGTCAGCAGAGAAAGGACTGTGACTGGTGAAGTCTAGAGAGGGCCGCAGCCCTCGGATGCAGATGAGCAGAGCATTCTGGGTCAGGGTGTTGAGGGAGGCTCTAACATGTGACCCCTGCCTGTAGTTGTGTTGCCGTTTCGGGCAAGCGTTCTTGCTCTTGCTGAAAGGAGCAGCCACTGCCGGCCTGGGAATTAAGTACATGAAGAACCAAAGAGGGAGATGCTTCACGCCCCAGGGACCCCAGAAAGATGGCAGAGGACTGCTACGCCAGTGGGTAGACACTTTTCTGTGAAGTCTTTCAGGTACGTGGGTCTCCACTGAAGACACTCAGTGCTGCCCTCTTGTGGGCATCACCCGGAAGATCTCGGCCAGGTGGAGCCTCATGTACCGGGAACAGCTTGCAACTGCCTTTACCCACACTCAGTGGTCAGACTTTAAGGCTGTGCCTGTCCAGCCCCACAGGGGTCTGGAGGGGTAGCCTGTACCACGCTAGCCATGTGCCTATCAGAAATAGACCTCGGGAGCTGGTGAGGTGGCTCAGCGGCTAGGAGTTAGCTGCTCTTCCAGAAGAACGGGGTTCAATTCCCAGCACACACATGGTGGCTCACGGCTGTCTAGTTCCAGGGGACCTGATAAGTCCCCTGGAACATCAGGTGACATCAGGTACACATGTGCTACACATACATACATACAGGCAAAGCACAGAATGAAAATAAATTATATATATATATATATATATATATATATATATATATATATATATATATATCAGGATATCCAGAAACTATCAATCAGCTCTCGGCCAGCACTCAGGAGGCAGAGGCAGGTGGATCTGAGTTCGAGGCCAGCCTGGTCTACAGAGTGAGTTCCATGGCAGCCAGGGCTACACAGAGAAACCCTGTCTCAAACAAACAACAAACAAAATCTCTGGGCTGAACACAGTGGCCCCTGCAGTCCAAGCCCAGCTCCTGAGGGTGGAGGACCTGGGTTCTCTATGTGTTAGAAACAGGTAATCCAAAATGAGAACGTAATTAACAAAACCATTCTGGAGCCAGGTGTAACATCACAGCCCCACAATCCCACACAGGGAAATGGAGGGAGGGACTGAGAAGTCCAAGGCTGTCCCCAGCCACAGTGAGTGAGTCTAGCCTAGCCTGGCTTCAGGAAAGATACAAGACAATGGGTCCATGGGCCAGTTCAAGTTCAATCCCTAGGACCCCACACTGTGGGACACCGCCCTTCAAAGTAAATGTTTTAATGTTTTTAAAAAGCCAGACATGCTGCC
Source organism: Uromys caudimaculatus (assembly GCA_028551405.1). Taxonomy (NCBI): domain Eukaryota; kingdom Metazoa; phylum Chordata; class Mammalia; order Rodentia; family Muridae; genus Uromys; species Uromys caudimaculatus. The sequence continues at coordinate 42,941,521 of CM052720.1, forward strand.
TGTCCCTGTAACCCCAGTGCTGGCGGCTGAAGGTACAGACAATAGAGGAAGACACACAAAGTTGACCCCTGGTCTCTGCATTCTCACACGTGAGTAGGTAAACAACCCCACCATGTGTATACACCACACGCATGCTTGAGATTTCTAACTAAAAGTAAAAACAAAATACAGAAATACGGGGCCGTGGGTAGCGCTCTGCGGTGGAGCACTTACCCAGCGTCTGAGCCCTTGGGTTCATTGCAGCCCACAGGAAGAAAAACAGAATAAAATATCCAGGCTCAAAGTCAAAAATCCTGTGTGGAGATGTTCTCAGAAAACTACAAAGCCAAGTCACAGGGAGTAAAGTCCCAAGGCTACGAGGGAGCTCCTGTGTTTGTAGATTAAAGACACAGTTTGGTTCTGAGGCCAGTAATCCCCCAGCCAAACAGTTTAATGCAATGGCTCCCAAAATTGCAACTTTGTTGCTGTTAGATTTCTTTCTCGCCAGGCAGTGGTGGCGCAGGCCTTTAATCCCAGCACTTGGGAGGCAGAGGCAGGCAGATTTCTGCGTTCAAGGCCAACCTGGTCTACAGAGTGAGTTAGTTCCAGGACAGCCAGGGCTACACAGAGAAACCCGGTCTCGAAAAATCAAAAAAAAAAAAAAAAGATTTCTTTCTTTCTTTTTGTGTTTGCCTGCATGTATGTGTGTGTCATGTGCAAACAAGTGCCCAAGAAGGCCAGAAGAGGGTGCCAGATCCTGTGGAACTGAAGTTAGGGATGACTATGAGTTGTCTTTCGAGCACCTATTGTTGTTTTGAGGCAGGGTCTCATGTAGACCAGGATAACCCCAAACTCTCTGTGTAGCACAGGATGACCCAGAACTCTTTTTCTTTTAACACTGATTTTTATTTCTGTCTCTGTGTGTGCCACGTGTGTGCAGACGTCCTCAGAGGTGGATATTGAATCTCCTAGAGCTAAAGTTACAGGCCACCCAACTCAGGTGCTGGGGACAGACGGCAGGTCCTCTGGCAGAGAAGGCAGAGTTCACTATGGAGTCGCTCAGCTTCACCCTGGAACCCTCAGGTCTCTGCCTCAGTCTCCCAGTTCTGGGATGAGAGGTGTGCCTACCGCTTTCAAAAGATGGTGCTGGGAAAACGGACCCAGCTTGTGTGGGCACCCATGCACACTCACATACACTCACACACATTCACAAACTCACACTCACCTGTGCAAACACACACACACACACACACACACACACACACACACGCACACCATCATATATAACTAAATGAAATGAACCTGGAACCTTGCACTCAGAATTGAGCTAGTGAGCCCCGTACCCTCACCTCTGCTCCCAGCTCACACCCAGTTCTTTATGAGGTGCTGAGATCCCTGTGTGAGTACAGGAGGCTCTCTGCCAGCTGGGCCGTCTCTCCCCAGGCCTCCTTCACAAATCTCAAACGCTGGGCGCCTTCTGGAACATTCCACAAGCAAGACACATACAAGTCACAAATCCACTCCCCACCTCTGCTCACACTATGCTTTTTCCTTTTGTTTTTAATTTTCTTTCTTTCTTTTTTTTTTTGGTTTTGGTTTTTTGAGACAGGGTTTCTCTGTGTAGCCGGCTGTCCTGGAACTCACCCTGTAGACCAGGCTGGCCTCGAACTCAGAAATCTACCTGCCTCTGCCTCCCAAGTGCTGGGATTAAAGGCGTGCGCCATCACTGCCCGGTCTAATTTTCTTTTTTTTAGTTGGACATTTTCTTTATTTACATTTCAAATATTATTCCTTTTCCCGGTTCCCCCCCCCAAAACTCCCTCCCCTTCCCCTCCCCCTGCATCTATGAGGGTGCTTCCCCCACCCACCCACTCCTGCCTCCCCACCCTCGAATTTCCCTACATGGGGGCATTGAGCCTTCTATGTTTTTTTTCTTTTTAATTTCTTGAATCTTTTTGTGGTTGTTGGCTTGGAGTTTGGGTTTTTTGTTTTGAAGCAATTTTTTTGTTTTGTTTTATTTCTTTCAAGACCTGATCTCAATCCTGGGACTCGCTCTGTAGACCAGGCTGGCCTCACACTTGGAGATCTGCCTGCCTCTGCCTCCTGAGTGCTGGGTTATGCTATATCTCAGGCTGGCTTAGAACTCACTATGTAGCCCAAGCTGACCTTCAACTTACAGCAATCCTCCTGCCTCAACCTCCCCAGTGCTAGGATTTCAGGTATGCATTCCAAATCTGGCTTCCTCTACGCAACACGGGGACACAACACAGTAGGGTCTCAGGTCCCCTGACCAGAATTACTAGATCCAAGTTACACTCATCAGCTGAGCACATAGCCGATGTCTCCTCAGGGTGCGCAGGCTACCATAAGGTGGCTAAATAAAATGGCCACAGTCGCCCCCCCCCACTCTGTTGCACACGCACCCCTCTAAGTTGTGAATTGATCGCAGAACCCATCAGGGAGAAGTCTGATTCTCCACCCATTTAAAAACCCAGGTTCGTCCCATGAGAAAGGAGCATTGACTGCAGAATGAAGGGCCGCTGGGCGTTCCATTCAGCTCGCTAGGACCTTGTGGCCCAAGACGTCAGATGAACTGTGCATGGGTCAGTCTGTAGTAAGAGTTTTGGTTTCTTAAAAAAAAACAGTTATGCTATTGTGATGGTTTGTATATGCTCAGCACAGGGAGTGGCACTATTAGAAGGTGTGGCCTTGTTGGAGTGGGTGTGTCACTGTGGGTGTGGGTTTTAAGACCCTCATCCTAGCTGCTTGGAAGTCAGTATTCTGCTAGCGGCCTTCACATTCAGATGTAGAACTCTCAGTTCGCCTGCACCAAGCCTGCCTGGATGCTGCCAGGCTCCCACCTTGATAATGGACTGAACCTCTGAACCTGTAAGCCAGCCCCAACTAAAGCCAGTCCTTATAAGAGTTGCCTTGGTCATGGTGTCTGCTCACAGCAATAAAACCCTAACGAAGACAGCTATGTAAACATATTTTGTTGAATCCAGCTGTGATCCCAGGCCACCTCAGATTGTCCACAGCAGCAGATTATTTGCCTCGTGCATGCTCTGGCAGAGGCGGAATTCTGCCAGCTGAAGATAGTTTCATTCTGGGGAACTCCAGAGGGTATAAAAAGATCCAGGCCCCAAAAGAGGAGACAAAGCTGTCTTTTCCTTTCCATCAGGTCAGAAGATGGCCCTTCATTCTCAGGATTAGCAGTGTTACTTAAAACATCTGGCCGGGCAGTGGTGGTGCACGCCTTTAATCCCAGCACTTGGGAGGCAGAGACAGGCGGATTTCTGAGTTTGAGGCCAGCCTGGTCTACAGAGTGAATTCCAGGACAACCAGGGCTACACAGAGAAACCCTGTCTCGAAAAACAAAAACAACAAAAAATCTGATATCCACCAAGTCCCAGAATGTTCTGCTTCCTGTTCCCGACTTCTGCGTTCTGTGGCGGAGTTTGCGAGTGCACTTCCTTTATCTTTTCATGAGCGCTGTCATCTCAGTAGGTGCATGCTCTCTCCAGGGAAGGATTTCCTTCTATCATCGGGCCCTTGAGGGTTGGAGGTGAGGTAGTGTGGAGTCAATGACACAGACTCTGGGAGCAGGCGAGAGACAGTGCAGCAAGTGCCTTTAATGCCCTCCACTAGTGCGCCATTGGTCCCAAGAAAGCACCTCTTCTAAACAGCAGTTCCCGATTGGCTGGCATTGTCTGCATCAGCCATCCTTGGTCTCTCTGGCAGTCCTCAATTAGGTCCTCCTGCAGGAGATGCTTTTGCGGCTGCACCACACACCACACACACACACACACACACACACACACACACACACACACACACTCACTCACTTGCATAGAGGTGGCCCCACCACTTCCACTACCCGTGGGTATCTGGAGAAAGATCTAGAAGGGACTTTCTTCTCCTTGGATGTCAGTTTACTATTTTGGCTGGGCAGCCGCCCCTCCTCCTGGTTCCTGCAGGTTTGTCAAGTGGTCCTAGGGAAAAAAAAGGATGAGAAGAGACTGGAGCTACCCTGAGGAGACAAAGATCAGACTTGCCCCTGGGGAACTCAGCGCCTGAATCAGCAGGAAGTAGATTCCAATGTGCCCCACGCCCTCTCTCCCCACCCGCCTTCCATCCCGCTCGGTGCTGTGTTGGAGGGGTTCGGGTGGAGAGGCACAGCAGCAGGAGACAGCCGCCTGAGTTCAGCCATCTTAGTAACAGCCTCCATCTTGCCGGCAGGGTCAAAACTGAGTTCATATTCCCAGGCTCCGGCACCAACGCCCAGCCTGCTTCTTCAGGTGTTTCTCGTTTGTCTCTTAACCAGTAAAGGATGTAGAGAGGGAAGCTGCCAGCTCTCTGAGGCTCGAGAGAGTGCCTGTCACGACTTAATTGACTCCGTTCAGCCCTTTGTTCCCTTGTCATTCTGAATTCCAGCCCAGAAGTCCAGGAGGGGACCCGACTGCAAAAGCTTAGTCAAGGACCCCGAAACCAGTCACCTCGCATCAAAGTGTGATTGGACAATGCTACAGCCCCCCCCCCCGCTCCCCAAGTTTTGGGGCTCCAGTCTTATTTAAATATGCTGTACAGTTTCTCTTCAGGTTGCCTTTCGGTTCCCGAGTCTGTTCTGCAGGCGTGATTGATCAGCAGTGGCCTGGGTACAATACGGTTTTGTCTCTGCTTAAATGCTAAGATGAACGTTCAAAGCCAGTCAGCTCCCGAGCCGGTGCTGGTGCCCCTGATTGGTCAGTCCTTGCCCAATTCAAATACAGATCTTGCTTCTCTGGATTCTTGTGACTGCTTGGGTTGTTTGGGTTCTTTTGGACTCCCAACAGGCTAAACCCCAAATGCATGAGGGCTCAAAGCATTGGAGACCAAGAATGGGGATAGGGGAAGGCTGGTTGCAGTGGAGGTTTCCAGTAGAGCGGTCAGAGCATGGAAAGGTGAGGTGCCTGCCGGTGGTGTCGGCCCCATGTCTGACTGGGAGTTAGCGGGCTTAGGAGGAGCAAATGAAGAAAGAACAGGGACCTCTGAGGCAGGGATGGGACAAGGTATGAACACAGAGTCCTCAGAAGTGGGAATATATCAGGGTGGGGTCACCCAGGGACCTAGATCACCACAGGCCTGAGTAGAGCAAATGTGTGCACTTGAGGCTGAGACCTATGGGAAAAGGTGAGCTCTGCCCTGGGGACTTGAGGAATGTGGTGCTCTCCTGGCCCAGTTGCAGGAGCAGAGGAAGCAGCCACCCACTAGGGGTGTGTATTGTTCTCAAGGTGGAGGAGACACCCCCACACCCCATCCCCAACACCCCCACCCACTCATCCTCTGTCCTACCCTCATTCTGAGAGTAAAGAGGCAGATGAGACTCAGGAAGGGGGCCAGATGGGGATTAGGGGCAGGGAGGGGGAGGCCAGCAGGGTGCTATGATGGGCCTTGTAAAACCCTGGATAAATCTCTAATGAGATTAGTCCTGGAGACTGCAGCATGCGGGGGGGGGGGGGGGGGAGGCTGTGAGGAGCAGGAGCCCAGTGCCCCCCAACCTTCAACCCCCGCCTATCTGCAGACCCCTGTAACAGCCCCACGTGCATTAGGGGGTCCCTCTAGCAGCCCGTGGAAACTAGAGGGCATAGATTTTCCCAGAACTGTGACTAGTCACTGACCCCTTCCCTAACACGCTCAGGAAAATGAGGGGAAGTGAGAAGCCTGGACCGGATCGGAGTGTCCCTGCCGGAGGTGGGGATGGGAGTGGGGGCGGGGTGTCCATTTGGGGGAATTGGAAGATTAGGATAATTTAATAAGTGGTGCAGCCCCTCTCCCTCTGCCCCCCCAGGAAGACAATGAGGCAAGCTTCCACAAGCATATGCGAGTAAATCCAGGGCTGAGCACGTGACTCCGTGGGCAGAGTGCTTGCCTGGCACACACGGGCCCTGCTTCATCTCCAATGCCGTATAAACCCTGTTCGGAGGTACAGGTGGGAAGAGGAGAACCAGAAGGTGGAAGCCATCCTTAGTTACGTAGTGAGTTCACGGTCAGCCTGGGCTATTGTTGTGGTAAATGTTATTTGGGGGTTTTACCCCCGCTTAGACCACATAGTTCCCAAATCAAAGACCCAAAACCTTTATAATAACCTTAAAAGCACTAGAGCTGGGCAGGTATCAACCCTCTGTGATAGTTTGTCTACTTCTGTCAGTAACCCCAAGATGTCACTCGCCATGTTCTGCCTGGGCCACTCCTACTCCAACAGGCCACCACCCATGGCTATGTGTTCATGACCCCTCCCCTACTCCCCTAGGGGCCCTGCCTGAGACCCCGAAGCCCTGGGATCTTCAGCCCCACCGACCTCTCTTCTGCCCAGCTATAGGCGGGAGGCATCTTTATTAGCCAAACAAGGATGACTTGGGCAGGGTTTATCCAAGAGAAGCTGGTATTCGGGGGATCTGCTCATCTTGAGACACAATGTTTAGTGTTTGAATACGTAGCAGCGCCGGGCGGTCGTGGTGCATGCCTTTAATCCCAGCACTCGGGAGGCAGAGGCAGGCAGATTTCTGAGTTTGAGGCCAGCCTGGTCTACAGAGTGAGTTCCAGGACAGCCAGGGCTACACAGAGAAACCCTGTCTCGAAAAACCAAAAAAAAAACAAACCAAACAAACAAGAATACATAGCAGCACCAGACCGACCCCTGCAGGCTCCATAGGACCTTGTGTGGCTAGGTTCGATTGTCAGCCTGACACACCTGGAGTTCCCTCAGTTTAGCCTAGGGACAAGTCTATGCACCATTTTCTTGATTAATGATGGATGCAAAGAGGGCCCAGCTCATTTCAGGCAGTGCCGCCCCGGGGCAGATGGTCCAGGATGGCATAAGAAAGTAGGCCCAGCAGACCACAGAAAATAAACCTTCAAGCAGACTTGTCCGTGGCCTTGGCTTCAGACTCCTCCTCCAGGTTCCTGTCTCAAATTGCTGCCCCATGCTCCCTTCCCCTTCCTCCCTAAGTCGCTTCTGGTCATGGAGTTTATAGCAATAGAGATCTACCTAGGACACAGCCTCTCTCAAACAATGAATAAATAAGTATAAAAGCAAAACAGCCAAAAATTGGATTAAAGAGTTTGTGATGTCAATACTGAGGCAGCTGAGACAGGGGACTGACTGCAAGTTGGGACTAACTGGGCTACACAATAAGACACCCCCCCCCAAAAAAAAAAAAAGAAACAAAAATGAAAAGATTGAGCTGAGCCCCAGTCAGGAAGAAAGTTTGCCAGTTCAAGGCCAACCTGAGCTATGCTGCAACTGTCTCCAATGTGTAAATAAATCAATATGAAGGAGCTAGGAGATAGCCCAGTGGGAAAGAACACTTTCTACCTAAGCATGAGGAACTAAGTTCAGATCCCCAGCAGCCACGGAAGAGCTCAGATGTAACCACTGGAGGGCAGGGTGCAGATACAGGGAATAGCCAGGGCTAGCCCAGAGACAGCAAACTCCAGGCTCAAGGAGAGACTCTGTCTCAAGACAGTACGACAGTGGTGAGAGCTATACAAACTAACATGACAGGCTTATTATTTTTTTTCTTAAGTTTTTTGTTTGTTTGTTTTTGTTTTTTACTTATTTTTATTTTATGTGCCCAAGTGATTGCTTGCATGGCTGTCTACGCGCCGTGTGCCTGCTGTGCTCTCGGCGGCCAGGAGAGGGCGTCAGATCCCTGGAGTTACAGATTCCCATGAGGCGCCCTGGGTGTATGGGATCGGAACTCAGGACCTCCAGAAGAGCAGCCTGTGCTCGTAACTGCTGAGCCATCTCTCCAGGCCCCAAAGCAAAGGGTTTTACGTTAAAGATGTCTGCGTCACATAGTTACCATGTTATCTAAAAACAGTGGCAAAGAAATCTGAAGGACCGGAAAGTGTCACTTTTTTCGACATGGAAAGGCCAAGAGGAGGGAGGCCTCAGAAGCAACGGGATGACGTCAGGTAATTCCAGACTTTCATTTCCTTCCATTTCCTTCTCATCAGCACACTTCAGTTTTCAGAATTTATTGTTATTTTGTTTGTTTGTTTGTTTGCTTTTGAGGCAGAATAACACAGTGCAGTCAAACTGATCTAGAACTAGAAATCCTCCTGCCTCAGGGACTTGGACCATAGATGTTGACCACCACACCAGCTAGCTACCTTTGTTTCTTTTCTTTTCTTTCTTTTCTTTCTTTCTTTCTTTCTTTCTTTCTTTCTTTCTTTCTTTCTTTCTTTCTTTCTTTCTT
>CM052720.1:42958759-43019965 GCA_028551405.1 Uromys caudimaculatus
GTGTCTAGGGCTGGGGGCGGTGTCTAGGGCTGGGAGTGGTGTCTAGGGCTGGGGTGTCTAGGGCTTGGGGCACTGTCTAGAGCTAAGGGGTGTCTAGGGCTTGGGTGTCTAAGGCCTCTCTGGTCCCCCAGTTCCATCTGCCTCACTCTGTCACCTCTCTGTTCTTTTCTTTTCAGGTGTTCCTCTTGGCTGGCAGGAAACGCAAGCGGAGTAAGACGGCTAACTATCTCATCTCCAGCGACCCCACCAACCTGTCCAGGGGAGGGGAGAATTTCCTCGGGAAGCTGAGGTGCAGCTGCGCTCCTGTCCCACTATGGCTAGCAGAGTGCCCCCACATGGGGTGCTCCAGAGACATCTCCCAGCCTAGGACATTTCACACTCTGACATGCATAGATCTCTTGGGGACCTTGTCCAGATGGTTTTGTGGTAGTGGTGGGGCTAGCACTGCATGCCAAGACCTCCCCTTGGGGATGGAGTGTATAGACATGACCAAGGCTCTCATAGAGAGGACTCTAGCTCCATGAAGGCAAAGCTTGGTCTGTGTCTCTTGTCATTGCGAGCTAACACGTCCCACATAGAATCTTCTCTGGGGAGGTTATACTACAGGGCGTGATGGTATGCGCCATAATCTCAGCTTCAAGGCCATCCCTGGCTCTACGGTAAGTTCAAGCTTAACATGAACTCCTGAGACCCTGCCTCACACCCTGAATCCCAGCACCTGCCAGCAGAGGCTGGCAGAGCTTGGTGAGTTCAAGGTCAGCCTGATCTGTAATGTGAGACACTGTCTCACAAACAAGAAAAAGCAATCTTTACTGAGTGAATGAACAAGAAGAGGGGGACTCCACTTAGTTAGTCTGAGGACTGCTTATTTTGCTTCTATATTTAACAAAAGGCATGTAGGGGCCTCCTTGAGCCTCAGACATAGTTCTAAACACTTTCCAAATATTAGCCAAATATTGTATTTTCTTATGAACCAAACCAGAGGGGGACTGTAGTTGTTCTGATTTACAGATGGAAAAGCTGGGGGCTAACAAGATGGCAAAGGGGGTGAGGGGCTTGCCACCAAGCCTGGTGATGGGAGTTCAATCCCAGGGACCCACATGACAGAAGGAAAGAACTGAGTCCTCAAAGTTGTCCTCTGACCGCCACTGTGTGCACAACCACACACACATACACACACACACACACACACACACACACACACACACACACACACAGACACACACTCACACATTCAATAAGTCAACTTAAAGAATAATCAATGCCAAGTAGAACATGAGACTTTCCTGTTTCCTAGGGCCACACAGATGGAGCCGAAATTTGAATGATTTGTTTTATTCTTCCTTAATCTAATTAGTCTGGGTGTGGCTTGTGCAGGCTCAGGCATGCTGGTCTGTTCGTGTGGAGGTCAGAGGATGACTTTGTGGGGTCAGCTCTCTTTCTACCTTTGTGTGGATCCCAGGGATCGAACTTCGGTCCTCTGGTTTGTGCTACAGACATTACCACCTTGCCAACCTTACTATTTTTCTTTTTTGAGACAGGGTCTCATGTAGCCCAGGCTGGTTTGGACCTCACTCCACGGTGGGGGATGACCTTGGATTCCTGATCTTCTGCCTCCACCTGCCAAATGCAGCTGCTTCTGTTACATCCAGCTCTGCTTTTCCTGCTGCTGGGGGATTGTATTTAGGGCCTGAGGCATGCAAAGAAGGCTTAGCAGGGTGTCACTGAGCCCCATGGCCAGACTGTCTCAAAATAACAATAATAAATAATAATAATAATAATAATAATAATAATAATAATAATAATAATCTAAAAGGCTCTCCTTCCCTGTAAGGAAAGCCTGGATCCGGGCATATGACCTGCTTAGTCCGGAGATGTACACTGCCCCTTGCTCTTGAACTGGGAGGCTGTGGGAAGGCTCTCGGGGTGGGAGGTGGGAGGTACTCCCTTGCCTTAGCCCAGTTCTTTTTCCATCCTCAGGTCTAACCTCCTGGGGAACCGGTTCACGGTCTTTGACAACGGGCAGAACCCACAGCGAGGGGGAAGTGGTGACCTGGGAAGCCTGCGCCAGGAGCTGGCAGCCGTGGTCTATGTGAGAAGCCCCTGTCCCCGCCATGCCACGCCCTCCTCAGGTGGGAGGCGGCCTGACGTCCCTCTTTGTTTCAGGAAACCAATGTTTTAGGCTTCCGAGGACCCCGTCGTATGACCGTCATCATCCCTGGAATGAACTCGGACAACGAGAGGGTCCCTATCCGACCCCGAAATGTGAGTCTCTCCCACCGCACCCGCCCTGTCCCCCAGAGCCTTGCTCTCTGTTCACTCACTCAACGTCAGGGCCAGGGATCCAGCTCGGCCAAGTGACTCTTCTGGGTACACTTGTCACAGATTCCTCTGGCCACTTGTAGAATGAGCTCACGCTGGGCCGTGGTGGCGCACGCCTTTAATCCCAGCACTCGGGAGGCAGAGGCAGGCAAATTTCTGAGTTCGAGGCCAGCCTGGTCTACAGAGTGAGTTCCAGGACAGCCAGGGCTACACAGAGAAACCCTGTCTCGAAAAAAAAAAAAAAAAAAAAAAAATGAGCCCAGGATCTCTGTGATTGAATTCATGCCAGGCACAGTGGCACACTCCTGTAATCCTAGAACTTGGGAGGTGGAGGCAGGAGCGTCAGTAATTAAGGGCCATTTGTAGCTATATAGCAAGAGAGTTCCAGGCCAGTCTGAGCTACTTGTAACACTGTCTCAAAGAAATAAATAGGGAGAGAGGGTAGACTGCAGACAGCAGTTGTGACAAAGGAGCAAAGTCTGGGCCTTGTGAAGTGTTAGGGAAGGGAGGGGGAGCAGAGGAGGGCAGTCGAGGCACATGCCCGTCATAGAGGTTTCGCTTGCAGGCCTCACTGATGCGAGGTGAGCAGTCTTCAGTGTGTGGGATCTAGGTTTAGGGACATGGCGTTCAGAGAGGAGAGCCTGTGGAAGGAGCCTGAGGTAAGGGTACCTGATGGGTTGAGGTGTCAGTAGGGTGACCATCATGGCTAAAGGTCATGAGGACTGAGGTGATTCCTAGGGGTAGAAGGTGCCTGGTTAGCTGGCTTTTGTTTTGAGAGAAATGAGAAGTCATAGCGGGGTTTGGGGCCATGGAATGACACTTTAGGCAAAGTTGGAGAGAGTGCAGTGTGGGATAAGAGGGAGAACTAACCATCTTGGGCTCTGTCACTCTTGTAGGCTGGGTAAGCCCAGGGTTTCAGAGACCAATGACTGGCGTGTCCCACGCTTCTCGGTGACTGAAATCCCTTTACTATTTCCAGTGAAAAGTAGTAGCCCTGTCAGCAGCTAGGAGGCCAAGTTGGCCAGGAAGCTGGGCCCCGAAGGTTCCCTGGGCCCACAGTTGTTTCTTCTAAGCACATTCAGTGAGAACCAACATCTAAATGTGCCATGGCAGTGAGGGAGAGAGATGGGGTGGGCTCCCCCTGCAGAGTGCTCACCCAACAGGCAGGAGGTGCTGGGTTCCATTCCAGCACCACAAGACCCAGGCACCATGGTTCATGCCTGTGACCCCAGTACTCAGGAGGCAGAGGCAGGAAGATCAGATGTTTAAGATTATCCTCAGCTACACAAGGAGTTTGAGGACAGCCTGGGCTATATAGGACCCTGAAAGCAGACACACACACACACACACACACACACACACACACACACACACACACTGCACAAGTCTAGACCCTGAGTGCAGAGGGCACGGGAGAAACCCATGCAAAAGTCGAGCATAATTCCTGTAACCCAGCACTGGGCAGGAGGAAATGGGTGGACCCCTAAAGGCATCAATCACCCAGCCTTGCCCAATCAATGAGCTCCAGGTAGACCAGAGGGAGACTAGAACTGGAAGGTCCTAGACCACTAGGGACACAAAACACCTGTTGGGTCCCAGCTGCGCCTTTCACTCCCTGCCAGAGTGTCCCCCCATAGGGCTTCTTCTCAGCAGGGTTTCCCCTGCATCTGCTGATGCCTTCTGTGGGCAGTCACCTCTAACCACCTTATGTTACCTCTCTTTGGGCACCACAGTCCAGCGATGGGCTGCTAGTGCGCTGGCAGAACAAGACGCTGGAGAGCCTCATTGAGCTTCATAACAAGCCGCCCGTCTGGAATGAAGACAGTGGCTCCTACACCCTCAACTTCCAGGGCCGGGTCACCCAGGCCTCAGTCAAGAACTTCCAGATTGTGCACGCTGATGACCGTGGGTATCTGAGGGCCACCCAGACTTTTCCCCACCAACTCCTATCCCCCCCCCTTCCTTTGGATGTCCAATACCTTTGGATGGAATAGGTGGAGGGACCCAAGGACACCCGGACGAAAAGAGAGAGTTATAACATTGTTATCTAGATGGCAGTTGTAAGACAAGGTCTCATTATATTGACTTGGCTGTTCTGAAACTCTGTGAGGACCAGGCTGGCCTCGAACTCACAGAGATCTCCCTCCCTTTGCTTGCCCAGTGCAGGAATTAAAGACATGGCCACCATGCCTTGCTAAAATAGAGGGTTGTCTTTTAAGAGCTGGGACTGTAGGGGTTTGGGTGTGTCTGCGTGTGTAGTCACAGACAACCTGCCTGCCGGAGTTAGCTCTCTCATTCCCTCTGAGCTCTGAGAATCACATTCAGACCATCAGACTCGGCGGCAAGCACCAAGAGACCGGAGTCTGGACCACACATTTCAATGTCTGTTACTTTTTTTTTTTTTTTTTAGGATTTATTATTTTTATGTGTCTGCCTGAATGAGTTATGCACACTTTGTGTGTGTGTGGGGAGGTGCCCACAGAGGCCGGAGGGTGTCAGATCCCCTGGAACTGGAGTTGTGGGCAGTTGTATGGGTGTTGGGAACCAAACCTGAGTCTCCCCAAAGAGCAGTGTGTGTTCCTAACTGCTGCGCCATCTCTCCAGCCCTCTGCCTCTTCTCACAGATTGCCTGTGAAGACTTACGGAGGGAGGGAAATGAGTGTCCCTCTCAGAAGCTTGGGCAAGAGGCCCACCAGGAGTACCACACAAAGGACTCTGGGTTAGAGGGTTTGGCAGTACTATGTGTCCAGTATCTCCTGTCTCCTGGCCTTGGGACTGATCTGCAGGCCAGTTTTTTTTGTTTGTTTGTTTTTTGGTTTTTCAAGTCAGGATTTCTCTGTGTAGCCCTGGCTGTCCTGGAACTCACTCTGTAGACCAGGCTGGCCTCGAACTCAGAAATCCACCTGCCTCTGCCTCCCGAGCGCTGGGATTAAAGGCATGCGCCACCACTGCCCAGCAGTGGAGGGTTTGTGTTTATTTGTTTGTTTGAAGATGTCCAGCTTCTTCCTCAGAATGTTTCATGCCAGAACTTTTGGGAGGGAGGTAGTAAAAGGAACTAGAAGTCCAAGGCTAGCCCTGGCTACTCGAAGTTCTGTTTCAGTCTCAGAAGAGATAGAGAAGGAAGGAGGGGGAGGAGTAAGGCTGATTGGTTGCAACTGATAGCCCTGATCAGAAGGGGAGAGGCCTGAGTCCAGCGCAACTGACTAAGGGAGGGGACAGCTCTGGTTAGAGAAGGGTCTGAAATAGGTTCAAAGGTTAGCCTTATGGGCAGGCCAGAGGAATGAGGTCAAAAGACAACTGAAAAGTCAGTGAGGGAAGGGTTCTGGTTTGGGCAAGTTTGACCGGCTCCTGTACTGCTAGATTACAGGTTTACTGAAGCCCTAGGCGGCGCTGATAAGGTAGGGCCCCTGCCCTGAGGACATGGTGTGACAGACCCTGTACAGGCTGTGCTTATTGGATGACACAGAACGGGAAGGTGGCCAGAGGCTGCATGGGGGCTTTGACTACACATCAAGGAAGTAGACCTCGCTTTGTTGAGCGGTTGCCTGCCGAGATGGGGGTCCAAGGTTACCCCACGGTCTGTGTTCACAGCCGACTATATAGTGCTGCAGTTCGGTCGCGTGGCTGAGGATGCCTTCACCCTGGACTACCGGTACCCGCTGTGCGCTCTGCAAGCCTTCGCCATCGCCCTGTCCAGCTTCGACGGGAAGCTGGCCTGCGAGTGACCCCACACAGCCCCTCAGCGCTGGGAAAGCATTCGGTTAGGGGTGGCAGGGTCCCTCCCCCACAACTCCCATGGAAGGGCTCACCCTTCTGCCTCTTGGTGACCTCCGTGCATCTTCCAGCCTGGCACCGGCCGAGGCGGAGGGGATGGAGATGAACATCTGGTCGCCCCAAAATACTTGCCTCGTCCCCTCCTCCCCAGTCACTTCCTGTCCGGGAGCCCGAGTCAGATGTTGGCGGCCCCTCCGGGCCCGCGTGGGGGTGGGGGGTGGGATGGGGAAGGGACGACGGTGAAGCGGAGTCAAGGACCCACATCCCCAATAAAGTCACGTGGAGTCAAGAACCCACATCCCCAATAAAGTCACGTCCCGTGCTGAACCCATTGGTAGTTCCTGGATTCGTGTGTAGACTCAGGTGCCTGCGTGCCCCACTCCCGCGTCCCCCTCTCCTGTCCTATGGAACCTCGGCGAGACGAGAGCGCAGGGTCCGGGTCCCCGACTCTCGGGCAGCAGGGAGGAGAGGGAGGGCCTTAGAGGTAGAGGAAGAGGGAGAAAGGGAGAAATTCGAGAAACAAGCCACTCGGGGAGAACCAGACAAACCGGGTCCGGGTAGGGCGGAGCCGAGTCTGGGGCCCCGGAGTGGGGGGGCGGGCTCTGGGCGGGAGGGGATCTGCAGAGGCCTCGGCTACCGCGGACCCGAGTAGAAGGGTGGGGAGCCCGAGACCCCGTGCACGCTCGGGCGTCATTTGGATGCGGGGACCCCGCTCCCCAGGACCCTAAACACCTCCCGGAGTCCAGCCCAGGGGGCAGAGCTCCACTCTTGGCTCCTCCCCAAGCCTGATCTCTCAAGATTCAGCGGAGTACCCACAAGGGGGTTGTGTAGGGGAGGTGGGGACTCTGAGATGACGAGCGAGAAGTGGGGTACGCGGGAGGATGAATCCGCAGCGACCTGCGTTCTTGAGGCTGGGTGGTTAGAGAGACAGCAGGCCCCGGCCCGCCTTAGACCACTCCCCCCAAATAGCACCGCCCACCAGTGGGCCCGCCCGCCTCTGGCCCCGCCCACCGGCCCCGCCCCTCCCGCCCGCAGCCCCCACCCCCCGCCCGGCTCCCTCAACACAAACTTTCCGTCCCGCTCGCTCCCTCCTCCGCGCCCAGCACCTCCCGCTCCGGCCCGGCTCATTCCGTACATTCCGGCCATCCCCCTGCCCACGACCCCCCTTCCCGGCCCCCCTCACTACTCCCTCGGGCCCGGCGGAGCGGCCCGGCGGAGCGCCCCCCGGAGCTCGCAGCAGGTAAGCCCAGGGAATGCAACTCGGAGGCCTCGCGCGCAGAGGTGACTGCTCGGGTGGCTTCTGGATGGCGGGGACCCGGGACACTCTGGGGGCTCTGAGCTATTGTCCAGCCTGCGCCCGAGCCCAGGACCTGGGTGCCGGGAACTTTGGAGGGAAGGGGGGAGACGCTCTCCGGGAAGCCCCGCCCCCCCACCCCACCCCCCCGCGACCCGAAGCCTGGGAAGCCCGGAGTGTCCCGGGTGCCCGGGCCTGGCCCCGCCGTGTGCCGGGGTGTGCGCCCGGAGCCGCGGGCTTGGACGGCCTGCCGCCGGGACTCGTATCCGGGGCGCCCTTTGGACTCCGAGAGCCCGCGGGCCCCGGGCTCCACGCAGGCCTTGGCCAGGGCGCGCCGGTGTGCGCGCTGCTCGCGGCTGCTCTGGGACCCGGCCCGGGTGTCTGGAAGCCACGGTGTGAGCCCGGAGCGTCTGCGCACCCAAGGGCGGGGGTTGGGCGGGGGACGCCTGTCCCCTCGAGTTCTGCCGCCGGCGTCGGGGCGAGTTCCAGCTCCTTGCTCCAGGAGCCTCGCTCGGGACGCAGCTGGATTTGGGGCCTTCCCCGCACTTCCCGGGAGAACTTGTTAAGGCAATTGTGGGCGGCTGGGCTTCCCTTCCCACTCGGGTCCTCTCCATTGTCACGTCTTTATTCCTTTCTGGGAAGGGAGGTCGGGGCGCTGGTGTGGGTCTGTTTTCTAGCCCCAGCAGGCCCTCGGGCGGTGTCACTGAAGCCCCTGCCTCTACCCGCCCCCCAACAGGGGCCCTGACTGAGGGCTTAGAGTCTTAAAGAGCAAGGGGGACCGAACGAAGCCTGAGGCCGGGCTTCTCAGGGCCTGTGTCCCTCTGTATCTCGAGCTCTCCAGGTAGGGGCAGAACCAAGTCAGGCCTGGACTTGTAGCCCAGCCCGGAGGATGGCGGTGGGGGCTGGACACAGCTTTGAGGGGCTGGTGTCCATAGTGGCTCCGTGTATTCGAACTCTCATAGCCAAGATCTGTACACACAGGGCTCCTCCTCAGTGCTGGGGTCTGGGACACCCCTACACACACAACCAGCGGCGGGATGCTGCCGCCTGGGGCCAGGAGGGAAAACAAGTCGAAGGCATAAGGAGACTATGCCTCTGCCTTTCCTAGTTCCGGCCCTCCTTCTCCACACCTGACACTTGTTAAACACATAAGACACTTGTCCGGTCTTCCCCGTTGTCTGACATGCTTCTTATTCCTTCATTGGAAGGGTGAGGGTCTGTCTATTCATCCCTTGGGCAAAGAGTGGACGGACAGGAGACTGAATTACCCCCTCCTCAGGGAGGAGCTGGAAGTCAGGCTTTCCCCGCTCCCAGGGAGGGAACTGTAATTAATGCTAATTAGCACTTTGGGGAACAGAATGGTCAGTGGTTGGTGGGAAATCTTTGAGTGTGTGCGCACACGCACGCAGGTGTATGTCTACCCAGAGTCCTTCATCCACCGTCACTGAATGTTTACACCCTAACTCGTTCTACTCTTGGGAGAAAGAAATACACTTAAAAGGCTCAGCAGAGGGCAGGAGACAGGTCTCTGGTTTGCCAGCTGTATTGGTGGCTCCTCAGGTGCCTGATCCCTCATCTCCCAGGGGGCTTGTCCCCTGTCTTCGGTCTCCGCCCATCATGGAAGCTGAACCTGGAGGGGTCTGAAGAGGTGGGTGGGGAGCCCCAGATAGTGCAAGGAAGGGGTGGGGAGCAGAGTCTGGGGAAGAGCATATAGTTAAAGCTTTGTGGTCAGAAACATCTGAAGGGACGGGGAGGGGGAGGGAGCCTGGGTGGAGTTGGGGATGCTTGCCCTTGTAAATGGGGTTCGAGGTCACTGGATGGCTACCTTTAGCCTCAGCCCTAGACCCTTCAGGGCCCTCTATGGTCCCATGGGGGAGCTTTTGCTAGAACAGAAGCCACCAGTCCTGTCCTGGGTGAGGGATACAGAAGAGCTGAGGGTTGGAGGGGGGGACTCCAGCTTCAAGAGTGGTGGAGGGAAGGCCTGACTGTCACAGTGCTCCTGGGTTCCCAGGAGGTTCTAGCCCATCTCCATGGGACACAGGAGCTGTGGCAGCCCCAGGACCCTAGCCTGAGCCTGTCTGATCAGAGCTGGGGGATCAGTAAGCCACTGCTGTCCTGTAGTCACTTGCTGGGAGCAGGCGCTGCTTGCTTCAGACCCTCTGGAGGCTAGGGCTGGAGAATCCAGACCCAGGTCCCCAGAGCCTTGGGCCTTGGGGTTTCCTAGAGTGCAGGATTGTTTCCTGGACTCTCTGCCAGGCCTGAAAAGACAGGAAGTGATAGACGGAAATGGGAGCCCAGCTGCCTGCGTGTGACTGGATTTGAGGATAGTCAAGGACCATGAGGGGTCATCTGTGTGAGCCACACTGTGCTGTGGGTATGTGTGGGAAAGAACCCAGGCATAGTCTCTGCGACCAAAAGTGAGAAAAGCCACCGACTACGGTGGGCGATGCTCGTGAGAGCTATGTCCTCCATCACTGAGGTCATGAGAGAAACTGAGACTTTGGGCTGTCGGGAGAGACAGCTCTGAGGGTAAAATTGCTTGTAGTCAAGCCAGGAATGGGGTGTCCAGGACTCACATGGTGGAAAGAGAGCCTGTGAGAATCTGGTGTGTAAGTTGGGTGGAGAGTGGAGATGCTTACATGTGTGTGTGTGTGTGTGTGTGTGTGTGTGTGTGTGTGTGTGTGTGAGAGAGAGAGAGAGAGAGAGAGAGAGAGAGAGAGAGAGAGAGAAGCCAAGCCAAGCCGCTGGGATGACATGCTGGTATCGGATACCACACTAGGGTAGCTGTGGAGAAAATTTGTGTGTCTTTGGTACACCAGCTGTGTGAGGGATCGTGGTGCTAAGATTCTACCTGAGGGGCATTCCATGTGACCAGGCATGCCATGGTGTGGTCATTTCTGTTGTCGGTTGTGAAATGACGTGTGAGGTGGCTTTGGGTTTGTCTGTGTGACTGTTCATGACACTGCATGTGAGTACAACAGGACCTGCCGTGGCCACGGATAGGGATGAGAATGCCGTGTGTGCTGAGGAGCTGGATGCAATCAATCTATGCAGCCCGTACCCACGTGAGACAGCCTGGGAGAGCCAGGCAGTGTGTGGCTCCCTGCGTGAGAAACCAGGGTGTGACTGAGACCAACTCCGTGGGTGGTCACTGCCTTAGCTTGTGTGTGTGTGTGACATCCTCAGGGCTCTGCCACATAGGGTGTGGGGGCCTGTAACCCCAATGCATGTGCCATCTACCTGGAAGACCTTGAAAAAAGATACTGTCAAACCTGGTATGATGGTGTATACCTTCAGAAGCAGAGGCAGGTGGATCTCTGTGAGTTTGAGAGGCTAGCCTGGTCTACAGAGGGAGTTCCAGGATAGCCAGGGCTACACAGAGAGACTCTGTGTCAAAAAAATTTTAAAAAGATGCTTTGA
This sequence comes from Uromys caudimaculatus, assembly GCA_028551405.1. Classification (NCBI taxonomy): domain Eukaryota; kingdom Metazoa; phylum Chordata; class Mammalia; order Rodentia; family Muridae; genus Uromys; species Uromys caudimaculatus. The sequence goes on from CM052720.1 coordinate 42,969,570, forward strand.
GCCTGGCAGTGGTGGCGCACGCCTTTAATCCCAGCACTTGGGAGGCAGAGGCAGGCGGATTTCTGAGTTCGAGGCCAGTCTGGTCTACAGAGTGAGTTCCAGGACAGCCAGGGCTACACAGAGAAACCCTGTCTCGAAAAACCAAAAAAAAAAAAAAAAAAAAGGGTGGTGGGATCAGCAACGTGGCTCAGCGGGACAAGGTGCTTGTTGCTAGGCCTACCAAGCTGAGTTTAATCTCCAGGACCTATGTGGGGGAAGGAGAGGACTTCTACCAGTTGACCTCTGACCTCCACACATGCACAGCGGCCTGTCAGTGCTCATAGATTCATGGATAAGTAAATAATAACACTACCTATGAGTACATGTGAACACGGACACACACACACACACACACACACATATTTAAAAAACAGGAGGCTACACCTTACTATGGTTGCTGCCTCCTGTGAGAGAGGAAAGGGACCTAAAGTAAGATGGAAGGAAGCCTGCGTGTTTATAAAGGACACTGACTTCAAGTGGCATCTTGTACTGCTGGCTGCCTGGTGGATGACCTGGGGCAGGTAGACAGACGTTTGTTAACGGAGCTTTGTGAGACCCTCCCCCCAGTTACCCCGGTTGTCCGTCCCGCTGCATCTCTGAGACCCTGGAGGAGGGCTGGGAGGAGTTCTCTTCCCGGCTGGTCAGCTCTGTCTGTAGGAAGCCTGGGAGCTCTGAGGAGGGGGCTCTTCCTGGCTGGGGCTCCTAGAAGTGGGGGGAGAGGGGTGGGAACCGTGGCTCTCAAAATTGGAAGCACATTAGTAAGCTGGAGCCGGGAGGCCCCGCCTTCTTCAGTGGGTCTGGAAATGACTCCCTCCGGTGGAGAAAGCGAGAGGGTCCTCCCTCCCCAGCATGGCAGGGTGTGGCTACTTGGCAGGTCCCTCCTGGGTCCTTAGACTGGAGGTGGGGGAGGCATAGAGCATCCCCACCCCTTCCCCTAGCCCATTCTGGTCCCAACCAGAGCTTGGCCACTTGGAGGGTGGGAGCCTCTGGCAGCTGGAGAACAGCTGGCTGCTGTGGGGGTGGGGTGAAGGAAAGAAAGGCTAGGGGGTGGGGAGGCCCAGCGCGCCCTTCCCAGCGATACCTCCTCTCAGCCCAGCCCGTGGTGGAACGCTTTGGGACCCACTGATTTGCCCACGTTGAGTAACGGCTCCAGGAGGCGCAGCATTTGGGGACTGGGATCTCTGGAGGGCAGGTAGCTGCTGGCTTCAGGGCCCAGCTCAGCCTCTGTACCCCTGGGAAACAGTAAAGTGTCACCTGACAGGCAGCGAGCCTCGTCTCTGTTGTGCCCCACCAGGAAACCAGCTCTCGGGGAGCCTTCGCCTAAGCTTGGCTTGTCCCCCTTCGGGGGAGCCACTGGAATGGTGGTCTGGAGGAGCAGGGCCTTGACAGCCGCCAACTTCGGCCTCCACTCAGAGCTGTCTGGCCAGTTCTGCCCGCAGATCTAGCCCCGGGGCTGGGAGTGGGCGGTCAGGGTCCCTTATCTCCCTGGGCCTCCTGGCCCCCTTCCTCGTCACTGACCCCCAGGCTGAGGGGCTGGGACAGGGGAGGAGGCAGGTGTGACTGATCTGCAGGCTAAGGGTGAGGAGAAAGACTAAAGCCACACAGAAAACTCCAGCTTGGGGGAAGAGGGTCTGTGGGAGGAGGAGCGGAGCCAGGCCCCACCCGCTCTTCCCGCCTTTTCCCTCCTCCTCATGGGTCAGTCCTTGCCCTGAGCTACCTTCCAGCCCCCGACTTCCTCCTGCGGTGTCCCTACGGGTCCCACCTCCTTGCCTCTTCACCTGAGTGTCAGTGGGCCCATCCCTGGGTCTTTGCTGAGGGTGGACATGTTAGTCTTCGCCCTCCTCCCACCCCAGATGGTAGTCCCTCGTCTGCCTGTCTGTCTGGAGAGCAGGCTGTCGGGGACTTTCTGGTTTCTGTCTGCTCTCTCACTCTTCTTGTTTGACTCATGCTGAGTGACTCTTTTGGGACCCTCCACTCCCGTCCCTCTGCCTGGGCCCACCTCCCTCTCCATTTCCTGGCCCTCTGTGCCTCTCAGAACGCAGCTTCCAGATGGAGGTTGTCTCTGGGGACTGGCCTGCTCAAGTAAGTCAGCCTCTTGAGACTCACCTCTGTCTCCCAGGGTTTGGGGGTGAGCACCCACACTTAGCCACTGTCTTCACTCTGGGAGGGCAGCTGTGACCACCCCAGTAGTCTCCCACCCCTCCTGAAGGATACCTACTTGGAATGATGTCGGCAGGGAAGACCCCTGACCACAGCGTTTGCTGAGCAGCCAAGAGCCTTGCAGGCACGTGCTGCTGTGTGAAGCTGTTTTTGGGAGAGGGGTACAATTTATGTCATTTGTGTGGACACTCTGCCCTCCAGAGGTGTGTCCCTAGAACCATGTCAGGCATGTCAGCAGGTGCCCAGGAGTCATGTAAGTTGTGCATATTAGGGTCCCTACTCCGTGACACCTCCCCCTCCCCACGCCTTTTCCCCTCCCCAGCTATCTCTCCAAGATCCCAGCCAGGGGCTGCCCCATCCCCCAGTCTGTCCCAGCTCCCAGGCTGCTCTGTTCGCCATATTTGGCCACACGCTCCCTTGGGGGCGGGGCAGGACTGACATCACCCAGGAGGGGGGCATGGCCTGGATGAGGGGAAGCAGCCAGAGACTTGGGGGAGGCCAGAAAGTTTCTTCAGAAGTCAGACTACCAGGACTCCCCGTGCACCGAGTCTGGCTGTTTCACTGGAGGCTGAAGGCCCCAGCGAAGGTTCCTATCTCTGGGTGGATCCTCTGACCCTTCCAGCTGGTCTGACAGCTCCATTAGCCTCAGACTGATATCTGCGGAGCCTAAGACCTTCAGCTGCTCCTCCAATGTCCCCCTCTCCTAGCTAGCATAGCATCTTGTCCCCTTTCCTCTGTAAGCAGAGAAGAGATGTTACAGACCTAGACAGGTCCTGTGGTGAGGGACAGGCTCCGGGTAGGGGCATCTGGCCTTTGCTGCCCACTGGCCACTGAGACTCCTGGGTGTCTTGGAAGCCACCAGCAAGGCTGGTCTTGTGCAGTGGAATAGAGCCTTTGGAGTTGTTACGGCCACTTGAGCTGAGGGGGCATTGTGGCTTGGACCTCCTTTTCCTATTCAGGTGGTGGGTTTCCAATCCTTTTTCTCTCGTCTACAGGGTCAGGGAGTGAGCAGCAAGGGCCTGTCTTCTGCCCATGAACCCTGGCGGTCATCTCTGCCAGTGGCTAGTAACTTTGATCAAAACCTAGCTGTATCATCTCACTGTGTATCCTTGGGTAAATTGTTTAACTTCTCTGTTCCTTGGTTTTTCTCATGTACAAAGTAGCACTAATAAGAAGTAGCACCTATGAGTCACTGTATAAAATCCCCAAACCATGCCTGGCGTAAGGAGGCGCCACTGTTGGAAATATTAAATCTAAACCTGATGTCTATCGCTATGTGTAATTGCATACATATGCCTGATATCCTACCACCTGGGAGGTCGAGGCAGGTGGATGGCCAGCTTGGGCTACATAGTGAGACTGTCTCTAACATAGATATGTATGGATGCTGTCCTGGAACTCACTCTGTACACCAGGCTGGCCTCAAATTCGGAGATCTGCCTGCCCCTGCCTCCTGAGTGCTAGATTAGAGACGTGTGCCACCATGCTCACAGACACTGCATTCTTGCTTCCCCAGAGCACAGCTCATTAAGGTCTGGAGGCTCCTGGAACTCTGACTTCAGGTTTCAGTGTTCTGGGGTTGCTGGAGGTGCAAGGCTGTGTTCGTGGGGGATAGAAAGGGTGCCCTCCATTCCCAGACCCCCACCCACCTGCCACGTGGGCCAGGACAGAGCTGTGTGTGTGGAGGGTGGTTTATGGGCTGCTGTGGGGCTGAGGAGGCATGGGAACAGGAACTGGATGAGGCGGGACAAGCAGAGCCTGGTTACACCTTCTAGCTGTCCTGTGCAGTCTGTGTCCTGGCCACGCCTAGGGCATCCGCTGGTCCATGCTAAGGTCCTCTGTGGGGCAGGTGAGAGCAGTTTCATCTCACAGCAGGACTGCACTATGCTGGTAGGTGTGGGTAGTGGGGTCCCTGGCTGGAGTCCCCCCCCCCCCGCCTCTCCCCTCCCTGAGAGAGCTACAGACACACCAGTCTTTGCCTGACACTCCTCTTCAGAGCCTGCCTGGGGAGCCTCAACTTTCTTGTTAGGAATAAGCATTCTCCATGTCTGCCTGTGTAGAGACTGACCAGATATTCAGGTGCCATGTGGGAGGTGGCCCTCAAATAGCCCAGGCTGGACGTAGCTAAGTGTGACCTTGAACTCCTGCTACAGCCTCTCAAGTGCGGAAGTTACAGTCTTCTGTTTCCCTGCCCAGTGTTTCAAAGGATTTTTAGTTGTATTTTGAGTCAGGGTCTCTCTGTGTAGATCAGATTGAAACTTTGAACTTTGCAGTCAGTCAGCCTCCCAAAGCTGGGTTGGAGCAAACACCATGCCTGGCTCCAACTAGCAATCCTCCTGCCTCTGGCTCCCAATTGTGCAGCACCTGTTGATATGTACTCTGTGGTTGGTGATCAAGGGACTCTTTTCCCTTTTACCCTTTTTAATTTATTTTTATTTTATGTGAATATGTGTTTTGCTTGCATCTATGTCTGTGTGGGGGCGTCAGGTCCCCTGGAACTGGAGTTACAGTTGTGAGCTGCTATGTGAGTGCTGGGAATTGAACCTGGGTCCTCTGGAAGAGCAGCCACAACTCTTAACGGCTGAGCCAACTCCCCAGTCTTTTACGGTTTTATTACAATTTATTCCTGCGTGCTGTCTGTGCCCGCATGTGGAGGTCAGAGGACAGCTTCCAGGAGTTGTTCTCACCTGCCACGGTGTGACTCCTGGGTGCGAGAGGGACAAGAAGGGCACAGGTATCATGTAGCCCAGGCTAGCCCCCAATGAGCTGTGCAGTGGAGGAGACTGGACTCCTGATTTTCCTGCCTCAGTCTTCCACGTGCTCAGATTATGGGGGCATAGCTCCACACTTAGCTAGTATTACTGTTTTAATGTTTCAGCCTTTCAGAGACCATTTTGACTTTTTATAGGACCCCATGCTCAGAGAGGTAAACTAACTCCTGGAAGGTCACAGAGCTCTGAAGAGGCTTAACTTCAGCCTCCAACCTGGAGCACCTCCCTGTGGTGTGGGGAGCACCGAATGTGGCCGCTGGGGTGGGTGGGAAAAGCCTGCCCTAAGCCTTGGCATCTGCTTGTCTAGGCTCAGGCCATCCAGGGGGCTCAGGCCCAGAGCCCAGAGCCCAGAGCCACCAGCACAATAGCGTCCAACAGCTGGACCGCCAACAGCAGCCCCGGGGAGGCCCGGGAAGATGGGTCCGAAGGCCTGGACAAGGGGCTGGACAACGATGCCGAGGGAGTGTGGAGCCCGGACATCGAGCAGAGCTTTCAGGAGGCCCTGGCCATCTACCCGCCTTGCGGCCGGCGCAAGATCATCCTGTCAGATGAGGGCAAGATGTACGGTGAGTGCGGCAGGCCGAGGTGGGCGTGGCCCCACCCTGGCCCCGCCCCCTGCTTGCCGTCCCTTGCCAGACCGGTTGGTTGGGGGAGCCCTGGCGGCTTGCCCGGCGGGCGAGTCCTGGCCGGCCGGCTTGGGCTGCGTGTGTCTGGGGCCTCCTCCAACTGCACCTCGCAAACAGGCCTGCCACAGCCCACACGCGCCCCGCCTCTCCCCAGCCCTACCGGCTGGAGGTTTCGGGGTGACTCAGGGGGCCAGGAAAACTGGGTCAGTCCGGGGAACCTCTGTCGGGAGCCTGTGGCCTAGTGAGGCAGCCCCAGACTCCAACTCCGAACACCCAGGACTGAGGGGATCCCATAGGGAGATTGGGGGCCCACTGTCTAGACAGGCCAGTCCTTGATGCTAGAACTCCACTCTTGGGACAGGAAGATGTTCTGGGGTGTTCTACAGGGTGGGGCTGCCTGCCCACACTGCACCCTCACCAATGGCAGGGCAGCCCCACGGGATATTTTTAGACAAGGGGTTGGCGGACAGGGAGGAGCAATGGGGCCTGTTCTGTCATCGTGGAGGAATTTGGGGAATGTGGCAGTTCTGGGGAGGCCAAGAGGTTGGGGGGCTGAGTGCACACCCTGGATGCTGACATACACCCTGTGGTATGTCTAGGCGGCCCCCACGTTGTGTGGCCTACTCCCCAAGATGGTCTCTGGTGTTGTGCAGAGTCCCTACCCCCAGACTCAGAGACGATTGGCAATGCCCTATGGGTCACTGGCACAATGACCCAGCGATACACCTTGACCCAAACTGTAGTATAAGAGATATATCAGAGGTCCCCTGTCTTCCTTCACCAGAGAAGAGACAGCTTATTCTGGGTCCCCCATGACCAGGATGAAACCAGACAGCAGCTCATAGAAAGGGGACCTAGCCAAACCCTCAGCCTCTGAGCCTTGCCTGATGCTTTGCTGCCTACGAAGCCTGTCAAGGCTTTTTTGGTAGGCCATGCCCTCCTCTAAGTCCTGGAGGCAGTGTGCAGGGAGCCCTGAGTAGGTGTGCCCAGCCCCGGGTTCTACCCTTTCCCTCAGTCCTCACTGGCTCTGTCTCCCTGACCAGGTCGAAATGAGCTGATTGCCCGTTACATCAAGCTGAGGACTGGGAAAACCAGGACGAGAAAACAGGTAGAGAAATGGCTCTGGTCGCCTCCCCCTACTCAAGATGGCCCTGGTCCCGTCACACCACCCATGATGCCTTGGGTGTAGGAAGCACAGCTTAGCCCACAGGGCCTGCTCATCAGTCAGAAAGATGGGTATTTACCTAGTTGGGTGGATGGTAAAACAGCTACAGTCCTGCTGGGGGTTAGCCTGGAGGAGGAATACCAGAGCCTCCTTCAGAGGGTGTGGGAGTTAACTGGGAGCAACCCTGCCAAGGGGGGGTTCAGCAGATCAGGCAGGGTACAACCCCCACAGTACCCCAGTTGCGGCAGCACACAGCAGAAAACTGCCAAGTGATGGAGTTCACACCATTCAGCCTGCCTGTGACCACAGGGCCACTCAGATCTTTATATCCTTCCCATGTGACCTAGGGGTCCTGTTGTGTGATCAAGACCCATGACTAAAAGTACCTTGGGGGAAGAAAAGGCTCTGTTTCACCTTACACGCCCACCGCGGCGGGAAGTCAGGAACCTGGAGGCAGGAGCTGAAGCAGGGGCCATGAGGGTTGCTTCCTGCTGCCTTCTTACACGACCCCAGGCTTTCCAGGGACAGCACTGTCCAGAGAGGGTTGGGCTCCCCGTGTCAATCAAGAAAATGCACCACAGGCTTGTCCACGGCCAGAATGGTGGGGGCGAGGGGGCATTTTCTCAAGCCAGGTTCCCTCTTCCCAAATGACTCTAGCTTGTACCAAGTTGACATAAAACTAAGAACCTGGGAGAGGAGAGTTTAGAGACCCCCGTATTGAGGCAGTTGTGGGGCAGTGAATCTGGGAGGTCATCCAGGAGGCAGAGACTACATTCACAGGAGGATGCTCCTGGGAAGGCCGGCAGCTGTGAGTGACCAGGCAGAAGGGAGCACGTTGGATGAATTAGATCTGGGCTACTGAGGGGAGATGTCAGCTCAACCTCTATCCCTCTGAGGGGTTGGGACACAAACTCATCTACTTCCCCAGAGTGTTGGCTGTAGACAAGCCCCACCTGTCCCTAACCTCAATCCTTAAGGGGGCTCTAGGCTCCCTGCCTATCGTGGGCATTTAGTGATGGCTGCCCTGGGCTCCGTCTTCAGTACAGCAGGGGTAGCCACTCTCCCCCTGTCCCCAATCTCAGGCCTCCTGCACACAGCGTGGAGTGGCACATTCGTGTAATCCCAATACTTGGGAGGCTGAAGTAGAAGCGTCCCGTGAGTTTGAGGCTCCATCTCGGTCCCACCACGCCCCAGACAACATAGACTTTCAGGGTCCAATAGCCTGTGCTACCTGGGGCTAAGTTTGTTTCCCAGCCTTGACTCCTCGCAGCTGTGAATTAAGAGATACATGCACGTCTGAAAAACCAACCCCCCCCCCCAAAAAAAGAGATACATGCACACCTAAAGCAGTAAGTGTATCTGCTGCCATTACTGCAACACCCATATTCTTGGGAACCCGGTAGCCCTGGGAAGTCTGTAAGTTCAGACTCTGAATCAAGCCAAGCTGGCCAAAGGTTGGGCGTATGTACTGCCTCTTTGACCCCACTGGCTAGGCTGTCCACACAGGGCAATCCAGCCATCTGGGGACTGGTGCCCATATCTCCTGTCACCTGTAGCAGTGGGACTCCCTCTGATTGAACTATGTAGCCCAGGCTGGCCTGCCTCTGCCCACCTCTCCCATGCTGGGGTCAAAGGTGTATGCTACCATGCCCGGCGCAATCACTTCATATTAACCAGATGGGCAAATATTAAGTTGGGAGTATGACCCTGCCTGTGACTCTCCAGCTGTTTGAGGTGGCCCCAAGTGCCAAGAGTCTGAAGGGATCCTGGGAGAATAGCTTGGGGATGAAGCCAATGGTCCCCAGGGCCACATGGCTTAGGTTTGAATGTCTGTATGACCCTGAATACATAGCTGAGCCTCTCTGGGCTTTGATTAGGTCATCTGTAAGTTAGAGGGTTGCTACAGAGATTAAATGAGCTGGGCATATGAAACTTGGGGAATGCCAGCACTTGTGTTTGGCGGCCATCCGTGTTCCCCGGGCAAGAGTAAGCATCAGCTGGGACTCCAGGGGCCTACAAGAGGAGCACCCAGCTAGGGGGCGGGACTGGGGTTCCAAAGAACAGGGTTTTTGTTTTGTTTGTTTGTTTTTAAGATTTATTCATTTATTTAATGTATATGAGTACACTGTCGTTGTCTTCAGACATCAGAAGAGGGCATCAGATCCCATTATAGATGGTTGTGAGCCACCATGTGGTTGCTGGGAATTGAACTCAGGACCTCTGGAAGAGCAATCAGTGCTCTTAACCACTGAGCATCTCTCCAGCCCCAAAGAACAGTTTCTTTATGGGAATAAAAAACTTTCCAAGAAAACCCAGAGCAGCTGCTGATATTGACCACAGAGCAGCCGTAATGGCTTGTGGTCTGTCCCTGGACCTTGCCATGGGCTGTCAGACAGTCTGGTCACGGCTGACCTGGGATTAGCTCAACTTTAATCTTTGGGGCTTCAAGGAGTGCTGGGAAAGAAAGCCTTCAAATAAAAGTGCCTACTGTGTGCATAACTCTGTTCATGGAAAGGCATGCCTATCTGGTACAGAAGAAGCCGAAGGAGCAATGGGGGAGGGGTACACAGGACAGTGAAAAGATCTTTGATAGAGGCTGTGGCAGCCTTTAATCCTAGCACTGGGGAGTCAGAGGCAGGAGGGTCTCTGTGAGTTCGAGGACAGCTTGGTCTACATAGTGCATTCTAGGACAGCCAGAGCTACTTAGTGAAACCCTGTCTCAATTAAAAAAAAAAAAAAAAAAGCAAGTGGCTATGGCCTCAGTCAACATCTAATGCTAGGTAGAATCACGGAGCCATGTCTAACCTGCATGGTGTCCGCAGAGGTGAGGGTTCCTATGAGAGATTCCTTTGGGTCAGGTGCAACCCTCACCCGAGCATAGAGTTTGACCAGCAGATCATGGGCTGGGGTTCTCTTCCATGAACAACCGACACCAAGGTGCATGGTGGCCCCTGAGACCACTGTGGGTTAATTTAAGACCAAGAAGAAACAGAATTGACAATACCAAGTACCAAGAGGCATGTGCCCACCAAGACACCGAGTTCTCCCATCAGACCCTGGTCTGCTAGAGATGAGGGCTGGGGTGCTCCTTCCACCCTAGCCATCCTGGCTGTGCCTCCTCACCCTCTGTGTTTTCCTTTGTGGCGGGGCATGGGGCACCTCCTAGGTGTCCAGCCACATACAGGTTCTAGCTCGGAAGAAGGTTCGGGAATACCAGGTTGGCATTAAGGTATGTTGGGTGCCTAGCAGGGCCTCTGGCCCCTTCCTGGGCCTCGTCTGCCTGTTCTGCACACTGCAGGCCTCTGCCTTGGTCGGCTCTCTAGTTGACCATACCTCTCTCTGGCCTGAGCTCCATTCTTCCTCTCTCTGCTGTCCTTCGTTCCTTCCTTCTCTCTTTCCCCACAGGTCTGTAGTCACTTGCAGGTTCTAGCCAGGAGGAAATCTCGGGAGATTCAGTCCAAGCTGAAGGTATGGGCCCCCTGGCTCTTGGCCTAGCCCTGCCTAGCATCCTTCTGGGCCCAGACCAGGGCTGAGGAACTGAGAGGGTCTGAGACACACAATTGACAGCAGTAAGTTCCAAAGCTCCCAGGTGCCTGCCACGGTGACACCTTAACCCTAGCACTCAGGCAGAAGCAGGCAGATCTGAGTTCCAGGACAGCCAGGACTACACAGTGAGACTCTTGTCTCACAAAACAAGCAAGCAAGCAAACAAACCTAAAAGTAGGCTGTCAAACTCCACAGGCCCTGCACAAGCTTGCCTCTCTCCTGTGTTCCCCTTGTTCTTTTCTCCTGACTGTTGCTTGCTTTGGGGACTTGAGGGAGGACATAAAGGGGGTTGGCTGGCAGCTCGGTGGGGTGGGGGGACAACAGTTACCAGGCTGAGAACTTCAGTCTGGGGTTCGAGATCTGTCCCCTGCTTTCCCAGCCTCTGAGTCTCCCAAGCCTATGGGGCTCAGTTCTAGGACGGGCACACAGACCAATGATCCTTTTTCTTCATCTTGCCAGGGCACTCCCTGGCTAGCAGCAAGCACTCCCTCTCGGGGTGGGGAGGGCCCCCAGCCTCTGGTAGCCTCTTGGCTTCCTTGGGAACTGACAGCCAGAGCACAAGGTGGGGGTGGGTTGCCACAAAAGCATGTCCCCTCCCCCACAGAGCCTCACGGGTATCTTCTAACACTCTGTTCTTTTCTCCTTCACAGGCTATGAACCTGGTAAGTAACCCAGCACCCCTGGGGGAGGGTCTTGAGAGCACCTGGGTGACAGGCAGTGTGGGGTGGCATGGGCGGAGTACCCACCAGACATGCTTCTCACCGTCAGTTCAGTGCTGCTCAGCATAGCAACCAAACCAAAGCCCCTAAACTGTGACTTAAGTCTGGTTTCATAGAAAAAGTCACAGGTAATTGTGAGCGTCCGGGAGGAGCACGCAGTGTTCGTGGGAACCCTTTGCAAGGGGCACCACCGTGCTGAGGCACAGAATAAAATGGGTCAAACGATGTTTCACGCTGTGGGCTGTGCCCAGAAAGGAGACAGACACCAGGAGACTGGGACCCAGAGAGGGTAGACACACAGAAGAGTAGGAACTAGAACTCCTACCTGAAGGGCCTGGCCCATGGCTGATGTGGGTGACCACTGTCCCCAGGACCAGGTCTCCAAGGACAAAGCTCTCCAGAGCATGGCATCTATGTCGTCTGCCCAAATCGTCTCTGCCAGCGTCCTACAGAACAAGTTCAGCCCCCCGTCCCCCCTCCCCCAGGCCGTCTTCTCCACCTCCTCAAGGGTATGGCTGGGTATGGCTGGGCTGGGCTGGGGGCTGGGGTGTGGCTAGGGTTTCTGGGTCCTGAGGCCCTAGCTTTGTCCACAGTTCTGGAGCAGTCCCCCATTGCTAGGACAACAGCCCGGACCTTCTCAGGAGTAAGTATTGCCTTCTTGAGGAACTGCAGGTAATCTCTGGTCACCACCAGGTAGTGAACAAAACTCCGGTTCTCAGTTCTGAGACCGTGCTGTGAATAGTGTTTGGGGGATGGAAGGGGGTGTAGCCATTGGCTGTAGGGAGGGACGGGCCCAGGGCAGGTGACAGGTCCTGAGGACCTCTAACCTGCTTTACCATCTGCAGCATCAAGCCCTTTGCACAGCCTGTCTATCCCATCCAGCCTCCCCTGCCACCAACGCTCAACAGTAAGTGTCCCACCATGTGTCTAGCACCTGACACTTTGGTGTCTGCCCTTCTGTTTGGGGCCTGACTATCTGTACTGGGGTGGGGGGCAGCTATAGGGGTTTGAGAAGTTTCTATTCCGTGTAGAAAAAGACAAAGACACCAAAATCTTGCCAGAGTTCCAATCTAGGTGATAGTAGTTTTGTTTTCTGTGGGGCACACAAAAATATCCAGTGAGTACTACCAAGATTACCTCCTTGAGGCGGGCGGTGGTGGCGCACGCCTTTAGTCCCAGCACTTGGGAGGCAGAGGCAGGTGGATTTCTGAGTTCCAGGCCAGCCTGGTCTACAGAGTGAGTTCCAGGACAGCCAGGGCTACACAGAGATCCAGGCCACCTCCTTGACCCTCCAGCACACATGCTCCCAGACACTGTTCTGGGCTTTACAGACCAACCCTGTTGTCCACCATGTGTGGGCAGATGAGTCAGAGCTTACCCTTTTAGGTTATGAGTCCCTGGCCCCGCTGCCCCCAGCCGCTGCCTCTGCCGCCTCTGCGCCTGCGTGGCAGGACCGCACCATCGCCTCCTCCCGGCTACGCCTCCTGGAGTATTCTGCCTTCATGGAGGTGCAACGGGACCCTGACACGGTAATGTGGGGACAGTGGGGACACTGGCCCGTGATCCAGCATCCAGCTCAGGGTCCTAGCAGCGGGGTCCTTGGGCCTGCAGGCTGATCCCTGCAGGCTGACCCCGGTTCGGCCCTCCCCACAGTACAGCAAACACCTGTTTGTACACATCGGCCAGACAAACCCTGCCTTCTCAGACCCACCCCTGGAGGCAGTGGATGTACGCCAGATCTACGACAAGTTCCCCGAGAAGAAGGGGGGGCTGAAGGAACTCTACGAGAAGGGGCCCCCGAACGCCTTCTTCCTTGTCAAGTTCTGGGTGAGGCCTCTTCTTCTAACCCAAGATGGGCTGCTTGCCTGGCTCCCCCACTAGTGGGCCCCTGGGCGGGACCTGCAGACCTCTGGGTAGGTGGGATGGAGGCATGGGGGGGGGAAGCAGGTGGCCAACACTTGGTACCCTCCTTCCCCCAGGCTGACCTCAACAGCACAATCCAGGAAGGCCCTGGGGCCTTCTACGGGGTCAGCTCCCAGTACAGCTCAGCTGACAGCATGACCATCAGCGTCTCCACCAAGGTGTGCTCCTTCGGCAAGCAGGTGGTAGAGAAAGTGGAGGTGAGTGGAGGGCTGAGGGGGCGAGTCAGGTCAGCCACACGCAGTCACGCCCCCTCCTACCCCGTGGTCACGCCCCGTCACGCCCTTTCCTGTCCTCGCTCTGCAGACCGAGTACGCCCGCCTGGAGAACGGCCGCTTCGTGTACCGCATCCATCGCTCCCCCATGTGCGAGTACATGATCAACTTCATCCACAAGCTGAAGCATCTGCCTGAGAAGTACATGATGAACAGCGTGCTGGAGAACTTCACCATACTGCAGGTGCGTGGCGTGGTGGGGACTGAGCTAGCCTGGGAGTCTAGACTGCCCAGCCACCGCCCTTATGGTCTCCCTGCCCCTGTAGGTGGTCACAAGTCGCGACTCCCAGGAGACCCTGCTCGTCATCGCTTTTGTCTTTGAAGTCTCCACCAGCGAGCACGGGGCACAGCACCATGTCTACAAGCTTGTCAAAGACTAGCATGCCCTGACCTCCACAGGATGCAAGACGGAAATCCTCCACACACCGACCTGCCTGGTCTCCCGGGGTGTGGGTTGGGGGACTTACCCACCCATGGGTTTCCGGCTGGGACTCGGGCTGCCTCTCTGGCCCCAGCACACATGCTCCCTGCCACTGTTCTGCGCTTTATTGGAGAGAAGAGGGCTCCATGGTGGGGTGGCTTGCCCGGGCACTGAGCCACAGATGACCAGGCTCCACCTGGCCTCAGGTGACATCAGAATTGTACTATGGAGGACACCTTGGGGCTCAGTGGTCGCTGGCCCCTAGGGGAGTGTGATGGGCAGGTGAGGGTACCATGAGACTAGGGGAGAGGCAGCTCGCAAGGGGGCCCTAGTACAAGGTGTCAAATTGGGGGATAGGTTGAGAAGGGCCCATACTTCTTTGTATCTTCTGGGTACCAGCCTGTCCCCAGGCCCCTTAAACAAGTTTGGGTCCCCTATACCAGACAAAGTGCCAAGATGGAGGCCCACAGGTCAGAGCTGGAGCCCAGGTTCAGCTACCTCCCTAGCACAGAGCTGGGTACAGAGGCAGGGGCGGGGCTGTGCCGTAGAATGGTACATGCGGGCTTACGCCCAGACAGGGCTCTACTCCCTGTTCTCCCCGGCATACCAGCCACTAGGTACCCCTTCCGTGTCCTGAAGACAGGTGGCAGGGAACAGGAGGCTGCCCCTGTCTTCTCCATATCCAGGTAAAGGTCACCTGGGTATTTATGAGTTTCAAATGAAGTACTGTGCCCCTCCTCATCCAGCCCGAGCTTCCTGAAGGTCTTCACCATTGCGTACTGCTCAGGCCACCTTCAAACCCCACCTAGGTTTTATAACATGTATTATATATTTTTTTGTGTATTTTAAAAATTCAGCTGTGATGGGCTATACCATAAATGGCTCAAGGCAGGGGTCACTCAAGGCCTGGCTCCTGCTTTATAAAAAAAATTAAAAAAAAAAAAAGCTGTTTCTGGGTCAGGACAGTTGTGCCATACACAACCTTGTACCCTACCTAGTCAAAAATAGTCATGACCCCGGGATCCTAGTAACTGCACACCCCCCCCCCCCCCAGTATGCCCAGCACCTGCAGCCAGAGCTCGCCTTAATGCTTTCCCAAGAGACAGCTCTTACCTGTCTAGCCAACTTGGCAGCCCTTGGGGTCAGCTGCTGCCAGCTGGGCCGGGATGCAGCTCTGGATACCTAGCTTTACAAAGTGGTTGAAATGGACACCTTACATTCGCTGGCTCACCTACGTAACTCAGGTCCTGCCTTCATATCCACTGGTTTGTTCCCCCTTCAGCCCTCACGTACGTCCCTCTGGCTTTGAGGGGGTTACCTGGATGCTGCAGTGTCCTTGCCTGTCACTGCCAGAGTCCCCCTCCAGGCCTAAAAACATCAACAGCCCAAAACAACAGAAAACCACACTGGAATTAGCTCCGGAAGTTCACCTAGAAAAGCCAGGTTCTAAATCCTGCCCACAGGGTTGCATTTTACTGTTAGTTGTGAGTCAAACAAGACAGTGTAACAAAAATCCCTGTATAGAGGTGACTTTATGATACACCAAAACGTGACAGGGTCACCCAGTGCAGAGCAGTTTTGGGGTAGCGGCCTCCTCAGCACACCCAGCCTCACATACAGTCACCAGCACCCCGCCCCTAATAATAGGCAGACCAAGGGATGGAGGGCAGCACTCAGGTTTATTGGAGCCTCCTAGTACAGACGCTGGGGCTTGCCCATGGTGCTCTTGATGTACAAAGCCCGGACGTTTTGCCAGTTTTTCTTGAGCAAGGACACCAAGAAGTTGACTGCCAGGTGTATGTTGTAGACGAGCTCGTCATCCGTCATCTTCACGTGGCCGACAGCAACAGCCAGACACAGCACCTGCAGGGAGAGGTCACCAGGATGAGTGTGCGTGGCGGGCTCCAGAGGCCAGACCCAGTCAGTCCCTCCTGGCGTCCCAGGTGACCGCCCCCCAGCACACTGACCTTCTTCATCTGGAATTTGATTGTAGATTTCACCTCATCCACTTTGGCCACCATGTTTTCATTGTGTGTCAGCAGGGAGGGGAACTTGCCAGCCTTGTTTAGGCCTGGGCCCAGGATACGTGGGATCTGCTTGATCAGAGACTCAGAAGCCAAAAAGGCATCATACTTCTTGGCTAGGAGAAGTCACAGACTACTTAGGACCAAGCCAAAAAAAGCATTTTTAACAAACAACCCTTTAAAATGAGGCCACTGAATAATAACTCCATCCTCAACTCCTCAAACTTTAGATTGGGATGACCCGCAATGCCTGTGATGGCCCTCACCACTTGGATTTCCAACACTCATGTTAGATTCATAAAGTGTCTCAAAATATGGGCTGGAGATAAGGCTAAGAGTGCTGCTCTTCCAGAGGTCCTGAGTTCAATTCCCTGCACCCACATGGTGGCTCACAACCATCTGTAATGGGATCTGATGCCCTCTTCTGGTGTTAGTGACAACCTGCTCATATACATAAAAGGTGTCCCCAAATCTGTCAAAGACAAACCAAGCCCAGCTACTTGAGCAGCCCCAAGCAGGCCTGCCACGGTTCGGCCCATACAGCTCAGCAGCAGGACACAACCCTAAGCATCTCCTTCGACCCCGGGGCAACATCAGCTGGAGACTCAGCATTACTCCAAATTTTAAAGAAACAGATGGAGATAGTTTCTCCTGTCTGTAAAAGCAGGTATGACTACTACCCAGCTCACAGTGGGTTAAGGGAGGCCTGCCGGTGCCGGACCACTGTATAGTCAGCCCCTACATGAGAACACCCACCACACATAGGCCCTCACGACCCCTCCATAGGCTACCAACCAGAAAGACTTAAAACCCCAAGACTGGCTACGGGTCAACTGCACACACCTGGGGAGAGAGGAGGCCTCAACGGGGGAGCCGCCTCTATCAGACTGGCCTGTGGGGGCATTTTCTTGACTGCCAACCGATGTGAAGCCCACTGAGAGGTGCCAACCCCGGGGCAGGTGGTCATGGGTTTCGTAAGGCAAACCAGTAAGTAAGCAGTGAGCCACCTTTGCAGCACCGGTGAGCCCCAAGTCATCTCGCCCTCGCCCCCGACATCAGGCCGGCTGCCACCTACCCAGCTTTTTGACCAACTTCTTGTTCTTATTAAGCTTCTTCAGGGCCTCGATGTCCATGTGGGGGATATCCACGGCCTTGGCTTCATCACAGTGCTGCTGGTCCCCCAGGACGCACACCGAGAACTTGGGGCGAGGAGTGGACTTAAGCCTGCGTGTGGGATGGGAGGGGGGACAGGTCAGGCCCGGTGCTGGAGACCCCGGTAGACTGAAGGCATCGGAGGCCGCAGCAAGCCCCGAGTCTTACCCGGAGGTCTGTGCAACACTAGCCTGGCTTCTCAGGCTAGCCGGCGGGCTCGGCCGAGGCCTCCCCACGCCTCCCCTCTTGTTTTAAGACCCAGGGTGGGGGTCCGTCCAGCCAGCCTGCCCGCAGCAGGACTCCTGAACTACCCTGGCACGTCAGTGGCCCCGTGCCGGCCTCAGGCTCGACCTGAGCGACACGGGGAGGCCACACGGGGACACTGAGGGCTGGGTGGGGTCAGAGCGGTGCCAACCTGACGGTGCCCGAGAAGCGTTTGTCCTTCTGAGGGTCGTAGTTCTTCAGGCTGATCTGCAGCTCCACCGTCTCCAGAAACCTAAGCGAGAGGGAAGCTGTGAGCTCGGGGAATGCTCGCCCAGCTCGGGGAATGCTCGCCCTGCCCGGGGATGCCCGCGTTTACTTGCGGCGCTTGCGCTGATTCCCGTGCAGGACTTCCCGCACCGCTTCGTACAGGGTGTCGCGTGAGACTTTGCTGCTGTTGGGGAGAAGCGAGGGCGTTCAGGGCAGGCCATGCTGGTCCCCGGGTCGGAGGACAAGCCCAACATGCCGGGAAAAGGCTCGCGACGCGGGCAGCCGTCGGGAGAGTCTCCGAGGCGGCCCGCAGAGCAGCCGCGGGACCGCTGGGTGCACGGATGGCGGCGGATAGCGCCCCGATAACGACCTACCTCATGGCTGCTACTCCCGCGGAAACCGGAAAAGAAGGCAGAGTGCTTTGCGCATGCGCTCAAATAGAGCGCGTGCTCTCGCGAGAATTGCTCGTTTCGCGCTCAGCCGAGCGGATGAAGAGCTGCTGTCTGCGGCCGCTGGGGGGCGCCACCACGCAGCTGCACCGTGAGAAGCGCTTTAGGAGCAGCAGGCAGTCCTGCCTTGTGACAGCTGGGCACTGGGCTCGGGTTTCTCCCTGCTCCCTATCTTCTGCCTGCCCCATGTCTTTCACCGTCACCGGCAGAACCGTTCTCCTCCATCGCCTAATTTGGCGATGGGCCACGGAGAGCCACTGGGCAGCTGCCCCCTCTAGCCCGTGCATTGTGCAACAGGCACCGCATGTAGGCAGAGGCACGGATGGCAGGAATAGCTCGAGCAAACGATCCGTGCTGAGATCTGCAGAACTGGAAAGCGTCTTGCGACTAGATTAGGATCAGATGTGCCTCCTTTAAGCGTAAGCCTCCACCTGGGAGATAGGCGCCCACCAGTCTGCCCTGGCCATCTGTATAAACCGCCCGATGCAGCCTCCGGGCAAGATAGACTTTGGACACCCCCCCCCCCCCATGTCTTTTCTCAATTAGCTGGCATTTCAAACAAAGTCGTTTTTGTCTTGCAGTTAATAGAGAGGCACGGGGTCAAGGATCCTTGCAGGGAGCCTCCAAATCTGGAGTGACTCATTCGGAGGCACGCTCCTCCACTCCTCCAGGCTACCCGCTCTGGGAACGGGTCACAGATGTGGCCAGCACCCATCATTTCCAGGGGCAGATCTGAGAATGGTTCATCTCACCCAAGCACGAACACAGCACACACCAGGCAGAGAGTAAAGCAGGTTCACGCAGGGTCAGAGTGGAGTTAAGTGGCAGGCAGGCTGGAGCTTCAAGTGCCACCCACACAGTAAAGGCCACCAACAGGGTGACATCCTGACGTTTGTCTCTTAGGCTTTGTTCCCCTCGCTTCTGTACCCCTTGTTTCTCCCGGGACTGACCTCTCTCCCTCCCTCACCTCCCTGGAACAGGGACTGAGAACTTCAGAGGAAGCTGTGGACTGAGAAGCACCCAGAAACCTCTGCTCCCCACTCACTGCAGGGCTAAGGTAGGAGGATGCTGCCATGAACTTTCTCCGGCTAATTCAGTCACCTCAGTGTGGTGGATTTTTGTTTCTCTGTGTAGCCCTGACTCTCCCGGAATTCGCTCTGTAAACCAGGCTAGCCTTGAAATTAAGAGATCCACCTGCCTCTACCTCCTGAGTTCCGGGATTAAAGGCGTGCGCCACCAGGCCCAGCTGCGTGCTAAATATTTTTTGAGCGAGTTACAGCTGAAGACAAACCTCAGTGGTAGAGCATTAGCCTAGCAGACATAAGACTCTGATTTCCAGGCCAAGCATCAAAACAGAAGTTATGCATCCCAAGCCTGCCCTCAGTGTAGGAAAGTAGGCTTGTCTAGGACACAGGTGCTCGTTTTGAAGGTTTTCTTTGTATCTGACATGTGTATGTTTGTGCACGTTTGTGCTGTGCATGCATGAGCACTCTGGGATGCAAACATGCCACACCACACACACGTGGAGGTTAGACGACAACCTCGGGCGTCAGTCCTTGCCTTCCATCTTGTCTCAGGCTAAGCTGGCCCTGCAGCTTCAGGAGACTCTCCTGCCCCACCTCCAGACAGCTCTCGGCCACACCCACAAACTTTTGAGACAGGGTGTCTCTCATATAGCTTAGGCTGGCCTTAAACTCTGCAGTTGAAGATGACCTTGAGCTCCTGATTCTCCTGTCTCTACCTGAGGGCTGGGGTGACAGGAGTGAGCCACCAAGCTTGGATAACTTTATTATTAAGAACTGTTACAAAATTACTCAGTTCAGAAACAAAACAGAGGGGTCACAACTACCTGAGCACAAACGATTCAGGCTGGAAGCCCGGGATTCCCAGTATGCCGCCCACCTCCCATCGCCCACCTATCCTCCACCGCTCCTGTATCGTGATGTCAGGAGTGGAGTGGCAGTCAGGGCCTCCTCTCTGCTCTTGGTGGAGTCGAGATGGCCCCCGCACAGCCTGGAGTATTGGGCAAGAGGCAGCTGACTGCTGAGACGCTGTGCTTAGGCTGGGTCCTGAGTCAAGTGGTCAGCGCCGTGTGTCCGTGGTGGTGGGGGTCAGCGGGCCAGACGTCTCAGTGCTGCCTGCAGGGACTTCTTCAGGAAGGTGGCGTTGGGCTCTAGGGCCACAGCCAGATCCAGGCTCTGCTGCTCTGTGATCTGGATGGAGAGAAGGACTCAGGTCAGGACTGCAGCAGCCTGTCTCCCCATCTCCTCAATACTCGACGGGCCTTGTTAGGGAGAGAGAACAGAAGGACAGGCTCCTGAGCAACCAAACCTTTTGCCCCTCGATGTGAAGCAAGCACCAGGGCCTGGGGCTCTATCAGCTGTGGAGCTCCGAGCCCGCCTACTGCGGGGTGGGTTTCAAGTGTCTCACCCGGAACTCATGACCCCCCAGGCTACAAGATGAGCACTCCTCAGACCGTGCTCTCTCTCTGACCTGTCCCTATGTCCTCTATGGGGCTAGGTTCTGCATCTCCAGTCTCCAAACCCCACTCCTCAAAGAAGACAGGGCAGAGTCCTTCCCCATCTGAAGGTCCTGATGCCTCCGGAGAATGGCCCTTCTTCCGGGATCCAGACAGGTCTGTCAGGGATCCAGGGACCCCAGAACTGTGCAGCACACAGAGGTTCCGATTCCACTTTCCTGGGATCATGGGATCAACAAACTACCTGCATGATGGTCAATCTTGGTTGTCAACCTGACAGAGCTGGGTGAAGAGGGGGCCTCAGCTGAGGAACTGCCTCCAGCACACCGGGCCTGTGGGGAATTTTTGTGTTGCGAGATAACATATGAGGTCTCAGCCTAATGTGGGCAGTGCTACCCCTGACCAGGGGGTCCTGGATTGTATAAAAAAGCAGGGTGAGCCCAGCATAGTGGTCCAGCCTTTAATCCCACCACTCAGGAGGCAAAGGCAGAAGGGTCTTTGAGTTGGAGGCCAAATAGGTCAGCATAGAGAACTCAGGCCAGCCTGGTCTACACAGAGGTCAGGCTAACCAAAGGTACAGAGCCTAGCAAGCAGGAAGCCCTCCCCAGCACTGTATAAAACAGGCCACAGTAGCGTACCCATTAATCCTAGCACCCAGGAGCTGAAGACAGGAGGATCAGATGTTCAAGGCCACTTGGGCTGCATAGCAAAGTCAAGGCCACCCTGAGCTACCTGAGATCTTGTCTATCTTATGCTCAATAGTGCTTGTCTGCATGTCTGTCTGTGTGCAGGTGTCAGAAGCCCTGGAACTAGAGTTACAGACAGTTGTGAGCCACCATGTGGGTGCTGGGGATTGAACTCAGGACCTCTGGAAGAACAGCCAGTGCTCTTAACCACTGAGCCACCTCTCCAGTCTGAGATCTTGTCTAAATGAAGAGCTGCCTGGCCCATGACCCATGCAGGGCCTTCTAGGACAGGCTGCTAGGTCCTGGGCCGGTGAGGTGGCTCAGAGGTGAAGGGGCTTGCTGCCAAGCGTGGCTACCTGGGTTTGATCCCTGAGACCCACATAGTGGAAGGAACTTAAACTTCTGAAAGTTGTCCTCTGGCTCCTGTGTGTGCACACACAAAATACATAAATTAAATCCAATTTTAAACATTAGAATTGGGGGCTGGAGCGACGGTCCCACATTTAACACCACTTGCTGCTCCTCTAGAGGAACTAGATTCGGTTCCCAACACCCACATGAGATAGCACTCACGACTATCTGTAACTCCAGTTCCAGGTAATCTGATGCCCTCTTCTGGCCTCCACGGGCACTGCATACATGTGGTACACAGAGAGAGAGAGAGAGAGAGAGAGAGAGAGAGAGAGAGAGAGAGAGAGAGAGAGAGAGAGAGAGAGAGAGAGAGAACACCCACACACAGATATCGAAAGAAAAAAAAAAGAGGGTGAGATGGCTCAGCAGTTAAGAGCACTGACTGCTCTTCCAGAGGTCCTGAATTCAGTTTCCATGGTGACTCATAACCATCTGTAATGGGATCCAATGCCCTCTTCTGGTGTGTCTGAAGACAGCTACAGGGTACTCACATGCATTAAATAAATAAATAAACATTAAAAAAGAAAGAAACACTGTGGAATTAAAACTAAATCTAGGCGTGTTCGTGTGACTTATAACCCCAATGCTGGGGTCAGGAGACACTGGTTAGTCAGCCTAGCCAGGCAGAGAACTCCAGGTTTGGTGGGAAACCATGCTTGTAAAATGGAGCTGCTACACAGACTCTGTGGCACAAAACAACAGCCCCAGCAGAACGGGCGGCCAGGGCAGCAGGTGCTAAGTGTCTGAGGGCTGACGCACAGGACAGGCTGGCCAGGAGCGCACAGCCTCAGAGGGCTTTGTACAGGGCTCCAGCTGCGGCAAGGTTGGTCGCAGTGGCCTCAACCTAGCCACCACCGGCTCTCACATGTTAGCTTCTGGCCTCAAGGATCCCCAGAAGGTCAGTCCCGGCTCACACCGGATCCCTTGCAGGGCAGCTTTCCACTAACCCCAGCCCGTGGCCATGGACGCTTTCTCGGAGTTTCTCGGAGTAAACCTCTCACATGCCATGGGCTGGCCTTGGATTCCCTATGTGCAGAGCTTGGCTTTGAACACACCCTTTTTTTAAAAAGAGAAAAAGAGTATCTTATATTCAAGGTTGGCCTTGAACTTCTGACCTTCCTGCCTCCACCTCCTCAAAGCTGGGATTTTATGTGCCCCCCACATCCAATTTACAAAGTATAAGGGACTGAGCCTGGGGTTTTGTGTAAGCTAGAACAGCGCTCTGCCAACCGAGCCACACCCTATCCCCCACTTATTATTATTATATCGTTATTTCTAGTTGGGGGGAGCACAGGATCTCTATATAGCCCCGACTGTCCTGGAACTTACTACGTAAACCAGGCTGGCCTCAAACTCAAGAGATCCACCTGCCTCTGCCTCCTGAGTGCTTAGACTAAAGGCATTTGCTGCCATGTCTAGCTTTATTTATTTATTTTTGTATTTTCAATTTGTCCCAGACTGGCCTTGAACTTGGAGCAATCCTCCTGCCTCAGCCTGCTCCACCACTCCAGTCACAATCCCCAGTAAGGCTTAGCTGCCCCCCTTTGTCACCAAATGCCCGTGCAAGGCTCCTCCCAGGCATGACAGCTGGAGACAGGGTCAGCTCGAGGGGAAGACCAGCACGATGGGCTCTCGTAACTTCCCAGTGCCCCACACAGTACCACAGTCGACACTCACGCTGGCCTGGTACTTGGTCATCACCGTCAGCATCAGCTTGGCATAAGCCATGGAGGTGGTGGCTGCCGGCCCCTCTTTGCAGAGCCTCTGCACCAGGACACTGAGCACCTCAGAGGTCATATCTACCTGCATGCATCAAGACATGGAACAGGTCACAGGACAGCGCCAACCCCAAGTTCTCCATCTCCTAGCAGGTAGCTGAACAGAGTGCTCTAGAATGCTCCTTCACAAACCCAAGAATTGAAGTCTTGGTCCACCAGCGAGGTGCTAAGAGATGGGGTCTGTCTAAAGGGGGCGGTGGTGGCCTGGCCCCATTCTCTCTCTGCTTCACAGCTGCCATTACTAGAGTAGCCTACCCGGCACACACTCCTTCCCTCATGATGGTGCCTCGTACAGGACTAGGAGCAATGGAGCCAACAACAGACAGAAGCCTCTGAACTGTGGACACAAGCCAGCCTTTCTTCCTGCTGTTTACCTCAGGCATTTTGTCATAGTAAGAGAGAGCTAACACACCAAGTTGTCTCCACAACTGGACAACAGAGCTCAACTGAAGACTGTCAAAAAGATTAGCATGAGATAGCAGATACAGGTCTCACAGAATAGCAACTGCCCTTGCAAAGGCTCAACCAGGGCCATGGGGAGCCAGTGACTCTAGTCTGCCTCAGGAGTTGAAACCTGATTGAAGCTAGGCCTCAGTGAGGTTTTGAGGGGCACCGCCAGCTCTTCACGTTAATGAAGGATCACTGCATCAGGTGGCAGTCAGTACTTCACACCCGCCATCTTGGAATCTCACCACTCTCAGATAAGTGGCCACGGTCAATCATTGTGAGGCTCCATCTTTATCTGCCAACTTGATGGATTTAGAATCACCATAGAAACACATCTCTGGGTGTGTCTATGAGGGGTCCCCAGTAGGGTTCCATTGAAGGTCCTCCTTGAATACAGGATCCACCATCCCGTGGGCTGGGGACCCTAGCACAGTCAGCCTGGCTCCTCTCTTTCTGTTCTGAATGTGGACACAATGTAACCAACAGCCCCAGCCTCCTGCCCCACGCCCCTCCCAACATGACAGGCTGTATCCTTAAACAGGGAGCCAAAACCAAACCTTCCTTTTTCATGTTGATTTTGTGAGGTATTTTATCACAGCAAGAAGAATAATTAATTACTTAAGATGCAAACATGAAAGAAGCCTGGAATGGTGGTGTACACCAATAATCTGAGGACTCGGGGCAGGAGCCCAAGGTCGTCTCTCTCTATAGGGAGTTTAAGGGCAGCCTGGACTACTTAGGAACCTGTCTCAAATAATGATAATAATACAATGATGGAGAATTTTAGGTGGTAACATAGAAAAATGCTAGGTAAGCCTGGGATGTGGCTCCGTTGATGGAGCCCATGACCGGCAGGCAGGGAGCCCTGGGTTCAGGATCTAGTATCACATAAAATATGGCATGGTGACGCAGAGCATGTACAGAGCCCTAAGCTCAAACTCCAGGTGGACACACAAAGAGCAGGTTCATGGGGCCCAGGGCTGGTGAGCTTCAGCCCCATGAGAAGCCGGGAAGGCGGTCAAAGCAGCAAATGTGAGCACTGCCCTAACTTGGTGCTGTTTCTGAACCAATGAAAGCTAAGCACCAGGCCGGGGAGTCGGGCGCCTGGGACAGAGTCAGGGGAACATTTTGATTCGTTCCTGTTGAGTTTTTAAAGTTGTGACTCTAACCCTATAATCCCAGCATGGTCACCCTCCACCACACAGGGGTTCTAGGCCAGCCTGGGCCATGTGAGAGAGAAGCAGAGACCATAGTCCCAAGGCAGGTGCTACTAAAAGACAGAGCCAGGTGACCAGGGGTCAGCTGTCTGTCCCTGCCTGCATCTGCAGGGCCTTCTGCAGTAACACAGGTATAAGGCAGCCGCTTGCTTACCTATCCCTGAAACCCGGAGCCTACATAGCCTCTCAAGGGAGCACACTCACCTGTCGCTCCAGGAGCGCCTGCAACACCAGGAACGTGTCTTCCCTCCAGGCCAGCTCCAGGACCTGCCTGCACAGAAGACGCCATCAAGGCCTGTCCTCACAGCCATCGGGGGCCACAGCGGAACAGGCATCAGCCTTCCCCGAGCAGCTGCAGACCCCAGAACCACCTGGGTTTGACCCCAGGCTTCATCACCCACCATCCATGCAGATTTTCTATGCCGAGTGTGGAGGCCACATAGGCTCTGAAGCTCAGTGGTCAGTGACAGTGGCTGGGATTATTTGAGGCTACTACTCCCAAACCCCACTATGTCCTTTTCTTTTTTTTTCCTATTTTATTTCTATGAGTACACTGTAGCTGCCTTCAGACACACACCAGAAGAGGGCACTGGATCCCATTACAAAAACCCCGATTTTTGTTTTGTTTTTCCCCTTTGAAAGAAAGACTTACAACCTAGGTGTTTGAAAACACTCAGAAGGCAGAGGCAGACGGATCTCTGAGTTCAAGGCTAGCCTGGTCTACAGGGTAAGTTCTAGGACAGCCAGGGCTACACAGAAAAACCCTGTCTTGGAAACCAAAAAGGAAAAAAAAAGGGGGGGAGGCTAGAGAGATGGCTCAGCGGTTAAGAGCACTGGCTACTCTTCCAGAGGTCTTAAGTTCGATTCCCAGCACCCACATGGTGGCTCACAACCATCCGTAATGGGATCCGATGCCCTCTTCTGGCGTGCAGGTGTACATGCAGATAGAACACTTACAAACAAAATAAATAAATCTTAAAAAAAAAAAAAGAAAAAGAACCTACTCTGTAGCCCAGGCTGGCCTAGAACTCAAAGCAATCCTCCTGCCTCACTTCCTCCTGAGTGCTGCAATTTGACAGAGCCATCAAGTCTGGTTCCTAAGCAGCATTTCTATTGTATGTCTGGCTGTGGACTCCGTTTTACTCTTTACTTCAGCTTCACGCATCCAGGGTCCACCACGTGGGCTCTAAGAATCAGACACAGGGGTCAGACTTGGTGGCAAGCACCGCTACTCGCCGAGTCATCTCTCCAGCCCAACTTTGTTTGTTTGTTTTTAAGATTTTTTATTCTTTTTAATTATGTGTGGTTGTGTGTGTCACCTAAGTTCAGGTGACCAGGAAGGCAACTAGTGTCAGAGGCCCTGGAGCTAAAGTTACAGGCAGCTGTGTGCCACCTGACATAGGTGCTGGAAGGGGAACTTGGCTCTTCTGCAAGGACAACATTCTCTTATAAACGTCTCCCGAGCCGTTACATCTGTGTTTAGGAAACCATGTACCCCAGGCTGGCCCCAAACCTGCCATGTAGTCAAGACTAATCTTAAACTCCTGATCCTCCTGCCTCTACTTCCCAAGGGCGAGATTACAGGCTTACCCCACTAATGCCCAGCCATTCTTTGATTTTTTTTTTTTTTTCTGAGACAGGGTTTCTCTGTGTAGCCCTGGCTGTCCTGGAACTCACTCTGTAGACCAGGCTGGCCTCGAACTCAGAAATCCACCTACCTTTGCCTCCCAAGTGCTAGGATTAAAGGTGTGTACCACCACTGCCTGGCTCATTCTTTGATTTTACTGCCTAAATTTAATCCCAATTTTGAGCACTTACATACTAGAAATATTACATTATTTTGGTGTTGAGACTCATATGTGCTAATGTGCTTTCCCACCGAGCAACACCGAGTACCTTGGATTTTCAATTTTCAGTGAACTCACAGTACGTGCTACCATACAGACTATCTAGAAAACCCCCCACAGAGTGAGTACCAGGCTCAGAGAATGAGGAAGTTCAGACCTGTGTGCCTTGTAATTCCAGCACTTGGGAGGTAGATGGTAGGAGTTCAAGGCTAGCCTCACCGGGCAGTGGTGGCGCACGCCTTTAATCCGAGCACTTGGGAGGCAGAGGCAGGCAGATTTCTGAGTTCGAGGCCAGCCTGGTCTACAGAGTGAGTTCTAGGACAGCCAGGGCTACACAGAGAAACCCTGTCTCGGAAAAAAAAAAAAAAAAAAAGGCTAGCCTCAGCTACGAAATTATGCTCAAAGCCAGCCTGGGCTACATGAAACCCTGTCTTGAAAATAAATAAATATAAATAAACATGAGCTTGAGTTAATAAACAAGGTCAAGATTGAACTCACGTCTGACTCTGGCAGTGCTCTTAACCACTGCAGCATATCCTGGCTAAGCTGAGCTACTTCTTAGAGGGACCACCCAACATGGGCCCAGAGAAAAGGGCACCAGGCAGGTTTAGACCCCAGTGCCATGGTGGGCATGTGTGTGCACGGTGCTAGGGTTCACACAGGCTTGGCCTGGGGAGAAAGCAGAGTGAGGTTAGCATCGAAGCCTACACACTCACCCCAGAATCTGGACCTGCATGTCTGGCTCCAGGGACTCGTCCTTTATAAGGGAACACAGTAACTCGGTCTGCACAGGACCTGGGCCAGAGACAGGATAGGAGAGGGCTGGGAAGGCAGAAGGCTGCCAGGGTCAGGATGCCCGATGTTGGGGAAGGAACTCAACTCCCAGCAGGTCCCTTGGGGTGAGGTGTGCTGGGCACAGAGGGTGGGCATAGGGCTGGTTCTGCACGCACCTATACCTGGGTCCTGGAGCAAGGGACAGAGGACAGCCCTGCAGACGGCGTAGGTGTACTTTACACAGAAGGAGACGAGGGCCACCCTCAGAAGCCTGGAGGCAGAGGAGGGCAGGCAGCGGGTCTAGTCACAAAGGAGGGGGCAGAGTCATGTCTTCACTTCAGGACTGTTTATCTCACACACATTTCAGATGGCCCATTTTCCTGCCGTGTTTTAGAGGAAATGCCAGGTGTCTGTATCTATTTAGGATCACACCGGCTCTCAAACCTGAAAGCCCCTTCTCGGGCTCAGGCGGTAAGAAGTTACATGCATAACAACATACAGCCAGAAGCCCACCCCTCTGCCCCTCTCCCAACCCCCTTCCCGAGGACTCAGAGGATCCCCATTGTCCCTGGCCTTCTGGTGCCCCCTGTGCCCACCCGGTCAAGAAAGAGGCTCCTGGCCAGCACAGAGGCGTTGCTGATGCTGAGGGCTGGCTTGAGAGCCAGCAGGTGGCTGCAGAGCTGCAGGAGGCCTCCGTCAGGGAGCTGGGCTAGCTGGAGCTCGCTACATAGTAACTCCATCTGGGGGGGGACACCGAAGACACTCAGCCGCCACTGCTAGGCTACAAGCCCAGTGGGCAACAGAAAGGACAGACAAGGACTTGAGGGGGAGAGGACGCAGCCTGGAGCACGGAGAGCCGCCACAGTGGGAGGAGCCTGGAGAGGCGGCGAATGCAAGCCCCTCCCCCGGAAGAGAGATGCTACAGTGGGAGGAGCCTGGAGAGGCGGAGAATGCACCCCCACCCCCCAGCTCCATGGGAGGCGGGGAAACAGGTTGGTACAGGGGTGACCTCAGGGCAGGGCCTGGCTCACCTGGCTGGGACTACATTCGTGAAGAAACTGCAGGTCCACTGGGGGTTCCTCCAGCCCCTCCAGCCCCTCCAGCCCCTGGGGAGGCAAATCCTAAGTAAGGGCCGGCAGAGTCCTGTCACAGGTCACAGAGGCTATGCTTGGAAGGCACTCCCAGAGGAAGACTTCCCGAGGGATGCTGGCCTGTCCAAACTTGGCCCGGTAGTGTCTGTCAGATTTCCCTCCTACCCAGCTCCATTGATCTGGAGCTTCACTGGGCATGGCTACGGTACAGAGAGAAGCCAGAGGAAGGGCTGTGGTAGACGGGGAGAGTCGGTCACCTCCTGGAAGGCCTTCAGCAGCTGCTGCAGCCTGGGCA
This sequence comes from Uromys caudimaculatus, assembly GCA_028551405.1. Lineage (NCBI taxonomy): Eukaryota > Metazoa > Chordata > Mammalia > Rodentia > Muridae > Uromys > Uromys caudimaculatus. The sequence continues at coordinate 42,998,333 of CM052720.1, forward strand.
CCTGGTCCTGTGGAGGAGAGAGCGGTCTGTAGTGCAGCAGGACCTCTCAGCTCCCCCTGTGGAAAACACCTGGGGAAGAGCTGGGGAACTGGGGCCAGCTCCCAGCACCCACACCGGGCTGCTCACAATCTCCAATCCCCTGTGACTCTAGCTCTGGGAGACGCGACACCCTCTTCTGGCCTCCATGGGCACCACATGGCACACACAAGGAACAAGCAGACACACACATAAGTTAAATAAAACCTTCAAAGGGGGAGTGGGCAGACCAATGGGGGCCCACTGCTATCTTCTCTGCATCCAACCTCAATGGGGTAGGTGGACCTGGTATGAGCTGGCTGGCTCTTGGCATGACTCACCACCAGACAGAGCAGCAGGCGCTGAACCCTTCAACCCCATACCGTAGATCATCAGGACAGGTGCCTCCTGCTCCTAGCAACTCCCTCCTCAGCCCCCATCCCCCCCAACCCACCCCTTGTCCCTGGTCCTCGTATTACAGAGAGGTCCCTGCGGGAAAACTTGTCTCAACCAGCTTTCACCATCACCCTGAAGGACCAGCTTCCCAACCACAATACCTGGACAACTTTGGGCAACTCCACACTCTCAGCGGGACCCTGGGCCTCTTCCACGCCTGGGCCAGTCTCCGGAGCCTCGGCCTCAGCATCAGGCAGCACACCTCCTGCATCTGATGCGGGTTCTGAAGACTCCAGTCTCTCTTCCCGTTTCTTTCCTTCCTCCTCCTCCTCCTCTTCCTCCTCACAACCCCGGAACCTTTTAGAGGATCTCTCCGACTCAGGGCTGGCAGCCTCTTCCTCTGGCTCTTTCCTCCGTTTCCCACAAAGCTGTGAGAGTCTGTCCTCTGGTTCAGGATCTGGAGCCAGGGCCAATTTCAGCCCCCTACCCCCTTGGCCCAGCCGCCTACACAGGTCCCGGAGCCGTGACTGACAGCTTCCGGTCAGTGGAGAGGATCCCTCCACAGAGACTCCAGCCTCCACATCCCTTCGCAGCAGCTCCCTGAGGGCGTGGAGCCAGGCATCGGGGGTAGACGCTGTGTCCTGCTGATCAAGCTGCAGCACTGAGCGGAGGCCACTTTCAGGCAAGGAGGGTCGAACAGCCAGCAGCAGGGACATCAGGTTCTTCCGGCACACCCCAGGCAACCGTAGCAACAGTGGGAGCCTAAGAACAAGGTTTTTTTTGTTTTGTTTTCTGAGTGGGAGCTCTCACTATGTAATCCACGCTGGTCTTGACCCCTCAAACCTCCTGCCTCACTTAGCACCCTAAGTGCTGATAACAGGCATGTAGCATACTGGTTGGCACAGACTGGCTAAGGACTCGAACACTGTGGCAGGGAACAGCCAGGGACTGGATGGTGGTGCCTTCAAGAGTTGCTGAGGCCAGGTGGCCAGGTCTGGTGGCACAGACCTTTAATCCCAGCACTTGCAAAGCTAAGGCAGACAGATCTCTATGGGTTTGAGGCCAGCCAGAGCTAAACAGCGAGACCTTGTCTCCAAAACAAAACAACCGAGAGTTGCTGAGGATGGAGGGGGCAGTAGTCAGGGACACCTGACACGCACCAGGCCTTGTTCTTAGACCTCTGGACCAGAAGGGCATCCTAGAGCAAGTGGGACAGGAAGCAGAAGGAACTCTGTAACAACCCTTCATCCCACCCTTTACTGCTCTTAAGGGGCCAGCTGCTGCAAGTAACTGACATACTCTTTCAGCCCTGGCCTACAGGGCTTCCCCAGAGTCCCATGCTCTCTGGGATTCTACTGAGGTAGCAGTCCAGAGCCAGTGTGACCAGAAGCAAGTGATCATGTCTTCGAGCCTCCCCCTGTGTCAGAGCTATTGTCATGCAGAGGTGCCGGGCATGTGAGGATAATAGAGAAAAAATATAAATTTTGTGACAGGGTTTCTCTGTGTAGCCCTGGCTGTCCTGGAACTCACTCTGTAGACCAGGCTGGACTCAAACTCATTAAGAGATCTGCCAGCCTCTAGTTTTGCAAGCCTGTGCGGTCCAGGCTTCCAACTTGAAGCAATCCTCCTGTCTCAGCTTCCTGATTGCTGAAACTAGACCCTACATTGTATGGCCTATATTTTTAACACCGGTGTCCACTTGACATCTGTATTGGAGATACCTTACTATTATTTTTACTGTTGTTTTGGCAGGGTCTTTCTATGTTGTCCTGGCTGGTCTTGAACTTGAAGAGATCCCCATGCCTCTGGTACCAAGTAGTGCTACGACCAGTGTGCACCACTACAAGGCGCCCTGGAACTCAAGAGATGGGCTCGCCTCTGCCTCCTGAATGCTGAAGTTAAAGCAATGCACCACCAGCTCGGCAACTGGAGATGTCAGTAAGCAAACAAAATCAGTCTGCACTTAGAATTCTGCCTGACAGAGTGCGTGTCTCAGCTCAGTGTTGGCGCGCACACTTGTAATCCTATCACTGAGGAAATGGCTGCAGGGGTTCGAGGCTAACCTGGGCTAGATGGACCCCTGATTCAACTACACAAATAAGCAGGGGGGAGGCGGCGGGGGCCACGGGCGGGGACTCACAGTTCCAGGCGGCCGTCGGGGCCCCGCACCTCGGGCTCTACGCGGCCCAGCGCCTCCAGGAAGCCATCCCAAGGGAAGTGCTCCGCGCGGCGGCCGAGGGCGCGCAGAACCCCTAGCCCGCGCCGCGCGCCCTCGGGCCCAGACTGCAGCGCCTGCAGCAGGAGGCGGGCGGAGGCCTCCAGGGTCGCCCAGGGAGCCGCCCCGGCCGAGGCCACGGTGTCCGACACCGGCGTCGCCAGCGCAGAGCCGTCGTGGGGCGGCGGCCAGGACACGCGAGACAGGAGCGCCCTGAACCCGCGCAAAGATCCCCAGCGGGGATAAGGAAACCTGGAACGCCGGAGGAGAGCCCGAAAGCGCGTTGGCTGATGTGGGCGGGGCCGGAAGGGGCGTGATACTCGGGAAGGGCGGGGCCAGCAATAAACCAGACCCGTAAGAGAGTGTCCAGGAAAGGGGCGTGGCGTGAGGGCGGAGCGAGGGCATCAGGAAGCAGTTTAAGACCCTGCACTAAACCCGCGAAGGGATGGGGTCAGTTCCAGTGACTGGAGCCAATCTGGTCCGCGCTTGATGGAAAGACTGTACTATACTGCTGCCAAATCTTATTATTCCTTCTCCACGTCTTTTTTAAATATTTCTTTTTAAAAATTATTTTATGCATATGGATAATTTGCTTGTATATACGTAAATGCACCATGTTTGGTGCCCGTGGAGGCCAGAAGAGGGCGTCGGATCCCCTGGAACTGGAGTTAGAGATGGCTGTAAATTTACACGTGGGGTCCTCTACAAGAGCAGCTAATACTCTTAGCCACTGAGCCATCCCTGCAGCTCCAGTTACATTTTCTTTTTTCTGTGTATGCATGTGCCGGTGTATATATGTATGTGGGTCACATGTGTGCAGGAGCCCCGGGAGGTCAGAAGAGAAAATCAAATTCTTTGAAACTTGAGTTACAGGTAGTTAAGACCGCACGAGCATTCTGGAAAACCCCAGTCTTCATGAGAACAGTTAGCACTCTTTAAAAAAAAAAAAAATTTTTACTTAATATATATGAGCACATTGTTGCTGTCTTCAGACAGACCAGAAGAGGTTATCGGATCGCATTAGAGATGGTTGTGAGTGACCATGTGGTTGCTGGGAATTGAACTCAGGACCTCTGGAAGAGCAGTCAGTGCTCTTAACCGCTGAGCCATCTCTCCAGTCCCCGTTAGTAGTCTTAACCACTAAGTTATCTCTCCAGTTCCTATCCCTTCACATTTTTATTTTTAACCGTGTGTATCTTGGGTCGTACGTGCATCTGTGGTTGGGGGATAGCTGTATGTGTATATGTCCTGAGCCCTGGACCTCTGTGAGACAGCAATGTGGCCTCTTAACTGATGAGACATCTCCCCAGCCACAAATTATCACATATTTTGACTGTGACAGTTACTTTCAGGAAGAATAAAAAAGGGAGATAAATTGAGATGCCCTATAATTGCATGACCAGGCAAGATGAACCTGATAAAGTCCAGGTCATCGAGCCTGCAGGCAGAGAAGAAACAGGGCAATAGCCCTGGGGCTGCAGGGTGGCCGGAGAGGGGATCAGAGAGGTCACAGAGAGAACATTGGCTTTCCTCTGTGAATATCACGGGAAGTCATGGGAGTATTTTTGAACTGATTTTGATCTGAGCCGAACTATTTATTTATTTCGAAGGAATGAGTTGGGAAAGACAAGGTCTTTACTGATTCACAAAGGGAGAGAAACGGCAAAAAAAAAAAAAAAAGCATTTTTTCTTCCAGTAACCTTCTTTCTCCGATAAGCAGACTGGAGCAGATTTCTGGTGTTCCAGAGAGGAGCTGTGGGGGATGTGGGCCCTATGAAGTGCAGCCAGGACCATGTGTGCCAGACAACCTGCCACATCCCTCCCCCAAGCACCAACTGTGACCTCACTCCCTGAGGTTTGCCTTTGCGTCATCTGGGTAGAGGGGCAGAGTTCTAAACCTGGTTCAGGTTTCCAGGTTCAGAGAGGTCCAGGGCAGTAGCTCCACCCTCTGAGGAGTGTACAGCACAGTCTCCCAGAGGCCAAGGAAAGCAGATGGCCCCTGAGGACAGGGGCTAAAAATGAAGTCTTCAGACAGCATGGGACACTCAGTTATATCATATTGGTTTTCTTCCAAAATCCTTCTACAAAACAGTAAAGTTTAAAAAAAATAAAAAAACCTTGTAAAGCAAGTAAGAACGCCTCCTCACCCTGGGACTCTTCCCATCCCAACACCCATGCCTCCTCCCCTACCCCCACCCCAAGCTGGGAAACTGCAGCTCACAGGGGTGGAGGTGGAGGGTTTGCAGCAAAGCCCCAGAGGTCACCACTAAGATTTCCCACTCAGAAGGTCCCTCCCTTCCCCTGTTCGTCCTTTCTTTTTTTCTTTCTTTCTTTCTTTCAAAAGATGTATTTATTTATTTATTTATTTATTTAATGTATATGAGCACACTGTAGCTGTCTTCAGACACACCAGAAGAGGCCATCTCTCCAGTCCCCTCCCCTGTTCTTTCAATCAGCTCCTGGCAGCTGAAAGTCAAGATAAGAGCGCAGCCCCACCCCACCCCCACCCCACCCCCCAAAAAAGCACAGGACCAAGGCCAGGGCACCATCTGGGAAGAGCAAATCTTTCTCCAGCTTGCTGGTCTCTAGGAAGGATGTTGGCCCCAACCCCATAAAGTAGAGAGAAAATCCCAGAAGCCTTTGGCTTTAGCCACAGCTATTTGGAGACAGACTCACAAGTGAAGTTGGGCAGGCTGGACACAGCACAGTAGTGTCACATTGGAGTAGACGTCATCTACATTGCTCACGTAATACATTACATTTATGGTGGATATTTTTAAAAATACTGGTTCTCATGTAACCTAGGCTGCCTGCTGACGTGATGTGTCACTGAGGATGACCTGAAACTTCTGAGCCTTCTGTCTCCACCTCCCAAGCACTGGGATTATGGTGCGTGCCCATACTCCCAGTAAGGAGGGAACTGAGGGCTTGTGCCTGCTGGGCAAACATACTGATTGAGCCCCAGTCTCAGCCCCAGCCCTCATGGGTATTATATTATTTTTCTATTGCTATGATAAAACACCATAGCTGGGAGCTCAATATTTATGAGCATTGGTTGCTCTTCCAGAGGACCAGAGTTCAATTCCCAGCACCCTCAAGACAGGCAGCTCACAACTGTCTGTGACTCCAGTTCCAGAGGCCAATGCACATAAAAATAGATAAATAAAATAAATAAAAATAAATAAATGTTAAAATAACAGCAGCAAAAACACCAGGACCAAGACAACGCATATAAGAAAGAGTTTATTTTATTTGGGCTTATGGTTCTAGAGAGTTAGGAGCCCATAATGGCAGAGTTGAGGCTTGAGAGTTTGGAGCAGGAACCCCTGACCTTAAACCACAAATGCAAGCAGATAGCAAACTTAGCTTCGAACCCTCAACATTGGTCCCGGTGACATACTTCCTCCAACAAGGTCACACTTCCTACACCTATTTAAATAGTGACACCAATTGGAGACCCGTGGCCATGGCCTCAGTGGTGAACTAGGGTAGGTAGATTCAAATTTGAAAAAGTCAGCGGCTTTCCCCCCTCTGGAAACCAGATCTGGTTGAAAGGCAGTAAAAGGAGAGATGGACGATCCGCTTCAAACCGTGTTCTTCCAGGAGAGAAGGGCTCTCCAGTCTGGTGGGTGATGGTCATGTACAGGACACCAAAGCACATGCTGTAAGTCGGAATGGCGAGGATCCACCGCCCCGCCCCCTCGTGGGGTTGACGGTTATACCGCCATCGTCCAGCAGGTGGCAGTGAAGCGCCGTAATGGATACCCTCTAGAATTCTGTCTCCGGGCAGCGGACTGCGAACCTTTTTTCCTTTTTTTTTTTTTCAATTTATTTTTTACTAGTAACATACAAAGACAGGGACTGGACCCTCAGCTGTGTCTCTCTGTAGCCAAGTTAGAACAGTGTATTGGGCTACGAGTGGCCTTAGCTCATGCAGCTGCCAGCTAATGGATGCTGAGTGATCAGGCCAGAGTGGGCTGTGGACACTTGCGGTCAGCCTCAGGGAGGTCAGCCAGAGTCTTGAGTGCACGGAGGAGGAGTTTGTCACAAAAGCCTTCTTAAATCCATGACCATCTGGGCCCTTCTCACTCCCCACGTGCCTCTTACAGACACGGGGTCCTCAGAGCACCCAGGTGGCAGCAGAAATTCCTCAAAACAACTGTGCTTTCCTCTTTCAAAAACTACCGCCAGGATGGCTCCATGAGGTGGCCCCATGGGAGCCCTCGGATTTCCCTTTCCTGGCCCCTACGTGACACCAGCCACGTCAACACCTGTGCTGGAAGCTTTGAGTGGCTTCTGGTTTTGTTTTGTTTTGAGACAGGCTGTCATTATGTAGCTCTGGCTGGAACTTGCTGTGTCGATCAAACTGGCCTCAAACTCTGCCTGCTTCTACCTCTGCCCCCTAAGAGCTGGGATTAAAGGCATACGCCACACACACACATCTCTATTTCTATCTTTTTTTAACGTTTTGGTTTAATCTTGAGACACGGTGTCCTGTTGCTCAGGCTGGCCTCAAACTTGCCATGTAGCCAAGGACGACGTTGAATGTCTACTCTGCCTGCCTTCTCCACTTGAACACTGGGGTCACGGCTACGCGCCACCACACTGGTGTGTGTGGTCATGGGCATGGAACCCAGAGCTTCATGGGATCTATGCCCGTACTCTACCCGCTAAGCCACACCCCCAGCCCTGAAGTGTTTTTCTCTTTCTCTCTCATTTTTTTCCCTCATTCTTTTGAAGATTTACTCTTTATGTGTGTATTTTGCCTGCATGTATATCCATGTACTGCTTGTGTGCCTGGTGTCTGCTGAGGCCAGAAGAGGGTGTTGGAATCCCTGGTACTAGAGTTACAGACAGTTGTGAGCCACCATGTGGGTTTAGGGAATTGAACCCAGGTCCTCTAGAAGAGTACCCAATGCTCTTAAACGTGGAGTCATATAAAGGAGACATCTAGATTTAGATTTTTTCTTTCTTTTTTTCCTTTTTCTCCCCTGTCCCACTCCCCCCCCAACCCCCCTTTTTTTTTTTGGTTTTTCGAAACAGGGTTTCTCTGTGTAGCCCTGGCTGTCCTTGAACTCACTCTGTAGACCAGGCTGGCCTCAAACTCAGAAATCCACCTGCCTCTGCCTCCCGAGTGCTGGGATTAAAGGCGTGTGCCACCACTGCCCGGCTGAGCCCATAGGTCTCTTAAGTGTTCCCCCACCTCAGTCCATTTGGTTTCTCAGGTCTCATCTTCCTTCTGAGTTCCTTTCCTCTTTCTCCCTCCTGGTGCCAGCTTGGGCCTGAACACTTGCCTCCTCATACACAGACCGTGCCTCAGTTTCTTCTTCCACAGTTTGGGGAGACTAAGGCGCCTCACCTCACACAGCAATGATAGGTGACACCCCCCCACACACACCCAGGGCTCCCCCCCCCCCCGCAGGCTCTCATTCCATCTCTCCTGTTGCTGGGCTTGACAGACCTTCCAGAGCCTTCCAACTGGGATACAAGTGACTGGTGACATCCACTTTAACCTCCGTCTGCCTGTGACGCCCAATTTTCCCCTCCCAGAAGGCCCTGCTCTCCCTCCAGCATTTCCCTGGGGAGTTGCTTTTCCAGATGCCATTGTGCTTCATAGGCAAGTCCTGCAGAGGAGGCTGATGGAGCCTTCGGGACGGCCGGGGGCCAGAAGGCCATTCCTCCATTCCTCCCTCTCCCCTCCCCCCACGCTGACTTGAGGATATCCAGGGAAGAATGCTGCTCTTCTGCCAGTGCACAGGTACCTCAGGCAGTGGGTGTGGCTGGGCAAGATGCCAAAGGCCCACATTTTACCCACACGGATGCCAAACACTGAATCCTGGTTGTTCTCCTTCCACTGTGGCCACCGGGTGGCTCAGTCTCTCTCCCAGCACAGTCCTCATATACCCTCAGGTGGCACAAAATGTTCCCGAGCTTCCCAGCCCTCCAGGTCTTAGCATCCTAGAGGGCCAGTGAGCCATCTGCCAGTCACCTGATCTCAGGATTCCCTGCTGTGGGGCCTTGAGCACCTGTGTGAGGTTTGACTCAGCTTGGGGCTGCTGGGAGAGGCTATGGTTCCTGTCAGCTTTTCTGCTCACTCAAGTGCCATCTACAGAGAGCCAACGGCATGCAAGGCTTTGCAGTAAACTAGGCTCTAGCCCAGGCCCCGCCCCGGGAAGTCTCAGGAATCTCTCATATACTCACTGTGCGCCCTCCAGTACGGTACCCGTTACCTGTAAGCACCTGTAGTGATCCAAATTCATAGGTGTTCAGGGCCTAAAATATACCTACCATAAAGAGTAAAATGTTTTATGTTGATTGAATTTGGTGGTAATACTGCACATAAAATTTTGATCTTTTAGACTATATAAAATGCTTGTGTGGGTAGATGAGATGGGGTCTTTTATAGCCCAGGTTGGCCCAAACTCAAAGCAGCCTTCCTATCTTAGCCCTCATGAGTCCTGAGATTTCAGGCATTAAAAGCATGTGCCACCACTGCCCATCTGGGAAATTATTTTTTAACCATTAAAAAGGTATCAAGTGTGCTGGGTGCTGGTGGCGCACGCCTTTAATCCCAGCACTAGGGAGGCAGAGGCAGAAGGATCCCTGAGTTCAAGACCAGCCTGGTCTACAGAGTGAGTTCCAGAATAGCCAGGGATACACAGAGAAACCCTGTCTCAAAAAGACAGACAAAAAGGTACCACGTGGGACTGGAGGGATGGCTCAGTGGTTAGGAGCACTTCCCACTTTACAGGGGACCTAGGCTTAGTTCCAGCACTCAGATTTACAGTCATCTGTCACTCAGGACTCCCACTCCATAAGATCCAAAGCCTGGTTTACCTGCATGCACTGCATAAACTTATACAGACACAAATAAATTAGCTATTCATACATTAACACTCTCTCCCTAAAATACTTTTTGCAGGGTTTGGTGGGACATGCCTGTAAACACGGCACTTAAGAGCCTGAGGCAGAAGGCCTGAGTTTGAGGCCAGCCTGGGCTACAATAGTAAGGTCCAGGCTAGCCCATGTCTCAAAAATCCACAGCAAGGGCTAGAACACTGGTTGCTTTTGCAGAGGACTTGGGTTCAGGCCCCAGCAGCCACATGGTGGCTCACGCTATCTTTGACTCCAGTTTCAGTGGATCTGCCCACCTCTTCTGGCTTTCAAAGGCACCAAGCATACAAAATGGTGCACAGTCAAGCATGCAGGCAAGCAGCCATACACATAAACAGACAAACAGACAAACAGACAGACAAGTGATGGTTTCCATGAACGTGGCCCCCATAGACTCATATGTTCAAGTGCTTGGTCCACAGTTAGTAGAATTGTGTGGGAAGGATTAGGAGGCGTGGCCTTGTTGGAGGAAATATGTCACTGGGGGTAGGCTTTGAGGTTTCAAAAGCCCACACCAAGCTGGTCAGTGGTGGCGCATGCAGTCCTGCCGCCACTCTCTGCTTCCCTCGCTGCTGCCTTCCCAGGCCCAGGTCACACTCAGTCTCCACCTCTGGCTTCAGAATTTGTGGTAGAGCAGAGTATTTGCCTACGAGCCTCCTGGGTTTGGTGTCTACCCAGGGGGAAGGGAGGGACACAGGATGGGGAACAAGATGGGACAGACTTTGACTTAAAAATCTTCCCAGCAGCGCCCCATTTCCCCAAGCTCCACCAGCCAGTCTGATTAATAAGACAATTAGCGAGCTGACTGGGGGTACGTGGGGTATGGCACCAGCTCTACTCAGGGTCTCAGGGTCATTTTATTTGGGGAGGTGTTGATTTGTGTGTTGGTCAAAGCACCGTGACCAAGGCAACTTAAAAAATACAGAGCTTGTTGGGGGCTTACAATTCCAGAGTGTTAGAGTCTCTAACAATCATGACAGGAGTGTAGCTAGCAAGCAGGCAGGCAGGCAGGCAGGCATGGCACTGGAGCAGTAGCTGAGAGCTCACATCTCAGCCACAAGCAAGAGGCAGAGAGAGAGAGCTAACTAGGAGTGGTGTGGGCTTCTTTCTTTCTCCTCCTCCTCCTCCTCCTCCTCCTCCTCCTCCTTCTTCTTCTTCTTTTTTCCGAGACAGGGTTTCTCTATGTAGCCCTGGCTGTCCTGGAACTCACTCTGTAGACCAGGCTGGCCTTGAACTCAGAAATCCGCCTACCTCTGCCTCCTAAGTGCTGGGATTAAAGGCGTGCACCACCACTGCCCGGCTTCCTGTTAACTTTTTGATGGGGCTCAAGGGATGCTGGCCAGCCTCATATGGGAGGTACAGCATCTACCTGGGGTCCCTCTCAAGGGCCACAGAGACACTGGAGGGCCCTGAGAGATATGGTTGGTGAGAGGAGGGCCAGAGAGAGTACCAGCCCCGCCCCTGCTTGTTATAACCCAAAGCCCAAACTTAGTCTGGACTGCGGCCTCCTGACCTTTCCTGACCCTGTGCAGGAAGGGAGCACTGGGATCTCTCGTAGTAAACATCCTTTTGAGTTTTTAGCCTCTTACCCGGTCTGCTTTTCTTCCAGCTTAGAAAACCCACAAGTCTCCTTCTGTACATTCATCCTTCCTTCTGCTCAAACCTCAGCTCTCCTGGGAGAATGGATGGCTTCCGGGTATTGACAAATGAATTTGTACTAAAGCGTGAATGTCTGATAGAAAGCCCTAGTGGATGAGCAGAACCCGGGCACAAAAATGGGAGAGAGAGAGAGAGAGAGAGAAGGTAAGGGGAGCAGACCTGAGCTAGCCCAAGATTGACTGGGTAACCTTGGCATGTTCCTTCCCACTCTGGGCTCTTTTCTCCTCTGGGGCAAGGAAGTCCTTCTTCCCAGATGTACTCAAAATTCTTAAGGGACTCAGCTTGTAAGAGCCAGATTCGACCCCAAGTAATTTTATGCCTCTCCAATGCTTCCCTGAGATCCAGACACACCCGTACCTCTGTGGTTGCTGGGGACAGGGGCTATCTCTCTGCTACAGCTGCTGCCCCCAGACTGCAGTGTCCATCCCAGGTGCAGTCCTGGTGGGAAGCCAGCAGGGGTGTTCAGGTGGAACCTTCATATCCCACAAACCCTGAAGAGGGAAGGAGTCTCAGACAGCCACTGCCCCCATCTCAGGCCTGAAGGAGGGGGTGGGATTCCAGGCATGTGGGTAGGGTGAGAGGCCTTTGGGGTCTTCAGGTAAAAATTGGAAGACTCCAAGGATTTTGGAAAGCAGGGTGACCTGAGCTGGTCATGAGGGCTTGGGACACAGGACTGAGGGTACGTACATCTGAGGCCTGCTGGGAAGCTGTACTGTGTGAGGTGTCGGAAGCAAGCAGAGTTAAGTGTAGTGTTCATGCTGGATGCTCCAGGAAGCCCTGGGGGACCTGGCCTCTCATTCAGGTGACTGACCAGCTGTCTTCTTATCAATGAAATCAGTTTACTATGTGGGTCTCAAGTAATTAGAATCTTACCAGTGTCTCAGGCTCTGTTCAATCTGGACACTCTAGGTTGGATAGCCAGTCTGCCAGTTAGAGTCTCTCTGGAGTGAATCACAGCAAGAATTTGATTGGGTTGGACCAGGAGTGACCCTGAGCACGTGTCTTGGTTCCCCCATCACACCTGTTGAAACACCTACGGCATGGGCGTTACCGGGTCCCTTGAGAGGGACCCCAGGTAGATGCTGTACCTCCCATATGAGGCTGGCCAGCATCCCTTGAGCCCCATCAAAAAGTTAACAGGAAGCCGGGCAGTGGTGGCACATGCCTTTAATCCCAGCACTCGGGAGGCAGAGGCAGGTGGATTTCTGAGTTCAAGGCCAGCCTGGTCTACAGAGTGAGTTCCAGGACAGCCAGGGCTACACAGAGAAACCCTGTCTCCAAACCGCCCCCCCTCCCCCAAAAAAAGAGGTTAACAGAAAAGGACAAAGGAGGGAGTGACCCTCTCTCACCATGCTGGTCTTATGGTGCCCACTCCTTCCCTGGGAGATGCCAACCTAGCTGGGTACAGAGACACTGGTCCCTGATGAGCTTCCTCCATGGGGACCTGGGCTACCTGGAGATTCTGGGAGGTGGTCAAGGACTTTCTTCCCTGAGGTACACAATCTGTTGTGTAAGTTCTCAGCTGGGAACCTGTGCTCTGATGGGGTGATGGAGAGGTCGCAATGAGGTCATAGCTGAAAGAGGCTTAGCACTTGCAGCTCAGTGTGAGCTCCCAGCAGGGGAAGAACCAAGGCCTGGGGCCAGGAGACCCAATGTGAGTTAGGTCAAGGTGCTTCTGGGCCCTTGGTTTCCACATCTTCTCTGCACTATGTGCCAGGATGGATGCCAAAGGGAGGGACCATGACCTCTGAGCTGACTTCTAAGATTTGACTCCCTCTGGGCTCCTGTAAGCCAGCAGTGATGGATGGGGCTGGACAGAGCTGGACCATCCTCCTCAGTGTGGGAGACAAGGCAAAAGTGAGCAGATCCAATGAGAACTCAGGTAAAAATGCAAGTTTTAGAAATTATTAGTTTTGAAACAAGATCTCACTATATAACCCTGGTTGGCCTAGAACTCTATGTAGACCAGGTTGGTCTTAAAGTTACAGAGATCTACCTGCTTCTGCCTTCTGAGTGCTGGCATTAAAAGTCTGTGTCACTATACCCTGCTCTGGCTGCTCTTGCAGAGGACTCAGACTCCTGCTTGTAACTCCAGGTCCAGGGATCTGACACCCCCTTATGGCCTCCAAAGGCACCAGAGATACAAATAGTGAGCAGGAGTACATGCAGACAGAACACACCCACTTGTGTAAAGATTAAAATTAACTACTTCTAGGGGGCTGGGGAGATGGCTCAGCAGTTAAGAGCACCAGCTGTTCTTCCAGAGGTCCTGAGTTCAATTCCCAGCAACCACATGGGGCTCACAACCATCTGTGATGGGATCTGATGACCTCTCCTGGTCTGTCTGAAGAGAGTGACTGTGTACTCACGTACAAAAAATAAACAAATCTTTAAAAGAAAAAACTGTTTCTAAAAGGGAGCCAGCAAGATGGCTCCATGGGTAAAGGCATTTGCTGCTAAGCCTGACAACTTTAGTTCAATCCCTAGGACCCGCATGGTGGGAGCAGAGAACAGAACTCTCAGCAAGCTGTCCTGTGATCCACATACCCTGGCCAGACCTCAGACTGTGGACCTCAACAGCCTCCTCCTCCTCGTTCCAGAGGAAATGAAGGACAGGAAGTCCCGGTCTTTTGGAACATGGTCAACTGATTAAAATCCCACATGCCACTCAAGGCTGGGGCCTCAGAGCCTTTAAGGGTCCTTCCTCCCCCAGGAGCCCCTGAGAACAGATCCCAGGCCAGCACCAGGAGCCCTGGATATGGAAGAGGTGTCCCCTTCATCCTTAGAATAGCATGAAGAACTCCCGTGGCTTCAAGTCAACTCTTAAATACTTAATTCCCATTTATTTAAAGTTCCATCAGTCTGTATACACTATTTATATTAAAAACACAGGAAGCTGGGGCTCCTAGCAAAAATATACATTTCCATTTTGGAGACTTCAGACCCTGAGAGGAGCTGCATCCTCAGCACCAGACCTGGGCGGGGGTGGGGCGGGGTGGGAGGGGGCAGGGCAGGGTATGCAGCTCCATTCAGAGCCTGGGCCCTGATCAGTAGAGGTGGGGACAGGGAATAATCCGGCAGCAGGCCACTGCACTGGCAGGAGCTGGACACTGGACAAAGGACAGACAGGGATCCAGGATGTCAGGCCTTGAAGCCCAGGTGTCCAATGCTTTTCTCAGAGAGCCTGGCTGGTGGCTCCCTGTGGGCCTAGGCAGGATCTGCTGGGCTGGGCTCAGCCCTTGGTCTCAGGAGAAGCCTGGAGGGGGGCAGTGAGCCAGTGTCATGGCTATACTGAGGCAGCTGCAGGGGGTAGGTGTGCCAGTGTCTCCCAGGAGAAGAAAGAACAGCTACGGTCCAATTCCTGGTACTGGTTCTGCCAGTCTGGATGCTGCTACAGGGTAGAAGAGGGGTGCTGATGGAGAGCCTGCCCCACTGGCTGTCTAGCTTCTAACCCTGGGACCCAAACCTGAGTCCTAGCATCAGAACTAAGTGTGCTGCTGCTCCTTCTGGCCAGCCTCCACCCCCTTCCTTTCAGTGGGGTTGTTGGACTGCATCTAGAGGGGACATCTCCAGGGCAGCAGCACAGGGCCATCAGTGACAGTGGCCTAGGACACTGGCGAGAAGAAAGGAGGGTGTCAGAGTGAGAGTGGGGTGCCTTGGGATGAGACAGCCTGGGAATATGGCTCCCGGCCCAGGCTTCCTGCCCACTCTCTGGAGGAGGAACCCTGTGGTGGTGACCACAGGCTGGGATGGCAGTCAGTCCAGCCCAGGCTTCTTGGAAAGTTGGGCCCACAGAGAGCGTAGTGTTTCTTTGGATGGCTCATGTCTTTGAAGAGGGGACAGAGGCGAGGCAGGACCTGGCCGGCTCAGGCCACACTGCATCCAGGCTGCTGGTGAGCGTGCCAACGGCTCTCTGATAGAATCAGACAGATGTGGGGATAGACAGGGGGAGTAGGACGCCAGAGAGGGCAGGCAGAGGAGCAGGGCGCTGGGGAGACAGCAAGGACAGGAAGTGCTGGGGAGAGACGGGGAGGGCGGCGAGGGTGAGAGTCTGGGCCTCGCGTCTGGAGTGTTGTGAGTAGGCTCCAGCTGCTTGGGCTGTGGCCAGTGCCTGGGGGCGGGCCTTCTGAACAGTCCCTGGCTGGGCCCAGCAGAGCCTGTGGGGGGGCCTAGGCGTGGCCTTAGTACATGTCCTTGTAGATTTCCTGGAGCAGAGGGTGCAGCAAGGTCTCACTCTCTGTCTTCTTTAGCCACTGCATCATCTGGGCATGCTCGGTGACCAGCTGCCGCAGGTCGGCCATCTTCTGCAGCAGCTTGGGGAAGAGGTACTGGCTGTCAGGGTGGTTGACCTGCAGATGGAATTCTAGAGCCTGCAGAATGGTGTCCTGGATGGCTTCTACCTGTGGCACATTCATGAGGCCCGGCCGGTCTGTGGGGACACAGGTATGAGAAGCGTCTCAGAACAGGGACTGCCTTGCTCTGTGGCTAGCCCCACCCTGGGTACTCATCTATCCATCCATCCATCCATTCATCCTGTTTCTGACCAGTTGTTTTTCTTATCTACAGGGCTGTGTGATTCCCGGCTATGACACCTGGTACCCAGATTCAGATCCTGTCTCTGGTGGCTCTGGGCTTCAGTGTTCTTAACCCAGTTGCTGTGAGGACCAAATAAGTTAAAACTGGATGGCCCTGACCTGAAGTGAGTTCTATGCCTCTGTGGGGGGAGCAGGCTTACCTGTATATTATATTGGACTAGAAAAGTGTGAAAGTAATACAGAAATTTCTCCACTACCCACAAATGGTGTATTTCTTCTCCCCATACCCCAGTACTGGGATTGGACTCAGGGCCTCCTGCTTGCTAGACAAGCATTCTGCCATTGAGCAAGGTCAACATCTCTGTACACCTCTGTCCGACAAGATGCAGCTGGTTCCGCACATGTGCTCTGTGCTGCACTGTCTGGGGTCAGGCTTGGTCCCTTGCGTTGAGGCCCCGCCCCCTCACCTCCGCACAGAATGATGGCCGCGATGAAAAGCGCCAGGTCACTGTCATCGAGCTCCAGCGCATTGAACTTGACAGCAAACTCAAACTTGGGCTCAATGATGTCACTGAAGGGCTTGCGGAGACTGCGCAAGAACTCGTGGGTGACGAAGCCACTGCCATTGGCCACCAGCAGCCCGTCTTTGTTGACGATGGAGGCCAGCATGGCAAAGATGGCCTCATGCACGCCGTACTTGAGGAGGGTCACCTGGTCGTTGAGGAAGAGGCTGCTGAAGTTGGGGATGTTCTTGGCGAACTCGGTGAGCTCGCGGACTGTCTCCACCGTGGTGGACTGGCAGCGGTAGAACACGTGCACGCTGATCTCGTTGTAGGGCGGCAGCCCGTTCACCAGCTGTTTCCACACCAGGCCCTTCTCCGCCTGCCACAGTGTCTCGATGTCGTGGATGACAAAGGGCTGAAAACCAGGCTCATCAGAGGCCAGGCCCGGACAAGGACAGGGACCCGCCCTCGTGTCCCCTGAACCCCACCTCCTGGCCGGGCTGGCCAGGGACACTCACTGCGTTGTGGCTGGACTTGCCGGTGAGGATGCTTCGGGCCTTCTTTTTGGTCATGTTGAAGTTTTTCAGGTAGGCATTGTAGATGTGCTTAGAGAAGGCCTTCAGGTCGGCCAGCTGGGGGTTGAGCTGGCACCCCTCGCTGGCCGTCAGCCCTGCCACCAGCTTCCTCTTCTCGGCCTCTGGCATCCGTCCAAAGCGGATAGCTGCATGGGGGTGAGGGCCTGTCATGGGAGAGCTGGCCAGGGGCCAGCACCTCCCCTTCCCCTGCTCCTCTCAGGTGTGGAGGTCAAGGGGAATCATTCTTTAGCAGCCTGGGGTCCTCAGAGGCCTCGTAGTCAGCGAGGGAGCAATGTGAGGGCAGTCCAGGGCCCAACTCCCTGAGAGCCTTTGCTGACTTGGCTGGGGGCTGGCCGGGCATGGCAACTAGAAAGAGCCTGTGGTGATCAGGGCCCACGCCTGAGCCTCGGCTCTTCACCCTTCTCTTATATGGCTTTCCTCCTTCACCACCTTTGTGGGTCGGGGAACATGGAGATCTTTAACACTTACTAGAACAAGGAGGGGCACTCATTAGAAGCAGTCAAAGGCCAGAGGCATGGGCTGAAGAGGCAACATGAGGACCTGAGGCCACAGAAGCCATGTGAAACAGCTGGAGGTGAGGGGGCAAACAGGTGAGTCCCAGGAGACACACAGACAGACAGACAGACACACACACAATTACAGTCCAGGTAGTGAACTAGGCCCTGGCTCCTGTCAGAAAGCATGGCGGAGGCTCAGTTTGCCCTGAGGCTTCAGATACAGATGAGAAGACTCACCGGAACCCGCACTGAGGAGGAGCCAGAGATGCCCAGTGTGTGTGCTCTAGCGGCTAGACGCCAAAGGCTTTAAGCAGGAGCCTCCCTGTTCTTGGGAAGCCTGGGGCAAGGATGGCTCCAGGGAGTCTCTGAGCACCAAGAAATTCCTACCTGGGTCCTGGCAGCTGCCACAGGGTCACACACTGGCTCCTGCCCACCCTCAGCAATTCAGGACCGGGGAAACCCTGGCCTCAGCTTTGCCTGCTCAGTCAGGCTCAAGTGTGGGGAGCAGTGTGGGCAACCCCACCCCTGCAGAAGGGGGTGAGCCACAGGCACAGACAGAGAGCTAGCTGGTGCCGGCCTAGGCCTGTGATGTCTAAGGTTCTGTGACCTGGCGTCTGTGTCAGTCATCAACAGCATTTGCACACACTCATCCGTGCCAGGCGCAGGTGCTGGGTGCCCTCTGACAGCATGGGGCCCTGAGTTAGCCGCGGCACGCCGGCGCCCTATGGGGCCCTGAGTTAGCAGTTCCGCGCAGGCGCCCTATGGGGCCCCGAGTTAGCGGTGCCGCGCAGGCGCCCTGTGGGGCCCTGAGTTAGTCGCGCCGCACAGGTGTCCTCACCGTTGTGCGACATGCCGAGCGCCAGGCACTTCTGGAAGCGGCAGTACTGACACTTGTTGCGGTTCTTCTTCTGGATCTTGCAGATCCGATCACACTTCTCATACTCGAGCTTCATACGGATTGTCCGGCGGAAGAAGCCCTGCGGGAACCGAGGACATTAGGAGCCTACGCTGCCCCAGGGCCCAGTGGCGCGCAAGGACACAAACAGACTGAAACTGGCAGTGATGGGGACTTTTTAAAAAAAAAATATGATTTATTTTCATTGATACTTTGCCTGCATTTATGTCTGTGTGAGGGCTATCAGAAATCCTGTGATGGGGTAAAGGATGGTTTTAAGTAGCCATGTAGGTACTGGGAATTGAACCTGGATCCTCTTGAAGAGTGGCCAGTGCTCTTAACCAATGAGATTGCTCTCCAGCCCCCAAGGGGGGATTTTTATTTTTTATTTTTGATAGGAAAGAAGAAAAAGTATCCTTAATTTTTTAAAAAAAAGATTAATTAATTTATTTTATGTATGTGAGTACACTGTCGTTGTCTTTAGAAACACCAGAAAAGTACATTGGATCCCGGCACAGATAGTTGTGAGCCACCATGTGGTTGCTGGGAACTCAGGACCTCTGGAAGAGCAGTCAGTGCTCTTAACCACTGAGCCATCTCTCCAGCACCCCAAAAAATTTTAAGGGCTGGGTATACTGGTACATGGCCTTAATTTCAGCTCTTGGGAGACAGAGGATCTTTGTGAGTTTGAGGCCACCTGGTTTATATAGTGAGTCCCAGGATGGCCAGGGCTAAACAGTAAAACCCTGTCTCAACAAAACAAACAAAATTAGTAATAATTTAAAATTATAACCTTTTTGTTTTCATGAGAGTTTGGGTTTTTAAAAGTATTTATTTATTTTGGTGTGTGTGGGGGGTATGCATGTGAAGGTCAGCTGATAAGGGAAAAAATGGTTCCCTCTTTCCATGTCGGTTCTTGGAAACTGAATTCAGGTCACCAGACTGAGTAGCAAGCATCTCTATCCACTGAGCATCTTTCCAGCCTAAGCTTGACCTCATCGTCTTGCCTTCACCTCCCAACCACGAGGACTACAGTGTATAGCACCAGACCCAGCTTTTGTGGTGCTGTGGCTCAAACCAAGGGCTTCACGCAGGCGGGCAAGCACATTCCTAACCCCACATGGTGATTTGAAAGATATACTTTAAAGTTTGTGCTCCTGTTATGTGGGTGCATGTGTACCTGTATGTGGGTGCATGTGTGCCTGTTATGTGGGTGCATGAGTGCCTGTTTTGTGGTTGCATGAGTGCCTGTTATGTGGGTGCATGAGCACCTCTATGTGGGTGCATGCATGTTGAGTGTGGGTGACTGCAGGCCAGAAGACAACTGGAGCTGGGGTCATAGGAGATTGTGAACCACCAGACATGGTTGCTGGAAATCAAACTTGGATCCTCTGGAAGAGCAGCAAGTGCTATTAAGCACCGAGCCACCTCTCCATCCCTTCAGATGGCACATGCATGAAATAATTGGTGAAATTCTGATGGTGTGTCATTAGAACAAGCTAGAAACATCACTCTCTTGTTAAAGATCCTCTTAAGACACAAGGCCCTGGAAACTGACTTCAATAGACACCCAGCCCAAGGCTCGTTCTTTCCCGCCTGCCTGCTGGAGCCCAGTCCCCAGGGCTGACCATCCACAGCGCCCGCGGGGAGAGCTGGGTAGGCAGGCAGTGTCCATTTGGACAGCTGTCGTTTCTTCTCTTGGATGACCCAGAGCTCAGGCCTATAAGGAACCAAAGAGTTTTGCTGCGGCTATTTTCAGGGTCCTACCTGAAGCAGGCAAACCCCCGTGCCCCTCAGTCCGTACCTTGCACCCCTCGCACGCATGGACCCCGTAGTGGAAGCCTGAGGCCTTGTCCCCACACACCCGACACTCCATGTTGAGGCTCCCGCCTGAGGCGCCATCACAGCCTGTCTGCAGCTGGTCCAGCAGGGAGGAAGGGGAGGAATTCTGGGAGAGGTCTGTAGATATAGGACACAGGAGGTTAAACAATCAGCTACCAGGCCTGAGCCAGGCTTCCGCTGCAGTCCAGAGCTCAGCCGGGCAGGGGCTGTGTGACCTGGGGAAAAGCTCAAGGCCCAGTCCCCTCTCCAGGAGCACAGGGTGGGGGGCAGCCCTGCTAGGAAGGTGGAACAAGGCTGTCCTTGAGCGTGACCATGGCAGGTAGGTGTGCAGCTGCCGCTTACAGCGGCCTGACTGGGAGAGGAGGGGCCTGCTGGGCTGTGGGTAACCAGCATCTTCAGTGGGTCCTGGATGATGGCAGGTGGAGTGTCTTTTGGGATCTCTCAGGGACCTCTAGCTGCCTCCCAGAAGCCCTGCTGGAGCAAGGTCAGCACCAACGTGCGCTGCTCTATTGAGTGCACAGAGGTTTGGGCTGAGGTTTCAGCGCTGGCGAGGACAGTGCGAGGCTGTGGCTGTACTGTCACAGGGATGGACCTGCTGTCACACAACTGTCAAGCCACCAGCGAGCCTCTTCTGAGCCTACTTTGAGATTTAGGGAGGAGATGCCTTGGGCCTCAGTGACCTGGCTCCCCAGATGGCCCATCCATCTGTTTGCCGGCCTTACAGTCTGGGCTCTCTCCTGGGACTGCAGACTCACTTCCTCAGAGACAGGCACCAACTCCCCAGACTAGTGACAGACACTCAAACAGGAGAAAGACCCCAGCCATGTGACCAACGCAGACCAGCACTCCCGGCCTGCACCTCTGGCTACAGCAGGGAAACTCAGGCAGCACCCTGAGGGCTGCAGCCATCCCAGATGCTAAAGTTTGGCTGCGTTACCTAAGTGGCCTTGTACCCTAGTTCACAACGACTGTTATTCCAAAGGTATAAATGGCCCCTGGCCCCAGCTGAGGCGTGCCGATCCCCTCCTTTTCTCTGGCAGGCCGTTCTGGAAGGTAAAGCAGCTTTGGACTTCTTGGTAGTCTTACCATCTGACGGGGGTGGGGTCTGTGGGCTTGCACGTGGGCACCATGCACCAGGCCTGAGGGCTGGGAGGGAAGGGCACACTGAAGCCCAAGACTGAGAAGCTATGGGTACCAAGCTCACGGTGAGCTCCACAGCTCCCAGGGGGTCTGCTCCACAGTTCCCAGGGGGTCTGCATGCTCCACGCCAAGCTTTTTCTTGGGGTGTAGGGGCAGGAGGAATCCCACACGGCCTCTCCTCTCCCCACATCCACGGCTGTACTGGTGTGCTTTCTGGCTCGGGGGAGTGGGGAAGGTAGGGTGTCTCTAGATCTCCAGAACCCTGTAATTAGCCAAGATAACCAGATCCTACTGGCTACCCGAGGTAGGCCAGGGGAATTAGGACCAGAGAGAAACAGGCCCAGCTCACCAGGCGGTGAGCGGGTGGGATGCCTCAGCCAGGCCGTCTGTAACTGATACACAGGCTGGAGAAGCAGGACCCGTCGGGGACAGCGTCATGTGAGTCT
>CM052720.1:43020465-43065430 GCA_028551405.1 Uromys caudimaculatus
TGATACCACCACAACCTCACACCCAAGAGAAGGACCCCACAGGTCCTTCTCTGTTACATTTTCATCAGAGTGCGGCAGATGGGTGACTGATCAAGTGGGAGGTGGGTTGTTTTTTTGTTTGTTTGTTTGTTTACTTTTTTTGAGACAAGAGCTCTTTTGACCCAGGCTAGTTTTGAACTCACTATGTGGCTAAGGACGGCCTTGAACATGCATGCGTGTATGCACGTGTGTGTATGTGTGTGTGTGTGTGTGTGTGTGTGTGTGTGTGTGTGTGTGTGTGTGTGTGTGTGTATGTCTCTGTATGTGTGTGTGTGTGTGTGTGTGTATGTCTCTGTATGTGTGTGTGTGTGTGTGTGTGTGTGTGTGTGTCTATCACTCTCCACTGTGGTCTTTTTTTTCTTCTTAAGACACAGTTTCTCTGTGTAGCCCTGGCTGTCCTGGAACTAGATTTGTAGACCAGGCTGGCCTTGAACTCAGAGCTCCTCCTGCCTCTGTCTCCTGAGTGCTGGGATTAAAGGCGGTTGACACCATACCTGGTTTCCACTGTGTTATCTGGAGCTCTCTGCCTGGCCTGGCTGACTGACCGGTGAGCCGAGGGACCCTCCTGTCTCCTGACCCCGGCCCTGGGGCTACAAGTCACACGAACACGCCTGGATTTAGTTTTAATCCCAAAGCATTTACTTTTTTTTATTTTTTATTTTTATTTTTTAGATAACTGTGTGTGGGTGCTCTCTTTCTCCCCCCCTCTCTCCACGTATCTGTGTACCACATGTATGCAGTGCCCGTGGAGGCCAGAAGAGGGCATCAGATTACCTGGAACCGGAGTCACAGATAGTCGTGAGCCACCATGTGGGTGCTGGGAACCGAATCTAGTTCCTCTAGAGGAGCAGCAAGTGGTGTTAAATGTGGGACCGTCGCTCCAGCCCCCAATTCTAATGTTTAAAATTGGATTTTAATTTATGTATTTTGTGTGTGCACACACAGGAGCCAGAGGACAACTTTCAGAAGTTTGTTTTCTCTTTCCACTATGTGGATCCCAGGATCAAACCCAGGTAGCCACGCTTGGCAGCAAGCCCCTTCACCTCTGAGCCACCTCACTGGCCCAGGCCTCGTTCTTTATGTGAGTGCTAATAAGTATCTGAATGCAGGTCCTCATATATGTGTGCAGTCATTCCCACAAATGGCTGTGAAGCTCCATTTCTGCCTCCTTAGCCTCCCAGGTGCTGGGACCACACCCAGCCTGCATCATGGTACGTGAGCACTCCACCAACTAAGCCCCAGCCTCAACCTCTTTTCTTTCCTTGACTCACAGTCTCACAATACTGTAGCCCAGGCTGGCCTTTAACTCAGTCTCCTGAGAGCTGGGACTATAGGCATATTGTCACGTGCCTGGCTATATAACATAGATTCTGAATGTTCCCCAAAGGCCCAGATGTTCAAAGCTTGTAGTGCTAACGGGAGGCAGGACCTCCTGTTACTGTGGTCACTGGAGGTGAGCCTTTGAGAGGCACATTGGACCCTGTCTCTTCTTTACAATGTATGACTTACCATAGACCCCAAAGCAGTGGGGTTGGCTGAGCTGGGCTGGAACCTCCAGCACTGTCTTCCAAGATAATGCCTTCCTGTTTAAAGCTGTCTGTGTGGGGTATCGTGACACAGCGATGGGGCTAACACTCCCCTCAGCCCCCCTGCTGCTCTTAGGAGGTGCCTTTGTTCACCTGATACACCTACAGGGTCCCAGAATCCCAGCCAGGTGCCCGAGACACCTTCCAAAGGTCTGCATCTGCCTGGGGACAGGAGAAGAGGTGGCATTTGCCAGGCCCCACCTACTAGGCAGGGGTCTTTTTGGATTGTTTGTGTCTGAGACAGGTCTAATCAGGTAGCCTGGACTCATGAACTCACGGTGCTGCGCTTGGCTCAGCTCCCAAATGCCACCATGCCTGGCTCTGTCATTTTGTGCAAGTCACTTGCTGGCTGTGCTTAGACTGGGACCTGCGGCAGAGGGCGTTCTGGTTCCAGAACTCTACTGGGAACTGCACATTCCTTCATTCACGGAAAGCCTCGAGATACCCTCCGAGTCGGGCGTTGTGCCCCCGCATAACAGGCCAGAAAACTGAGGCTGACTCGGTTAAAGATAGCGGTAGGGACGGCTTTCCTGATCTGGCTGAGCTGTGCTAGCCAGGCTTCCATTCACAGACTAGTCTACATTAATTTAATCCCAGCGCTCAGGAGGCAGAGGCAGGCGGATCTCTTGAGTTTGAGGCCAGCCTGGTCTACAGTGCGAATTCCAGGTCAGCCAGGGCTACACAGAGAAACTGTCTCAAAAAAAAAAAAAAAAAGAAAGAGAGAAAGATAAAGACACAACTATCATCTAACTCAGGAGAGTGAAGAAAAGTTACACTTCACAGTGTGTGTGGCCCCGTGTGACCCAGCCCTGGCACGCACCCAAGTATCAGTCTTGTCATTACACTGTTGATTTACCCCCACATGCTCACCGTGGCGGAAGGCTCTCCCCAATACCCTGCCCCGGGGGCTGGAAGCACGCTGTCGTCACAGCCGCGAGGTGGCACATGGGCCAGCCTGGTTAGTCGAGGGGCTGCCAGAGCCTCTTAGTCCTCACAGCAGGATAAGCTCTAAGTGCACCTGAGACTGGGGACTGACCTCTCCTTTCTGTTTTGTTTGTTTTTGAGAAATGGTTTCTCTGTGTAGCACCGGAACTTGTTCTGTAGACCAGGCTGGCCTCAAACTTGGGGGTCTGCCTGTTTCTTGTGGGATTAATCCCAGTACTCCAGAGGTAGAGGCAGGTGGATCTCTGTGAGTTTGAGACCAGCCTGGTCTACACAGTGGGTTCCAGGTCATCCAGGGAGAGGCCTGGTCTCAAAAAACAAACAAATAAAAACAAAAACAAAAAATCCAAAACAAAAAAAATCTTTATTATTTATTACTAGTATATGTGATCTGTGTGACAGGGTACATGTGACACGGCACATGTGGAGGTTGAGGGGCAACTGCACAACTGGTCCTCTCCACCATCTTTATGTAGGTTCTAGGGATCACACTCTTGTCCCTGGGCTTGGGCAGCAAGAGTTTCTACCCACCGAGCCACTGCACTGGTCTCTATCTTATCCTTTTAAAAATTTTACACATTGTGTGTGTGTGTGTGTGTGTGTGTGTGTGTGTGTGTGTACACTCGCGCGCACTCGTGCAGAGGTCAGAGGACACCTTGCAGGAGCTGGTTTTCCCCTTCCACCATGTCGGTTCCAGGGATTGAACTCAGGTCAGCAGGCTTGGGGGAAGCCCCTCCATCACTGAACCATTCCACTGGCTCCTACTTCACCCTTTGTAATGACTAGAGAGTGTTCCCTTGAGGCCCCGGCAGGGTTTACCTAAGAGATTGCCCACAGAGGCTGGCACCCTTTTCTGTTCCTATGAGCCATGCTGTGGTAGGTAGATCCCCTCCGCACTGACCAAAAAGGCACAGGGGACACATAGTGAAAGGGACACAAACCTGCACCATCCTGTCTGTACCATCCTGTCACCATTGCCACCTAGAGGGCTCCACATCAAGCCAATAGTCTCCCAGCGAGCTGACGACTGACACTCTGAGTAGTCTGTGCTCACGGGAGCACTGTTTTCTGGCCATTCACTGCCTCACTTGCTCTAACTTCCCTATGGAGGGCTGCTCTTCTAAGCCAGTGGTTTTGACAGCTGTCACCAGTCCAGATGCCAAGCCACCTCTAATGTATCCGTTTATCAAAAATCAGGACCAGACATGGTGCCCTGTGAGTCCTCTGTTCCCACCACACCTCTTTCTGTTCTCAACTGACTGCCCCAGCCTCTGCACTTTGGCTGGCACGTGAACATTACAACCTCAGTAATGGCTTGTGGTGGGAAATCACATGTGTGGGGTGTGTGTGAAACCCCAGCATAAAATGCTTCCTGTCCAGGCCCAGATATGGGGACAAGGTTGTCAGGGCATGCGGCCAGGCCAGACCTTGTGCCTTTCTCCTCCCTGTTCAAAACATGTCCTCAGCATCTTCATGGCACCTGGCACACTGCCAGTCCCCGGTGTGTTCTCTTCCCTTCCTTCTCTCTCTTCTCTCTCTCTGTCTCTCTCAGCAAGGTCTCCCTATATAGACCAGGCTGGCCTTGAACTCTCAGGGATCCTCCTTCCTCTGCCTCCTGAGTGTTGGAGTTAACATCACACACCACCATGCCTCTGGTCCTTTGTTGCCTAAAAGCAGCCTGTGACAGCGCTGAGGGAATTCTGGTTCCCGGAAGCCATCCTCTCTGCTGAGAATGCTTGGGTCTGCAGGACCGCCACAGCCACTACCTCTAACACACAGAAACATGGGCTACTGTGAACTCTCATGTCACACACCTCGGCCACTGGGAGTCACTCTGAGGATGTGGGCATAGGGTTAGTACCAGGTCTCCCGGGATCAGGGTCCATGACAACTGCAGGCATGCCCCACAATTCCTGGTGCATCCCAGGGGTGGTGCCTAGATACACAAGGCTAGCATGCACAAGGCTCTAGGTCCCTAGCACCAAACGCTGCCTGGGGTGGTGTACATGTGGGTCAGAGACATTTGATGGACAGGGGGTAGGATAAGGGACCAACGCCCTCCCACATCAGGCTCACCTATATCGTTCTGTGTGTGATTTCCCAGGGCCCCTCGGCTCACCGGCTAGTGATTGGCATCTGTCAGTCACCCTACTCCTTAGCACCGCACGTTGTTCACAGAGGCCTGAACCTCCACCCGCCCGGCTGTGCCCCTCAGCCCCCTCCATACCTGTGCAGCTGCTGGAAGGAAGCGTGTGCTCTGGTCCCCCATTGAGCTCTGGGGCTCCGTCCCCCGTGGCCACTTCCTCTTTCTCCTCTTCCCGGGCCTCAGGGGTCTCCTCCTGTGGCTGTTCCATGACTGACCCCCACTTGGCGTGGCGCCTGCAGGCCTGGTCATAGCTCTGCCACCATCTGGGTCTGAGCACAGATGGACCGCCTGGGCAGAGAGAGACAGAGATGGTCAGAGAAGAGGGTGGGGCACAGGTACCCTGCAGGGCCACTGTCACAGCAGTGCTACTCTGGTGCCCTCCTCAGTCCCTCATGGCAGCCCACCCCCACCCAGCACCATGGCTAAGGATGCAGCTGTCCAGAACCACTATTCTGAGGAGTGTCCTGTCCTGCCTGAGGTAGGAAGGTAGGAAACAGTTCGGTGCTTCCACTGTGCTGGCTCCCACAGACTACAGAGCCAGCGTGTTCTCCCGGGATTGTTCCAGGAGGGGCTGTGCCCTGCCTAGTTTTATATCAACCTGACACAGGCTGGAGTCTGAAAGGAGGGCACCTCAATTGAGAAAATGCCTCCATAAGATCCAGCTGTAAAGCATTTTCTTAATTAGAAATCGATGGGGGAGGGCCCCGCCCATTGTGGGAGGGACCATCCCTGAGCTGGCGGTCCCGAGTTCTATAAGAAAGCAGACTGAGCATCTATGAGGAGCAAGACAGTAAGCAGCACCCTCCATGGCCTCTGCGTCAGCTCCTGCCTCCAGGTTCCTGCCCTGCTTGAGTTCCTGCCCTGACTTCCTGTGGTGAACGTCGATGTGGAAGTGAGCTGAATAAACCCTTTCCTCCCCAGCTTGCTCTTGGTCATGTGTTTCATCACAGCGCTAGAAACCCGGTGTTACGCCAACCTTCATCAAATAAACAACTGTCCACAGATGCTGCTCTACGGGGGCTGTGGAGAGAGTTCACCCAGCAGGAGCAGCAAGAGTGTGGCTTCAGCCTCTCAAAGCTCAGAGGAAGGCCTGTTCAGGGCCTGAGCTCCAGGCTGGCGCCCTCCTGTGCATGTCCCACAGGCAGCTCAGATGCATCCTGTGCAAACAGAAACACCTTTCCCAGGAAGCCCAGTTCCAGGATCTGAGTGTCTATCCGATCACCAAGGCCTTACGGGACCTGGCTGCCCTCAATGGATAGGTTTGGAGAGCAGCTTAGACGTGTGTGTGTGTGTGTGTGTGTGTGTGTGTGTGTGTGTCTGTGTGTGTGTCTGTGTGTGATTTATTCTTTCTTTGTTTTGTGAAATAAGATCTCTCTACGTAACCCAAGCTGTCCTGAAATTCCCCATGTAGACCAGGCTGGCCTAGAACTTAAAAAGAGCCACCTGCCTCTGTCCCCTAAATATGGGTTAAAGGTGTGCACCCCTGGGAGTTATATTTCTAACCCCCTGTAGCTGTGAAGTCCAACCACGCTTAACAACTAGTGAGTGCTGCCCGGTAGAGCACCTCTGTGCTCCAAGTTCTTCCCTCTCACAGAGCTCTGTCCAGCCATCCTGCGTCCTGGACTGCACAGTGGCCTCTTGGCGGCTGTGCTCTGGGCAGCTGGACATGTAACCCTGGGGCCTAGGTGGCAGAGATCCAGAAGCTGGGGATGTGTGGATCGGAAGACTCCGGCTAAGTAACCGCCACAGGAAGGGTGTGAGCGGCATCACAAGGACCGAGCACACACAGACACGCCCTACCTCAAATCACGAGAGAAGATGAAGTCTGGGGTAGCCATGAGGACAGCTGAGAAAGTGCTAACACAGCAGCTGGCCCGCACAGCTACACCAGGACCAAGCACAAAGGCACAAAGAGATTCAAAGTTACAGCAGACGCAGACGTAAACCAGGGCAGGGGTGCAGCTCAGTGGGGAGCATGCTTGCCTCCCAGTGTGGCCAAGCCTCTGCAGTTTGATCTTCAGCACCCATTAGCCAGGTGTGGCGCACATCTGTAATCCCAGGACTCAGGAGGTGGAGGCGGGGGTGGGGGGTAGGAAGTTCAGGGTTATCCCCAGCTACACAGAAAGTGTGAGGCCAGCCTGGGCTATAGGAAACCCTATCAAAACAACAAAAACCCTCATAAAGTACAAGATACCATGTGTTAATATAAAACTCATCTTATGTGAGTAAGATATAGGCCTGACAATAAACTCATAAATGCTTTATGGGTATCAAGATTACAGGTAAGGGGCTGGAGAGATGGCTCAGAGGTTAAGAGCACTGACTGCTCTTCCAGAGGTCCTGAGTTCAATTCCCAGCAACCACATTGTCAGTGGCTCACAACCACCTGTCATGGGATCCGATGTCCTCTTCTGGTGTGTCTGATGGCAGCCACAGTGTACTCATATAAATAAAGTAAATAAATCTTAAAAAAAAAAAAAAGATTACAGGTAAAAGATTAACAGATTTAATTATATAAAAGTTCTACATAGCTAAAGAGAATTCAGGAAAAGCAAATTAAACACAAACCTGGGCTTTGTTTGTAGCCCAGATGCCAGAGAATGCTTTTCGAGCATTTGGGAAACCCTGGTCTGGTCCCAGGCACTGCACAGATCAGCTATGGCAGCACAGCTTGTGGTCTAGACAGAGGACCAGTTCCAAGCTCAGCCTAACTATAGCAAGTCCGAGGCCAGCCTTGGCAACTTGAGACACTGTCTTAAAAACCCAACCGAATCAAATCAATTAGACAAGAAGCAGAGAAAGATGCTTTCAACTTTTATCCATGTGCTAAGCTCCTTAAAACAGCTCATGAGTTCCTTAGTAAAGACTAAGAATGCAAGCTGGACATGGTGACCTCGCCTGTGATCAGAACATGGGAGGCTAGCCTTGCCTACACAGAGTTCTAAGGTAGCCAGGGCTACATAATTAAAGCTGTGCACCAGCACGCCCATTCCTGAGGTGTGCTTTTCAAATAAAAACACCAACATGAGGGGATGTGGACCCACTGGAGAGGCTGAGTAGCAACGACGATAATCCCTCAAAGGCGGCCAACTGAACCGTCTATTACTGATCCCACCCAGCCAGAGGAAGACTGTTATACCACAATTATTGAGCCAAATTTGAAGCAAGCTTAATTAAGGATTGGCCAGGTCTATGCCTGGCTTGGCCCTCACACAGGGGGAGTGCACTCGCTTTGACCCAGGAGGCCCGCTTGTACGCTGTGTCTACAGTAGTGCCTACCTATGAGCGGAATGATGATATGCTAAGACAGGGCTCTCCCTCCATGACCTGACTGGGGTGGGGCAGCTCAACAAGGCTGACGGCCACAGAGAACGGCTGTGGACCGACACAGGAGCACCGGCTGGCAAGAGCAATCCCAGGGATGGAGCTGGATGAAGTACGGGGTGGGGAGAGAGCCTGCCCAAACCTCCCGCCCCACCTCTGCTTCCTGGCCACCAGGATGCGCCCTGTGCCTCCCCACCGTGAGGGAATGAACCCTTTGAAACCGTGAGGCAACCTAAGTAATTCCTTCCTTTAAGGTGTTCTCTTGAATATTTTGGTCAGAAATACAGGCAGGAAACTGATTAGCATGGTTATCTTTTCTACAAATAGAATCAAGATGAAGTAAAAACACAGAAATAACCGTGGTGTGGAGGGGAAACGCACAGCCTTCAACTCTCAAGTGTCTATTTCCCAAGTCAGCCGGAGACGTCGATTATAACATCCAGATGAGTACTGGGATACAGAGTGGGGGAGTCTCAGGACGCCCTGGCTCAGGGCTGGAGTGGGAAGGGCTCTGCCACAGAGTAATGGCTGCCAAGCCTGAAGACCTGGCTGGATCCTTGGAGACCCACTTGGTGTAGGGAGAGAAATGACTTTGCAAGCTGTCTTCTGATTTCCATGGGTTGGCTGTGATGTGTGTGTAACACACACACACACACACACACACACGCACACACACACACACACACACACACACGCACACACACACGGACACATGCACACACAGGTGCATGCGTGTGAACTCA
Organism: Uromys caudimaculatus; assembly: GCA_028551405.1. NCBI lineage: Eukaryota > Metazoa > Chordata > Mammalia > Rodentia > Muridae > Uromys > Uromys caudimaculatus. The sequence goes on from CM052720.1 coordinate 43,029,246, forward strand.
CACGCACACACATACACATTCAGTGGTAAGTAAGCTCTGGCCTGCTGACTGGGAGAGACAAGGAAGGTGGCACGGAGACAGGACTAAATGCAGTGAGCCTCCTAGAAAGAGCCTTGATGGGAAGAAGACAGGCCTTGGACAGCCCTGCACACGGTCATATCTCCTAGACTCAGTTCTAAGCTCATCCTGTATCTGGTTGCTAGAAGGATTTTCTCCTAACAACCAGGAAAACTGCTGTTTCTGGAGTGCACATGACTGCCTCTTCAGTCTTGGGACCAGGATCAGAAACGTCAGCCATGACAATGTCTCTCCCTGGCTTGATACTGGCTGAGGTGGCGGAGCCACTGCCTGGTTGTTCTGAAACCCACATGCACCTCATGGGATGCTTCAAAAGTAGCTCTAACGGCCAAGCTGCAGTCCACCCCTGTTTCCTGCCAGAGCCATTCTTCAGACAGCCCTGCCTGCTCCATCTGCAGCTGGGGTCAGCCGGTGCCACCCTGCAGCCGGGAGCCCCCTTCAGGTGGCCTTTCCCAGGATCTTGCCGCCTGACCTGCCAGGACCTCGCTCTCCTCTCTTCCCTTTTCAGTGCTGCCCAGACTGAATGCCGCCGTGGCAGTCTCCTTCTGCTACCAGCACTGCCTTAGGCCCACAGGGGCCTTGATCAGGAGCTTTGCCTACTGTAGGAGCTGCAACCGCAGATCCTTCAGCAACCCTGGGCCTTCCATGGAGCAGAGGAGGGCAGGGGCAGGGGCAGTTCTAGCACAGTGGTTTTCTGCAAACCAATTCCTGGACTGCTCTGGTTCTGGGGTGTGTACACATTCACACGCACAGAAACACACACACACACACACACACACACACACACACACACACACACACACACACACACACACACACACACACACACACGGTGCACACAGTCCCAGTCCTAGGACCCAGATTCACCTCCCAAGAAGAGACACTGGGGCAAGGTAAGGACAGGGCAGATGTGGGAGTGGCAAGCCCCACCCACCTCTCACTGGCAGAGGAATTGTGCAGGCAGGGGCAGATACAGGAACTGAACCCAATGACCCACACCTCTAGGGAGGACTGGCACACAGTGGAAGGAGGCTGCAGGCTCTGAGAGGAGCAGGGAGGGGCTTCCTTTCAGGACATCCCACTGCCTGGGAGGTCAGCTAAGGAACCGCAGGTGCTCTGCCTGGTGGCTCAGCTCCCATGATGGCCAAGCAGGCCATGTGCTTGGTGAGAGAAGGCCGGCCCTGCCTGGGATGGAGGTGGCTGGGCAGAGTAAGCATGCCACAGCCCCCTTCATAAGCCCCATCTGAGCAGTGCCTTCTCACTGTCTCTATCACCCTGGTGCTAGCTCCCACTCTCCCTGGCTTACTAACGCTAACCTTACACTGACCCTTCTTATAAATACCCCAAGAACCCGGTGCTACTGTCCCATTTAACAGATGAGGAATTGGTGGCTAAAGGTCACATCTTAGTTACGGTACCATGTGCCTTCTGTGTACTGCTGGGTCAAGAATGCACCAGAAGCTAGCTGGCCCAGGGGCAGGATCCAGAGTGCTGGGATCTCCTGTCAGCCTGAGTCAGGATCCCTCACTCCCCTGACTCCTGTGTGGCTGTAAGCCCTCAGCTCAATCTGTCACAAGAGTCTGGCACAGCACCTCTGCCTGCTCCTGCCACAAAACCACCATGTCCCAGCTGAAGGTGGCCACAGGCTCTGGTCCCCAAGTCTCCCTCTAGTCCTTCATTCCTGCTCTATCCCCTGTCTCCTCATTCCTCCAGAGGCTCAGCCCCGGACTGGAGTGCTGCTGGCTCCCTGGAGGATCACCGGCTCTCCTGGGCCCTCACTGATGCTCCTTCTAAGAAGCCGTCCTGGGCTACTACCACTCCACCCTGCTTACCTCAGTCCTGACTCCAGATCTGCAAGGTCTGCTGGCTGCCCTGGCCTCACACCACTGTACCCCAGGACTGTCCTCTGTTCTGCTGGCACAGTGCCTTTTAGTGAGTGTTCAACAGGCACTTGGTGAATGGATAAGCATACCGACAGTCGTGGCCTGCAGCCCTTGGTGAATGGATGAGCACACCGACAGCCGTGGCCTGCAGCCCTTGCCAAGGGGTCTACTTCCTTATGTCCCTGTCACGCACATCTGGTGCCCTTAGAAGCTACCAGACCCCAGTTCACCACCCCTCCCTCAATCTGGGGTGACACTCACTTTCCCAAAGTTCTCAGGCCTTAAAGTCAACAGAGTGTAGCTGCCTACCAGTAAGTAAGGTCCAAGAAGCATGGAGAAACTGAGGCAGGTGTGCAGGGTAGAGCCTTGTGCAGGGACTGTGACTGCCTTTGGTCTTGGGGAGACTCAGCTGAGCAAGGCCACTGAGACCTCCACAGCTCTCACTCCCCACTCCCCACCCTGTCCACCACAGGAGACCTGCAGTGCGCTCCCTGCTCTGTCCCTGAATACTCAGAAGAGGTACAAAGTCAAACAGAAGAAAACTGTCTGAGATGAGAAGAGTACTGTCGTCTTTGCTGAAGCGGCAGCCCTCGTCTCCCCCCTTCCCCAGCCCCCGCCCCTGTTCCAGCTTCCACTTCTTCCTCGCCCACTGTGGAGGTGAGGGGGGTGAGGGTCAGTAGTGTTACTGAGGCAGAGGTTGTCCCATGCCTCTAGTGAGCTGTTGTTTGGGACCTGCACGGAGGGAGCCTAAGAGGAAGTCCCTGGACGATGGTCCCAAGCTGCCCTATCAATCAGTAATCTATGTGCTGACCCAGTGACCCAATTTTCTGGGCCAGCAACTCTGCAGTACTCGCTGCCTTCCCATTTGCCAATTCAGGTCACCCCATGTCCTCAGGGTACCCAAGGCCAGGGTGGATTCACCCTAGTGGGTACCTGAGGTCAATCTCCACAAACCAGAAAGAACAGGAACCAGACAGGACAACAGACAGAAACGGCCTTTGTATTTTTAGTTCTTCTCTGAGTGTCCAGAAGCAGCACTAAATGAAAATAAAAGCTCTGGTAACCAGAGAATGTTCTGGAAAAGAGAACAGAGGGAAGGGTGCTCTTGCCTGAGCTGGGAAACGGGAAGTGAGAGACCTCAGGTGGGCTGCCAGCTGCCTGCAGCAGGGAGAGGTGGGCCTGGCTCTCTGCAGCCCTTGACTCTGGAATGGGAGAGGTAATGCCCCCCCCCCCCAGTCATAGCTAGATGGAGAAGGTCCCAAAATGTCATTTCACAAACAAGAACTGTGAGTTATGTGAGAACTTGGGCTCAGTGCATGCCTGCTATTCCAGCTGAGGCGGAGGCAGGAAGACTGCTGCAAGTTCAGGGCCAGCCTGGGCTACATAGTGAGAGATTCTGTCTTCCCAAGGATGGGGGGGTGCAGATAGATGGCTTGGTGTATAAAGGTGCCTTACCACCAAGCCTGACAGACTGAATCCAACTCATGGGACTTACACGGTAGAAGGAGAGAATTGAGTTCCACATGAACCAGAAGTAATGGCATGTAACTGCACGTGTACAGGCACACACACACACACACACATACACACACACACACACACACATACACACACACATGCACACACAGACACACACATGCACACACACACACACACACACACAAATAGGCCAGAAAGATAGCTTTAAAAGTGCTTGCCACACAGTCACAAAGACCTGGGTCCAACTCCCAGAAGCCGTGTGGGACAGCCAGGAGCAGTGGCGCACACCTGTAATCAGGAGTGTGGAGCTGAGGCTGCGAAGACAGAGACAGGCACGCAAGATGCAGGTCAGTGAGAGACGACAGCCAAGGATGACCTGTGGCCTCCACCCCCAAGTGAACACGTGTGTCTGTGTATCTGTGCACGCATACACACAGAACTAGAAACAACCCACCACGGAGCTAACGAGTGCCTTTGTTTTATCTCTTTTGACACGTGTAGCCCTGGCTGGGCTGGAACCCACTCTGTAGACCAGGCTGGCTCCAGGGAAGACTCCTTTAAGGTGCTGCTGTAAGGGACTGCTGTGCTAAACAGGAGGCCTGCCCAGGTTCTGGGAAGACTCAGGATCCTTCTAACCGATTCTAACCAAAGGCCTTCAGCATTCAGGGGCTTCTGACCACAAGACTCTGCTGCCATGCCGGAGGCCTCCCCAGAGCCCTTCCCGTCAGGGCCTTGGACCTATGTCTGCCAATGCCCTCCCTCTTGCTCTGCCTCCTCTCAGTTCCTGCCACTGGCTGCCATCTGCTGGCATTTACTTGGTCAACAAACATTTGCTAAGTATGTTGGTCAAGAAGCTGACACAAATATTGAACTGTGACTGATGGCCATGCCTCTCTGAAGAACTCCAGGCTTGGAACACACTGGCCTAAGAGACGCTGGTTTCAATCAGGCCTCTGATAGATACAGGGCACACAGGACTCCAGATGCAAAGAGAAGGGTCATGTGGCTGCAGCTGGGATGGCTCCAGGTGCAGAAAGGTGACAGGTGGGAGGGGCATCAGGGAAAGCAGGTGGCTCAGGAGGGCTATGAAGGAGCTGGGCTGAATTTAAAGCAACCCCCCCACTTCCAAGGCTGTGTAGGGCATTGGACAGGGAAGCCGGGTGAACCCAGTCAGGGAGACGAAGGAGGAAGCACCAGCAGGACCTGGCGTGGTCTTTGAAGCAGCTGCCTGCCTATTCCTAGAAAGATCCAGGCTGAGTTGTCCAAGATGGCTGACGAAGGCCTGTGCTTCTTGTGCCTGCTCTGAGACCCCACTGAGCCAAGTGGCCATTCAGGAATCTCCAGCACCCCCTGCCCATGCGCCAACGTGCTCTGGTGCGCATGCACGGCACATGTAAGTCCAATTGACAGGAAGAGCCACGTGCCTGGGTCTCACAGTTCCATGTGAGGTGTCCAAGGGAACCCAGAGCTGAGAACTGGCCAGCCAGCCTTCGGGCCAACGACCCTGCTGTGGGGCTATCTGGTCAGCAGGTACTGTTAAGACACATCACTTTCCTCTCTAAACCACTAAGACCAGGGAAGCTTTCAAGTTTCAGATGTGCCCTCACTTAACAGCCCACTGAGCTGGGGCGGGGGGGGGGGCCTGAATGCTGAGCACTGACAACCCGACAACCCAGGATTTCTCTTTATCACTGTGATCTCTGTCTGGGGGAAACCCAGCCTGTCAGGAGCAGGAGATGAGAAGTCAGCCAAAAGGAGGGAATAAAAATGACCAGAGGAGACAGGGCGATGGCCAGCGAGGAGGCAGGGCAGGTGAGCAGGGCTGAGTGGCTTCTGGCTGTCTCTGGGGAGAGAGGAGCCACAGGAACTGCACAGCTGCGAAGTGGCCTCCCATACCTGTCCAGGGGACTATGGGAAGATTTGAGCTCTGCCTGGAAATATTAGCCTGTGATGGGCACTTTAATTTCCCGGGGACGGAAAATACACAGGTGCTGGCTCCATATTTGCAATGCCGAGAGATCAGCAAAGAGCCAATGCCAATAGAGGAATGGTCAGAGAAACGGAGCACATGAAGAAACACAGACTTCTGTGAAACACGCTTTCTCAGCGTACTTCAATGGAGACACTTAACAGGAGTGGCACCAAGCACTGGCTGCCAAGAAAAATGGCTACAGGATGAAAGGCGGGTTGTAGGTCACCATGGGCAGGGCTAGGTGACTCTTTTAGCTTGTTGTAAGAAGCACATCCTGTCCCAGGTGTCACTCAGCTCCCACAGTCACCCCTGCTTCCACATATCCACGAGCCTCCTTGCTGGTCTAGCTGGTCCTGCCCAGAGCCTTATTTCCTGTCTCAGCTCCTTCTGGCCTTCTCTCAAAGGTCACCAGTTCAGTGACTTGCATTCTTTCCTGCCTCAGCCTTAGCCAGAGGTCCTCAACCTTCTGGGGTCTGCTCACTGTGAGCCAGCTGTCCAATCAACACTTCCCTACAGAGTGTAAGTCCTGGGGCTGGAGCGATGGCTCAGCAGTTAAGAGCACTGACTGTTCTTGCCAAGGGCCTGGGTTCAGATCCCAGCACCCACACGGCAGCTCACACTGTGATCCCAGCTGCAGGAGATATGATGCTCTCTTCTTATCTGTGTGGCCACCACAAGCATTCTGCCCAGACACACACACAGACAAATCACCCACTTGTAGAATGAGAAGTAACCAGCAGCCTGTAACTGCTCAGCAAAAACCCAGGGAACAAAGCAGTGCTCAGCAGTCAGTCAGGACTGGAGAGACGGCACAGTGGTCAGCTTGGTTCCCAGCACCTACATAGGGTGGCTCACAATCTCCCTTGATCTAATGCCCTTTCCTGGCCTCGGAAGGTTTCTTGAGCGTGCACACACACACACATACACACACACACACACACACACACACACACACACACACGCACGCACGCAACTTCAAAATAAGAAAGAGAAGGTTTGCTGCCCGGGCGGCCCGTTTCCACCCCACCGGATCTTCCTTCTCTCCAGAGCAGCGGTTCTCACCCTTCCTAACGCTGTAACTCTGGGATACAGCTCCTCATGCTGTGGTGACTCCTAACCATAAAACTACCGTTGCTGCTACTTCTTAACTGTAATTTTGCTACTGTTATGAATTGTAATGTAATTATCTAATATGCTGGATATCTGATATCTGACCTCCAAAGGGGTTGAGACCCACAGGGTGAGAATAGCTGATCTAGACTACTCTAGATCCTGAGGACTCATGATTACCAGGATAACAAGAAACTGGTGTTGATTCCATTTGGGGAAGCTGAGGAACTGGTGCTCCTGCTCCTTTGGCTCTCAATGTTTGGGCTGAGCAGAAGTTCAAGTGTCACTCCACAGGGGAGGGCCATCAGGGCCAAAGAGGGGAGGCGGTGGCAAATCCTCAGGTGCCTTGAAGGTTTGGGTTCCCAGGGTGGAAGAGAAAGCCAACACCTGCTACATACAGTGGGGCAGGAGGGCGGGGCAGGTGCTGGGTCCCACCGGAGGCCTCAGAGAAGGTTCAAGGTGACCAAAGAGAGCTGGGCCATCTGGGATAATCCTGAGTATAAAATGTCCTCATGATAGAAAAGAGGTTAAGTTCAGAGAAGAAAATAGAGCCAGGAATGAACAGATGGTTTTTAATAAAGACCAACATGAGGGTGCTCCAGGTATACAGGACCCCAGCTTAGAAGTGTAAGGTAGAAGGAAAAATCCAGAGACCATGGTGGCAGGGGTGGAAAAGGCTGTGGGGCAGGTCACAGACAAATGCACAGGGCTAACTTCCTATAAGTCTTCCTACACAGAGCCCACACCCTCTGCCGGAGTCAAACCACAGACAATCAGCCACAAATGATCAACACCGACAAAAGCAGCTGTTTTGGACTAGGCTCTCCCACCCAGATCCAACAAATCGGAATAGACAACAACAAAATGGAGTCACTCACGCTAAAGCACCACCTCCCTGGCCACCCCAAGCTGCTATCTGGCCTTTCCAGGACACGTCAGTCTTCATAAGACAGTTCCAGTTTGTTTAATATTATCTGTATTACTGTACTTTGGATCCAGGGTCTTGCACATGCTAGGTGAACGCCTGCTCTACCAGAGAACCTCTCCTCCCTCTTTGCTTTGATCTTTACAAAAGTGACCTGAAGTAAACCAATGATCAACTGTTGTTTGTTTTGTTTGTTGTTTTGAGATGGGTCTCGTGTATCTCGGGCTGTCTTTGAACTCCCTATGAAGCTAAGCATGACCTTGAACCCCTGGTCCTCCTGTCTCAACCTGCAGATGCTAAAATTGCTAGTGTGCACCATGTCCACGTTTATGCAGTGCTAGAGGTCGACGCCAGAGCTTCTTACATTCTCCAGGCAAGTACCCAACCGGCTGAGCCTCATCTCATCTCCAGTCACAACCGCTATGATATTTTTCTATTGTTGCGTTTCTCTGTCTTCTGAGAAAATAACTTTGATTTGTTTTTGGTCTTATTGAGACAAGGTCTGTCTGGCTCGAAACTCTCTCTGTAGACCAGGCTGGCCTCAAACACACAGAGATCTACCTATCTCTGCCTCCTGAGTGCTGGGATTAAGGGCCCTGGCCACCCTGCCCAGCTGAGCCAGAGAACTTTGAAGTGCGCGCCATGCCTTGGGGGCCCTTCGCTAGGAAAGGGCTGGCTTCTGTTTAGCCAGATGAACGTTCTTTCTGCCGCAACAGCTGAGAGTGTCCCAGATTCTGAACCCACAAAGCCAAAGGTCTCTAAGTGGTGCCTCCAGCCCTAGGCCTGGACAATGGAGGCAGCTTTCCCATAACCTGTTCCAGATAGTGTCTGTGGCCTCTGGCCTGCAGGCAGAGACCGCGAGGGTCATTTTGGTCTAGCCTGCTGTGTGCCACGCCTGTGCTCTACCTTGAGTCCAGTCTTCATGCCCCTCCTGTTGGTTCTCTAAGCCTGTGCTCCACGCACAAACTGTCCCTCCCTCTACCCTCTGTGAGTCTGAGTATCCTAACTTCAAACTTCCTCTCAAGTCCAGAAGATACTAAGATAGTTTTGTCAATCTTATGTGACATCATGCAGACTCCCCAGGAAAGTGAGTCTCAGTGAAGGCTGTTTGGATTAGGCTAGCCAGTGGGCTGGCCTTAGGAGGACTGTCTTGACTGGATAAGAATAGAAGGGAGGCCCCGCCCACTGTGGGTGGCACCATTCCCTTGGCTGGGTCTGTCATTTTCTTTGGTCTTGACTGGTGATGACCTGTTTCAAGTTTCTGCCTTGATTTCCCTAAAATGATGGGCTATATTTTGGAATTGTGAGCTACAATAAAAGCCCTTTCTCCCATAAGGTGCATTTAATCACAGCTGCAGGACAGAAACAAGGGCTGGGGTTTGCCCTTGTGCTGCTTGCTAACCTGAGCTCAGACAGTTCAACAACTCCATGTCCCATTCCCCCTTACTAGAGAGGTGGGAAGCCAGCGGGAAAGAGGAGGAAGCCCTGGTGCCAGGCTCTACAAAAGGCTCACCCCAGCTCCGTCTTACCAAACTGGGAACTCCTGGGCCACTGTCTGGCTTTTCTGTGGCTCAAGCTGCCCATCTGAAGGCCAGGACTAATATCAAAGAGTTTAGAATAGGTATTAGATGTGAAAGACATTCTACAATTTTAAAGACGTATTTTTATTGCTTTTAATTATGTGTGGAGCCTCGCAGTAGTGGCACACGCCTTTAATCCCAGCACTTGGGAGGCAGAGGCAGGTGGATTTCTGAGTTCAAGGCCAGCCTGGTCTACAGAGTGAGTTCCAGGACAGCCAGGGCTACACAGAGAAACACTGTCTTGAAAAAAAAAAAAAATTATATGTGGGTGTGCCCATGTGTACCAAAAGAAGGCATCAGACTCCCAGGAGCTAGAGTAGCAGGAGGTTGTAAGCTATCTTATGTGGGGTGCTAGGAATCAAACTTGGGTCCTCTGCAGGAGTAATAATAACCGACCTCAACCTCTGAGCCATCTCTCCATTCCTATTTTATTTTGTCTTTTTTTGAGCTGAGGACCGAACCCAGGGCCTTGCACTTGCTAGGCAAGTGCTCTACCACTGAGCTAAATCCCCAACCCTCCATTCCTATTTTAACTTTGACTTCTTGAAAGTCTCATGTTGGCTGGGCATAGTGGTGCACAATTGTAATGCTAGCACTTGGGAGGCTGTGGCAGGTGGATCTCTGTGAATTCAAGGCTAGCCTGGTCTATATAGAGAGTTCCAGGCCAGGCAGAGTTACATGGTGAGAGGGGGGTGGGGGAGGGAGGGAGACAGACACACACACAGAGACAGACAGAGAGATTGACTCACAGTCTCATGCAGCTCAGTCCAGCTTTGAATTCACCAAGAACAACACTGAACTCCTGATCCTCCCACCTCTAACTCCCAAGCTCTGGCATTATGGGCCTGCCGACATCACATGGGCCTGCTGACATCACACGGGCCTGCTGACATCATACGGGCCTGCCGACATCACACAGGCCTGTTGACATCACACGGGCCATCACATGGGCCTGCTGACATCACACGGGCCTGCTGTTACTGGGTGAAGAAGTAAAGCTTGAAGCCCTGCCTACGAGGCGACTCAGAGGTGAGGCACGGTGCTTGCCTCCAAGTCTGATGCCCTGAAGTGGATCTACATGGCAGGAGAGAACAGACTCTTTCCTACAAGCTCTGACCGTCACAGGGGCACAGGCACACCCAGAGACAACAGACAAACAAACATAAGCACTTTAAAGAAAGGCAGTGGCTAAGCTCCCAGGGAGCAGTTAGGAGGGTGCTGACCGTGGAAGGAAGCCTCAGGACAGTCTATTTGCACACACTTCCTGGGGCTTCCTAGTTCCAGATAAGAGCTGCTTCACTCAGCTCTGGAAAGCAGGAAGTCCCCAAGGACTTCCTGGTCCCTGAGGAAAGGGACGAAGCAGTGAGTGCAGAGGCAGGGGAGCAGATGGGCTCTCCCTGCCCTAGAAGAGCACCCTAGAGATGGGAGCCCAACCACGTCCTCCGCAGATCTACCGACTAGGTGCCCCCAGATTCCCTTGGCAGCCCTCGAGCCAGTGAAACCCTGCACTCTCACTCAGGAGGAGGGGTCTGTGGATGTGACAGAGAAATAATGCCAGAAGCAGGCTACAGGGTGACACCTGCACCCCACATTAACGGGGCAGCACGTCTCACACGCTTAGGTCACCCTGGGCTCCTTCTCAACCCATAAGCAAGGAACCGGCAGTTTTCCACAGAATGCCGGGAAAGCGTGCCTCTGTGAACCACGTTACGCTGGTGACAGGGACACCTGTAAATACTGGTTCACTCAGGAGTGCTAGAATGCAGGCTCTGAGGCAGTCGTGAGCCAGGGAACGAAATCCCAGGGCTTTCCCCAGCCCATGCAGAGTAGCCTGTTCCTTGCTGGGACTTTCTGGCCTTGGCCTCCAACTCAGAAGCTTCCCTAGTGGCTGATGAGGGTGGATAGCGCAGGACAGGCACTCGGAACACCCAGAGAGCTGACTGTCTTGGTGTGTGGTAATAGGCACAGGACAAGGTGGCCCAGACAGGAAAGACTACATCCTGATTCAGCCCTAGTCACCCTCTTCTCAACAATAGTGCTCTGGAGGACACCAAGGAATATTAGGGACAGAATCCTCTCTACTCACCCAGGGCTCTGGAGTGGCTTCCTTGAGGCTGCTGCAAACTGGGAAGAGACAGGTCTGGTGTGGGCTGCCGTGCGGAGGCCACAGCACTCAGCTGTCCCAGCCCTCTTTTCTGGAGGCCTCCACCACAATCTCCACCCAAATCCTGGGGCTACAGCAGGTGGTACCTCCCCACCCACCATAACCTGCTCAGCAAGGCCTTACGTACCTTTTCCCACTAAAGCTTCCTGCTTCTCTCTTCCCAGGAGAGACAGAGGCAGGGCCTTCCTTATCTACCTGGGATTCACAGGCCAGCTTGGGAACCCTAGGCACTGACTTTACCTTGGCTCACAGTCTGGTTCTTACAGCCTGCACGTCGCTGTGGGAGGAGGTGGGGGTTGGAAGGGTGCCTGCAGGACACCTTGGACACAGCATTCCTTCTAAAAGTGGCTGGGAGCAGGCAGAGGGCCTGCAGGTAGCCCAGAGGAGGGCCTCTTCCCACCTGAGACCGCCAGGTGCACAGGGCTCTGGGAAGCACGCTCTTCTCCCTCACAAGGTGTGACGTTCTGTGAGCTCTGGGCTGGAGTGACCTTAGTGCTGACCAGCCACCTCAGAGGTAGGACTGGCACAGGGACAAGGCAAGACTGCCCCCAAACACAAGCAAGCTCGGCTCACCAGCAGGGTGGCCTGGCCTGGGGAGCTCGACTTCTCCCAGCCTTAGGTCCGGAAGCACTGTTATAGTCATCACGCCAAGAGGCAGTGGGGTTGCCTGGTCCCAAACATGAGCACCTGTTCCCAAGGTTCGTCTGACTACACAGAACATTTCTTAACTGCCATTACTCATGACACGGGAGTGATGGTCGCTTCCCAAAGGGCTGCCAGGCCTCTGCTGGGACTAAAGGCATGCTACCACGCCTGCCTCTAGGTAGTTTGCATTTGGGATTTTCTTTCTATAGTCCTGGCTGGTTGGGAACCCACGATCTTCTCTCCTGGGCCCTCAGGTGGCAGGCCTCCTAAGGAAAGCAATCCACCGCCTCTGAGACAGGGTTTCTCGCAGGCCTGGAGGTTGGCAAGCAGGCTAGGCTGGCCGGTAAGCCCCAGAGACCCATCTCTCTCCACCTTCTGGTGCTGCCCTTGCAGGGGCAGACAGCTTTTTACTGTGGGCTCTGGAAACGGAACTTGGGGCTTCACACTTCATCTTGGAAAATAAGATAGCATGCCCCAAGCCTGGAGCGCCATTATCAGCACGGAGATATGGGAAGATGGAGCCTGAGACCCTCCTTGTCTCAAGCATCAAAAAATGAAGAAAAAGTCAGTTTAATGGCCCCTTCTTTTAAAATGAAAGACACAGAATAATTTATGAATTGTGGGATTTCTGGAAATTTCTGTTCATTGTTCCCAAATACTGATGGCCAGTGACTGCTGGGAACCTGGAGTCTCAGCATTAGGCCCTTTTTTATGTGGCTCATCTAAAACACTGTGCTCCAAGGGCAGGATCCCAACTGCAGCCAGAACCTCCTCAGGTAAAGAGTCACTTCCTGGACCAGCGTGGGCGCTGAGCATGTGTAAACACACTGACCCAGGCACAAACAGCTGTGTGAGCAGACCACACAGGAAGCAGAGCCTGCTGAAGAACACTTGCAAGGTGGGAAAGGCCACGGTAAGGCAGGCAGGGCCAACCAGCCAGTGTACAGTGGGCAATGGAGGGCCGCACCACACCGAGGCATCCAGTTCTCAGAAAAGACATAGGACAAGGCCTTGGGCCGCGGTTATAACAAGTAAACCTAATTCTGAGGTTGGACTGGGGAGGGAAGCCCACAAATGGCTCCGTGGCTAAGAGCACTAACTCCTCTTGCAGAAGATCGGGGTTCAATCCCCAGCACTTGCCTGGTCTCTACCTGCAGTTCCCAGAGGATCTGACGCCCCCTTCTGGCCTCCATGGGGCACTGCAGACACATGATGCTGATACACATGCACGCAACACACCCTAAGTGTCAGATAAGATGAATCTTAGTGTAAAGAGACAGAAGAAAGAGGCAGGGACCACCAGAGATCTGCAATGTCAGTGGAGAAGCTGAGGGCCTGACATCTTACCTCAGCAGTAGGCTCTCCCTACCCTGAGGCATCAACAGAGGCAGCTCTTTCTGCCTAGGACATCTCAGCCCGACTTACTCTGACTTATGCCTCCTCATCCTTCAGACACTGGCTTAACCCTCACTTCCTCAGATAAGCCTCCTGATCCCCAGCCACCACTCTCCCACGCCTGCTCGCTAATGCTGCTGCTATGCACTTGGCTGCCTGGGGTGTGACCACAGGCACGCCTGCATTCACCATAGGGGGCTCTTGCCAAGCTGGTGACCACTTCCAGAACCCTGGAGAGTTCCTGAGTGTCCGGTTCCCACCCCTGCCCGCTCAATCCCAATTCCCCCAGGAAGAGGTGACAGCGCTCCTGACCAGTCACCATCAGCAAGCTTTGCCCGAGGCTGTATATGTGTGAGGCCCTTGCAGGACAAGTGCTGGGTATGCTTGTTTCCCACAAGCTCCCCAAGGGCTGGGCACAGAGCAGGCATGTGTGACCAAAGACCAGTTCAAGATGGCACAGAGGGGACGAAGAGCATAGGTACTCTGCCTGTGCGGCCTTCCTGCCCTTTCTTATGTGGCTCACCTGAGCTAGCTCAGGCTAGGGGACAGACAGCTCAGTTGGTAAAGCAAGTACTTCTTGCATATCCATGGGGACCTGGATTCAATGCCCAGAGCCCACATGGAAGAGCTGGGTGTGGCGGATGTACCTGTAAGCCCAACACTGGGGAGGCAGAGGCAGGAGGGTCCCTGGGGCTCCCTGGCCAGCCGGCTTAGCCCACATGGCAAGCTCCAACTCCCAATGAGAGAGTCTGCCTCAAACACAAGGCGTATGGCTCCCAAGGAACGGCTCCTCTGACCTCCTCCTCCCCAACAAAAGGAGCTGGCTCATGTTATGTCCATAAGGGAAGTGTTCGTCTCTGTGGAACCCTAGGGTGTCTGTCACTTGCCTCAGGAGCTACTGCCTGTTCTGAGTCACATGTTCTGGAAGCTTCCTCACTGGTCCAAAGAATCGCCTGTCTACACTGAGCTAGGAAGAGCTTTGCTTTAGAAGGCCCAGTTGACTCAAGTCTATGGCTTAAAACGTGTGTGTGATTTTATTTTTATGTGTATGAGTGTTTGCCTGAATACCTCTTGTAGCATGTGTGTACAATGCCACACAGGCCAGATGAGGGACTTAAGTTACAGAGGAGAGCCATGAGCTGCTAGTGCTCAGAACTGCTGAGCCATCTCTCCAGTGCCAAGTTTAAGACACTATAGTGTCCAGTGGCGACACAAATGTTTGCTTGAGGATCTTAGGTTAAACTACACAGACACACACACAGACACACAGACACACACACCACATGGACATCAAAATGGTTTCAAAGAGAATGCAGTGGCTGATACGGAGAGTCCATCACAGGCTCCAGTGAGAAAAGCATGGTGTGAGATCAACTTGAGCTTCTCAGCCTCGGGGTGTGGGAGCAGGAAGAGAGCAACTGTGAGCATGTGTGTGCACAGGGAGGGGACAGTCACACGCCCCTTTGTTCTGGGGGTGGGGCTGCAAGCCCAGAGATAACTTGTCTCTTTTGGCCATACTTTCTGAATGGTGTACATGCTACTTCTGTATCAATAAACATGTTAACTTTAAGACAAACAAACCAGGCTGAACCTAGACCATCAGGAGTTCTCCCCACCTGCCCTAAGGTCATCTAAGGACACTGAGGGATGTCGGGATACCTAGGCTCAGGCCCCAGACAACAGAAGATTCTGCCACAGGCCTGGGGACAAGCACCTGGCTCTGATCAAGCTGCAGAGATAGCCGGGGCGTGTGCATGGGCAAGCTTGGGATCTCAGCACTTGGCAGTGGCGAGGATAGTGAGAGTTCAAATCCAACCTTGTCATGGTGAGCCTGAGGTCAGAGACTGGACCAACAAATGTATTTGTGTAAGTATTATTATTTTTAAAATTTTATTTATTTATATGCATTTTTGAGACAGGGTCCCCCCCCTTGGTTGGTTATCCTGGAACTCCCCCTGTAGACCTGGTGATCCTCGAACTCACAGAATCTGCCTGCCTCGGTCTCCTGAGGACTAGGATTAAAGGTGTGTGCCACCACTGCCTGGTTTATTATTATTTTCAAGAAAGGGTTTCTCTGTGTAGTCTGACTGTCCTGGAACTTGCTCTGTAGACCAGGCTATCCTCAAACTCATAGATCCTCTGTCTCCCAAATGCTGGGACGAAAGGCGTGTGCTACCATGTCTGGCTTAACTTTTTTTTTTAATGTACAGAGTAAAGGATGTCCTGTGTGCTCACCCAGCGTGTCCCTGGGACAACAACTGATACACCCCATCCTCTGTCCCACAGCCAAAAGCTGGGTGCTTGGAGCAGTGAGCCACGAGGCGCGTGGTCAGTGCTCGCTTTACTGCGGGTCAGCGCTGCCCACGCCCACCTTGCTTCTGGAGAGTCATGCTTTCCCCTCCTTATGGATATGCAAACCCTGGGCGCTGCGAAAAGTATCAGAGCATCCGGTACACGTGAGGCCAGAACGGCTGCAGTGCCCTTCTCCAAGGACACAGCTGTCCACAGGGCAGCCCGGTCTGAAGCCCCACCCCTATGGCCAGTCGGATAACAAGAGGGTTTGTGCCTGCATCCACTCTTGACTCCATCTTGACCTTGACCTTAGACCTCCAGGGCAACTGCCTCCCCCCACAACATCTTCAGAGATCCAAATCATCCCAGGACCTGAGTCTTCTTCTGCCTAAGTCCAGCCCCAGCGCCTTGGGCACACCTCCTGCCTCTCCCCAGTCTGTAGCAAGCCCGTCGCCAGCTTGGTCCTATTCCCTTACTCCCCTGCTCCCATCAGAACAGTCCCACACTCCTGAGGGGCCCACCCAGGGTGGACTCCGCCCTGGTCTCTGCCTCTCTCTTTGCTCTCCCAGGTCAAGTCCAGGGCTCTAGGCTGGGCCTCTGACTGTTTAAATCCCACACAGAGGCCTATCAGAGCTCTGGGCATCCAGAGCAGTTACCTCATGTCACACAGGTGCCTGGCATGCTCTCCTCTCCCATCTCTCTCCGCTCCATCCTTGGAGCTCTGGCAGTCAGGGGGCACTAGCCCACCCACACAGGCTGGGCAGTGTCCTCAGTTCATCTCCCTGCCCTACCTAGCTCAAGACCTGTCTGCCCGTCTTCACCTGGAGCCGCCTCCAGACATACCTCTAACTGGTCCAGCCACTCCACACATCTACCATGCCCCTGCCCACAAGATCTCATTTCTTATGGTATCCCACACAGGCCTCTGTATGTGGGTGCAACCACTGCCTACCCGTGTTAACACGCTTCTCAAATACCTGAAATAACCCTGCAAGGGAGGAACTGTGGCAGGATCAAAGCACAGCAGGTGCAGAAGCTGAGGGCAGCGCCCAGAGTCACTGACAAGCTCCTGGGGAACACAGCTAACCGCCTTCCCACCCACAGTTTCCCGGAAGCATTCCAAATCCCTAGCAAGTGAGGCCAGGAGCTGAAATCTTTACATGACTTAAGAAAAAGAAGGGGCTGGAGAGATGGCTCAGTGGTTAGCCCTTTTAGAAGACCCGGGCTCAATTCCCAGCACACAACTAACTGTACTTCCTGTCCCAGGGGATCTGACACCATCACACAGACATACATGCAGGCAAAACACCTTTGCATGCAAAATACATAAATTATAAAAGAGGAAGAAGAGGAAAAAGCCTCGGGGCTGGGGTACAGCTGGGGGGGCGCTGAGACAGGTATGGGGGGCCCTGATTCATCCTTTGCAACAGCACCCCACCCCACCCCACCCCCAATGCCTGCTGGAGTTCTCAGAGAACAGCGCTGGACAGACCTGGGAAGGGACTAAGAATAAACACCAGGCAGGGGGTGGGAATGCAGCTCAGTGTTTGCCTCATATGCACAAAGCCCAGAGCTCCATTCCCAGCACTAGGGAGGTCAGGGCAGGAGAGTTACAAGTTCAAGGCCATCCCTGGCTACACAGCAAGTTGAAGGCCACTCTGGGATGTACACTTTTGCTTCAGTAGCTTCTTGGGAGCTAAGAGCAGTTGATTGGCTAAGGCTGAGGTCAAGGCCAGCCTGGGCTACCTAAAAAGACTCTCAAAACAAGAGGGGGGGGGTGGGGAGGGAGGGAAGGAGGGAGAAGGAGAGAGAGAGAGAGAGAGAGAGAGAGAGAGAGAGAGAGAGAGAGAGAGAGAGAGAATTTTCCTCTGGATCCAGGAAGGAACATCAAGACTTGTTTTCACAGTTAGGGTGTGTTTGTCCCACATGCCTCTCTGGTCAACACGGGCAAAATGCTCACACTTCTCATGGTTCTGAGGATTCGTGTCCCCTTCCTGATGCCCCATCCCTGGAGCCCGGCCTCCTGGAGGTGGCCCCGTATACCCAAGAATAAGAGAATTTCCCGCTGGCCGCTGGTCTCTGAGCATCTAAGGCTGGAGCAGCCCTTCAAGAACACGGCTCATTCCCAGAGGCTCCTCCTAAGCCAGTTGCTTCCTCAGGTTCCAGGTGGTGGTGCTGACATCAGAACTGGAGGGAGAAAAGCCACCCAGCGGCCAGGACAAGGGTGGCAAAAGGGATGTGCACAGGAGCGAGATGGTGGCAGTGGTGAGCCGGGGGCTGCATGGGAGCGAGATGGTGGCAGTGGTGAGCTGGGGGCTGCTCTGCGGTCCCCTGGCTCCTTTCTCATCTGTGCTTGCCCCCTGGCTTATCCCTGCCTGCCCTCTGGAATGAGGACGCTTCAGCTGTTCCTAGCAGACAGGAGGCACTAAATTAATGCTGCACGAACAGCAGCTGACAGTTTATGCTTACCCAGTACAATATCCACTCTCTTCTGCTGGCCCAGGGACAGCACCGGTTCGAGTCCAGGCAGCAAGTGCACTAGGGAAGTACTTCCCACCACCCCTGCAACTAAGGCTACCAGGAGGGATGTGCTCGAAACTCCGCATGTGTGTTTCCTCCTCCTCCTCCCGCCTTGGTGTTAGACCACAAAGCAGTAAGCCCAGACCTAAACCATCCACAAGATTTTTTTTTTTACACGTAATGAACACCCACTGCCATGTCTGGTGAAGATACTAATTCCCACTTGATTTACAAATCAGTTGGGCCTGCAGTGATGGCGCACACCTACGCTAGCATTCTGGAGGTAGAGGCAAGTGTATTCTGTATATTAGGGGCTAGCCTGGTCTACATAGCAGGTGCCAGGGCAGCAAGGACTATACAGAGAAACCCTGTCTCAAAAACAAAAACAAAAACAAACAAACAAAAAAAACCCAACAAACCCCAAATTAACTGAAGCCGGTTTTCTCAACCCCCCACTGATCTGCAGTTTGAGATGCCATGCTGTACAAGCCTGTGTGTGTGTGTGTGTGTGTGTGTGTGTGTGTGTGTGTGTGTGTGTGTGTGTGTGTGTGTGCGCGCGCGCGTACATGCTTGTGAGGGGATCTGCTATTGATTCCCACTTCCTGGGAACTGAGGTGGCCAGAAAGAAAGGAGGGAGGAGGAGAGGAAAACAAAACAAAACAAAAAAACAAAAAAACCAGAGCAAAGGGCAGGGAGTACAGCAGACACCATGGAGCCCCAGTCGGGAGATGCAAAAGGAAACTCTGGGCCACCACGGCCAGCAAGGTCAACAGCGGATGCACCTCTGCGCGCCCTGGCCTTCGCCTGGATATCATGGTGCTTTACAGATAAGTAGCCACAGCTCTGAGACACCAAGCACCGAGCCCTCAGTCATGGGTGTGTGCGTGTGTGCGTGTGTGTGTGTGTCTATGCACACGCGACATTTTCTTCGAGTTTCCTTAGGAGCTGAGATACCATTCCCCTCCCCTCCTCCCTCTCCAAGTGTCTCCGCTGTAACATCTGGAGCCATGGCGACCATTCTGGACCATGAGAAACACAGGAACACCCTAAGATGGTACGGCAGGACATCCACGATTTACGAGGTGCTCAGGCTGCTTGCTGTGCCACCCATGGACCCACCTAGACCTGCCGCAGATGTGGGTTGCTTCACGGCTCTCCTCAGCAGCAGATTCTGAGCTCCGGCCTCTCACCCGCCCCCTGGCCCTGCGGTCCTGACCCAGCAGGGGCTGTGAGCTGCTGCTCTCTACAGAGAGGGAAACCGGACTTGGAAGGCTGAGGGGTCAATGGTGACATCCGGTTTCTGTGGACTCAGGGAGGACAGGGACTGTGCCATGAGCACTTCTGTATCTGAGGCCATGGAACTTAGCACTGCACACACAGGTCAGGACGGAGACTGAGAGCTGTTGGGAGGAGGACTGGGTCCCTGCTCGGGATAAGGCCTCTCTCCATGCTGTCTTGGTGTTCCAGCCAGGGAGATGGAGCCCCACTTTCACAGACCATGGCTCCCATGAAGCTGCTTTCAGACAGACACGGTCTTTTAGTGTTGAATCCTTTCTCTCCTGACAACACTCCAGGGGATTCAGGTGCTGCTGAGGAGGAAGGCATGGATGGGTCTGTTCAGCCAAGCTGAACATAGTCCTTTGCCCTTGTTTGTCTCACTAAGACAGAATCTGGAACTGGGTGAAAAGGGAGCAAAGCACCAGGCTTTGTGTGCCAAACAACAAGAACCAAAGAGGGTAGCACACCACGTCAAAGCATGCAAGATTCTGGCCCCCGAGTCCTCGGTGTGCAGGGAGTTCAGTCTGCTGAGGTGTAAGAGAGCTAAGTTTGCCAGGAAAGGCAGACAGGCTGGAGCACGCAGGGCTTTGTGTACCACACCAAGGGTGTGGCCTCGGACTGTCAGCAGCAACAGGAGTGGATGATCAGAAGGCATCCCACTCAGACACACATCCCAACTAGAGAGCACCCCCCCCCCCCCCGCCAGAATGAGTGAGTGGAGCTGCCTACGGGGAGCCTGGGCTCCGCACCATGTGTGGTAGCTGGATGCTCACTATGTGTGGCTCAAGTGCAGGATGAGGACCGCCTCAGGGCGCCTAGCACAGGAGGCTGTGCAGGGATGGGTAGGGTGTGGAGACACACACCTTTTTATCCTAGCACAGAGGATCTCCATGAGTTTGAGGCCAGCCTGGTCTACATAGTAAGTTCCAGGACGGCCAGGGATAGAGACAGACCCTGATTCAAAACAAACAAACAAACAAACAAACAAACAAACAAACAAAAACTAAATAAAACCTTTAGAAATATAAATGCATTTAGCTTATGTGTATGAGTGTGTGCCTCTGGCAGTCAGCAGAGGGCGTCAGGTCAGATCCCTTGGAGCTGGACTTCAGATGGTTGTGTGCTGCCTGGCTTGGTTGTTGGAAACTGCACTGAGTCCTCAGCGACTGTCGTGCCTGCTGAGAATGGCTTCTCTGTCATGTGTCCTCAGCCAGTGCTGCTTCACCAGTGGCCCAAAGCAACACCAGACTGACCGTGGGCTGGAGCCTCCAAACCTTTTCATCATACATGGATTCCCTCAGGCATTTGGTCAGTGACAGGAAGCTGACTAACACAACCCCCCCAGAAGCAAATAACTGCTCTTGACAGACACTTTCCCAACCCTGCTACCAAGACTCCTCCCTGAAGATGAGCCCAGAAGCCAGGGAGCAAAGCACTAAAATGCCAGCAAGGCGTAAAGTCCACACGCCAGGCGCACAGATGGACACTGGAAACCCACGACTGACTAGAGACGGAACTTCAGATGATGCAAAAGCTGATGCAGACAGACAGAAGACACAGAGACACAGCTGAGGCTGGGGCCAATCATTAATGGCCAGGATTGTAGCTCCGTGGTAGAGTGCTTGCTTAGCATGAAGAGGCCCAGGTTCCATTCCCACCACAAAAAAGGACAAATTGAGGCGGCACACTAAGTCCCACGCACACTGCTAGGAAACAGAGGGACCGACTTGTGCATGGCTACAAGCCAGTGTCTTTGGCACAGACGAGTGCCCTGAGTGAAGAGGCTGCCGGTTACGGAACCTTTTTCATTCTCTCTAATCTCTTTCTTTCCTTTTTAATACAAGTAGTCCAGGCTGCCCTCAAGCCTACTATGCAGCTGAGGATAACACTGAACTGACTCTCCTTCCACCTCCCAAGCACTCTGACAGACCAGCAGTGTCTAGTCAGCTTTGACTGTCAACCTGACACAGCCTAGAGTGATGAGAGGAAAACCTTGACTGAGGCGTTGCCTACACTCGATGGGCCGGGGGAGGGGCATACCTGTGTGAGAGAGACTGTTAATGTGTGAGGACTCCAGCCCACCATGGGCAGCGCCATCCCTAGGAACATCTGCTGAGCTGGGTAAGAAAGCAGGTTGAATATGAACCGCAGAGCAGCAAGCTGTGTTCCTCTATGGCTCCTGCCGTGAGTCCCTGCCCTGACTCTCCTCTGACAGGATCTGACCCAGGAGGGAGTGTGAGCCAAACAGGCCTTTCCTCTCCTAAGCTGCTTTGGACATGGCAACAGAAGCGAAACTAGGACACCATGACTAGCCAGTCAAAGTAAAAAGACTAACAGTGGAGAGGAGAATCCATATAATTTATTTTTAAAAAAATCCAAAGTGGAGTCATACCCCCAATTCTAGCCCCAGGACTAGCCAGGACCACAGCAGGCAGCTGTGTTTCACACCCACCTTGCCCTAAGCCCCGCCCAGGAGGCAGGATGGTGAAAGGGTTAGCCGCAGAAGAAGGGCTTTGTGCCTATGAAGCACAGGGATTGATCAGATGCGGCAGGGGTCAGGTCCTGCATTGCTACCTGGCCGGTTCTAACAGAACCAGTCACCTGGACCTCAGCGCAGCACATTGGTGACAGAGAGGCTGGGACAAGCCCTGCAGGACTTACGGAGGGCTACAGAGTCTAAAGGACAGATCCCTGTGGGATCTGGGCGAGGGTCATGATGTCAAGAGCAAGGAAATGTACCTTCCCTCTGGACATTACTCCTGGGCACCATGCGTCCTGCCCTGCGGCCATGTATGCCCAGTGCCTGGGGGAGCCACGCACTCTCCATGGCTGATTAAGGCCTCATACGTGGCTCTTCACACAGCCAGGAATCAGTGAATGCTCTGGCTGTGGCTTTCATTTTGCTCTCCCAACCAACCGTCCTAGAAGCTCCTGTCAGGTGTGAGTAGTGTGAACTCTGCAAAGGTCATACTGAAACACAATCACCAAGGCAACAGCATCAGGAAGTGTGGTCTCTGGGAGGCGATCAGGCTGGGAGACCTTCCGAATGGGCTAGCGCTCTTCCAAAAGAGCTAAAAGGGGCAGACATGACAGCGCATCCTAGAACTCAGAGTGCTGAGGCAGGAGGATCGTAAGTTACAGACCAGCCTAGGCAACACATTGAGAATCAAAATATATGGTGGCTGGGCATGGTGAAGGATCTCTCTGAGTTTGAGGCTACCCTTGACTACATAGCAAATCCCAGGCCAATGAGTGTAACACAGTGAGACCCCATCTTTTTAAAAAAGGAGGGAATGAAAAAAAGGGGGAAAAAAGAAAGATGGAACAGAGTCTATAGACAAATCAAAACTGCCTGTGATCTTAGAAGAGCAGGAGAAGGAAACACATGCAGCCCCGGAGGCCCAGCATGGGCAGGCAGATGCACGGTGAAAAGTCTGGCATTGGGGGGGTGCAGCCATGGGAGCAGTGGTGAACAGAGAGATCTGAGAGCAGCAGAGAGAGGGCAAAGGGAAGGGCACAGCAGCAGGGAAGGGAAACCGAGGCCTAGAACAGAAGAGCTGGGACTTCCTAGGAGATGGTGTACAGAGTCACAGGGGTAGGGGTTAGACAGCTGCTGAGATAATAGTAAAAGCATATAGGGCCCTTTGGGGGGGACCAAACACAGCGGGGACCCAGAGATGCCAAGAAAAGCTAGGGTGGCCGGGAGTCTTTAATCACACTCAAGGGAGGCAGAGGCAAGGATCTCTGTGAGTTCAAGGCCAGCCTGGTCTACATAGTGAGTTCCAAGACAGCCAGGGCTACACAAGAAGCCCTGTCTCAAAACAACAACTGAAGGAAGGCAGGCAGGCGGTCTAGGAGCATCCCTGATGCAGGGATGGGGGATGGGGAGCAGCATTTTCAGAGGGCTGGACCCAGTGAAGAGGCTCAGGGCAAAGCACAGGGACTGAGGCAGAAAACAAGAGAGCTACATAAAGGTGACAAGAGTACCAGATGCTGCCCATGAAGGAGGAGGTGGGCTCGAGGACCTTAGCAGAGCCTCCAAGTGCAGGTCCCAAGAAAAGCACCAGTCCTAGACTCCTTGGTTCCCCAGTACACACCCCACACATATGTGAAAGACTCCATGTTGTGAGTGTGTTTGGAGAGGCTGCTGAGACCCAAGCTCTTTGGAACTCTTTGGTTTTTTTTTTTTTTTTTTCGAGACAGGGTTTCTCTGTGTAGCCCTGGCTGTCCTGGAACTCACTCTGTAGACCAGACTGGCCTCGAACTCAGAAATCCGCCTGCCTCTGCCTCCCAAGTGCTGGGATTAAAGGCGTGCGCCACCACTGCCCGGCTCTTTGGAACTCTTGATAGCTACCCCTCAAGCTTTCTCAGACAGGAAGTGTGTGGAGAGCAGGGCTCCCCACTGGGGTGACTCAGGCAGCACACACAGCTGTGTGGGGGCCCTGCCTGCCTCCCTGACTGACAGGCGGCTGTGCAGACACATCAGACTTCCTGGAAGTGTTCCTCACTGACATTTCTGATGGCACACAGCTTTGGACCGCACCTCTCGTGATGACCTCAGAAGGCTTTGATGGCCACATCCGGAGTCCACACCTCTCACGCGCACATTACCCACCCAACGTCACTCCCTCTCCAGAGCGTGCCCATCCGTGACACTGCAAGTGGAGAGAGGCTTCCTAAAGCAACAGGAAATGATGCAATCCCAGGAGACCTGCCAGACCTTACGTGGTCCATGGGGAAAAACACAAGCATCAGTTTCTAAATGAACCGGTTATTACGGTAGGCTGGAAGGTATCTTACTCCAGAAGACCACAGACTTCTGTATGAATTCATCCACACTCAGAGGGCTGGCAAGCAAGATGCTCTAACACTGTGGCGAGAAAAGTTAGTGTAACACGCTAGAATTTGGTAAAAATTACAAAAGTGAGGGCTGGCCAGATGGTTCCTCGGGTAAAGAGGCTTGCTGCCAAGCTAATAAACCTGATATTGGTCCCCGAAACTCTTATGGTGGAAGGAGGGGCTAATTCCTGTAAGCTGCCCTCTGACCTCCACACATGTGCTGCAGTGTGCATGTGTGAGCACACACACACACACACACACACACACACACACTAAATAAAATATAATTTAAAAAGTGCCAATGTCAGCCAGGCATGGTGGCTCACACCTTTCATGCCGGCACTCAGTAGGCACAGGCAGGAGGAGCCCTGGGAGTTCAAGGCCAGTTTGGTCTACATAATGCGTTTCAGGACAGCCAGGACTACACAGTGAGACTATCTCAAAACCAAACCAAATCATATTCATACCAAAACGCATCGATCAATCTCTCTGTGTCTGTCTGCCTGTCTCTCTTTCCCTTCCCCTCCCTTTGTCTCCCCTCCCCCACAGAGTTGCAGACCTACCCTGGCATGCTAACACACACCTGTCATCCCAGTACTCAGGAGGTAGAGGCACGAGTATCAGAAAGTCACCTCAGCCACACAGCAAGTTTGAGGCCAGCGTTAGACACATAGGAACCCCACCAAAAATAAATAAATAAATAAAATAAATCTAAAGCGCACACCTGCCAAAACCAAGCCAGGAAGGGGGTCTGATGGAGAGGAGCTGAGCCGGGGGGGGGGGGGGGGGGTAAGGAGCTGAGCCGGGAAGAGAGGATGGAACTGAGGAGCTAGGCAGGGAAGGGAAGGATTGTGGTAAGATGCAGACAAGAGGACTTCTGAACAGGAACATGGGACCCACAGCAGCCCCCCCCCCCCCATCCATAGATGGCCTGTGATGTCTGGGCAGTACAGCAGGGCCCTGAATCCCACTTAGCTCCAGGCTATATGGGACCTAGGGGCAGCCTCAGTTGCTGCTTCACCTCAGGTACACACCCAACACAGTTGTGTGAAATACACACGTGAGCACGTTCAGAGGGGGCTGCTGAGGCCCTAGAAGCTTCACCCACATCCCAGAGAGCTCTCTGGTGGCTTTCAAGGAGCCTGTGGCAGGACTTCCCAGACAGAAAGTGTAGAAACACCCCCCATACATAAAACCCATAATGCAGTTTAATTTATAAGTAAGTCGCAGAGAACCCCCTTGGGCTGCAGATACAGCAGGTGAGGATAGCTCCCGCACAGAACGGCAGGCACACTCGGGAGGTGCTGCAGGTTCTCACGGGTCTTACAGGAAAACGGTGAGATCGTGACATTTGCAGACAAATGGACAAAACTGGGAATCATTATGTTAAGTAAAATAAACCAGACTCAGGCAGGCAATAAGGAGCTGGGTGAGGTAGAGGCAGGGGGTCGGGAGTTCAACCTGGGCTCTGGTACACGGAGGCTGTGGGAGACTGTCTGAGAAACGCAAAAGTACATAAATAAAAAGACAAAAAATACTAGTTTTCTCTTGTGTGCAGAGTCTAGATTTCAGTGTGTGTGTGTGTGTCCATCCATCTGTCTGCAATGAAAGTATAAACAAGGCTGTGATCAGGAAGAAACTGACAGGGGCAGAAAGGAAGACCATGGGGAGGAGGAGGACCAGCCACAGGGAGGAGGAGGGAGGTGGGGGGGGAGGTAAGAACAAATTAGATTGTCCTGAACTTATAAAGACACCATAATTAAACCTATTATTTTCTCTGTTCGCTTCACCTATACATCAGGCACAGAGAATGATTAACAGCGGTAATTAACGATGACATGGAATAGTGTAATAAAATACTGTGCTGCCCGGGACATTCCATTCGGTTCTCTCTCGCAGAGAGAATGAAACTGTAGATGAGGAGCCCTGTAAACCGGTGAGAAACGGCTGAGTGTGTGTGCGCAGGACCTGTCGGGAAGACCACATATGCCGCACTGCTCCGTTAAAACCCCTCGTCCAGCCTTGATGGAGGGCTTGTGCCTGGTCTTGTTTGCTACCCAGGAGGCCTGCTCTTTACTAATGGGAAAAGGAAGAAAAGGGGAGGTAGGAGGTGGGGAGGGCTGTGAGGGGTGAGGGAAGGGGCAGCCATGGTCAGGATGGAATACTATGTGAGAGGAAAATAAAACCAAACAAACAAAATAATTCTTGGGGCTGTTGGCATGTCTTCCAGAGGACACAAGTTCAGTTCCCAGCCCAGCACCCACAGCAGGCAGCTCACAAACCACCAGACACCCAGCCCCAAGGCGATCCAGAGACGACTGAGGGTGCCCGCACACACATAACAGACACATATATTTTAACAACTCTCTCTCTTTTTTTTTTTTTTTTTTTTGAGGAGGAGGATGTCATGTACAGCCCAGGCTGACCTTGAACTCATGGTTCTCCTGCCTCTACCTTCCTCTGCTAGGATTATAGGCATCCCCTCTACATCCAGCAGTGTATTAAAAAGAAAAATGAAAAAGAAACAAAAAGCCTAAACTCTTCTTGGGCTAGAAAGCTGGCTCAGTGTTTGGGAGCTTATGTTGCTCTTAGAGGACCTGAGTTTGGTTCTCAGCGCCCACATCCAGTGGCGCAATCATCTCTAAATAGCTCCAGCTCCGGGAGACCAGCACCCTCTTCTGGTTTCTGTGGGCACTGCACTCACACACCACATAACC
Organism: Uromys caudimaculatus; assembly: GCA_028551405.1. Lineage (NCBI taxonomy): Eukaryota > Metazoa > Chordata > Mammalia > Rodentia > Muridae > Uromys > Uromys caudimaculatus. Next base: position 43,056,123 of record CM052720.1, read on the forward strand.
AAAATAAATACGAACGTTTTTAACAAACGCACCCATATTATAACCGTTTCATGGAGCTTACAAAACAGTGTCCCGTTTATGTCCAGAGAAAGGAGCCAAGACTTTTACAAACGATCATGTCCTAGCAGTTCCATTTTCAGGAAGTGTCCCCAGGGGTACAGAAGCCACTTGGCAGTTGCCGGGGCGGGAAAGTCTCATGGGAATATGGACACAGACTTCTGTTTGGAGCAAGGACAGTGTTCTCAGAGTAGGTGGCCAGCTGTGTAAACATGAAGCCACTAAACCACACACTGCGCCCAGTGCTGAGCAGGGTGCGGTCAGACACACCTGAAATCCTGACGCGCATGAGGAACTGAAGCCGCAGGGCCTCAGGTTCAAGGCCACATAACAAAACTGCCAATATTAAATAGATAGACAGAATGTTCATGGGGGGGGGGCAGAGAGAGACAGAGAGAAGGAGGGGAGATATCAAACACCCCAAAGAACATCCACCAGAATGTTAGACCATGGGGACTTTTGAGAAGGATCTACGGAATTTGATTTTTTCCTTTACCTTTCTTAGTGTTTTCACACTGAGCTTTTGGAGGGCGGCAGGCCTTTTTCTGAGATGCCTGGGGCTGTGGGAGGAGCCGCTAACTGCAAGCCAGTCTACACACTAATTAGCAAGGGGGCTTCTAGTTCTGTGGGTCAAAGAAAGGCTCAGGGAGCTATCTCCCCAAACTCCCTGGAGAGTACGCCACCGTGCCACGTGTGGGAACCACCTGTCCAGGCACCACCTGGCCCAGCTGCAAGGCTGGGTCAACCTGCACATCTGCCCACAACGCAAGGCAGTGTGAGGCTCCCACCCGCCAGCACCGCAGAAGGGGAACTCCGACGGGGAACTCCACCTTGCCCAGTGCCTGGGGGCAGCGAGCAGATCCCAGGGGCACAACCTATTTAGGAAGGATCTTGGCTGCTAACATTGGAGTGGGAACTGGCACAATTCTCACTTTAGAGGGTGAGGGGGGAAACTGGCGACATAGGAGTCAGCAATTAGAAAGGGCCTGACCTGGTAACGGAGTGTGGCTGTCATGGTAACGGAGTGTGGTGGTGGTCCAAATCCCGGCTGCCCATGGCTCATACATGAGGACTGAAGATGGCCACATACCCTATGCCACTCTTCTCACCGAGAGGTAGAGCCTGTTCCCGTCCTTGATTTGGAACGAGCCTGGTGATGGTTGACCCACAGAAGGTCGCTAAGACTCTAGAGCCGAGCCTCGGACTCCCGTATGGTGCCCAGCTGTCAGGGTGGCCACCTGAAGGAGTGGAAGTCATGCAGGGAGACAGCCTTGGCCATTACACCTCAGTGGGCAAGTTCAGGGGGCAGAACCAGCAGCCAGACCCAGGCACACCTCAGAGTCAGGAGACAGGATAACGGCAGCAGGTAGTGTTCGGCCAGAGCTGCACAAGGTAGCGGAGGCCAGATTCCCCTTGACAAGTCAGAGTCTTGGCTCTCTCATCATCACGCAGGGTTGACAGGCATCTGAGACTCAACAGGCGGTTTTTGGCTGTGGAAGCCTCGTCTATCTGAAGTACAGGACTATTTACACTTCCTGCAACTGGGGAGGGACCTACGGACAAACAGCCCTTGCTCCCAGTGACTCACCACACGACGGCCACACCGGCATCCTGAAAGCTCTTCCTTACTACTGTCATCTTTGTTGGAGGAACCTTTAGAAGTCAGCCTCCCCGATGTCCCTCCAGCATCCAGAGAGGGACCAGGACCTTGTCACCCACAACTTCCCCAACTTTCCATGGCACTTGCCACCAAAAAACATGGCTTTCAAAGCCAGGCAGACGCCAGCACCGTCAGCAACCTAATGGCTGTGTGAGCACACGCAGGCGTCCGGGTGTCTCTGAAGCCCTTTTCTGGGCTGCCAAGTACCAGTCAGTAATACCCTCTTGTGGTTGTTTCAACAAGAGAAAGCGGAGCTAATGTCAGAGCTGGAGGGAAGGCAGCAGTCATCCAGGTCACGGAGACTTTCCCTCGCTGGGGTCTCTTGCTGTAATTCCTTCCTTGGATACCCTAGCAGAGCCAGCAGTTTCTAGTCTTAGGTGACATGCATCATACTGTTTTCAACAACGGCTCCACCCTGCAGCGCAGAGCAGGTCTGACCCATGCCCTCCACAATGAAGCCTGGTCATGATGCCAGTCTTCAAAACTGGCAGGTGGGGCTAGAGAGATGGCTCACAATTCAGAGCTCTGGCCGAGACAAGGGCTGGTGGTCACGCTGGCATGTGGCTCAGTGGGTACAGCACCTGCCTTGGAATGTACAAGGTCCAGGGCTGGATCCCAGCACTTCATGGTGGTGCAGGTCTGTTCTCCGACAGCAGAGGCAGGAAAATGAGGGTCATTCACTGTCATCCTCAGCTACATATTGAGTTTGGGGCCAGCCTGGAATACATGAAACCTTCTCTCAAAAATAAAGGGTGAAGGGGAAAGGCTTGAGATGGCTCAATGGGTAAAGACGCCTGCGACCAAGTGTGACAAACTGAATGTGAATTCCATCCCTGGGACCACCCACGCAGAAGGAGAGAACTGACTCCCACAAGCTGTCCTTTGAACGCCACATAAGGTGCTACAGTATGTTTGCGTGTGTTCACAAACACATACAAATAAATAAATATAATATAAATTCTAAGGAGTAGACACCAGGGTTAGAGAGATGGCTGTGTGGTGAACATGAGCTGCCCCTGCAGACGACCCGGGTTTGGTTCCAGCACTCACACAGTGGTTCACGACTGTCTGGAGCTCCAGTTTTTGGGGATCCACCTGCTTCTGCCCTCCATGGGTACCAGGCATGCATGAACTGCACAAACATACATACAGGCAAAACTTTCATGCACATAAAATAATTCTCTTTAAGTAGAGATCCCCTCATATCCACAGACAAAGCAGGGACAGCACACCCACAGAGGAAGAGGTCACTGCAGAAAAGGAATAAAGAGATGCTGTCTGGCCAACAAGGACAGCTGAAACATTCTAAGTGAAGCACAGGCAGGCCAGAGGGCACAGCAGCAGCGGCCAGGGCAGGGAGCATGGCAGCAGCCAGGGCAGGGAGCACGGCAGCAGCCAGGGCAGGGAGCACGGCAGCAGTCAGGGCAGGGAGCACAGCAGCAGCAGCCAGGGCAGGGAGCACGGCAGTCACCAGGGCAGGGAGCACGGCAGCAGCCAGGGCAGGGAGCACGGCAGCAGTCAGGGCAGGGAGCACAGCAGCAGCAGCCAGGGCAGGGAGCACGGCAGTCACCAGGGCAGGGAACACAGAAGCAGCCAGGGCAGGGAGCACAGCAGCAGTAGCCAGAGCAGGGAACACAGAAGCAGCCAGCCACCCCAAAAGCATTAACGTCAGAGTAGGGTTACATAGGGGCATGCACTTTAACCCAGCACTAGGGAGGCAGAGGCAAGGATCGCTATGAGTCTGAAGCCAGCCTGGTCTACACAGTAGGTTCTGATCAGTAAGGGTACATAGTGAGACCTGTCCCCAAAATAAATAAATAAGGAAAGTTTTTTAAAAGGAAGTTCAGGGCTGGAGAGATGCTCAGCAGTTAAGAGCACTGCTGCTCTTGCAGAGGACCCAGGTTCAGTTTCTAGCATCAACATGGCGCCTCACAGCCATGACTCCAGTTCTGGGGGTTGGGGGGCTCTATGCATTATCCCAGCATCCACGGGCACCAGGAACACATGTGGTGCACATGCATAAATGTAGGCAAACCATTCACATACCTACAACAAACATAAATCTAAGTACAGACACATGCCACACACAGCACAGATGAACCCTGAAGGTGCTGTGCGAAGTAGAACAAGCCACTCAGAAAGAGAAGTCTGGATGTGAACCTCACTAGAGAGCCCAGTACCAGGAGGCGGAGGCAGGCACGCAAATGCTCTAGGCCAACCTGGATCCACACTGAGACCCTGTTTCAAAAACGTTGGGTGGAGTAGAAGGGGCTGGGGGCATGGACTGCAGTTAAGAGCAAGTGCTGCTCTTCCAGAAGACCCAAGTTCAATTCCCAGGACCCACATCCTGGGGCTCAGCACCTCCTGGGGACCTGACTCCTCTGGCCTCTTGTCCACATACCTACACAGAGATTTACACACATGCAGGCAATCAGAACGTGAAAGGGTGAGAAGGAGGAGAGAGGATTAGGGAGAATGTCCTGACTCCTGTGCAGCACTAGGAGTGAGCTCGAGACAGAGGCCAGAATGGTGGGTTCTGGCGCAGACGGGGCTGGAGGGGGCAAACGGGGCCTGATATGTGATATGGAGGGCTTCACGTTGGGAATTATGAAAGAGTTCCGGAGGTGGAAGGTAGATGATGGCAGAAACTGGGTACAGTTAAAGTTACTTAGAAATGATAAGACGATAAACTGCATGGCGCACAGATCCACGCAAAAGCCTTCACACAGGAAGGAAATGAACAGGAGATGAGGGAGAAAGCACCCCAAATGTCCATCACTGGACAGCGAGCTAAACAAATGATAGCTACTCTAACACAAGTGTGGTGGGTTTGTCCTGATGCTGTTTGTATTCACGGCCCAGTTGGATAGCCCTCTGGGTCCAGAGCAGCTGAGACGGAACAGAGAATTTAGTAAGTGGAAACTTGGAATTCTCTCTCAGTGGGAGGTGGCTTGCCTGCATGGCGGTTAGATAGTGGCCCCGCTTTTGTGCTGATTAAAGGATATTAAAATATAAAGGCTGTGTGCGTCTTTCATTCAGGAATACAAACCATTGAGGTGGGTAGAAAATCCGCTGCCGGGATATATAAACAATTAATTCAACACGCGAGGTCAGGGCTGACGAGGCTGTTAGCAGAGCGCTCACCCAGCATGCACGAAGCCCTGGGTTTCATCCCCAGCGTCGCATAAAGCCAAGCTTGATACGGCTGTAAACCCAGTACTGGGGAGGCAGAGGCAAGAAGATCTGAAGTTCAAGGTCATCCTTAGCTTCATAAGGAGTCTGAAGCCATCCTGGGCTACAAGAGGACCTGTTTTCAGAACCAGGAGTGGGAGCCAGCACAGAGTAGGATCGCATGGTAAACTGCAAACAGGACGCTGGGAGATGGCTCCATGGGTGTGGTAAGCCTAAGCCGACAGCCTGAGTGCCTTCCTTGGAACACGTGTAATGGAGCATGGGATAACCCCAGAGCCCCAGTGAGATGGGAGGCAGAGACAGGAGAATGGTATGGAAGCTGATGGGCCAGCTAGCCTGGGAAACAAAAAGAGAATCTGCCTCAAACAAGATGAAAAGACAGAGCCAAGTCCTGCGAAGCTCACCTCTGACCAGCCCGTGCGTGTGCCCACATCACACGTGAAATAGTTTTTCAGAGGAAGCCAGGTAAGTGGCCACAAGGTTCTCACATGAGCAGACAGAATAGAGACCTATGAGGGAGAGGGAGACCAGTGGCTGTGGGGTGAGCAAGGGGTTTGGGGCTTTCCTCTCGGAGGCAGGGGTCTGTTTTGGGGGTAAGGTAGATATTGTGCAATTACATGGTAGAGCTGGTCACGTGACTATACTGAAAATCACCTTACATTGATGGGTTTTATGTCAGGCATATCTCAATTCTAAAATGCTTAAATACAGGGCTGGAGAGATGGCTCGGCGGTTAAGAGTGCCAACTGCTCTTCCAAAGGTCATGAGTTCAAATCCCAGCAACCACATGGTGGCTCACAATCATCTGAAATGAGATCTGATGCCCTCTTCTGGTGTGTCTGAAGACAGCTACAGTGTACTCACATATAATAAATAAATCTTTAAAAAAATGCTTAAATATATAAACAGAATGGATTGGGTGTGGCCCCCTGGGGAGACACAGTGGGCAGAATCAGGAGTTCAAGGCTATCCTCATTTACACAGTCAATGTAGGCTAGCCTGGGCTAACTGGGACCCAGTATCAAAAGATTATACTATAAAACAGTTCACAGTGTGCCCAGCAGTTGGGTGACCCCGCAAGCGTGCCTGCTTGTCACCCCCATCTATGTCCCCTTGCCTTCCTGGCTGCCATCCTCCCTTCTTCCCTCTAGCTCAGCCCTGGGCAGAACCAGATCCACCTTTTCCTGGCAGAACATCACCTACTTCGACCTGCCAGGGACCATCCGGAAGCCAAGATGCCGGCCCCCAAAGTCACCCCAGATGAGCTGCCCAATGGCTAGGGCTGCAGTTACAACCATGTGTCAGCCGAGGGATGCGGTTTCACACGGGAACTTAATTATAGCTCTGGAGGGAGGAAGGGAGAGGTGGGGCAGGCTTGGGGAGGACGGACAGGAAGCCACTGCCCCGGGCCCGGGCACGCACGCAGGCTCACAGGAGCACCCGGCACATGGCTTCGCTCACTCTCCTGCTTGCTGGAGACCTCAGTCACCTGGTAGGCTCCCGGGAAACATCACTCCCAGGGCTCTCCCTGGCTTGGAGTTTTTCCTGGATGAAAGCTGAGCCCTGGATCTATGGATCTGACTGGTCCCCCATCTCAGTACTATACTCAGATCTCTGTCTACTCCCCCAGGAAGATGCCGAGGAGGTGCAGCAGCTGCTGCCAGACAGGTGCTGTCCTGGACTTGGCCACACCCCAGGCCTGGGCACTGCCAGGTGGAAAGAGTAAGTGTGGAGAAACAGAGGGACCATGGAGGATCAGGACTGGGTGAGGCTTATGGCGGCAGAGCTCCGTTTTTTGGGCCCCTTGCTCTCCAGGCCTCTTCCTGGTCTGCAAGAGCTCCTGCAGCGCCCAAGAGGGAGCAGGGGACCAGGCCTTGTCCGTCAGTCGGTCACATTGTACCCCAGCCAGGACCAACCCTCCTTCTCATGTTCCCCTCTTCTGAGCCCCAGAGATTGCTCCCTCAAAGCTATGAGAGAAACCCTTCAAACCGGAGGGGAGCTTTTCTAGATTGGTATGGAGCAAAAAGGGGTACGGCTCAGAAAGAAGGGGTCACCGAGAGTGGACAGCAGGAACAGGAAGTGGAGTGGCTACGCTCCATACAGCACATACAGTGTGTGATGCCACGTGAAAGCCGTTACCGTGTGTGATTATCATATGCTAGGAAAACACAAACGAAAACTGGCCGGGCTTACACAATCGGCCAGACCGCAGCCACGGCGGCTGCAGCTACCTCTCTGTCGCCGATGGGAAAGGGAACCGGTCTCCTTCTCAGGCTCTCCTCCTTTTCTCTTCTCTTCTTCTTTGTGTGTGTGTGTGTGTGTTTTGTTGTTGTTATTGTTGTTTGTTTTAAGACAGGGTTTCTCTGTGTAGCCCTGGCTGTCCTGGAACTCACAATCTAGACCAGGCCAGCCTCGAACTTAGAGATCTGAATGTCTGTCTCCGGAGCACTGGGATCAAAGGTGTTCGAGCAACACTAGGACCAGTTCAGTCTTTTCTAACCAACTATTAGTGAGAATAATTTATATGATTAAAATGTTTTAAAAATAATTTATAGACCTACAGAAATGTACATCTGCACCTCAGTCTCAAACCCCCATAGACCCAGCCATGAGTGCCACAGGACTCCTATAGACGCAGCCATGAGTGCCACAGGACTCCTCTGATGTCCAACCCTCCAATCAGTTTTCAGGCCTCGTCCTTCTCTGTCACTAGCTGAACAGCTTACCTGTGGCACGGCCCTCTTCCATAACCATGCACCCAACTCCCAAAGGCACCCACAGAACACCTGCTGCTCGCTCCAGAGGTCATGACTGGCAGCAGAGCCTCAGGGAGACAGGAGGGCAAAGCCAGAGGAGGAGCCCAACCCCTCAGGCTATAGGACTTCCCTGTAGCAACTCCCTGCTTCCCTTGGGAAGTGCCCCGTGGGGTCCCCAGGCCTCACCAGCCTAAGGGGGAGCGCACAGGCTGCTGCTCGCTGCAGAGATGCAGGACGGAAGCTCTGCTCAGCTTGCCCAATGCTGCACATCCACCTGCAGCTCAGGGCAGTGAGGGGACAGCCAGGGGACAGGACAGACAGGAGGACAGCCACAGTGTAGGACGGACAGCTGCTATCCCATGGACGGCACAGTGACCTGCCCAAGGCCACCCCGGTACATCTGAGGAGCTTAGCCCCCGAAGTTGCTCCTAACCACCACACCGTGTTCCCTCCAAGTCCCTAGACAGTGAGCTAGAGCGGCCAGTGCCCGTGCGGCTTCCTGATCAGAGTCCACAGAAACAGGAGTGGGTGCTGCTTAGCCCACCTGCCCCTCCAGCTTCTGATCACCAGGCCTGTGGTCCCTAGGGCCTACAGTTGACAGGCAGGTAAGCACGGTTCCCGGAGATGAACCAGAGCACCTGCTATTCCTGTAGCCCACTCTGTAGCCAACTCTCAGGCAGAGCATGAAAACAGGAACAGAAAGGGTGTTGAAAATAAGCCAGGTGGGACTGAAGAGACATCTCAGCAGGTAAAGGTGCCTGTCACCAAGCCGACAACCTTCATATAACCAAGCCCAGGGCCCACAGAGGAGGAGAGGATCAACCTCTGTGAGTTGTCCTCTGATGGCCACACAGTGCTGTAAACAAATAAGTTAAGCCAGGGCGGGCAGAAGCGGGGAGGGAGAAGGGAACGTGACAGAGGCTGGTGTGAGGAGTCAGGCCACTACTACTCTAGGGAGGGTCCGCATCTTGGAGCAGGCCAGGCCCCAGGCTGAAGATACTGCTTCCAGCCTCTCCTCAAAAGCCTGAGAACTAGCATTAGCCACATGAGCCCAGCTGAGGGGACACTGTCAGGACAGGCAGTCACTGAACTAAGAACAGAGACTTGAAAGGCTCAACATGATGTCAGACTATCAGTACCCCGCTCTCACAGGCTGGCAAGTGGCAAGGGCGTGTGGAGGGGGGAGGGGTGGCAGAGCAGGTAGGTGGGACACTGCTGGACTCAAGGGAGAATCTGACGAAGACGATGCTCTCTCTCCTCTCCCCAGATGAAGCCATCTTTGCTTCCCCCCCCCTTATGACCTAGAACAGAGCCTGCCCTGCCCCCACTCCCCACAAGTTACTTGTGTTTCTCTGGGTGCTGGAGTGAGTCCAGGCAGCCACTGATCACTGGGCCTCCTGGGCCTACTGACTGGAATGAGACCCTGCAGGAGGCCTGCCAGAAGGTTGCTTCTGCTTAGTGACCAACAAGGGACTAACTGTTCTCTGAAACCAGTGCCAGCCGAGGGACGCAGACAGGTGATTTCCAACTAGATCAATCAGAGTTGGCCTTCCATCCCTAAGAAGCGTTCACGGCTTTCATCAGCTGGGTTCAAATCCCAGCTGTGCCATATCAGCAGCGCGATATCTCCCCCCCCCCCCCGC